>CATNEN010000011.1:0-1200000 GCA_950097015.1 Macrostomum hystrix | reverse complement strand
CTATAAAGACAAAAGGTTGCACACACACAGACAGACAGACAGACAGAGTTTTCACTTTTATATATATAGATAGGGAAGGAGATTCTATGCATTTCTGTAGACCTACCAAATACTGTCTTTGGTCCAGCTTTTTGGTTGTATGGTTAATGAAGTTGGTTCTTTTTATAGGAATAAGATAGATTTGTTGCCTCAAACAAGAACCCTGTTAGCTAATTAGAAAAACATTAAAATTACCAGATCTAAAAAATGATTAAAAAAACTATATCAATGTATGCTTATATTTGGCACAAAAAATAAATTGATGAACAGTAGGGTTGGCCAAGATATTAGCCATTCATTGTCATGTTTGGTAGATTGTTACAATTAAGTAAATTTCAACTAGAAAATGTTGATAAAAATAAACATTGTCATTAAAACTCTCCAGAAACTCTCTTAAAATCTCAATCAAAAGTTAAGTTTTATAGCCAAAAATATGGTTAAAAATCTAAAATAGGCCTAACTCTATACCAGCCAACCTCCAAAGAAGGAGATTACATAATTAGCACAAAGGTTCTCTGAAAAAAGGTTTCATGTTTATTAAAATTATTACTAAGCCATATTATTACTATTGACATATTGTATTAGAATAAAATAAACAGGCATAGGCCTACCAAAAAGGCAAAAAGCACTGACTGGGACCAGAATGCCTACTGCCCTGTAACTATAAGTAGGCCTACTAAAATACCATTGATTCATTGCACCTAGTGATGTGCATAGCTTTTCATAGCTGCATAGCTAACTGTAAGTCAGTAAGTGCATCCCTTTATCTGGTCTACAAGTGCTATTTTTTGTTAGCTGAGCCTATGCCTATGCTATGCACATCACTAGGTGCTTCTCATCTTACAAATTCGTCATGACTTCGTCATCTTACAACTTCGTCATCTTACAACTTCGTCATCCACTTGGAAGGTAGGACACTTCGTCATTCAGCCAATTGGTATGCTTTAAAGTTTGGTCGGTTTATCATCTACTAGGGCCTAATAACAAGCAATCAAGTTCGTCATCAATAAAGTGAGTGTGGGGTGGTGGTGCAGTGGTGTGAACACACTTCACACTCTAAATTGTCAAAAAGAGGTGTGTGTCATAACTGATTTCAATATAATAGTTGAAAGATAGGTGCCAACACGATGTGAGGAGGGGTGGGGAGGGGTGTTCTGTTTTAACTTCAAAAACTTTTGTTTTATAGAAGACGAAGTGTCCGTGCAAGTCTAAGTCTCTTCGTCATCCACCCTGAGATATTGGACAGATCGTCATCTGGATGTGAAGTTGTAACTTGTAAGATGACGAAGTGTCCAGGTACCGATTTTCTATAAATCCATATCTAAAAATTATTAACTATTCAAATATTAGGGCCTATCATCGAATTGATAGAAGCTGATAAGTAAGTTCTATCTTTGTGCACTAAAATAAGAAAAACCTTCCATGTAGATGTTTAATTTTGAACCACAATCGATGAAACTATAGTCATTACCAATATAGTCCCAAAAGTATTAATAATAATAGTAGTAGTTATAATAATAGTATAGTTTTAATTCTTAAATTTAATAGTTTTAATTCTAGTTTTAATTCTTAATTAAAAACTATTCACGTTTGAAATAGTTAGTCTGCTCTTATACGCGTTTAAACAACAACAGTGCAAAAAACACTTCACAGCAAGAAAAAACGTAAATTTATTTTGTGAGTGATCTCAGAAAAGCACATTCCAATCAACTACTAGCTTCCTGAAGCTCCCAATCGCGCTCACCTACATCTGCAAGTGTTCGCTGATCCCGGCAACTGCTAGCAGACCTTCCACGTAGCGCATGTTCTCCCCTGCCCTCGGCGCAACGTTCCCTGCAGGGTGAGCAGCAAGACTTCTTGTAAGGGCTCTTTGCAGCATATTATTCCGTGTGCACGATGGGACCTGACACCTCACCCCTACAACGATCTCCTTCGCATCGCTCGCGACACTGCGCAGGACCGCCTCCCCACCAGACTTAATTCGTGGCCGCGATGTCGAGACGGTCTTGCTTTACCAGGCTGAAAAATTGCGCGCCGCTTTTGGCATCAATAGTTCGGAGCGGGTCTCAAACGTGGCCTTCTATCAACGTACAGGGCTAAGACCACCAAGCGGTCGAGACTGGGCAAATGACTCCAGTGCTGCCCAAGCAAGGCCTAACGTCGCGCACGGTCCTCTTGCACACAAGCACCACTATAGTGTTGTTACTGTAGTACTTTAGTCGTCTAGGCATCATACCGAAATTTAAATTCGTTTGAGTTAATCGCTAAACATTTTTATAGCTTTGTTAATCAAACAATTTGCAGAAAGTCAAAACAGAAACGGTCTGCTCAAAGTAACGTCAGCCGTCGAAAAGCTAATATCTTTCATTAAACCCAATGAATTGTTGAGGTAGTTTATAATTTTCAAAAAGTGAGTTGGCCTTTATCGTTTTACGTTAATTAAGTGACTTAAGTAACAGGGCGTACTATACAATTCTCAAGGTCAATAAAAAACAATTAGTCAAGGTGTGAGGCGCACGTAGCATCCCTTGTCCTTAGCGTATCGCCAACCAATTCTTTGCATGGTCAGCTGGAAGTCCAGGGAACCAGACGGTACTAGACTCTCGGCGTCCATCAGCTCCTGCTGAAGAGCGTCACTGCCGCACACTGACTGTAGCTCCTCTTCAGAGGTGAACGAACTGACGGCATCGACGTCGCCAGATTTTCTGTTCAATTCCGGTAGTCGCTGGCTGAGAAACTTAAAGGAGCAACGAAATGGCGGATTCCCGAACCACTTAGCTGCCTGCTGTTGAGTTACAGCCATTTTCCACTGCAACAAAGCTTTCTTTCAGGTCTAGAGTTCTTTAAGTAGAATGCCTCGCCTACTGATCAGTGCTATTCAATGCGCTTTAAATTGACTTTCCCCAATGTCATCTACTTGACAAGCGTAATTAGCCCTGCAGCTGTAAAGTTGATCTTAATTAATTAATAGATTTTCAGAAATTTCCCTCACTGACTATAGCACAACTTACTTCATATCTTATTCATAGATAAATTAAATAAGGGAAGTTTAGCTTCAAATACAGTCCACTTACAATAAAATTTCACTGAATAATTAATAAAATTAGACAAGCCAAAAATCGTTTACGATTACGAATACGATAACGAAACGATGTAGGACAATGAAACACTACATCAAGTGCAATGCACTCTGGACAGATGACTGAAGGGTCAGACAAATGACACACTGCATGAAGTGCCACTCTAGACTGAAGACTGAAGGGTCGGACAAATGACACACTGCATGAAGTGCCACTCTAGACTGAAGACTGAAGGGTCGGACAAATGACACACTGCATGAAGTGCCACTCTAGACTGAAGACTGAAGGGTCGGACAAATGACACACTGCATGAAGTGCCACTCTAGACTGAAGACTGAAGGGCCAGACAAATGACACACTGCACTAAGTACCACTCTAGACTGAAGACTGAAGGGTCGGACAAATGACGCACTGCACGAAGTGCCACTCTAGACTGAAGACTGAAGGGTCGGACAAATGACGCACTGCACGAAGTGCCACTCTAGACTGAAGACTGAAGGGTCGGACAAATGACGCACTGCACTAAGTACCACTCTAGACTGAAGACTGAAGGGTCGGACAAATGACGCACTGCACGAAGTACCACTCTAGACTGAAGACTGAAGGGTCGGACAAATGACGCACTGCACGAAGTGCCACTCTAGACTGAAGACTGAAGGGTCGGACAAATGACGCACTGCACGAAGTACCACTCTGGACTGAAGACTGAAGGGTCGGACAAATGACGCACTGCATAAAGTGCCACTCTAGACTGAAGACTGAAGGGCCAGACAAATGACGCACTGCACGAAGTGCCACTCTAGACTGAAGACTGAAGGGTCGGACAAATGACGCACTGCACGAAGTGCCACTCTAGACTGAAGACTGAAGGGTCGGACAAATGACGCACTGCACGAAGTACCACTCTGGACTGAAGACTGAAGGGTCGGACAAATGACGCACTGCATAAAGTACCACTCTAGACTGAAGACTGAAGGGTCGGACAAATGACGCACTGCATGAAGTGCCACTCTGGACAGATGCCCTTTTTTTTCTACCCGCGCATGCTAATCAGCACTGCTAATTTCACATTTTTATGTTAAACTTCTTTGAAGTCTCTGCAGGGTGCAATAAAAAATTCTGCAGGAACCCCCTGGTAGCAAAACGGAAGAAAAAGGTTTAGTACTCGTATTTTGACGGCTCAAAATACACTTAAAAAGCGATATTGTACTTCGATGTTAGCTAGCTTGTATTAAGGCTCGTTCACACTGCCATGTTACTCGTACATCTTAAAGATGTTTATATAAAGATTAGTTATAAAATTTTATGTGAATGGTGATAGCAGTGTGAACGAGCAGTGTGAACGTAACTATTTTTACAAGAGATGCGTTAAAATATGTGCAACGCTTTTTGGGTAGTTAGTACTGTAATTTAATTCATTTAGCATTTTCAACAAAATGTGTCAGCTAAAAATATATATACTAAGTTATCGTTGAGTACGAGCCATGAGTAGATAAAAGTGCTTGTTGTTGCTTAGAGCGCGCATTAAATATCAAGTGTCTAAATTACGAGTATTAAATTATCAAACGGGCTAAAATAACTTGGAAAGCATTGGTGTTAATACTGGCATATTGAATTTATAAAATAACAAAAATTTTATAATAAGAATAAATGTCGCATGTTCATGACTTGAACTTTGTCCACGAGCTTCATCAGACACATTCAGAACCTGGCGATCTCCTGCTCAGCCGCTGCCAGCTTCTCCATGCGGTCAACCAGATTACGTCGTCTGGCACCGATCAGGGGATTCTCCTCGCGCAGCTTGTCAAACAGGGGCTGCGGGTCGGTGACGAGAATGATGAGCGACTCACGCAGCTTCTCGGCCATATTGTGCAGCATGTAGTGTATGACAGCAATGGTGACCGTGTCCTGCAGGCGCCGGACAGACACCCGGATGTAGGCCTCGGCTCCGTCTAGAACTCGACGCGTGTTGCACTCGACAGTCTCCTGAATGGTCATCACCGGCTGTTGCTCGCTGCTGATTTGGCTGTCATTATAGCTTCCCTCCTGAGCCTCAAGACACTTCTGTCGCAAGCGAAGCTTCTCACAGTAGGGCCTTAAGATTTTACGTTTCATTCGTAGGAATTAGTTATTACAAAAAGAATTGCGAAACTATAAAACAATGGCGCTTTGAGTATCGGTTTAATAATATAAAAAAAGTATAATAGCAGCACGGTTGCGGGCCATCGTACATCATTTGGTGAGAGTACGGGCCGCATGTGGGGAGGCAATTCTGCCCCATTTCGCTGACGCAGGAGCGCACACGCATACCGTAAGCAGGAACACATTCACACATTTGTGTACATCTGCCCTTACTCTCATCGTCAGACGGTGTACACTCTTACTGTGCCTTTTAGATTAGCCCTTGAGGGAGTAAATTGCACGACAAGCAACCAAGCCTTCTCTTCGTAGCTGTGCCCTAAAATAAATGCTTCCTCGCCACGAAATCGAGCACAGGGACTTTGGTGCGAGAGGCAGACGCATTAACCCCGCTGCCACTCACACCCCGAGTTTAGGTTTACAGATAAATAAATAAATATTTCACCTCTCTTTTTCCATCAAAAAGATCCTGTCATGTGTGAAGACGAACTCTTCCTCTGTGAAGATGTTCTTGATTTGCTCCCTGGCCAGATCGACTTGTCTCGTCCTGATGCCTTCGCACACCTCCTTGATGAACTGGTTGAAGGACGGGTAGTCACTGAAAACAAGGTCGGCCAGGTTCCGAACCGTCTCGTCGACCTCCTGGTTGACGGAGACCAAGAAGGCACTGCAGGGCTCGCGCACCAGCTTGAGGAAGTGGTTGCGCACGAGCCGCTCTACCACCGGGTACACGTTGTCGAAGCCCGGCAGCTCGCAGCCTCTCTGCTGTTCGATGTCCTGCCTGGCGGCCTCCCACATCGCTGTCACTGAAATCGGAATTCACGAACAGAGTGCGAAAGTTCATTGGAGATAACGAGACGCACTTGTAAAAAAGATAATTGTGGATGCATTGAAGATACTTGTGGATGCATCAAAGATACTTGTGGATGCATTGAAGATACTTGTGGATGCATCAAAGATACTTGTGGATGCATCAAAGATACTTGTGGATGCATCAAAGATACTTGTGGATGCATCAAAGATACTTGTGGATGCATCGAAGATACTTGTGGATGCATCAAAGATACTTGTGGATGCATCGAAGATACTTGTGGATGCATCAAAGATACTTGTGGATGCATCAAAGATACTTGTGGATGCATCGAAGATACTTGTGGATGCATCAAAGATACTTGTGGATGCATTGAAGATACAATTGTGGATGCATCAAAGATACTTGTGGATGCATCAAAGATACTTGTGGATGCATCAAAGATACTTGTGGATGCATCAAAGATACTTGTGGATGCATCGAAGATACTTGTGGATGCATCAAAGATACTTGTGGATGCATTGAAGATACAATTGTGGATGCATCGAAGATACTTGTGGATGCATCAAAGATACTTGTGGATGCATCAAAGATACTTGTGGATGCATCGAAGATACTTGTGGATGCATCAAAGATACTTGTGGATGCATTGAAGATACTTGTGGATGCATCGAAGATACTTGTGGATGCATCGAAGATACTTGTGGATGCATCGAAGATACTTGTGGATGCATCAAAGATACTTGTGGATGCATCAAAGATACTTGTGGATGCATCGAAGATACTTGTGGATGCATCAAAGATACTTGTGGATGCATTGAAGATACTTGTGGATGCATCGAAGATACTTGTGGATGCATCGAAGATACTTGTGGATGCATCGAAGATACTTGTGGATGCATCAAAGATACTTGTGGATGCATCAAAGATACTTGTGGATGCATCAAAGATACTTGTGGATGCATCGAAGATACTTGTGGATGCATCAAAGATACTTGTGGATGCATTGAAGATACTTGTGGATGCATCGAAGATACAATTGTGGATGCATCGAAGATACTTGTGGATGCATCAAAGATACTTGTGGATGCATCGAAGATACTTGTGGATGCATCAAAGATACTTGTGGATGCATCAAAGATACTTGTGGATGCATCAAAGATACTTGTGGATGCATCAAAGATACTTGTGGATGCAT
Source organism: Macrostomum hystrix (assembly GCA_950097015.1). Classification (NCBI taxonomy): domain Eukaryota; kingdom Metazoa; phylum Platyhelminthes; family Macrostomidae; genus Macrostomum; species Macrostomum hystrix. The sequence goes on along the minus strand of CATNEN010000011.1, from coordinate 1,192,733 downwards.
CGAAGATACTTGTGGATGCATCAAAGATACTTGTGGATGCATTGAAGATACAATTGTGGATGCATCGAAGATACTTGTGGATGCATTGAAGATACAATTGTGGATGCATCGAAGATACTTGTGGATGCATCAAAGATACTTGTGGATGCATTGAAGATACAATTGTGGATGCATCGAAGATACTTGTGGATGCATCGAAGATACTTGTGCATGCATTAAATAATATATACTTCGATGTATATCTTGATACATCATGATGTATTGGCCCGTGAAATTTAATTTTTGTAGTCTGTACGAGCCGTTTAGAAAAATGTGTACCTGACGATAACTGGCAAATGTTCGACAAGAAGCACCAGTAAAGTGTCCATACTGTGGTGGTAGCAAACCTTCAGTCCTGTCGGAGAAGGCGCACATCTCGATCTCGTCGGCCAGAGTCTCCCAGTGCTTGCGGCAGCGGCCGAACAGCCTGTCTGGCTCGTGACGGTGCATTCCGGTGGCCACGTTTAAGAAGTCCGTGGTGAATTTGTTCAGCATCCTGGCTAGCAAGCGCTTCATCTCGACATCAGATTCCGGTGGTCCACAGCCCATGGCTTCAATCTGCTTGCAGATTTCTTCGCGTTTTACCTGGAAAATTTAGCAAAAAAAAGCAATAGGAATTGGCTACTGGAACTGAGGATGCTACTGGAACTGAGGATGCTACCGGAACTGAGGATGCTACTGGAACTGAGGATGCTACTGGAACTGAGGATGCTACTAGAACTGAGGATGCTACCGGAACTGAGGATGCTACTGGAACTGAGGATGCTACTGGAGCTGAGGATGCTACTGGAACTGAGGATGCTACTGGAACTGAGGATGCTACTGGAACTGAGGATGCTACTGGAACTGAGGATGCTACTGGAACTGAGGATGTTACTGAAACTGAGGATGTTACTGGAACTGAGGATGCTACTGGAACTGAGGATGCTACTAGAACTGAGGATGCTACTGGAACTGAGGATGTTACTGGAACTGAGGATGTTACTGGAGCTGAGGATGCTACTGGAACTGAGGATGTTACTGGAACTGAGGATGCTAATGGAACCGAGGATGTTACTGGAACTGAGGATGTTACTGGAACTGAGGATGCTACTGGAACTGAGGATGTTACTGAAACTGAGGATGCTACTGGAACCGAGGATGTTACTGGAGCTGAGGATGCTACTGGAACTGAGGATGTTACTGGAACTGAGGATGCTACTGGAACCGAGGATGTTACTGGAGCTGAGGATGCTACTGGAGCTGAGGATGTTACTTGAACTGAGGATGCTACTGGAACTGAGGATGCTACTGGAACTGAGGATGCTACTGGAACTGAGGATGCTACTGGAACTGAGGATGTTACTGGAATTGAGGATGTTACTGGAACTGAGGATGCTACTGGAACTGAGGATGCTACTGGAACTGAGGATGTTACTGGAACTGAGGATGCTACTGGAACTGAGGATGCTACTGGAACTGAGGATGCTACTGGAACTGAGGATGCTACTGGAACTGAGGATGCTACCGGAACTGAGGATGCTACTGGAACTGAGGATGCTACTGGAACTGAGGATGCTACCGGAACTGAGGATGCTACTGGAACTGAGGATGCTACTGGAACTGAGGATGCTACTGGAGCTGAGGATGCTACTGGAACTGAGGATGCTACTGGAACTGAGGATGCTACTGGAACTGAGGATGCTACTGGAGCTGAGGATGCTACTGGAACTGGGGATGTTACTGGAACTGGGGATGTTACTCCTTAGATGCTACTGAGATATTAGAACAAAGTTTTAATGAAAGTTTGAGCTTGCTAAATGAGCTTGTCATTTCGCCTCACCTGAATCTCCCTCATCAGCTCGGGAATGTTTCGCTTGATTGCTTCGTACAGTTCGCTGCTCAGCTTCACTGCCAGAGTCTTTGTTCCGTACTCGAACTTATCCAGAGCTTTAAAGTGCTTGTGGGTCTTAAAGAACACTTCCTCCTCCTTGCTAGCCTGCTGCAGGCTCATGTTGTCCTTCAGCTGCTGCGGGGTGCGACACCTCACGGAGACGTAGCCCTTCTTCAACGGAATCTTCTGGTTGCGCATCAGCGCCAGAACTTCCGACTCTGAGCCCGGGTTGATCAGATCCGGACAGGTGAGAACACCGATTGTACGCTTCGACTCCGGGTCCACCTCCTTCGCTAGAGACAGAGCTTCCACAGTCTCGATGTCAACGTGGCAGGGAATGACGACCAAAATGATGATCTCCTTCCTCTCGATATAGCTCAGAATGAGAGACTTGGTCAAGCTGGACACACTTCCACCGCTTTCGATTGAATATCTAAGTTGATAGCGGCAGCGAGATGCCTTCGTGCGTAACTCATAAACGAATACTCGTACGAAGAGTCATGTATCCTACTAGTAATTACGCGAGTCATTTTTAATTGAATTGCATTTAAATTGCTTTAAAATAACCATAACCGGAAATGGGACCTATTTAGAGGAAAACTGGACCTATTCAAGGGAAAACTGGACCTATTCAAAGAAAACTGGACATATTTAAAATAAAACTGGACCTCTTCAAAGGAAAACTGGACCTATTCAAAGGAAAAATGGACCTATTCAAAGGAAAACTGGACCTATTCAAAGGAAAATGGACATATTTAAAATAAATCTGGACCTATTCAAAGGAAAAATGGACCTATTCAAAGGAAAACTGGACCTATTCAAAGGAAAACTGGACCTATTCAAAGAAAACTGGACATATTTAAAATAAAACTGGACCTATTCAAAGGAAAACTGGACCTATTCAAAGGAAAACTGGACCTATTCAAAGGAAAACTGGACCTATTCAAAGAAAACTGGACATATTTAAAATAAAACTGGACCTATTCAAAGGAAAACTGGACCTATTCAAAGGAAAACTGGACCTATTCAAAGGAAAACTGGACCTATTCAAAGGAAAATGGACATATTTAAAATAAAACTGGACCTATTCAAAGGAAAACTGGACCTATTCAAAGGAAAACTGGACCTATTCAAAGGAAAACTGGACCTATTCAAAGGAAAACTGGACATATTCAAACGACAAGTTAACCTTCTAGAACAGCTTAAACCACAGAATGGACAGAATAAGTAAATTCTATGGCCTAAGACTGAGCAGACTCATACCTGGCGATGCCCGGCAGGTCAATCAGTGTCAGATCCGGTGACTCGGGACTCTCCACCCACAGTTCAATGAGATTCTCAGAGATTTCACCCGGCGAGCTGGTCATATCGTTTTGGGCGTCGCGAATCGCCTGACCGACTTCCATAGATGATTTGAGGCTTTTCTCTTGATCTTGACCGCTCTTAGTCTTATACCTGGCAATTAGCACCGAAGTAGAAAGAAGGAAGAAAGAATGAGCAACTTCTCCAGCTGGAAATTCGCATTTTTTAGAGTCCACTGCTGCTTTTTATAGCTCCTATTTAGTTTCTCACAACAATCTTTGTGAGATCTTTCTTTTATGCTACTATGCATTCACAGGTGCACCATTCATTTTTCGCCCCGATCTTAAAATGTTCAAACCCTTTTAGAAAAACTTTCCGATTTAAAATCCCTATCAAATCGTTTCCAGCCCCTATCCAACTGTTTCCAACCCCTATCCCACTGTTTCCAGCCCCTATCCAACTGTTTCTAACCCCTATCCAACTTTTCCCAACCCCAATCCAACTGTTTCCAACCCCTATCCATCTTTTCCCAACCCCTATCCAACTGTTTCCAACCCCAATCCAACTGTTTCCAACCCCTATCCAACCTTACCCAACCCCAATCCAACTGTTTCCAACCCCTATCCAACAGTTTCCAACCCCTATCCAACTGTTTCCAACCCCTATCCAACTGTTTCGAACCCCTATCCAACTGTTTCCAACCCCTATCCAACAGTTTCCAACCCCTATCCAACTTTTCCCAACCCCAATCCAACAGTTTCCAACCCCTATCCAACAGTTTCCAACCCCTATCATCTTTTCCCAACCCCTATCCAACCTTACCCAACCCCAATCCAACTGTTTCCAACCCCTATCCATCTTTTCCCAACCCCTATCCAACTGTTTCGAACCCCTATCCAACTGTTTCCAACCCCTATCAAACCATTTCCAACCCCTATCCAACCTTACCCAACCCCAATCCAACTTTTTCCAACCCCCATCCCACAACCCCTATCAATTCCAGCCCAAATCGCGTCAGCAGCCTCGCCTGATTTTGGCCGACCAGCCGGTATCCTGCCGGCTACGCATGCTCAGCATCAGCGGACAGCGGGTCACAATGCCCAGACCGCGGGGAAATTCAACGCCAGAGATTGCCTCCAGCACCGACGATTTGCCAACCGACTGGTCGCCAACGACAGCAATGGCTGGCAGGCGGATTTCCCGTTGCAGGCCCTGCGCTCGGAGGCAGTCGATGGCGTTGAGACACGGTTTGAGACGGTCGCGGAAGGCTTGGTTCAGAGCCGGTTCGTAGCTCTGGCTTGAGTCAGCCAGCTGATCATTGTCGCGCTTGCTGTTGGCGGCCATGCTTGCAATGGCCTGACTCAGTACAGTACAAAACGAACTCTTTTGTACAGTCTAGAATACTCAGAGTGCTCTCGACGCACAAGTTATAAGTGTTGCGAATCTAGTATATATTTGCCGTTAAGCTAATTGGCCGTCGTTTAAAAAACTTTGCGAATATATTTATATAGTAGCAGACAGAGCTTGCGGAGATGGCCGTAAGTTTCTCGTGAAGGTAGTTGTATGTTTGAGGTGGATACTTTCTTAGTGGCCAGGTTTCGGAAAATTATGATTAATAGTTCGACATGCTTTATATAACTAAATTATTTGGCCATTCGGTTGGTAACTTGGTGTTCGCGACGCGGATTTCTAGGTAATAAATATGTTTAGGCCTTAAAATTCATGCTTATGGTAAACATTCATCCATAGTGCTCTATGGCTGTGCGTCACATCAAAGGAGCCTTAACAAAAGGGAGTGTGGCACATCAAAGGTGCCTTAAATGAGAGTGCGGCACATCAAAGGGGCCTTATCAAATAGGAGTGCGGCACATCAAAGGGGCCTTATCAAATAGGAGTGCGGCACATCAAAGGGGCCTTATCAAATAGGGGTGCGGCACATTATAGGGGCCTTATCAAATAGGAGTGCGGCACATCAAAGGTGCCTTATCAAATGAGAGTGCGGCACATCAAAGGAGCCTTATCGAACGGTAGTGCGGCACATAAAAGGAAGCCTTATGAAACGGGAATGCTGCACATCAAAGGAGCCTTATCAAAAAGGTGTGCGGCACATCAAAGGAGCCTTATCAAATAGGAGTGCGGCACATCAAAGGTGCCTTATCAAATAGGAGTGCGGCACATCAAAGAAGCATTATCAAATGAGAGTGCGGCACATCAAAGGAGCTTCAACAAATGAGAGTTCGGCAAATTATTGGAAATCTAGTTTAGTAAGAATTGCCATTTAATATCGAAGTGTATGTACGTTTAAGCAAACTTTATCAAGCGACTGATATTAATCTGCAAATCAGACAGCTCTTTGTATAAGCGTTGCTAATATTGGATACATTTACTAAAAACAGGTAAGCATAAACAGTAGGACTGTAACATGCAAAGTTAGAAACTTTATCTGACAATCTCTCTATAGGTAGAGAGAGACAATTGTCTTAAAAGTTAAATTATGAAAGGAAACGCTTCTCTTATTTATCTGCATGCAGTACCGCGTGTGTGCACTAATTCGTTTATCATTAATGCATTTACAGTACGTGTGCTACATTATACATGTGTCTGCATAGTACTGTGTGAAAATAACTAAAGAGCCTTAATTAAATAATAATATAATAAAATGTAATAATTTTAATATATTAATAACCTTTTCATAATGGGGATGAGGGAATGGTGATTTTAATGCAACAGGGATCGGGGGCTTGGCATGGGGGATAGCTTTTGGGAAGGAAGGGAATAAGATGATCTCCTCAGTCCCCAAGTTAATGGGGGACTTGGGGACTTGGACGATCAGGCTGACTTTTTGGGAGGATTATACAGGCGAGAAATCACGCATCACACGCGTGAACCGTGATTGAAAGTCTGAGTTGACCCAGCCCTGGCCCTGCGTAGTGAAGAACCGAGCCCTGCCGCGCTCTGATTGGTCTGACGTTGTGCTGTAAGCTTGGGGGTGGTGAGGTGGGTGCTATTACGTAATCGTTGCGTAATCGGCTCATTAATTTTGCTTTCGCTCAGTTATTACAAACGTACTTTTATTACTTATGAAAATAACTGCTTTAAAGATTATCATTGTATTATTGTTAAGGTTATTATTGTATCTGTGCGTTACAATAAAAAAGTGATAAAGGGGATTCGCGTAAAATAACATTTGAAGGTTAATCTCTAGCCATGCTCGAGTGAACGAGAGAACAATGGGAGCAAAGTTGGGATGGGCATTTTCAGGGGTTTGAGCGATCGAAATGATGACTCATTAAGTCTCATTTGGCCTCAAGCCCTTACAATTCTATGGGGAAAAATTAGGCAGGTAATGGGGAATCGAAAACTTAAATCACGACCGTTCGAGCGTACATTGATATGAGTTTGGACAAATCACTATCACTTTTTTCATGATAAAAAAGCAAAGTTTAGATGCATGTCTATCTGCTTTAGAACAATAATGCTGATCTTTTTAGCTTATAGCGACAAAAACTGCCGTTTCTAAGAAATAGATAAGAACTTTTCTGCCTCTTGCAAGGAAAGAAATTTAAGAAACCTAAATTTTGCATTTTGCATTTTTGGTGAGGTGGTAAACACACGATTTTTCTGTACCTATTTGATCTTGCAGTGCTACCGAATTCTACTTTAGTGTTATAAAAAATTAGGTCGGCAATGTGGTATTACTTATATACAACTCGAAGCCCTGAGTATCGGCATAATGTACTCACCTTTCAGTCGCTACTAAGTCACTGAACACTGTCTCCTCAGTCCCTGAACACTGTCTCTTCAGTCCCTTAACATCGTCTCTTCAGTCCCTGAACACTGTCTCTTCAGTCCCTGAACACAGTCTCTTCAGTCCCTGAACACAGTCTCTTCAGTCCCTGAACACAGTCTCTTCAGTCCCTGAACACTGTCTCTTCAGTCCCTGAACACTGTCTCTTCAGTCCCTGAACACAGTCTCTTCAGTCCCTGAACATCGTCTCTTCAGTCCCTAAATATCATCTCCTCAGTCCCTGAACACTGTCTCCTCAGTCCCTGAACACAGTCTCCTCAGTCCATGAACACAGTCTCCTCAGTCCCTGAACACAGTCTCCTCAGTCCTTGAACACAGTCTCCTCAGTCCCTGAACACAGTCTCCTCAGTCCCTGAATATCATCGCCTCAGTCCCTGAACACAGTCTCTTCAGTCCCTTAACATCGTCTCTTCAGTCCCTGAACACTGTCTCTTCAGTCCCTGAATATCATCTCCTCAGTCCCTGAACACAGTCTCCTCAGTCCATGAACACAGTCTCCTCAGTCCCTGAACACAGTCTCCTCAGTCCCTGAACACAGTCTCCTCAGTCCCTGAACACAGTCTCCTCAGTCCCTGAATATCATCTCCTCAGTCCCTGAACACAGTCTCCTCAGTCCCTGAACACAGTCTCCTCAGTCCCTGAACACAGTCTCCTCAGTCCCTGAACACTGTCTCTTCAGTCCCTGAACATCGTCTCTTCAGTCCCTGAATATCATCTCCTCAGTCCCTGAACACAGTCTCCTCAGTCCCTGAACACTGTCTCTTCAGTCCCTGAACATCGTCTCTTCAGTCCCTGAATATCATCTCCTCAGTCCCTGAACACTGTCTCTTCAGTCCCTGAACACTGTCTCCTCAGTCTCTGAATATCGTCTCCTCAAATTGCGCGAAAATGGTTTAAATTAGCTTTCAAAAGTTTATTCCATATTTATTTTCACTGGCACAACAAACTTCTGTCCAGCCGTAACAACTAAAGGTTGACATTGCAGTGAGCCCACTTGCTTCAGCCTTTTGCCACTCACGCACGAGTTGAGAAGTGACAGCAAAGAGCGAGAAAATTAGAAAGAGGGTGTGTCGCCGCGTCGTCAGCTCACTGTGCACTGAAATGAGGCGAGCAGAAAATTATTTCTCACAATGCTCTCAACCAATGGAATTCGCAATGGAATTGAGCACAAGTTCTAGCTGCTAAGTATAGATTAGTACTCAAGCGATACGAAAACAAGAGAGACTATAAATTTTACCTATTTTTTTCAACCGAGCAAAATATGCATTAAGTTGTTTTACTAAATTTACTCGATAAGTAAAACATAGCAATTTTTTCCGATGAACAAAATCATGTCCGGCTTGATCTTTAGGCAATTATTTGAGTCCAAGAGCTGCACCTACACTTACCTGTTGGCTTGCGAAGCCACTAAACAGGCTGTGCTCATCGACCCGGTCATTGAGACCGCCGATAGGGACGCTGGCATTGTCAAGCAGCTCGGCTTGGCGTTGAAGTTCGCCATCAACACGCACGTGCATGCTGATCACGTGACTGGCAGCGGCAAGCTGAAGTCCCTGCTGCCCGGATGCAAGAGTGTCATCGCGGAGGTCAGCAAGGCGAAGGCCGATGTGCGAATCAAGCACGGAGACAAGGTCCGGGCGCCTCTTGAATAACTGCTTTATCGTCTGCCAGGAGAGATGAGACTCGGAAGTGATATGAGAACGGGGGAAAAATCACTGGGAAGAAAAGAGACAGGGAGGATATAAGACAGGGGAGAGATGAGACAGGGGAGGGAAGAGACAGGGGAGGGAAGAGATGGCGGAGAGATAAGACAGGGGAGAGATGAGACAGGGGAGGGAAGAGACAGGGGAGGGAAGAGATGGCGGAGAGATAAGACAGGGGAGAGATGAGACAGGGGAGAGATGAGACAGGGTAGAAAAGAGACAGGGGAGAAAAGAGACAGGGGAGAGATAACACAGGGGAGAAAAGAGACAGGGGAGAGATGAGACAGGGGAGATGATACAGGGGAGAGATGGGACAGGGGAGAAAAGAGACAGGGGAGAGATGAGACAGGGGAGAGATGAGACAGGAGAGATGAGACAGGGGAGAGAAGAGAAAGGGCAGAGATTAGACAGGGGAGAGAAGAGAAAGGGCAGAGATGAGACAGGGGAGAGATGAGACAGGGGAGAAAAGAGACAGGGGAGAGATGAGACAGGGGAGAGAAGAGACAGGGAGAAAAGAGACAGGGGGTGATAACAAAGGGCAGAGATGGGACATGTACATTGAACCCGAAGCACATAGTGACCAGTGACATTGTGCGTCACACCCTGGCAGATTGATTTCGGCAAGCTGCAGCTAGAGACTCGGTCAACGCCGGGTCACACCGATGGCTGCCTGACATATGTGCTGCACAGCCACAGGATGGCATTCACTGGAGACGCCCTGCTAATCAGAGGCTGCGGCAGAACCGATTTTCAGCAAGGCTCGCCGGAGCGGCTGTACGAGTCGGTGCATAGCCAGATCTTCAGCCTGCCAGACAACTACCTGCTCTACCCAGCTCACGACTACACAGGCCAGACTGTCACGTCTGTCGCTGAGGAGAAACGATTCAACAGTCGGCTAAACAAATCTCTAAGTGAGTTTGTGAGCATCATGAACAATCTCAACCTGCCCTATCCGAAACAGATTGACGCTGCCCTGCCAGCCAATATGATCTGCGGTCTGCAGGATTGATTTTTTTTCTAATTTCCACTCGGAAACCAACGAAAATAAGACGATTTAACTGTAACAGGCAAACATTTTTTAAGAGTTGATTTTAAAGATTTTTTTATAAAACACGATATTGTTACTCGATTGATTTATTCAGAGAACATTCAGAGTACTCATAAATGATGTGATATCCTACCCTATATTCTTGCCTCTATCTACTTGACGACAAAAAGAGAATTAAATGCTTTCTAAACTGACAAACTGACTGCAAAGCAGATTTCTAGTATCAAATATTTGTCTAGAACTCGCGTCCGAGTTCTTTCTGCTAGAGGCTTCATTTTAAGTGTCTTTTGGCCATAGACGGTCATTTCACTGGTGAAAAAGAGCCTTGAAATGAACCAGATACCGGAAAATTCTACAAAAATGCGTCACACTACTATAAATAGAACACTGGAAATTTCCGTGTCAATGTTTCATAAAGCTTTAGCTGTCTCTAAAAAAGAATGATTTAAAAGAAAAATCTACTTTAAGTAGCATTTAAGCACCATTGTAAAATTAATTTTGTCTGCGTAGTAAATTAAATGAAAACCTCAGAATTCACTTGGAGGAATCTGTGCAAGGAGGTTTTTGTTAGCTTCAATTCATTGTTATATTTCGAAACAACTGAAATGAAAACTTCGGTAAAAATAAGAAAATCGACATTTTGTCGATATAGTTAATGGGCCTTTTTATACTTTTTTCCACCGGAATCTGTTGCCAATTTTACTTTAGCGTCGAATATTTTGCACTCAAATGAATAATAACTGATGCTCTGAAGATCTTATTACGGTTTGCTAAGCTGCAGTCATCTTTAGCAAAAGCTGACAGAAAGAAGTGAATAACAAAACTAAATTTCGACGAAAACTAGACAAACAGAAACGCGACAGCGAACTTGTCAAACAAAAGCTATACAGTAAGGAATAGATAAATTAGTGCATTGAACAGCAGAATAACTAGCAAAGCCGATAGTTATAGCTATAGCTGCCGATTGATACAATCCAATGCTAGCATCGGATAGCGCTGCTAGTAGGGCTGATAGCGACGCGAATCGCGACCTCCGCCGCTGAAGCCGCCGCCGCCATATCCGCCGCCTCTGGGGCCTCTTCCGCCGCCGCCGCCACGTCGATAGTCAGTTTGAAACTGAGGATACTGCTGAAACTGCTGCTGTTGCTGCGGAAACTGACGATACTGCTGCTGCTGCTGCTGAGACGGATAGGGCGCATGGCCAGACCAGCCCATGCTATTCTGATGCAAGTTTGGCACAGAACGACTGGCTTGATACATTCGCTGCTGCTGCTGCTGCTGCTGGGGCGGAGGCACAGCTCCATACCGGCTGCTATTATTGAACCGTTCGGCTGATCCAACGGACGATTCAGCCATTCTTCGCATAGGCCCGGCGTCAAACGACTGCCTAGGCCGGTGACCTCTGTCCGGACCTGGGCCAAGGTTAGGCGTCCACTGCCTGCCAGGTTCCAGATCCTCCGGCCGCAGAGTGGCTGGCGGCGGCTTGGCTCCGGGCAGAGGTCTGGCTGGAAACACGTGACCAGCCGGGAATGCGGGATCCAAGAAGCGGCAGGAAGCTACCTGACAATTTGGCAGAGTTTGAAACTGCGGCAGAGCAATGGGAGATGGCACATCCTGGCCAGGCTGATAGGCCAGCTTGTCCGGCTTGTAAACACCGCCAACGCCGCTTGTCAGGGAGGCGTCAGCGTTGGTCTCGATGTCCAATTCGTTGGCCTTCTTGCCAGCGGCGTAGAGTCGTTGAATAAGAGCAGCAGCCGGGTGGCTGGAGCGGACAAACAGGCGATCCGGTCCGCGGACATTGCGCTCAATCTCGTCAGGCATGAGGCTAGGATAGACAGACTCCAGGGTCTTCAATAGTCGAGCTTCGTCAACGAACGGCAGCAGCGCAACGCCCATCCAGGCGAATTTTTTGCCATTCAAATCGACGCGAAAATCAATCGGATAGAAATCGATAATTGGCGAGTCTGGATCGCTCATCAGACTGCGCCAAGTTGGAGGCACATGCGAACCGCTAGCCGCTGGGAACACGGCCATCAGCTGTTCCAACGGTTTGAATGGCTCAGTTGGCGTCTTGTCAAAGTCCACATCAACGTTGGCTACGTCGGTGAAGTCGGAGGCGAATGGCGAATAGTGATAAGGAAAGTACCAGGTCCAGGAGGCGCAGCCCTGGTAATAGTAGCGCAGCACCCAGCAGAGGCCGCGAACGTAATGGCTGGCCACCAACAGCGGGAAGTCGCGGCTGTCCTGTGGCGCAACGCCGAACTTGCTGCTGTAGTAGCGATGTCGCCAGCCGTCCTCCCACAGGCGGACCTGCATGGCAATGCAATTTTGGGATATTTTAATTCATGCCTTACTAAAGCTGGGCATGATAAATATAAAACGGTTACATAGAAAGTCTAAACTGTTGATAGAAAGTCTTACCGGTTTTACAGAATTCCTAAACTGTAAGACAGGTAGTCTAACCTGTTAGACAGAAGGCCATAACTGTTAGACAGAAGGCCATAACTGTTAGACAGAAGGCCAAACATGTTAGACAGAAGGCCAAACATGTTAGACTGAAGACAAATTCCTGTTAGACAGAAAGTCTAACTTATTATAAAACCACAGTAGGACTGCACGAATCCACCAACAAACCTCATCCCTAGCGTCGGCCTCTTCATCGGAGTCCGGCTGCTGCTGCTGCCTGTCGGCCTGCAGCGATTCCATCTGACTCTCGCGCATCAGGGCCCGGATAGCCTGGCCAGAGGAGAGCTGCTGATCGTTGCCGGAGGTCCGGCCGCCGCCAAGAGGCGCGGCCATGCCCCGCTCCATCATGGTGTGCCTCAGCTTGGCCTGCTTCTCCGCACGTCTGCGTCGTCGAAAGTTCATGTCGGAGCTACGGCGACGCTTAAAGATTTCGTCCTCCATCTGGCCTAGATCGCGCATAATTAGCTGCACTCGGTCTAGGTGCACGTAGCCAGAGTCGGTTAGCCAGCCGCCGGTCTGGTGGGCAATTTTTGGTTGTTCTTTTTTATACTACTTATTAATTGTAAGTCAGTAGCATGCTAAGTAAATAATGCTTAAATACAACTAAAAATATTTTTCTGAGCAGTCATCTAACAGATAAGGATATATAACTGTAAATTTTAACTGCCTTTTCTTGATACACAGTTATCCAAGACGATTGAAATCGTTGACACTTAAAATCAGCCTCACCAGGTACAGTCCTTACAGCCCCCCTCAGATATTTAAGATCAGTCACACCTGGTACACAGCCCGCTTAGACACTTAAAAAATCGGCCTCACATGGTACACAGCCCCCAATAAATAAAACTCACCTGGTACACAGCCCCCTTAGACACTTAGAATCGGTCTCACCTGGTACACAGCCCCCTTAGACACTTAGAATCGGTCTCACCTGGTACACAGCCCCCTTAGACACTTAGAATCGGTCTCACCTGGTACACAGCCCCCTTAGACACTTAGAATTGGTCTCACCTGGTACACAGCCCCTTAGACACATAAAACCGGCCTCACCTGGTACACAGCCCCTTAGACACATAAAACCGGCCTCACCTGGTACACAGCCCCTTAGACACATAAAACCGGCCTCACCTGGTACACAGCCCCTTAGACACATAAAACCGGCCTCACCTGGTACACAGCCCGCTTATAAATGCCAACCAGCCGGTCGATAGCTCCCTCGCGAATCTCTAAGCTAGGTAGATGAGGCAGGAAGTCGTTGCCAACAAAGAAGCACATAAACACCCAATCGTCCAGCGCCCTCTCGAAATCGTAGCCGAACGGTAGGCCGTCCATTCGCAGCTCCTTCTGAAGATACTCGCGAAGTATGTGCAATCGGATGAAGATAAAGTCAGCCTCGGAGGCTAGAACAGGCGGAGCTTCGGCAGCAGCTTGATCCCTAGGCAGGCCCTGACAGTCCTTGGCTTCGTGACCCAGCTGGCCGCACAGATCGCAGGGCCTGGGTTTGTTAGGCACGAATTCCTCTCGAATGATGGTGAAATGCGGCTCGTGAGTAGCCAGGCCCAGCATGATGAGGTCGGCGTCAGCGCCGCACAGGCAGTGCCGAGTGTTCGGATCGTGAGCCGGCTGAGCACGCTGACGCCGGATGAAGTCCATGATCTTATGCTCGCCCTCGCCTGAGGGTTTATTAGTACACGGGCGGTTGATAAATAAACCGTGAGTGTTCGATATTGAAGAACAGAAATATCGCAGCCATGAGCCATAAATGATTAAAAATCTGTCTAGAAGCATCCAAGTAGAACCCTGAAAACTCTGAATAGAGCCCTGAAGACTCTGAATAGACCCTAGGAGACTCTAAACAGACCTCTGCAGACTCTGAATAGAGCCCTGAAGACTCTGAATTGAGCCCTGAAGACTCTGAATTGAGCCCTGAAGACTCTGAATTGAGCCCTGAAGACTCTGAATAAAGCCCTGAAGACTCTGAATAAAGCACTGAAGACTCTGAATAGAGCCCTGAAGACTCTGAATAGACCCTAGGAGACTCTGAACAGACCTCTGCAGACTCTGAATAGAGCCCTGAAGACTCTGAATAGACCCTAGGAGACTCTGAACAGACCTCTGCAGACTCTGAATTGAGCCCTGAAGACTCTGAATTGAGCCCTGAAAACTCTGAATAAAGCACTGAAGACTCTGAATAGAGCCCTGAAGACACTGAATAGACCCTAGGAGACTCTGAACAGACCTCTGCAGATTCTGAATAGAGCCCTGAAGACTCTGAATTGAGCCCTGAAGACTCTGAATTGAGCACTGAAGACTCTGAATAGAGTCCTGAAGACTCTGAATAGAGCCCTGAAGACTCTGAAGAGACCCCTGAAGATACTGAAGAGAGTCCTGAAGACTTTAAAAAGACCTTACAAGACTCTAAATAGACCCCAGAAAAAATTCTACTTTTAGGTTTAACCCAACCAAGAATGAAAATAAAATCAATTCTCACCAGGCACATTGGCGTCAGACAGGAAGACCTGTAGATTGCGCCATCCTGGATCATTGTGCAGCCTGTCGTGAATATAATAGCGCAGCGCCACAGCCAGTCTAGCCATAAACGGAGTACCCGGGGTGATGCAATTGCTATCAAAATGCTCCTCAGGAGCTTTCGGCGGCGGCAGCGGCATGCCCTGAGCAGTCAGGTCGGCCCTGAGTCGTTCCAACTCGTTGGCCTTCTCTTTGGCTTCTTTAGCGGCCCGGAATCGACGCGACCTCTGCTGGTTCATCTTGGCGCGCGGAGCCACTCCGTCGATGGCCATGTAGAGAACCCGGCGCGGCCGGACAATGGCAAAGATTCTATCCATGTAGTCAAAGATTGCGGCGAACATTTCGGCTTCGTTGCGAGGCGCCGGCCGATCCTCCGGATGAGTGCACGGATGAATGATGCCGTTCATGTCCAGGTAGAGATTATCGAATTCGTAATTATTAGGATTCGGTTTGCTAGTGTCAACGGGCACCGATTCGCCATTCACTTCGCGTTGTTTCTCTTCGACGCAATGGACAACAATGGATGGAAATTTGCGGCTAAGCCAACGAAAGAAAGCTGGAACTCCCATGATTTATTACTGCTGGCTGAAAGGTAAATTTGAACAAAAACTGAACAATACCGCTTATAGTAGAACATACGAAAAATCATGACTCATTTTTTTGTTTAAGTAATATAAATATAGCTCATTACACCTGCCCTAATAATAATAATATTATTATTATTAATTGCAGGAGGGCTGCGGGCAGTGGCACATCATTTAGTGACACTAGACGCGCAGCCAGCGCGGGGGCAATTCTGCACATTTCGCTGACTCCTGAGCACAAACTCACACAGATACTGTACGCAGGCATACGCTCATCAGCCCCGTCTTGCTCATCGTCAGGCAGTGTACACTTTACTGTGCCTTGGAGGTTGGCCCTCAAGGGCGTAAATTGCACGACAAGCCTTAAGTTGTTTCTCCGCGGCTGCGACCTAAACAAATGTGGCCTCGCCATGGAATCGAACTTTGGGACCGTGTTGCGAGAACACCTGCCCTCTCAATTACCCCAGCCAATGCTGGTGCCCATTTACAAGGGGTGATCAAAAAGTTCTGCAACCAACTGTCCTGTAGCCACTTCTGCTGCACCAAAAAAAGTGAAATTTGCTGGAGTTGTTCAAAATTTAGTTTTCTCCTTCCTTGTAAGTTTCAGTTGATTTCGAGAATCAGTTTCAGTTTAACTAGACACCAACCAACTCCAGTTTTAAGCCTGTACATGGAATCGTCAAAAGACAACATTCGCTTCTACATCTATATGCGCATGCATCTGGGAAAAAAGCTGTGGAAATTCACAGCGACTTAGTTTCAGTGTTGGCTGAAGCTGCGCCGTCATATGACACTGTCGCACGCTGGATGCGCCACTTTACCGATGGACGAACGAGCTCCAAAGACGAGAGTCAGTCTGGACGACCCCGGACATCCGTGACCGAGGCATCAGTGGCCCGCGCGGACACAATTGTGCGCGAGGATTGCGGTGTGACACTGAGATTCCTTGCCTACGAGTTCGGTGTCAACTATGGAAGCGCCCACACCATCATGCATGAGCAGCTGGGCCGCTCCAAGACCTGCGCCCGCTGGGTGCCGCACCTGCTCACAGTGGAACAGTGCGCTGAGCGCATGCGAATCTGCCGCCTGTGGCTGGAGCTGGAGCTGTGGCTGGAGGCTGTCTGACGTCGTGACAGGAGACGAATGTTGGATTTCCTTCTTCTCGATGAAGGACAAGCAGTCCAACATGGTCTTTTTTGCATTCAGGACCTGGCACGAGCAGTCAAATCAGAACTCGAGAGACTACCAACATCAGAGTACCTCAGCTGCTTCCAGTTCCAGGCCTGGCGGATGCGAATGCAACGGTGCATTGAAGCTGAGGGGAAGTACTTTGAGGGAATGCGACACTGAATGTGTGCTCCAGTTTTCTCTGGACTTTGTAATAACGCAGCTTGCAGAACTTTTTGATCGCCCCTCGTAAAAGCTGGGTGAACTGAAGCAATGCAGAGTTAAATGACACAAATTGTTCCAATGGAGTCGAGAATCGAACCCCCGACCTTCAAGTCGTGAGTCGGGCGCTCTAACCACTAGGCTACAACCACCTTAGCTGTGTGACGGCCCTGCGCAATTTTTATATTTCTAAAGTAAAAGAATTGACTAAGAATAATTTATTATGAATGAATAAAATAAGAAAAAACGTGATAATTTTTTGGCCCTAAAAACAACTACGAGTAGTGCCCTCAAAATAAAACATTTTTAATAGGCTTATTCCTTTTGATTATCCCTTGATTAAAAATTGTATAATAATCCCAGGATAAGACAAATGGACAAATGACCATAAGAAAATTACATTAGCTAATAAAATATATTAACTTTTTGGGAAGGCACACTAGTCTGAATTTAATTATCTCATTTTCGACTTGGCTAAACAAAATGTACATTTCCTGAATAGAAGTAAATAAAAGAATGACAGCTTAAAACCACTGTTAACCGTGTTAAAGAGTGCACAGTTTAAACTAATAAAAAGTAGGTCAGTTTATTTCGATTTTTTCGATAAAATGTGCAAAACAGTCTAATAAAAAAGATGATGTCTCAAATACAAGACAGAGATGCGCAGAAATATTAAATTTATTAATAATCTGGAAGAATCAATATATATATTGTGTGTTTATGGCTACACTAAAATAAAATTCTATTTAATAAACTACAGCCAATGGTACAAGCAATAGGCAGCTAACTTCAAGGGAGTGAGAGCCAGAGCGGTTAACGGGTTTGCCTGTCACACCAAAGTTCCCTGAGCTCGATTACGCGGAGAGAACGCTTGGGGCACAGTGAGAGTGTACACTGACTGACAATGTCAAGACAGATGTACACACCTGTGTGAGCGTGTGGCTGCGTACGGTACCTGTGTGCGTGCGTGCTCAGGAGTCAGCGAAATGGGCTGCGGTTCTAGCGTCACCAATTGATGCAATATTGCCCGCTGCCCTCCTGAAATTATTATTATAATTAATACTAGGCCACAAAGTTCCCTTGAAAAGTACATAGGAAAATAAGACACCGTAGATACTACTTCTTTGAAAAAGCAAAAACAAAATCACAGATTGCAGCAAAGAAAAGCATTTTAACGAAATTAATAACTAAAAAAGCTGATCTAAAGACTAGGAGAATGGAAACAACAAATGAGACTTAAAAACAAGATTAAAAAACTAGACTAGATTTTGAATTGTCGGTTCTTAGATCGATACAAAAATCAAACAAAATTTTCAGGGTTATAACAGTGCTTTCATAATTCGTGTTGAGCAGGAACTTCAGTAAGTTTTTTAATCAAACCCGTCATCCTTTTGTCAATCAATCAATCAAACCATCTAATCCTGCCCATCGGCCGAGACCGTATCCTGGCTAGACTGTCGAATAGCTTCCAAGCCCTGCTGATGCTTCGGCGGTGGCACAATAGCGATCGGTACCTTGGCGTGGTGCAGCACATACTCGGACACCGAGCCTAGGAAGGTCCGTTTGAGTCGGCTCATGCCGCGACTGCCAATCACAATGAGATTGGCGCCCTCGTCTTTGGCCACCTGACAGATGGCCGGGCCGGGATCTTTTGATAGGCGCTCCAGAAATCTAGGCTCTTTGAATGCGCGATGCATGCCGAATTCCATCCAGCGGCGGCGGACCTGACAACAGTGGGGATTTGGGGATAATGATTGACAAGCATTGAGGATTTAAGGGATAGCAACTGACAGATTGGGGATTTAGGGATAATGATTGACATGCATTGGGATTTAAGGGATAGCAACTGAGAAATTAGGAATTTAGGGATAATAATTGACATGCTTTGGGGATTTAAGGGATAGCAACTGAGAGATTAGGAATTTAGGGATAATAATTGACATGCTTTGGGGATTTAAGGGATAGCAACTGACAGATTAGGAATTTAGGGATAATGATTGACATGACTAAAGGGAATTTAAGGGATAGCAACTGACAGATTGGGGATTTAGGCATTTAGGCATAGGATTAATGCTTTGGTGATTAATTGATAACAACTGAAAGAGAAGAATTTTGAGATAAAAAAAGACTGGGTAATGATTTTTTAATAACATTTGACAGATTATAGATCATACACAACATGCTTAGGGGGTTCGGGATGAAAAACTGACAGATTGGGGATTTGGAGATAATGATTGACCTGCTTGGGGAATTCCTGGATAACAGCTGATAGACTATATGGACATTAGGAAGGATTTTGAAGAAAAGAAATATTTGGGGTTTTGGAAAGAACAAGTGAAAGCGGACGTGTTTCTGTGACAATGAACAACTAATAACAGGTAGTTAATACTTAAAACTGCCCCTGTAAAAATAATAGATGACGGGCTTGCAGGATAAAAATCAATAACGAATAGTAGATAACCGCTAGAATAAAATAGAGCCAGCCAAACCTGTTCCGCTAATTCTCGTCCCTTCTCAATGGCACTACCGATAGCTCGCTGATAGACATCCTGAGCACCTGCTAGGCCAGTTTGAGCAGCGCTGCTCACCTCGGGCGGCTCTGATACATTGACAAACACCACTTGGTCGCGCCGCTGTGCCAAATTGCCGGCGCACCAAGCTAAGGCCCGTTCGCTATTCCGACTGCGATCAACGGGGATCAGGACTAGGCGAGGCTCTGTAGCATTTGGCGCCAGAACAATGGACATTGTCAGCTGTTGGCTGCTCATGACTCAAAATGGCTTCTTGGAAATGATTCTTAAAAACAAAACGATAATCAATAATAAACATTTATTGTATATACTACTAAAAACTTTTACATTTTAGTAATAAGGTCAAACATGTGTTACTTTGAATCATATTCATTCCATAGAAATAGAAAAAATACATATAGTACTAGTAGGAATAGATTCATAGCCATAGCTATTTCACCTGAGGCAGTGAATAATTAGGACACTTATTCATTTTGAATTCCCGCCAATTTTTCTCACTCACTATCTATTTGTCGTAACCTCACTCAGCTCTCTTTGTTTGTTGTGTGTGTGCACTCAAGTGGGACATGCACCCACCCTAATAGTATGGAATATACTATATATTTTGGTATATATATACAGAGAAGAATATAATGCAATCTTTACCTGTTTGACCTGCTTTACGTTCTCAACGTTTAGCTCTACGTTCGATACAACCTATACTAAATATAAGCCATTCCACTTCCTACCTCTTTCCCTGTTTTGCTATTAAATGAACCAAGTTCCTTAGTTATTTTCCTAATAGGAGTAAAACAGATCCCTTTACCTCAGCCCAATCCTCTCCCATTTATCTCTCATTGGCATTCTTCACCCAAATCCACCCTATTATATGACCCCTTTGAAACCCCAATATACCGCCCTAAAATCCCATCTAAAAGTCCACCTGAAGTCTATCTGAAGTCCACCTAAGGTTCCCTAAATACCCCCCTGAAGTCCCAAAACTCCACCTTTAACCCCCTAATGAAACTGTACGAATTCCAGACCCCATAGAGGAAAGTAAGTGAGAGTGCAAAGGATGTACACCAGACAACTTTGATCCATCCTGATACACCCCACGGACTGTGTGCCCCAGATCAGTGACCTAAGCCCTTGTGCCAGCAACAGTCGATTCTTCTCCCATTGTTAGTAGCTAGTGTCTTGCCACTCGGGCATTAGCGCTACCTTAGGTATAACCCGAACAGCATGGAAAATACCTATTGTCACCCTCATAACTTACGCTACCAGCCCCCCAAATACTCAGCTCACCAATCCCAAATCCAACAAATAGAGAGAGAGCTGAAAGGTCTGCTACACACGAAACTACTAAAGGCTAAGTAACAGCTATGGACGAAAGAGATCGCTACATAGACTACTACAGCTGACCAAAAGCAATGCAAAATTAGGCACCTTGCTCATGGACAAAGAACAATCTGTTTTGCAAGGATTGAGATTCAAACGCATGACCTAGTGGCCAAATGCCTAAAGCTCATTTTAAGCTAGATATTGCAGACTCTGAGACATAGAGTATGAAAATTACATAATGTAAATAATCAATATAATGGTTATAACTAATAATCTATATGATTTGAGCATCTCTAGTCTCAAGTTTCAAAAAAGCAAAATGTATCAGTCTTCTTACTTTTTTACAAGTTTAATATGCTATATTTATTTATTATTCAGCATTTATTAGTATTTAAAGTACAGAATAAAAACAAATGCATAGAAGAAAGAAACAAAGGCAAATACTATTTATAGCATTGTGGTGTCCCCACCAAATTGTAGCATTTTATATTTACTAGAACTTAGCCTACTTAAAAAAAATTAGCTAGCCATAGGATTGTCAGCACTCTAATATTTTTCGATTTTAAGTACTTTTAGAAATAGAAAAACAAATTATTGTTGTTTGCCAAATTATTGTTTGCCATTTGCTTAGCGTTAAACACTACACATTTAAGGTAGGCCTATATCATAATCAAGAGTTGACATGTAGGGTTTCTATTATCTAAACCTCACCTAAACCAAATCGATACCCAAACCAAACTGAGTCTTTGAGTCTTTAATATTTCTAATTTAATATGAAAAAAAATAAATAATTAGATAGGCCTTAATAAACATTTTAGGCCTGAAATTTTGCTATATATTAATATACTGACCTGGCTCCAATTGCTACTTTGATAGCTTTCTAAAGTAGCTGAGCCAATTTTATATAGGTAGGCCTATAGCTATACTAGCTAGAGTATTATTATTCATCATTATTTAATAATACTTAATAGGTGTGCGTAGTTCACATGGAAGGCTGTTTTCTAAGCACATGGAACTGGAAGGCTGTTTCCTAAGCATATTCAGGTGCAAGAATAGTTGTCACCGAACTGACCCATTTTGTCACCGAAACAATGTCACCGAAATGTCTTGTCACCGAAATGACCTGGGACTGTATTAGCTAGTGGGTGCTGGTCACTTTGTCAAGTACTGCCATTTTTTCAAATAGTTATTTATTGGACTCATCCCTATAATTGGTCACTTTGTCAACTAGGCCTAGTCAATTAGGCAATTGTTCATATTAAAGACTCAAAAGGTACAGACATGGTTTAGCTAAATATATTTTGCTTATTAAAGGCTTAGTTACAATGGCCAATGCTAGACCTATAAATTATAACTGCTTATTGGTTATTGCCAATCAATGATAGGGCCTAATAGGCCTAGCTTTGCCTTTGCATGGAACTGAAAAATACAAATGGTCAGTAGCTAGCTTGAGTTATATCTTGATTTCATAAAGACAGACAGACAGGAATCAACACAAGATAATAGTAATACTATGATAGCTTGATAGCTAGGCTTAGTTATGCTAGCTATTATGTACTATGTAGCTAGGCCTAGGCCTTCACAATGTCAATAAGCAATGCAGCAAGCTAATAAAATTAAATAACAATTTTAGATAGGCCTAAATAGTTATTTTTAATTAATTTAATAATATATATTAATAAACTGCCAATATCTGTCATCCATGATTATTACTAGCTTATAAAATTTCTCGTAGAAAGCAAGTAATTGGTGATAGATACACTCGCACTAGCACTAGAACACATGCACAAACCAAACCAGCCTAGGCCTACCTAGTAGCATTTATGAAGCACTTAGCTACTAAGCTTTAGATAACATATGTAACCTGCACTAGGTATGTGCAGTAGCTGTTGTAATACAACGTAATAGTGTGTCAGTATCACAGTTATAAGATAAAGTATATAGATATTCTACATAATATAAAATTGTAACTATTCTACATTTAAAAAATGACAAAATATAAAAGTAAAATTTTTTACAGTATAACAAATCTTTTCAGAGTCATTCTCAGCTGTTTGCTTGTGCAGTCTTTTTAGTATGGTGAAAGTTATTCTGACTGTAATAATATATATTATCATACAGTGTAATTTATATTCTTGAGGATCTTAGCTTCCGGTATTCTAAAACATTCCAGAGCAAAGCTCGTCATTTCGTCTGCCCCCTTTTCGTCTGCCACCTTTTCTGCCCGCAAGTGCCAAATCCTGACCAACCTATCCGGCGCAACCAAAAATTAAAATTATTATGTAATATCTATGTATAATAATAATTTTAGATTATAACAGATTGCATATTTTATGTAAAATATGATTTGACAAATATGTACGTTAGTCGTCGAGTCAGTATAGTCGTCGAGTCCAACACCAATATTCGTTTTATAGCTACTTTTTGTCGACCAGGGTGACAGTCTTTTGTTCGACAACAGTCGAAGGTGAATCTGCTGTGCTTATTACCGACATGGATTAGTATTACGACGTCAGAATCAGGAACGATTTCTAGATAGGGGCCATTGTCGTAATCGTAGGCAAGCTCGGTTGCAATTGGTTAAAATTAGAATAGAAAATTACAAACTGATTTTACATGAAACATGTTATCAGTAATAAAATAAAAAGCTTTAAATACATAGATAATAGTTAATAATTTCAATTAATTTAGGGTTGCGGTATAGCTGCATGTGTAAAAATAAGAAAAGGTTTGGCACTATTTGGCTCTGGGCGGTTTGACTATAGAAGCTTTTATATGGAATACTTTACTTTGATCGATGCACAAGCGCGTGCTAATGTTGGCACCTTTGAGCATGGCGAAAACTTTGTACTTCGTATTCCAACAGGATCCTACTCGGGATCTAGGAGTACTTCATCGATCTGTGCCAACTAAATACAAACATAAGCTCAATTGAAAACGCATGGGCGCGGAACAAAGAGGCAACAAAGCATCACTTCACTGTGAGATACCCTTGAGCTGTATACACTTAAGAAGTCGGCGAGTATCTGCAGTATGTTCTGCAGTGCCCTAAATAAACTGTCTTAAAATTCTGTACTCAAAAAATAAAAGATAAGCATTTTATCTGTAATGGTGTTTAGTTCCCCGTGCACCAACGCGTCAGCCCCGGCTGCCGATTTAAGGGGGCGTTGGTTGCTCGAGCGCAAGATCAGTATAGGCCGTGAAAGCCTTTTTGACCTGGATGCAAATGGCTGACGCCTCCATCAAGTCGCGCAGGGTTCTGTCCGGAGAAGGAATCTTTCGCGGACCAGGTCTGTTCGGTTTTGCCGTTGCTCGGCTGGTCCTTGCCAGGCGGGCCCGGTTTTCGCTTTAATGTCTCGAGCTCTCAGAAGCAAATGTGAGGAAAAACCAGACGATGCGCGAGGAACTTCTTTGCAGAGACTCCAGTCCAGATGAAGCGGGACAGGTCCGCCGCGGGAAGGCGGCAGTCGTCGAAACGCGCACGCCTGCGGTCGCTGTCTCATCCGTGTGTGCACCTGCTGCCTTGCCCAGACAACTTCCGAGTCGTTGTCTTCGGTTGATAAGCTTTCTGCTTTGATAGGACGGCCGCTGCGTTTGAAACAACAGTGGTTAACAAGTTAGCCGACTGGTCCAGAGCCGGAGTCGCAGCGCTCTGCAGTCTGCCCAGGAAAGCTGCTCGAGTTCAACTTAGGCCAGCGTTAGTCGATTTCAGACTTAACTCAAATTTAGGCGGACATTGGTCGCTCCATGCGCACTCAAGGCCGGAAAGCGAAGGGTCAGAAGAGCTACAGAGACACGCGATCCGCCGATTAGGGCCCAAGAAAGTCGGGAGCTTGCAGAGACGCTGCCTTATCATTTATACCGTTTTAGCAGCACTATCTAAGCGTCAACGGCTAGCGGCCTAAGATCTCTGGCCTGGGTGCAACTGCGTGGAAAGATAGTAGCTAGTGGATCGATAATTTGGAAACAATACAATATTTAGAAATAAGCAGCACAAGGGACTAGTCAACTAGCAGTAGCCAGCATACGCGTGCATAAACTAATAATAAAGCGCAGCACATCAAAACGGTGCCCCTAAGAAGGACTGTTAAAGCACTTGAACAAGTCACGACACAACTTGACTTAGCTGCAGGGTGGTCCATGGACACAGCGGGGAGGCGAGGATCGCCCATACCGCTAACCCCTGTAGGCCCACAGACAGGCGAGGGCGCGGGGCCGGTCAGGGTGGTCCGCCGGTCCGTCCTGCAGCGTTGTCTTCCGTAGGGAAGAACGTGGCTCGTCTTGTTGCCCGGAGGAACTGGACGAGCCGTGGAATGCTGTCGCGCTGGCAGATCTCGTCCATAGACGGGTTGGGCCCAATTAGGTAGCGTAGCCGGTCTCTGTTAAAGAAGGGACAGTGACACACAAAGTGCTCAGCATCTTCGTTGTCTCACAACACAACAGTAAACACCCGAGTCAGGTGCAGCAAAATCCAGGCACACAGGCACACACTCACACAGGTGGCCGGTGAATCTGACCTGACCTTCTTATTGTCCTCATAGAGTTGGCACTGTGCCCCCATGGAATTGGCCCTCAAGGTTTTGAATTTTGCGACAATAGCCACGCACAATTAGCCTTTCTTCGGGGCTGCGCACAAAATGAATGTGGCCTCGCTACGGATTCAAGCTCGCCGGACCTTGCTGCGACAGTCGATCAGATGAGATGGCACCACTCACGTCCTACATAAAAAAGCTGCCGTGATTCGTGCGATATAAAAATCGTAGCAGTAAAGAGCTAGACCATTTTTTCCATTTGCACTGTCGGATAAGAGATACTTGTATGACACAGGCGCGTATTTTTATATTTCGTTTAAAACGCAGTCGGACATCCAGCGACCAAGCGTATAATGACGTCCTATCGGCGTGGTATCAGTTGCGAGCATCTTCCTGTGATATACAAGTAATTGTATAATTTTTCCACGCACTGCTTAAAATCAAAGCCCCGGCTATATCCAGTTTACACGTAAACAGAGCGTGGTCGTGGCTACAGCTAGTCCTTGCATTGCTACAAATAGTTGATCTGGTCCATCTGCTCGCGTGGATACCTGACAACTGGCCTAGAAAGTTCTCTAATGAAAGAAAACTCGCTAACCGCGTAAATTAAAACCATGCCGAACGAGCCGCAGAGAAGCGGCAGCCAGCCATCCTTTGCTCAACAGCAGCAGCAGCCTAAGCGACCTCCATTCGATGACGATAGTAGGAGCTTTGTGTCTAAACCGAATACGTCAGAACTCGACGACTTTGAAAATGGTCAAAATTCCAGCGGCTATGGCAGCCAATCGAAAATGTCGCCTATGCGTTCCGATCAAAACACTTTGGAACCGGGCGATTCATTCGCTCCCGCGCTAAGCCGAGCATTCCGAGAGCGGCTAAAGCCCTGCCTCAATGCCATTGATCTTCTTCGAGCCCAGGGCCTTCAGAAGGACATCCGGTTGCCGGCTATCGCAGTTGTCGGCGACCAATCCGTTGGCAAGTCGTCCGTCTTGGAAGCCATTTCTGGCGTTGAGCTGCCCCGAGGCTCGGGCATTGTCACCCGATGCCCTCTGATGCTCAGCATGCGTAGCAGGGATGATGCTGGTTGGTCGGCGAGGATAAAGTAAGTTGAATTTTAAGTACGCCTTTCCCTGAACTGTTCAATTCACTTTCGATGATATAAAGAAAAGCTTTTAGTTATTCAGTTTTGCCTTTATGATCGTGAGCATTGTGAAAATTTGCAAGGGCGTAAGTATAGGCGTCCAAGACCCCGAAATCCAGTGATCAGCGCTCCTCCCTCAGTCCGTTCTGGCGTCTTCTAATACTTATTGGCCCCTTCATTACGATCGTAAAAGACTACTTTAGAAGAGTTAGCCTAAGCCTCATTATAATACCTTATAACTGTAACAATATAACAATTGTAACAATGTACCTTATAAAGGTAGAGTACACTTTGGTACCTCGTTAGAGGACATTTTAGTGCCTCATTAGAGGACGCTTTCGTACCTCATTAGAAGACACTTTCGTGCCTCAATTAGACACTTTTTTGCCTAAGACACCTTGAATGACGCAAGTGAGGCCCTGTGCTTCAGTTGGTTGTCAAATAGGTTGTACAATTTTGTCTGCTTTAACTTTAAGTTTTAACCAGGTTTATTCAGTTTTGCAGTATTATTTATGCAAAGGATATCGAGAAAAAATATACAGTTTAGTAGCAACACACATGTTTACTTAATCGCATTGGCAATTTAATGTTTACAAAAAGTTTTCGAACAGCATCGAGCGATGTGCAAAGTCTTTAGAGAGAGATGGGGGGAGAGACAGGTTGATTGCGAAGCCAAGCTCTTTGAACAGTAGTTTGTAAACAGCAATTTTATACTCGATGAAGAAATCTAGCGGGCAAATGCCTGTACATATACCTGATACCTGTGGTAGCAAGTTACAACCGATGATCTTCAGGCAGATACTCGTAGATGTAGCAACACAATTAGCTGTGACTGATCGATAAGGGTCTGTAAGTTGACTGCATGACCGGATGCAATAGCTGGTCAGAACAAAACTGAGCCTTTTCACGTTTCGAATTAAATTGGCACCATCTCTCCAGATGGTATATTTTCGTTTGACCACAAGTGCACCAAACTACGTGTAAACCTTAATTGAATTTAAATGATCATTATAACACAAGTAACGTCATATTTCAATGACTTCATAATAAATTTCACGAATGCCTTGTTTGTTTGACTCGCAAACAGACTAATTCGAGTAGAATTTAAACTCTAGCGCATGGGTCGGCAAACTTATTATAGCTAGCCTATCAAAGAGAGAGTCTAAAAGACGACAGCAGGCCGCATTGACTGTAGAAATATGAGATCGGGGAGAGATGAGACAGAAGAGATGACAAGGGGGAGATGAGAAGAGATGAGGAGACAGGACACAGGAGAGATGAGGTAGCAGAGAGATGAGACACGGGAGAGATGATACACGGTAGAGATGAGACACAGGAGAGATTAGACACGGGAGAGATGAGACCCGGGAGAGATTAGACACGGGAGAGATGAGACACGGGAGAGTTGTGAAACGGGAGAGATGAGACACGGGAGAGATGAGACACGGGAGAGATGAGAAACGGGAGAGATGAGACACGGGAGAGATGAGACACGGGAGAGATGAGAAACGGGAGAGATGAGACACTGGAGAGATGAGACACGTGAGAGATGAGACACTGGAGAGATGAGACACTGGAGAGATAAGGCAGCGGAGAGATGAGACAGGATACTGTAGGTGTCGGAAGGAGCAACAGACCGGACTTCGAGGCCTCATCTGGCCCGACCCCTGATCTAGCTTGATGTCTCGAAATTCCCGTGCAGATACAAAACTAAAAGCGGTGAGGATCGGGAGAAAACTCTTAAAGCGTCGAACGAGATCGGGTCAGCCATCAGGGAGGCTCAGAATGAGATGACCAGCTCGCCTGGAGAGATCTCTGAGCACATCATCGAACTGTGGGTTGAGAGCCCGGATTCGCCTGACCTGACCCTTATTGATCTGCCAGGCATAGCCAGGTAAGTTTTTTTATTAAAGTTGATTAGAGAGTTTTGATACTACATCAAACGATACCTTTACTTTTAGATTCTCAATCGAAGGCGGCTGCTCAGTTGCTGGCCTAACAAAGTCTCTCATTCTGAGCTACATTCAGAAACCGGAGGTCATCATTCTGGTCGTCATTCCCTGCCACGTTGACATCGAGACTGTCGAAGCTCTGTCTCTAGCGAAGGAGGTGGACCCGGAGTCGAAGCGGACAATCGGTGTTCTCACCTGTCCGGATCTGGTCAACCCGGGCTCAGAGTCGGAAGTTCTGGCGCTGATGCGTAACCAGAGGATTCCGTTAAAGAAGGGCTACGTCTCCGTGAGGTGTCGCACAGCGCAGCAGCTGAAGGACAACATGAGCCTGCAGCAGGCTAGCAAGGAGGAGGAAGTGTTCTTCCGCACTCACAGGCACTTTCGAGCTCTTGATAAGTTCGAGTACGGAACAAAGACTCTGGCAGTGAAGCTGAGCAGCGAGCTTTACGAAGCGATCAAGCACAATATTCCCGAGCTGATGAGGGAGATTCAGGTGATTTTTTAATGTCGAAATTGTACTTGCCCGAGCAGCTGGAATTCTTAACGAGTGATACGAGAGACGATACAAAGTACAGAGCCACGTATGCCCTTGCTAACTATTCTAAGCATAAAAATTCCCGAAATAGGTAAAGAGAGAAGAAATGTGCAAACAGCTGGAAAGCATTGGAACCGGACCGCCGGAGAATGACGACGAGATGAAGCGCCTACTAGCCAGGATGCTGAACAAGTTCACCACGGACTTCTCCAACGTGGCCACGGGAACGCACCGTCACGAGCCAGACAGGCTGTTCGGCCGCTGCCGCAAGCACTGGGAGACGCTGGCCGACGAGATCGAGATGTGCGCCTTCTCCGAAAGGACTGAAGGTTTGCTCCCGCCAAAGTATTGAAAGCTATCGAAGCGCTTATCACATCAGCTAGTGTAGCTACATTTGCGCAGTCGCACTCTGTTCGTGAATTCCATGATTTCAGTGACAGCGATGTGGGAGGCCGCCAGGCAGGACATCGAACAGCAGAGAGGCTGCGAGCTGCCGGGCTTCGACAACGTGTACCCGGTGGTCGAGCGGCTCGTGCGCAACCACTTCCTCAAGCTGGTGCGCGAGCCCTGCAGTGCCTTCTTGGTCTCCGTCAACCAGGAGGTCGACGAGACGGTTCGGAACCTGGCCGACCTTGTTTTCAGCGACTACCCGTCCTTCAACCAGTTCATCAAGGAGGTGTGCGAAGGCATCAGGACGAGCCAAGTCGATCTGGCCAGGGAGCAAATCAAGAACATCTTCACAGAGGAAGAGTTCGTCTTCACGCAAGACAGGATATTTTTGATGGAAAAAGAGAAGTGAGAGAGTGTTTTTGTTTACAATCAGAAAAGCCAGCAAGCAAATAAAAAATATGGTAATTAAGGTTACGTTACAACTAGGTCATAGCTCTTTGTAATAGAGTTCTCAGCTTGCTTAACTGACTAAAGTATTACAGTGGAGCACTGTTTATGAAACAATTTTGCACGATAGCTACTTGCATACGTAAGTAACATAACTTTGGCCACTTTTCATGTGATGTGATGTGAAAATGTGACGCCCTGCAGCAAGAGAGATTACAGTCGATATTGTTACAAGTCTAGCACCTAGACTCCAGGCTTACGGAATACTATAGATAAAGAAGATTTACTATACTTTACAACAAACTTCAAAAAGGCCTTACAACAACAAGCTTCGGCTGCCGCAGCATAGTGAGGATCCAACAAGAAATGACAGCGAGGGTCGCATTAGCAACGAGCAGCAGCCGATGATGACCATCCAGGATATTGTCGAGCGTAACACGCGTCGAGTTCTAGACGGAGCCGAGGCCTACATCCGGGTGTCTGTCCGGCGCCTGCAGGACACAGTCACCCTGACCGTCATGCACTACATGCTGCACAAGATGGCTGAGAAGCTGCGCGAGTCGCTCATCATTCTCGTCACCGACCCGCAGCCGCTGTTTGACAAGCTGCGCGAGGAGAATCCCCTGATCGGTGCCAGACGGCGTTACATGGCTGACCGCATGGAGAAGCTGGCAGCGGCTGAGCAGGAGATCGCCAGGTTCTGATGCGAACATGAACTATTTCTGTGTGATAATTAAACATTTTCCACTGCTGTTTCCTTGACAGCGTATAGAGTTGACGTAAAGCAAAGCCAATACTGCTCGGGTGTCATTTTTAACTGAGCCAATTTATCCAAGCCAATCTAAGCAAGATTACCTAGCCGATTTCAAATATTTAGCTTAAAAACATTGTTAAGCAACTTTGATAGAGGTTTTTTCAACTCTCGAATTCGGTTTTGCTTTAACTTTTTCTGCTCAATCATAGCGCTAATACATGTACTTATTGTAACATTTGTCTGTTAAATATTCAATACGTATTAATAGCAAGAGTCGACTCGTAGCCATGGAGATGAAGTACTTCAGCCCATTCCCCTGACCCTGGACACACAACAACGCAGGATAATTACGCAGGCACACACTCACACATCCGCCAATGCAGATGCCTAGGAGGGTTGGCTCTCATGGGTGGCAAGCTGTGTGTATTGTACAGCTAGCTCAAAAGTCTTCTATTCAGCTGTGGATTCGAGCTCTGGGACCTCTAGATGTAAGAGTTGGATATTTTATCACTCTGACACTGAATGTCCCCTGCATGAACTTTCTTAATTGTTAAAAAATGTAGCCAGTATTGAGCTGTACCTAATTTTTGAACTACTTATTTTTTACAGATTTATTGACAATAGCTGCCTTAGATTAACAACTCAAAGTTCCGTTTATAGGCATGATTTGACCCCAGTTATTCCATCAAGTGCTCATTAGTATTGGTTGGTAGGTACAGTCTGTCCGATTTCATATTGAATAGGATTTTAAAGTCCTCTCAATATGACACCACCGGTAAATTTTATTTGAGGACAATAGAAATTTTTTTATTATTTGATTGACAATGATAACAAGCTTTTCTAAACACACCGCAGTCTCGAACGAAATTCTATAAGTCAGCTGATAATTTGGAAAATATACTCGTCCTCATATTTATAATTACAAATATGAATATATTTGCTATAGATCCCAGCTAGGGGTGCTAGCTGGGATAGTGATCGTCTGGGCACTACTTTCTACAACACCATCTAAATTGCCTAAAGCAGCAGTTAGCTTAAAGAAACACTATCAATGGTCTAGATGAGTGTTGACTTTTTTCTCTAGCACTTTTATTAGCTGAGTTATGGCCCCTCGAGTGTAGATATCCACGGACATAAATTGCGATTTTCACCAGCTGCTGAAAGATAAAAGTTTAAAGCCACTAGGATTGGAGGGTCAGGGGTGAAACGGGGACACAACCGTTGTTCAAAAATCTCAAGCAAAAGAATCAAATGTCATCACAATCATCGCAATCCTCCTCCTTCATTCCCTCATTAATGTACTCGCCCTTGACGGCGATCACCTTTGCCCACTTCTTCGGGAGCTCGTTGATGGCGTGCCAATAAACGGAGCGGAATTCCTGCGAGCGAAGCCCGCGCATCGCCTCGGCCTCCACTTGCGCGCGGTCGCTGCCAAGCACTCGACCCTGCATGAGCTGCTTGAATGCGCTAAATACTCGCTACGACCGCTTCGCCACGTGCCGCGTCGATTCGCAATAACAGCCACTTTAAGGCGCTCAAGCTGTTTCTGGTAGTGCACTGAGTTGACGGTCTTGCCATCCGGCAGAAAGTCGACCAGCAGGGGACCTTGGCCATCGAAGAAGAGAGAGATCATGATCTTCTTTTTCCACTTCTGCCTAGGCTTCGTAGGCGAGTTTGAGCCTCGCACACATCACTCATCGTCTTTCTGCTTGCCAGCCGACTCAAAAAGGGCAGCCACGTCTCGTCGCACGTTATGATCTTGTCAAGGAAAGGCTGACCCTCGGTTGCGCACGCGCTGGTAGCGCGTGCGCAACTTCGACACGTCGACTCTTCTGCTTTGGCGTGAGGATGCGCGGAATCCATCATCGACAGGAGAGGCGGGACAGCCCAAGATCGGTCTTGAGAATCTCGTGCACATATGGATTTGAAAGGCCAACAGTAGCAGAAAGCCTGCGAAGTGAGCTCTTAGGCGCAGCTTTTACAGCAGCTTTAACAGCGAGAACGCTTTGCAGACGGGCGTGCACCTGCGCCGGCGTGGAGCCAGATGGGCCAGGCGCGATGTCGTCAAGGGAGGTACGGCCCTCTTTGAACTCGCAAACCCACCGTCGGACAGTCGGTTCGCTTGGCACGGCCTCTCCATATGTCGCAACAAGCTCTGCGTGCATGTCAGCCGCATTTGTGCATCCGCTGTCGATCCAGAAGCGAATGACGCCACGCATTGCTGGTTTGAGGTCTTGCTTTGAATCTGATGCCATCTTGTGTTTTTTAGCAATATTCAGCCTGCTGAACGGTTAACTTGTGCCAACTGTTGAACTGATTTGCTTAAAGACTGATTAAGCAGAGGGATTGCAGGATTGACTGAGATTTGCGACCTGTCTTCCGCAGCAAGTGAAATCGCAATTTATGTCCAAACGATGTACTATCCCAGCTAGCACCCCTTGTACGAGTATATTGCGTGATAATAAAAATTAACTTTCAATAAGCGTTTAGGGTTAGCAATCAATTGCTCAATTTCTTAAATTTCTAAGCTCTGGTTTCTCACAGCCAATTGTCGTCGACAGTATTGTATAGTCATTGTCAACTAGTTCTTTACGGTCAGTAGAGCTATACATTGATCTAACTTGAATAATGTTGTGTGCAAGTGGTTGTAAAAAACGCAACTCACAAAAGCTGGTTCACTAGGATCGTACGAGAAAGTATTGCACGAGGGCCTCACCCCCGATAATAGAAGATGAAATTCGATGAAATTCGAGGAATTCGAAGAACTGATTTAATGGTCCTGGGATTCACATGGCTGACGTGTGTCAGCTCCGTCACTCAACCATCATTAAAACATAACTGACTTCTTGCACTCTTGACCACTTAATTGTAAGCATAAGCTCACAATAAACCTCATGCGACTTAGTGAGTACGTGTATTATGGCAGAAAAAATATATATTAACGAATACATTATGCCTTGCACTGATTACCAATACGTATATAATTTACTAATGACGCAGGCAAACCCCCACCAGCCTGTTTAAAGCCAATATGAGTTTGAATAAAGAAAATACGATTTAATTTGCTTAAATACTATAGTTACTGTCGAAGAACAGAAACAAGGCAATGATTCAAAACGTTACATTAAAGAAGTTATGTTTATAAATAGACGTAAAATTAGTTACTTTATTTAAAAATTGTTACCAATTAGCGCATACCAGCGGCCGGCGTATCTAGGGGGGGATACGGGGATATTTCCCCCATTTCGCCGACCGAAGAGTGTCACCAACCCACGAAAAGTCGAAGACGAACGTTATGGCGGAATGTCATAGTCGTAATGTCGTTATTCGGCACAATGATATTCTGAATCTGAATCTGAACTATCTCTGTCTCGTCTCGTCTGTGTCTCGCCGTCTCGTCTCTCAGTGACATTTAAAGACGGTGACGTCTCTGATGACTCTGATTTTGAGTCTCTGACTCTCGAAATGTATAACAAAGTAATTAAAAAGGTAGCGAAATCGTTGTCTGCAAATGGACTACAAAAGGTTATTTCAGTTTTTAGCAGCAGCATGCGACTCATTTTCTCTGATAGTTGAAACAGCAAATTTACCCCCCCCCATTTTAAAATCCTAGATACGCCACTGGCGCATGCTTTCAAAACATCACAGTTTCTTAGAAAACTATATCTGTTAGCTCTGAATTGCATCTTTAATGCTATATTTTTTATGGCACATTGGCAGATAATTGTAATAACTTTTAGTGGTCCTTTTAAATATACTCTAGCTTTTCTATTATATAAATGACACTATCCAAAATAAATAATATATTAATAAAAATATCACGATTCACTTTTCCTAAAATATAAGGGCCGCGCAAGAGCCTATGCCTATCAGGATGGGCGATGGCTGACGTGCGTGCTGGACATGCCCCATTGCATAAGGGGTCGTATAGCAACCTACCAGCCAAAGGGAAATGGATTCTAATTAAAATAAGCAACAGTATATACTGTTATTGATTTAGTGTTGGAGCTTCAGTGAAATCAGTGATATTTGTAGTTGTTGCTAACTTGCTTGGCCCAACCTAATATTTAATCCATGCAGAAGACTTATATGGTTTTCATCTGCCGCCATCTCTTTGGCTATTAACTTATCGGTAAAAGAAGCTTTGCACAAACTCGATTGCCTTTAAGACAATTAAAACAAAATTGTCTGCAATGACTTTTATTGCCACAAAATAATTATATAAGCCTACTATTTATCATATAGTGACATGAAAGCAATTGTAAGATATCATAAACACAGACACAAACTGTTATGTATATAAACAAATTTGGTAGGCCTATATTTAAGCAGCAAGTTGACCTTTCCTTTCATTTACATATAACAAAACTAATGTACAAATCTGTTCAAACTAGTCCAATTAATAAATAGTCAGCTTCTATTCTAATCAGACACTAGCATTGCACTGGAATGCAAGCAAGGTGATTTATTTCTTCTGATTTCAGTTAAGGTCAAGTTTGCCAAAGTCAACTTGTCTGTTGATAGACAAGATGGCATCAGACAAAGAGACCAGAACCCAACATAGACCTAATTAAATAACCAAACCCATAAAAAATAAAAGCCTAGGCCTATTAGCCTTTTTTCAGAGTCTGATAAAATTTCCAAAATGGTGTCAAGCTATGTTATTATTTATAAAAAATATAATTGTTACAGTATAGCTAGATCATAACTAAAAACTAACTGTTAGGCCTATAGGTATGGCCTGATACTATGTTACTTAGCTAGTTCATATTTCATAGTTCGTATATCATAATTCATTCATTTACTTAGAGCATACATTTATACTAGTGTAGCAATTATAGGCAATTGAAAATTGCAATATTACTAAATTAGTATCAGGGTCAAAATCTTATGCTTAAGCCCTCTTTCTACTATGATGTTACTATATTATTCTTTTGGCAAAAGAAAATATCTTTGAAAGCTATAATGAAATTAATTTCTTGCTGAAAAGTCCCTTTTTATGCCTTTCTTTCAGTCATAGATAAGAAAATAAGATAGTTATAATTTTTAATGAAGTATGCCATCATTTTGCAGATTTATAGTAATCAGCATTGCTTTAACTATTCTGGAGCATGTCTGCTTAGTCCATAGAGTACCACACTAGTGCTCAATCAGCTGTCACATCTAATGCTGATACTGATGGTTGGAAAGAATGAAGGCTAAAAAATATAAAAGTACACTGCAGCAAATGTGAAACCATTTTCCCTGTCTCTAACTACTTATTTTATAGCTAGCTAAACTGAAGCAGTATTGAGTTAAGTGTAGGGTAATGTATCATCAACCGAACAGTGTATCTTCAAAACCGAACAAGAATTTTGACTTCTTCCTTGGTCTCGTGCAAGACAGAAACAAGCTATTGTGTTTCACAGAACAACTAATTTGAAAGTTTAAGAAATTATCTACAAGCTGAGGCATGATGTGCAATGAAGCATTAAGAGGAAAGAAAGATAAGATTAGATAAGATAAGATAAGATAAGAAAGAAAGATAAGAGGAAAGAGAAAGATAAGATAAGATAAGAAAGATAAGATAAAGAAAGAAAGAAAGAAAGATTGATGTTTCAGTAGAAATTTTTATTGCAAAAGCATACTTTTTAACAACATTTTTTCAGTTTGTACTTTAGACGAAGATTGTATGTGGTTGCTTGCCAATTAAATGACCATAAATGTAGTTATTTATAGAGCATGAAAAATGCTTTCAAATAACATAATTCATGATAGTTCACTCCTTAATATAAGATTAAACCACTCACTCAAATTGTAAAACTGAACATCAAATTCTCCATTTGGTTTGAAGATACATGAAAATCATTGTTCGGTTTTGGATAAAAAAGCAGGAATAACTTTTTTTCTATTTGATAAAATAGCAAAAGCAGATACTTTTTAGAAAGATGTAACTGTTTTCTATAACTTGGCTTTTGATTTATCATCATATCTTAAATAGAAAATCTGTAGCTTAGGTTTGAAGTTAAAAAAATACACATTCTTGTTTGGTTGATGATACATTACCCTATTGCTATACAAGTGTAATACTAGGGGAATTAGGAAACTAAACTAATATTCTTTAAAAATAATCATCATCCATACATTTTCAGTCTTTTTATTAAATTTAATAATGGATGCTTTCCTTCGCCTAATCGAGTCCACTGGTGTGTCAATAGCAGCTAGCCAAGCTGATGTACTAGCCAGAGCCTACAACAATGCCACCGATGACATCAATCTGCAGCATCTTAGACGCAGCATTGACGAATTGCCGCTGATCTGGCGAGCCAGCGGTATCCACAGCCGTAGCGCTGCTGGCACTGCTAGGCAAGTCCTGCTAGGCCTGCTAGAATTGGCCCACTGTTCCACTCTGGCCAGTCAGTTGGAGGCTTTCGAAAGCATCAAAAATTGTTTGCCTAGAAGGTTAGAAACACTTGCGGATGATTCTCAGCAGCAGCAGCAGCTGGACGATGACGCTCAGGAAAATGCTAACGTCGAACAAGAATATCGTGAAGCCTTGGAGTGCTTTGTTGAACAGGTAATAATAATAATTAGAGACCGCCCCTACTTCCTTTGTCAATCAAATGTCAACAATTGATAAACAATAAACCTTTTACTAATTGGATTAGATCCACAGCGAATGGTAGATCTTGCAGCTATCAAATATTGTGTACAAATGTTCAGTCTATGGACTGATCCAAATGACCCATCCAAATTACTGAGATTCGAACTCATAACCTCTCAGACAGAAGTCCGAAGCTCCACCAGCGGTCTAAAGGGGAAAATAGGGATAAAGTTCGAATAAGCCTCCTTGGCCAATCAAACTCGATATAAATTTTGTCAGTGTCTGTACATGGCGTTTGTTGTGGTTGTAGCCTTGTTGCGTCAGGCTTATGACTTGAAGGTCGGGTGTTCGATTCCCGACTCCACTGCTTCAGTTAACCCAGCTACTAAATGTGTAACAGCATTAGCTGGGGTAATTAAAGGAGGGTGTGGTGTCCCCCCAGTCCATGGACTGTACAGCCGTACGCAGCTGCGGATGTTCTGTCAGCAGCATTAAAAAGTGAGCACTCATGGTTGATCTCGCTGGCTGTTAACTCGATGCAGGTGCGCGGCCTTCATTTGCGACTTCAACTGCAGGGCGACGGAGCGGCACAGCATCAGCTGCTCTGTGCTCAACCAGCCGACTCACTCACCAAAGCTGAAGCGGCTCTGGACGGAGCTCTGGTAGGCCTGGCAGATCGACTATTCAACAATGCTAGCCAGGACGATCAGGAGAATGATGCCGCCGACCCCGGCGAAGATGACAACGATTTGAAATGGTTGACTGAACTGCAGCGGGTGAGAGATTTGCATCGCCGAGTTCTGGTTGAACGCGGCCGTCTAGCCGGTCGCTCAGCCCAGCTGGCTGACCGAATTCGGCGCCTTCGAGCTCATCTGGACGATCCGGAGCGAACTCTCTCTATGGCCAAGACCTGGCTGCTCGAAGCCAAGAAACAATCCGAGCACAGCCTGGCAGCCAATTGCGACGCCCCGGATTCCACCACGCTGGAATCTGCCGCAGCCACCGCGTCTTCAGTGCTAGCCGGCCAGCTGGAGCAGCGTAGATTGGATCGCCGCTTGGCTCAATTGAAGCACCTGGCAGATAGGCAGTCTCGCCTGTTGGACCTGTTGCAGCGGAGGCGTCGACTGCACGAGCAGCTGCTGAATGGCCAGGAGGCCGAGCTAGCCAGGCTGAGACGATTGCGCAGTCTGGTTGAATCCGGTCGCCGGCAAATAGCCGAAGATCGTCTAGAAGCTCAGCATTCATCGTCTAAAGGCTCTGCTGTGATCATTGTCGATACTGACGATTCTCGTCTGTCAAATTATTTGGATCGATTAAGCCGACTAAGAGCTCGCCTAGAGATGGACACATCGAATGTCGGCTCAGTGACGCTCGAGACTAGGAAGGCATCGCCAAATAATCTTGTTGAATTCGCAGGACAGGCGCTAGCAACGGCCAAGGATCTACTGACTGAGTTTGAGCAGGCACCCGATAGCAACTCGGCCAATCCTAATCGGCAACGTTTGACTGAGCTAAACAGTCGCTTGATGCAGGCCAAACAGAAATGGGCCGCCTCGCATAGCGGCTCTAAATAGGCCAAAAATTATTTCTAATTGAGTTTCCACGACATTTCCTGTTTAAAAGTGACTGAATTGTCTTGGTAAATCAACAGAGTAAACTACGCTCTAAATATATTCCTCGCTATCTAATTAGTGTTACATCATTTCTATGATAAGATAACAGCTGATTAATTTTCATTCAATATTCGTGTTTTTCCATATTTCATCACTCTATAAATGGTAGCCAAACGGATCCTATTTGTTTAACTGCTCAATTTAAATGTTTGCATTTACATTTCCTTAGTTTTTTACTGCAATTGTCTTCTTTTTTTCTATTTCTAAAGTAGACAGGCAAAAATCACTGTAAGCAAAATAAATATATGTTAAAACAGTAGTTTTAGCTGTTTGTTAACATTCTTTACTCACCTTTCATACTAGAACTTCCCGAAATTTTGTTTACTGTCATTTCCAGAAATTCAATTTATTGTCATTTCCCGAAATTCAGTTTACTGTCAGTTTCCGAAATTCTGTTTACTGTCCTTTCCCGAAATTCAGTTTACTGTCCTTTCCCGAAATTCAGTTTACTGTCCTTTCCCGAAATTCAGTTTACTGCCATTTCCCGAAATTTAGTTTACCGTCATTTCCCGATTTTCAGTTTACTGTCAGTTTCCGAATTTCAGTTTACAGCCAGTTTCTGAAATTAAGTGTCAGCTGAGTGTTTACATTGTTTTCGAAAATGGTAATAAATAGCTTAAGAACTGTTTAATGCTACTCACAGTACAGCAGTAAGTGTTTTCGCTAAACTATTCAGCCGCAAAATCTGGCCGTAGGCGCAAGTCAATCTCGATGGACTTACTAATAGAGACGGTGGATGGCTACAGTTTGACAGTGTCACAGACTGGCCTGTCATCTGGCATCGGTGGCGTCGCCTGGGACTGCGGGCTGCTGCTCAGCCGGCTGCTGCTAGTGCCGGAATTCTCTGACAGGCTGCTCACGACTATCATGGCCAAATCTGAGCCGCAGCCTGAGTCCACTAAGTTTAGCAGCGTGACAGCCCTCGAGCTGGGCAGTGGCACGGGCCTAGTTGGCATGCAGCTCGCTATGATTGGCTGCAAGGTAGCTTACGTTTACATGCTTGTTGTTTGTTATACTGTGAATAGGAGATTGATTTGGGGACAGTAGTCAGCGAGAAGGCAATTCTGCCCTGTTCGCTGAGTCCTGAGTACAAACGCACAGCACACGCTCACACAGGTGTGTACATCTGCCCTGACTTTCTCATTGTCTGGCACCAGATAGTCAACAACGAGAGTCGTTGAATATTTCTCAAAAAACCGTTTCCGCAGTCGATTCTAACGGACTTGCCGGGCGTGATGCCGCAGCTAGCTGTCAACCTGACTCAGAATGCCAACCTGCTTGAGCACTGCTCAATTGTTGCCGACGTCTACGTTTGGGGCCAACCGCCTCCGATGCATCATTTTCCTGTCCATCTGCTAGTAATGTCCGACTGTCTGTATCAGTTTGAGTACGTGGAGCTGCTCAGTCAGAGTTTGCGGGATATCTTCTGCTCCGAGAGCCAATCGCCATTGATTTTGCACGCCTACGAAGATCGATATTCCAATGTGTGGACGGAATTCCTTCAGCGGGTCGGCGATTTTCTTCATTGGGAGGCGGTGACGCTGTCTGAATACTTTGACGAAAGCGAACTGCCTCCTGATGTTAGCATTGTGCTGATGTATCGCAAGAAGTACTAGTTCACCATTTTCCTAGCATTTCTCGGCTTCTTTTTCACTTGCCTTGATAGAATTAAAATTGGTCTTGTTGAACAACCTTATACGATAATTATCTATTTCTTGCGTGATATAAACAGTTTCAATGCTGTTATTATGGATTGTCTTTTATAGCTGATTGTTTTAACTTGCCTTCAGGAATTTCAAAAGTTGTCAGATCACTTATCAACTCAATCAGATCCTCAGGTTTGGGATCACTATCTACTGTCCCAGATCCTCAGGTTTGGGATCACTATCCACTGTCCCAGATCCTCAGGTTTGGGATCACTATCTACTGTCCCAGATCCTCAGGTTTGGGATCACTATCCACTGTCCCAGATCCTCAGGTTTAGGATCACTATCTACTGTCCCAGATCCTCAGGTTTGGGATCAGTATCTACTGTCCCAGATCCTCAGGTTTGGGATTACTATCCACTGTCCCAGATCCTCAGGTTTGGTATCACTTTCCACTGTCCCAGATCCTCAGGTTTGGGATCACTTTCCACTGTCCCAGATCCTCAGGTTTGGGATCACTATCTACTGTCCCAGATCCTCAGGTTTGGGATCACTTTCCACTGTCCCAGATCCTCAGGTTTGGGATCACTTTCCACTGTCCCAGATCCTCAGGTTTGGTATCACTATCTACTGTCCCAGATCCTCAGGTTTGGTATCACTTTCCACTGTGCCAGATCCTCAGGTTTGGGATCACTATCCACTGTGCCAGATCCTCATGTTTGGGATCACTATCTACTGTCCCAGATCCTCAGGTTTGGGATCACTATCTACTGTCCCAGATCCTCATGTTTGGGATCACTATCTACTGTCCCAGATCCTCAGGTTTGGGATCACTTTCCACTGTCCCAGATCCTCAGGTTTGGGATCACTTCCACTGTGCCAGATCCTCATGTTTGGGATCACTATCTACTGTCCCAGATCCTCAGGTTTGGGATCACTATCTACTGTCCCAGATCCTCATGTTTGGGATCACTATCTACTGTCACAGATCCTCAGGTTTGGGATCACTTCCACTGCCACAGATCCTCAGGTTTGGGATCACTATCTACTGTCCCAGATCCTCTAAAATTAGTCATTTTTAGAAGTTGCTAAACGGTCTGCTTTTCTTTGTTATACTTGCACGTTTTCGTCAACTAAAAGACAACAAGACATTGTTAGTTTTATTAATTCTACATCAAGTCATTTGCCAACGCAGAGCATAATGGCGCGCTTAACAAGAGGACGCTTGTCTAGACAAATTATAAAATTTTTCAAACTGGCTGGTATTTTTTTAAAATTATTAATGATCTCTAATTGTTCGTTGAGTTTAGAATTTTCCTATGCTTCTGTGCAGCCTCTCAGAGAAGAAGCATCTCTGCTTCGTGTGCAACAATCGCTGGGCCCCTGCAGTTTAAATGGTTGTGCTGCTGCTGCTGCTGCTGCTGCTGCTCTTTTTTATTACTATGCGGCAGTTTTAATGTGAAACACAGCGAGACAATTAAAGGACTGGCAGATGCAAACGCCTCATCATTTTTGACGCAAGCAACGCGTGCAAACTCTATCCCGTAATATAAATTGAACTCATTTTTATTTTCTAAGCTCTAGAGTCTTCTAGCCGTTGTAAGACAGCTAAATTTCTGCTGTCTCTTTAAGAACGCCTTATTTTCTATGCTATCTTACCTTTTATTGCCTTTCAATTCTGGTCGCCTATATTAAGATAACCTTTGAGTGTTGCCTTGGTATCTAAGCGCCGGATCGCAATCTAAGAAATGGCCTCCACAAAGAATGTTCAAGCTTTGAACAATCGCCTAGACGTGGCCTGTCGCAGTCGAATTGACGAGTTCTACAGGCAGCACGTGTCCAGTTTGGCTCACTTGGAGCATCAAAAACTGGACACCGCCAGATTGTTGAAGTCTGTCAGGAAGTGCCCGTCAGATCACGAGGCGCTGTCGATTAAGTAAGGAAGAGTTTTTGTTGCATTGAGCATATTAAATCGTAGGAGAGAGTAGGCCGTCAGCGGCGGAGAGAAGTCGGA
Source organism: Macrostomum hystrix (assembly GCA_950097015.1). Classification (NCBI taxonomy): domain Eukaryota; kingdom Metazoa; phylum Platyhelminthes; family Macrostomidae; genus Macrostomum; species Macrostomum hystrix. The sequence continues at coordinate 1,150,474 of CATNEN010000011.1, read as the reverse complement.
GAGAATGTCTGAACATGCATCTGTAAATAACATTTTAGTCCACGGACTAAACATCTGTACGCAGCATTTTAGTCCACGGACTAAACATCTGTACGTAGCATTTTATTTCACGGACTAAACATCTGTACGTAGCATTTTTGTTCACGGACTAAACATCTGTACGTAGCATTTTTGTTCACGGACTAAACATCTGTACGTAGCATTTTTGTTCACGGACTAAACATCTGTACGTAGCTTTTTAGTCCATGGACTGAACATCTGAAGATAAATGTTTATTCCATGGACTGAACATCTGAAGATATATGTTTAGTCCATGGACTGAACATCTGTGCATGGCTTTATAGTCCATGGACAGAAGATCTGTACATGCATGGCTTTTTAGTCCACGGACTCAACATCTACAAAGCTTTCTGACATGACTAACGTACTCAGCAGTCCTTAAGCCGCATTTGAAGTTGAGATCGTTCTTAAAACTCGATCGAACTGCAGATTTCTCGGCCCAGCGCCGAAGAGCGGCAGTTACAGACGCGGCCGACAGCCGCTCGATGACCCGACGGCAGTCAAATCCAAGTCGGGATCCCAGTCCGCTCGCCAGTCCCCGGAGCCCGCAGCTGTCCAGCCAGTTCTCAGACGCCAGCACACCGCTAACCCATTCGCCAACATGCCTGCTGACATCGATGCCACCCTTAAACTTGAGCGCGCCAAGACATTCGCGGACACGACTGCAACTAAAACTGCTGCTGCTGCTGCTTCGGGTCAGAGGCGTCGCCGTCGAAGCCGCAGCCGGCGACAAAGACATCGAGCACGGACGCCGCTGCCGAGCAAGATGGAACGATTCTACGCCCACCTGGAGGACACGAAGCGCGGCTGCGGCCTACAGGTGATCGACGCCACCCAGACACCGGAGGCCCACCAGTTCTACCTGACACTCAGCCGGGCAGAGTGGCTGGCTAGACTAGCCAAGATCGATCCGGAGTACTTCAAAAATGCGCACCTGAACGACAGTGAAAACGATGCGGACTCTGCTTCTGAAAGTGAAAATGAGGATTAACAGAAGGAAGACGACGTGGGTATTTAAGATAATCACTGTTTTTTTTCACAATTTTCGTCCTTGAATATAATGAATATAATCATACTTACAATAAACAAACTTTAAGGTGCGTTGAAAATGAAATAAAATAAAATAAATCAAATGTCAATTTTTTTTCATGAAATTTGCGATGAGATTTTTGCTTGAGAGAAATTTTCTTTCTGATGCTCAAAAAACGCTTTCTCTTTCAACATTTTGCTACTTAAAGTAGCCCAGCTTAATATTAAAATTATATTAAGACCTAGTTGGGCCATATTTAAAGCCTTTTCTTACAGCCGCCAAACCCACTCAAATACTCGTATCTAATCCAGCTATTGTTGGTACAATTAAAAATGGAAATGCGCCCCCTTTCGTTGAGATTTGAACTCAGGACAGCTCTCGTTAACGAGTTAAAAGCTTTAACACTGATTGAATCATATAAATGCACCTCAGTAGTCTATATATGATTCTATGAATGAATGCGTCATCGTATTGACTTTTTCTAGAAAGTTCAAGGGTTGTTGTCGAATTAATTCTCTGAGTTAAGAATCCTCTGAGAGGTTGTAGCCTATTGGTTAGGGCGTCGGACTCACGACTCGAAGGTCGGGGGTTCGATTCCCGACTACCCTGAACAATTTGTGTCTTTTAGCAAGACACTTAACTCTGCATTGCTTCAGTTCACCCAGCTGTTAAATGGGTACCAGCATCAGCTGGGATAATTGAAGGTGGGTGTGGCGTCCCCCCAGTCCATGGACTGAACAGCTGTACGCAGCCTTCAGATGCGCCGCGCATTAGCTGCGGCTGTGCTGTCGGCTGCACATCTGACCCAATTGGGGCAGGTGTAATCAATTATTATTATTAATTATTATTATGTCGAATTAGTTCCTTAATTGGCAGAGCCTGCGAGACAAGCCACGACTGCAGAGAAGTTTGACGGTGAAAAATTCTCGACAAATGTAATACTGTCTAGAGTGTGATCAGTTGATCAGGATTGCCTCAACACAAATTTTGCGCTGAATTTAGTCAAATATCATTATTCAAAGGTATCAGGCTTTGTTTAATATACTTCACATACAAACTGTGTACATTTTTATACGATCTTAAGGACAAAATGTTACTTATTTCGCTCTATATGAAGTGTTGGCATCTCTCTTAAAGAATTTACTGACATTCCAGTCTAGTGAAAGGTAGCAAAATGTACTCGTAAAGCTGCATGCAGTATAATTTATGGCCCAACAGTAAATGCGTTTCAAACAATTAATTATTTTACAAAAATATTTGTGAAATACTAAAATAGGCTATCGTCCGTGTCATGCGCTATTTTTAAATGCTTGGTCTGCTGAGTGTAAAAAGAAGATAAATTGGACTGTACACTGTTTGCAACTGACCGCTATTGGTCAGTTTTGACTTGCAACGCCACATCTTCGAACGCGTCGATTCGTTTTTAGTAAATTGGCCAAACAAGGTAAGCGACAGACGAGAAAGAAACGAAAGAAGAAGAAAAAGAGAAAAACTCCGATGGTAAAACCCTGAGTCACTGCTTGAGCATTCTGTTTTAGGACTGCGCAGCCGTAACAGCCATAAACATATAGAAAAGCAAATTCCTAATTATACATCGACACGCTCTTATGCTCACTTTCCGAGCAACAAACAATATCTACTCTGGCAGCTCAGACGGTGGTTCTGTGAGCAAGTGAGCCACACACGCGCAGAGCTTATTTAATACCTGGCCTTGCTGCCATTCCCACGAACTCAGCATTCTTCTCCAGGCCAGGCTGAGCTGGTTTCCTGGCGTACTCGGACAGTTTCTCCGCTGGCTTTGGAAAAAAACTTTTTTTAGCCTAACCTCCCCCCCATAGCCAAAACTTGAGCAAAGGAATGTGTCTTTGAGGACACTTTGTTGGCAGCCGAGCTTCATCTAGGAGAGAGTGTGTATGCACAACAATACCTAGCTGCTTTGGCCAAGGGAATCTAGACCACTTTAGGGCTTGGTTTATTGCTCTTGAGTGTCTCTTATAGCTTTTTAGTTGGTACTGCACCACTATACTGCTGCTGCATTCCAGGCATTTTTAAGCGTCTAAATTTCGTTGAAAAAGAACTTACTTCGATCCCCACCGAACAACTGCGCAGGTCCTTGAGCTGCTTCTCATTTAAAGAAACAAGATTAGGCCGAGACTAATCTTTGTATCCCCGCTGTGAATCAAATTTTCCGGCCCAAGGCGGACGCTGCCTCAGCGAAGGCTCAATTCGGACGAATAAGAAAAGTGAAAGCTCTTTTCCAAATAGAAGAACCAGAACGAGAGAACACTTTTTCACCATCAGCAATCAGTGTGGTCTCGCTAATATTCTGGCACTACTGTTCAGACTAGAAATGTTAGCAGCTCGAAAACGTCCACCGATCGGTGTTTTCGCGATCATAATCGTTGTCTCTATGCAATTGCTGAACTCCGATGCGTATAGGTGAGTATCGCAACAGAATTAAAAAATATATTAATCTCTGTCTATCTATTGTTTATGCATATCCACTTGATAAGTTGTATAGAGCCAACAAAAAAATTACCTTAAGCAATCATTAATTATTATTATTTTTGCAGGAGAGCTTTGGGCACTGGAACATCATTTGGTGACACTAGACCCACAGCCAGCGCCACAGCTAGACCCACACACGCACACAGATACCGTTACGCAAGCATACGATCACATGCCTAGCGTATGCTCATCTGCCCTGACTTTCTCATCGTCAGGCAGTGTGCACTCTCACTGTGCCATGGAGGTTGGCCCCTAATGACGTAAATTGCACGACAAGTTCCCAAGCCTTCTCTCCACAGCTGCGCCCCAAATGAATATGGCCTCGCCGCGGAATCGGAATTTGCTAGAGACAAACGCGCTAACCGCTCTGGCACTCAGCACCCAAACTTATAATTATTATTATTAACTTCTCATCAACGCAGCATCGGGGACAACATGTGCGTGATCGGGTCCCGGACAGATTGTTGCCCCGGCTGGAGAAGAGACGCGGCAAACAAGTGCTCAATTCGTGAGTCAATGGAACCTAATTAAATGACTGCAAATAATTTCATATTAGATCTGTTTGTAATTATAGGGCTCACTTGATTCAATTAAAATCGATGCACTGCTCCGCCCATTGAAATTCTGCTGCGCAATTTGCCTGTTATCCGACACAAATGCACTTAGGGGGATCACTTTGCTAGTCTATCATACTAACTTTCCCAGCTGCGTGCGTGGGTGGCCAGGGTATATTTGGAAAGCAGGGCTATACATTATAAACCACGCCTGTCTCTTCATACCCATCTGCTACAGTTTAAATTGTCAAACTTTAGATTTTTTGTGTTTTGCGTGCATGAAATGTTTGCATATCGGAACAGCCGGGTTCATTTTTTTCATTCCAGGAATCGAAAAAAAAGTTAGAGAGAACTCTGTGTTTTACTCCTATTTTAGTTACAAAAATTGTTCTCAACGTCTGTTTGTCCACGAACTGTTGGTAGTGTTGGGCTGTTTGCACAGGAACCAAACTGAGAGAACCCCTGTTTAGTGATGTGGTTACTACGCGCTCGTATTTGTGGGCAAAATAGCAGTCAAACTGCAATTTCTGCAGACCCGAGCGGCCTGAAAATCCATAATTAGAAGCGTATCTGAATTAAAACTCGATACAATGGCTCACTTCTTTGAAGTGTCTGGCAATGCTGAGCCAAACGATAATATGCACAACTGCTTGACTATAAGTCCAGACACCTTCATTAATCAACGCTTTTCGCCACGATTCACTGCCTCACTACATCGTTTCGGGTTACTTCTAGACCGTCGGAAATGAAATGGAAATATTTTTTGCAGGAAAATAAAATTTTACTCTATTATTTGCATATCCTCCCTTGTCTTATGAAAAAGTCCTATTTTATAAGTGCAGCCAAGACCTGGTTCGCTTGGGATTTTTTGCACCAGAGTTAATGGCTGCCCGTCGGACTGGACCAGGGTGGGTTTTGGCGGTCATTTATTTCTTGCGTCCAAATTTTCTTTCAAATTATTCCCCGATAAGCCTTACAATCCATTTTTAGTTTTCTCTTCTGTTCTTGGCCCAGAAGACTGATGGAGTGCTTGTGTGGGAGGGGAACTTCTAGAGGCACGCGGCAACAAATTGCGGAGGATTTGTTAAGCATTCCAATGCAGTTTTGTGACTGAAGAAATCGGGTGCGTAACGGTAAAGCCGTTGTTAAAAAGTCAGCCCTAGAAACGCTAAAAACATCGTTCAATTTCACGACGGGGAAAAATTTACCGCCTTTTATTTAACACCAAAAACTTTTTTTCGGGGGATTTAAAAATCTATTTTCTTAGAATTAACGACACTTACGAGCCGTATCATTTTGTTTCAGCCGTGTGCGACAGTGGCTGTGGTTCGGATGGTCATTGTGTTGGGCCCAACTTGTGCTACTGTCCTGATGGCGTTGTGCAATACAGCTGCGGCTTCGGCGGAGGCGGAAGCGGCGGCGGTCAGGATGGTGGAGGCTGGAGTTCTGGTGGCGCAGGTACATTGTTTGTTTGTATCGAATTATAATTTAGAAATCGACAATGCCCAGATGTGTTTCAAGTCACATCTAGCCAGGTTGGGTCAGATGTACACAGCCGTAGCTATTGCGCAGCGCTTTCAAAGTGTATGCACAACGTTTCAGTCCATGGACTAGGAGACCACCGCATTCTCCCAAGCACGTGCTATCCATCCCCACCGCGCGGTCACCAAGTGCTAAATGCTAAATTCCTCCAGCTGTTAAATGGGTCAGCTGGGGTAATTAACTTAATTAAGGGTGGTTGTGGTGTCACCCCCAGTCCATGGACTGAACAGCTGATTAATATCTGTGGCTGCACTTAATAAATAAATATTATAGTAGTGGTGGCACTGGCTGTAAACATCAATAAACATCAGACTATAGTTTAGTTATCTAACGAAATAGTCAAAGGTCAGATCCTAGAAAGGTCCATCATCAGATGCAAAGACAAACAAATAGTATATTAGTTAAGGCAATGGCGGTGCAATCTATATAAGGAATAGAAAAAAAATAAACCAAAAATCACTTTGACAGACTCTCGAATAATTAGATTTCCCGTTTAGACAGTCAGATAAGTAAGGACTATAATTAATCATCTAAGCCTCAAATAGTCAGGGTAGCGATGTGATTTTCGTCACTTTGCTCTCTCTTTCTCTCACACTTTCTCCAAATTGACGGAAGTGGGATGCAGTCTGCGGAGGTTGGGGTTGCTGTCCTGGCAGCCTCCGATGACAAAGCCAAACGCGCATAAATATCAGACGCTCGCCCAATATGGCTTGAAAGTTGCCGACACAAGTGACTCTTTTAGCTTGATTCTGTTTCGAGTTACCGCCTTTGAAGAAGTTAAAAAAAGAAGGCCCCGCATAATGATTGTCCGGGAAAATTCAAAAATTACTGCGCTCATCATCAGACTGCTTGGATTGGCGTTGATTTTTGTGGGATTTTTGGCTCCAGTTCAATTGTCTTCCACGGCTAATGCGGCCGTCTTCACCAACGTTTCAGCGGCGCAAGCTGCGTGCCCGAGGCCGTGCGAGAATGGCGGTCACTGCGGGCCTGGTGGCATCTGCCAATGCCCGTCTGGCTTCAGCGGCAGCGCCTGCCAGTTTGGTGAGTCGAATGACTGTCAATTGTGGCTCATATGAGAATCCATTGTGGCTCATATTAGAATCCATTGTGGCTCATACTGGAATCCACTGTGGCTCATACTAGAATCCACTGTGGCTCATACTGGAATCCATTGTGGCTCATACTGGAATCCATTGTGGCTCATGTTGGAATCCATTGTGGCTCATACTGGAATCCATTGTGGCTCATACTGGAATCCATTGTGGCTCATACTGGAATCCATTGTGGCTCATACTGGAATCCATTGTGGCTCATACTGGAATCCATTGTGGCTCATACTGGAATCCACTGTGGCTCATACTGGAATCCATTGTGGCTCATGTTGGAATCCATTGTGGCTCATACTGGAATCCATTGTGGCTCATACTGGAATCCACTGTGGCTCATACTGGAATCCATTGTGGCTCATACTGGAATCCATTGTGGCTCATACTGGAATCCATTGTGGCTCATTTTGGAATCCACTGTGGCTCATGGTGGAATCCACTGTGGCTCATACTGGAATCCATTGTGGCTCATACTGGAATCCATTGTGGCTCATTTTGGAATCCACTGTGGCTCATGGTGGAATCCACTGTGGCTCATACTGGAATCTACTGTGGCTCATACTGGAATCCATTGTGGCTCATTTTGGAATCCATTGTGGCTCATTTTGGAATCCACTGTGGCTCATATTGGAATCCACTGTGGCTCATATTGGAATCCACTGTGGCTCATACTGGAATCCACTGTGACTCATACTGGAATCCACTGTGGCTCATATTGGAATCCACTGTGGCTCATACTGGACTTCCTGCTTGTTTCAGCTACTTGCCCGAATTCTTGCTCTGGCAAAGGTCGCTGTCTATCTACCGGTGTCTGCAGCTGCGAGGAGGGCTTCAGCGGTTCTGCCTGCGACGGTGAGTTGATCTGGAATGTCGTTAGCTGTGTGGGATTGGGATCAGAAATAGAAGTGATTAGAAGTGAGATAACTATGAACAGGCAGAAATAGGATAAATATATTAACCTATAGAAATGGGATAAACATGTAACGTTAGAGAGGGGATAAATATAGAACGTTAGAAATGGGATAAATATGGAACGTTAGAAATGTGATAAATATGGAACGTTAGAAATGGGATAAATATGGAACGTTAGAAATGTGATAAATATGGAACGTTAGAAATGGGATAAATATGGAACGTTAGAAATGGGATAAATATGGAACGCTAGAAATGTGATAAATATGGGAAGTTAGAAATGGGATAAATATGGAACGTTAGAAATGTGATAAATATGGAACGTTAGAAATGGGATAAATATGGAACGTTAGAAATGTGATAAATATGGAACGTTAGAAATGGGATAAATATGGAACGTTAGAAATGTGATAAATATGGGAAGTTAGAAATGGGATAAATATGGAACGTTAGAAATGTGATAAATATGGGAAGTTAGAAATGGGATAAATATGGGAAGTTAGAAATGGGATAAATATGGGACGTTAGAAATGTTATAAATATGGGAAGTTAGAAATGGGAAATTAGAAATGAGATCCCTATTACGGGATTAAGAAGTGGGAAGGTTTTGTAGCAGAACTTCAACATTCCAGTGGTTGATAAGGGCCCCTGCTACACGAACGCGCAGTCCGGCAGTTGCACTGCGCTTCTCACCTCCATGTACATCAGCCGCCAGGAGTGCTGCAACAGCTTCGGCCGGGCCTGGGGCTTCGACTGTCGGCCCTGCCCGAACGGCGGCGTCGGCGGATGCGGCTTCGGCCGAGTCAGCGAAGGTCGCGCCTGCGTCAGTGAGTTGAACTGGCTTTAAAGGGATATTGATCTGTTATTTAAATTAAATTTCCAGTCCGGTAATTGCTTCATAATTTATACTGAATCCTGTAAGAATAACCCATTGAACTGAACGACCTCAATCCTTAGCAATGTGTTCTATTGCTTGCAAATTCCAAGCAAATTAATTGGCACTTAATTTGCGAATTGAGTGTTGTAAACTCAGTGTGATTGTGCATTTTCTACGCCCTGAACAACAAGCGACCCGCAATGAAAATTAACAAGGCGGAGTATAGTTTAGTTGCTATGCTGTACGCGTTTCCATTTTAGCTAAATTTCATTTTACTGTCCTGCGAAATTCCACAGTTTCATACAATAAGAAATCTTGGTACGTTGGACAGAGCCAAATAAAATAATGCATTTAGTGAGGAAGAATGCGTCATTGGTTTGGGTTGAAAACCGCAGCTGTAAGACACATTTAAATTGTAACATTCATTTTCAACAAATACATGATGAGTGAGACAGACAGTGAGACAGAGAGTGAGACAGAGTGAGACAGAGTGAGACAGAGAGTGAGACAGAGTGAGACAGAGTGAGACAGAGGGAGACAGAGAGTGAGACAGAGTCAGACAGAGTGAGACAGAGTGAGAAAGAGTCAGACAGAGTGAGACAGAGTGAGACAGAGTGAGACAGAGTGAGACAGAGAGTGAGACAGAGTCAGACAGAGTGAGACAGAGAGTGAGACAGAGTCAGACAGAGTGAGACAGAGTCAGACAGAGTGAGACAGAGTGAGACAGAGTCAGACAGAGTGAGACAGAGTCAGACAGAGTGAGACAGAGTGAGACAGAGTGAGACAGAGTGAGACAGAGTGAGACAGAGTCAGACAGAGTGAGACAGAGAGTGAGACAGAGTGAGACAGGAGTGAGACAGAGAGTGAGACAGAGTCAGACAGAGTCAGACAGAGAGTGAGACAGAGTCAGACAGAGTGAGACAGAGAGTGAGACAGAGTGAGACAGGAGTGAGACAGAGAGTGAGACAGAGTCAGACAGAGTCAGACAGAGAGTGAGACAGAGTGAGACAGAGTGAGACAGAGAGTGAGACAGAGTGAGACAGGAGTGAGACAGGAGTGAGACAGAGTAAGACAGAGAGTGAGACAGAGAGTGAGACAGAGTGAGACAGGAGTGAGACAGAGTGAGACAGAGTGAGACAGAGTGAGACAGGAGTGAGACAGAGTGAGACAGGAGTGAGACAGGAGTGAGACAGAGTGAGACAGAGTGAGACAGAGAGTGAGACAGAGTGAGACAGGAGTGAGACAGAGTGAGACAGAGTGAGACAGAGAATGAGACAGAGTGAGACAGGAGTGAGACAGAGAGTGAGACAGAGTGAGACAGGAGTGAGACAGAGTGAGACAGAGTGAGACAGAGAATGAGACAGAGTGAGACAGGAGTGAGACAGAGTAAGACAGAGAGTGAGACAGAGAGTGAGACAGAGTGAGACAGGAGTGAGACAGAGTGAGACAGAGTGAGACAGAGTGAGACAGGAGTGAGACAGAGAGTGAGACAGAGTGAGACAGGAGTGAGACAGAGTGAGACAGAGTGAGACAGAGTGAGACAGAGTGAGACAGAGAGTGAGACAGAGAGTGAGACAGAGTGAGACAGGAGTGAGACAGAGTCAGACAGAGTGAGACAGAGAGTGAGACAGAGTGAGACAGGAGTGAGACAGAGAGTGAGACAGAGTCAGACAGGAGTGAGACAGAGTGAGACAGGAGTGAGACAGAGAGTGAGACAGAGTGAGACAGGAGTGAGACAGAGTGAGACAGGAGTGAGACAGAGAGCGAGACAGAGTCAGACAGAGTGAGACAGAGAGTGAGACAGAGTGAGACAGGAGTGAGACAGAGTAAGACAGAGAGTGAGACAGAGAGTGAGACAGAGTGAGACAGGAGTGAGACAGAAAGTGGGACAGGGTGAGGTTCTGTAAAATTATCTTAGATCTGAGTGAGTTCTTATTAACAAGAAATTTCTACGAGAGTCTAGTCTTAAAACTAAATTAACGACAAACTTTTACAGACTACCTGACTGACGGACCCAAACTCAGCAGATTTAATTAAAACCGAACATCCAACTTGTCAAAAGCACTGTATAAAGCAAATTATATTACAATTGCACGCTGTCATGCATAGCAACGAATTCTAAGCTTGCATTTTGACTAGAAAAAATTCGGAGTATTTTACTTGTAAGTTTTAGTACGCCCTATTATTACCTGTATAAAGTTAAGTGCAGATTCTAGATACTAATAACAAACAAATTAACTGATGCGCCCAGGTGATAGCTCTTATGATAGTAGATTAAAAGCAGTATATAGACAAAATGCCTGCACAAAACTCTAGTTTAAAAGCTACAACATAAAGAAGAAACTTTGTTTTTCTGGTAACACCGGAAATGAAAGTGAAAAATAAGTATAAAATGAAAGATCATATTTTTTTATCGATTATGTTTTTTACAGAATTTCAAATCATTTTGTTGCATTCTGCTGGAGAGGAGCGGAGGATTAGGAATTGGAAAGGGTCAGTTACTCAAAAAGGAGGAGAGCAATGGGAGATTTAGATATTCGGAAATGGGATTTTGGCGAATGAGAGTGCGGGATATGGGGAATGGGAGAATGGAGATTAGGGAATGGGAGAGTGGGAGAATAGGGAATGGGAGAATGGGAGATCAGAGCATGGGAGAGTGGGAGATTCGGTAATGGGGGAGTGTGGAATGGGAGAGTGGGAGATTGGGGAATGGAAGAGTGGGAGAATAGGGAATGGGAGAGTGGGAGATTCGGTAATGGGGGAGTGGGGAATGGGAGAGTGGGAGATTGAAGAATGGGATAGTGGAAGATTGGGGAATGGAAGAGTGGGAGAATAGGGAATGGGAGAGTGGGAGATTCGGTAATGGGGGAGTGGGGATTGGGAGAGTGGAAGATTGAGGAATGGGAGAGTGGGAGATTAGGAAGGGGAAATGGGGGAGAGGGGAGTTTAGGAGGGGGATCTGGGAAATGGAGTGTAGGGATTTTTTTTTATTTTTATTTATTTAACGAGTTCATAGATAACAACAAAATGAGTAATTTTCTCAACTACACAACTCTAGAAATGAACTTCTGTCGCATACCGGGAATCTGCGGCGGTTCGGATTGCATTCCTGACGGCGATTCCGACATCACGTGAGTCGAGTCGCCTTCAAAAGTGCATTCGTTGGATTGCTAGCCTGTATCTTATTAACATTGACTGCGGCTAATTTGCAGATGCCTTTGTCAAAGTGGACTGGTCTACAATAAAGTGAAAAGGCGGTGCGAAAGGCAAAAAAGTAAGTTTTTATCTATTATCTATCTATCTATCTATCTATCTATCTATCTATCTATCTATCTATCTATCTATCTAATCTATTTATCTATCTATGTATCTATCTATGTATCTATCTAATCTATCTATCTATGTATCTATCTATGTATCTATCTATGTATCTATCTATCTATCTATCTATCTATCTACGAGTATTAAGAGATTAAGAGGCTGAAACACCTTATAATTAAGACGGAAAACTTAACTTGTTGGTCGAATTTCGGCAGCCAATTAGTTGCAGAACTGAGCCTGTAACCATGGAAACACTTGTACTTTTCCTGTTTACGGAACTATCTATCCGAACAGAAGTCTCGAAATACCGACAGACTAAAGTTCTTCACCATCTTCACTTCCAGCCAGGCCAGATAATTGGTGCTTTCTATATTAACACAGCGCAATGAATCACTTATAGCTGTGTGCTGCATTAGTTGCTTTTATCTTGAACGTTTTCGCAGATGTGCAACTGTCTCACATGACTTAAGCCTAATAGAATGCGAAAGCTGCTGCTGCTGCTGTACAAGTCTGGCAGATCATACTTTCAGAACAGCCCTAAATTGTCAGCAAACTCTAAAAAGTACGGTAGATTTCCTTGTACCATTGCAGCTATTGATGTGGACAACATTGAAAGATGTTTTGTAGGTTGAATTAAAATCATATCATAATTTCTGAAATCAAATTTAACCTTACCTGAATAAGCTTGTTAGGCTTCACCCCAAGCCCTATTTAACTCCGAAAACTTCAGGTTATTGCGACGCCCATGTTGGCATCTGCGGTGTTGGTGGCACCTGCGTTAGCGAAGGCCCGGACAGGTTCCACTGTAGCTGCTTCCCCGGATACGATCTGAGTTGGGATGGAAGAAATTGTTCAGGTAAATTGGTTATGTACTCTAAAACTAGGTAATCCCCATATATATAAATACCCACAACCCACTTCGTCAAAATCCACCATAACTTTCAAAGCCGTCCGATATCAGCATCGTCGAGATTAAATAGAGCGAGTTGCTCGAGGACTGTCTTAAATTAGCTTCGTGGTTCCTAACAATGACGGTCTTTTTTAATCATGAATCCGCAGAGCGGGTCACGGACCTCTGCAGCAGCCGCAGCGGTCTCTGCAGTCACGGCAGCTGCATTAGCACAGTCAGCAGCGCGGGCACTCCAGACTATCGCTGTCACTGTTACACCGGCTACGATTTGGCAACAGATGGTCGGAGCTGCGTCCTTCAACGGCCCCAGACCTACTGCAAGTCGAACCCACGAGCCTGCAGCCCCGGCGGTGTCTGCGTGCCATTCGGCGATCGCAATTACTACTGCAGCTGCCACCGCGGCTACCGCGTTAGCCCAGACGGTCTGGACTGCCTGCCGGTTGTTCAACCAACAACCGCGCCGCCGCCGCCTACGACGACTCTCCCGATTGGGGACGCCTGCACACGACAGCGCACCTGCCCAAACGACATCGGCGAATGCATCGCTGTCGGAACTGGACCCAGCGACGACACCTACATCTGCTTGTGCCGCAACGCGGACCACAAGCCCTCCGCAGACGGCCGGTCCTGCTTGCCCGCTCACCTGGGTGACGCCCCGCAACCGCCGCCGCCACCTCCGACCACGTCGCCGACGCCCTACTGCGACAGCGACAGCTACAGGCGGTCTTTAACGTGTCAGCCGTACGGCCGGTGTGTCAGCTTGTCGACCACAGATTATTATTGCGCTTGTGCAACTGGGTACAGTCCGGCTGAAGATATGAAATCGTGCCAAAGAAAACGAATGGACGCTGGTAGGTTAGAGGCATAAATTGTCGATTGCTTTTAGTAACCACACAGAATTTCGTAATCTTTTTTCGGCTACTCTTGATTCTAAAAAAATGTACTAAAAGGGACCACTATAGGAGTACACGGACGGAGGCCGGTTTTCGTAAAGAAATACACTTTGGGGATAGCACATTTTTTACTTGCATAAAATCTATTTTACTCGTAAAATATCAAAAAATTCTAATACAAATATAAGTCGTAAGCCTAACGTCTTAATACATTAAATTTAACACTGATCAAAGTATCTACCAAAGAGTTTGTAGCCTATCTTTTAGGTCCTCGGACTTACAACTTGAAGGTTGGGGGTTCGATTCCCGACTCCACTGGAACAATTTGTGTCCTTTAGCTAGACATTTGACTCTGCATTGCTTCAGTTCACCCAGCTGTTAAATGGGTACCAGCATTATCTGGGATAATTGAGGGTGGGTGTGGCGTCCCCCCAGTCCATGGACTGAACAGCCGTACGCAGCCTTCAGATGTGCCGATCAATAGCTGCGCTGTCAGCTAGACATCTGGTCCTATTAGAGAAGGTGTCATAAATTAGTTAAAGAATGGAGAAAGCAAAAATCTAGTGAAAATAATATATAATCGACCGATAAAGGTTGATCAACCTTGAATCTAAATCCATGCGTCAAATTTGCAGACACCAGTCCCTGCCAAATTTTCGATATCTGCCGCAACGGTGCCTGCCTGAACCTTGGCTCTGGCCGGTTTCAATGCATGTGCTACCACGGCTTTGAACTGACCGGGGACCAGCAGAATTGCCGCCCTTCGACGCCACCTGCAGCCTATTGCGGACGCAATCCTGATGCATGCGGCCCCAACGGTGTCTGCGTTGATCGGGGCAGTCAAACATCTTTCAGCTGCACCTGTAACTCCGGCTACCAGCTGTCGACAGATCGACGCTCGTGTCGGCCAGTGGGCGCCCCGGAGACTGGCGTTGTGCCAACCAGATTCCCGGCTCCATACAACCCGCTTCAGCGCCTGTTTCACAAGACCTACTGCCAGAAGTTTGCGTACGTGTGCGGCGCGGGTCGATGTCTTGATGAGAACGGTTCTCACCAGTTCACCTGCTCTTGCGCCGCCGGCTATCGACAGTCGTTCGACAAGCGCTTCTGCTTGAGGGCCAGCAGGCGCGAGACTGGATACTGCGCCCAGCACCCAGGAGTCTGCGGCGGCACGGGCCACTGCGTGAACTCGCCCGCCACCGGACTCTATAAGTGCTTCTGCTATCCGGGATTCAAGAATGTCGACTCGCTGGGACGTCGCTGCCAGCCGTATGACTACAATGCAGGTCGGTGACGTACCACACCTACATAATAATAATAATTGATTACACCTGCCCCAATTGGGCCATATGTGCGCGGCGCTTCTGAAGGCTGTGTACGGCTGTTTAGTCCATGGACTGGGGAAACACCACACTGACCCTCAATTACCCCAGCTGATGCTGGTACCCATTTAACAGCTGGGTGAACTAAAACAATGCAGAGTTAAGTGTCTTGCTAAATGACACAAATTTTTCCATGGAGTCGGGAATCGAAAACCCGACCTTCAAGTCGTGGGTCCGACTCTCTAACTACTTGGCTACAATCCCTTGTAGTCGCTCATAGCCGCTGTCCAGTTCATAAACACGTACAGTAATACTAACGAATGTGCACACTCAAACACGAGTGTCTTAATTTTCTCATCGTTGGGCAGTGTATGCTCTCACTGTTGGCTCACAAAGTACCACTCCGCTGCATCTCCTGCCGCATTCAACAGACACTAACAAGGTCATCATTCACGGCCTTGGCGGCGGTGGCGGCGGCAGCGTCTACAACAGCGGCAGCAGCTCCGGCAGCGGCAGCAGCAGCGGCAGCGGCGGCTCCTATGCAATGCTAGGCAGTCCGGACAAGTCGGCTTTTGAATACAGCATTGAAGGCAGCATCACGGTGCTGAAGTCTGGCGGTCCGTCTAGTCGTCGAGATGTGGACGGTCAGTATGCGAGTTTGGGTGGCGGTGGGGGCGCATGCGAGACCCTCAGCATTGATGGCGCCGAGGGACCGTGTCAGCACGGCCGCTGTGTTGAGAAAGGTCGAGATTTTGAGTGCGCCTGCTTCATCGGCTTCAAGCGGAGCGCCGATGGGAAGAGCTGCATTGGTGAGGATTTTTTCGAAAAACGTTCGGGACGATTTAAAAAACTATGATTGCGATGCTTGCGATGCTAAAATGCACGCGTTAAATTTATTTTGCTCCACTTGAAGATATTGACGAATGTACTCTGATTGGCAAGGATCTGTGCCTGATGGGCGATTGCGTGAACACGGTGGGCTCGTACACTTGCCGTTGTCGCCCAGGATTCATTCTTGACTCCAGAACAAAGCTGTGCCGCGGTGAGTGGCTTCAATAGTAACAATTTCATGCCAATGGAGGCTAAATCAAATAAATTATATCATTAATAATTTACTCATTCCCAGATCGCAACGAATGTATCGAAGATCCTAATCTCTGCCGTCCAAACGGTGAGTGCCTGAATATGTGGGGAAGCTACGAGTGCCGTTGCCATGCGAAATTTCAGCCTAGCAACGAAAGCCGACTGGCCTGCATGCCGGAGTTCAGCATTTCGGTTTCGATCAGCCAACCAGGCTGTCCAGACTGCATTTTTGGCTGCCGTTCTAGTCAACGGGAGGCTTGCCTGTGCTCGTTGCTTGAGACAAACCTGTTCAACCTGTGAGCATTGCCTCGATCACGTGTCTTTTTCCTCATGCACAACACTGCCTAACCAGATAAGCCTAGACTATTCTGGGGTCGAACCCTTCCCCAAGCACAGTACAAACACCCAAACCAAATAAGCCTAGACTATTCTGGCGTCGAACCCTTCCCCAAGCACAGTACAAACACCCAAACCAGATAAGCCTAGACTATTCTGGGGTCGAACCCTTCCCCAAGCACAGTACAAACACCCAAACCAGATAAGCCTAGACTATTCTGACGTCGAACCCTTCCCCAAGCACAGTACAAACACCCAAACCAGATAAGCCTAGACTATTCTGGGGTCGAACCCTTCCCCAAGCACAGTACAAACACCCAAACCAGATAAGCCTAGACTATTCTGGGGTCGAACCCTTCCCCAAGCACAGCACAAACACCCAAACCAGATAAGCCTAGATTTTGGCGTCAAAGTCAAAAGTACATTGAATTATCACCATCCGAATCATGCCCAGGCTGTGCGCGCCGCTTATGTCCAAGCCAGTCAGCATAGATCGCTCAGCTGGAACCCTGCGGCTCCGGCTGCCAATCAGTGCGAATCCTGGCTCGGTGATCAGTGCTAGCAGGCGAGTGCAGTTGCACAGCTGTCGATCGCTGAACCAATCCGGCAGGTTCTCCCTTGTGGAGTGCAGCTTCTCCACCAAACAATAATTTGGTCACACTTGGCCGTTTATTATTCTTGTTTATTCTGACAACAAGCATCGCAAGATGAGAATACACTTTCTAATTGTTTTATTTAGACTTTGATAGGCTGTTGCGCTTGATCCACTCATTAATTTGTTTCTTTAATCTTAGATTCAGCACCATATGCTTGTTAGAAGCTTTTTTGTACACACGGTACGTGCGTTCATTATACGATACGCTCGTATTAATTAATAAAATTATTTATATAACGTCAATTCAAGTTAATTTTAAGAATAGTTTTACATATTCAATTTTGAGAGTATATAAATGTGGATAAATAATTATATACGGACTTCTAAGCTTCTTAAGTTTATCATTTTGAATGACTAAGATTTAGTATTTTGTTTTAATATAATAGCGGCACTCTTTCTGAGTATTTTGTTTTAGTCAGTTGAATTTGCGAGAAATATTATGATTTGCAGTTCGCTTGTTGTTTGTCTCATAATACGGCATTTTTCTTCTAGTTCATACTGATCTTTCTTTCTTCTTTTGTTTGTTGTCCCAATAGTTTTACATTATTTTCCGTCTTTTTCTGCGACAGCCTTTTGTGTTTTATATTGCTTTTGGTTTGTATGATATGTATGGTCACTTGGCAACTGATAATATGCTGTAGATTTATAAAAATTCCATATGAAAGCGCATTTCTTTTTCAATGCTTTTAAAAGCCCTCAATGGTAAAATTCGAATGATGCGCCATGAGGCTGTAGCTGCGCCACCCCTCAAATATTCCTTCCCTTATACTAAATTCTGATTGGTCAGGAGCGTCAGCCAATGTGGCAGAGTCGACATACTCACTCGAAATACATTTCAGTAGTCCTAAACGTCCACTAAAATATACTTTAACCGATAAATACGTTATTAAGTGAGTTTCAAATATTTACAAAAACGCAACAGCCACTACTTACAAAAAGTAATATCTGATACTTTTCCTATTAGAATATTGTTATCAAAGTTGCCTAGTGACTGTGTTTCATCCCAATATATCTTTGCTTTTTTACCTTATGTGTATTTAAAAATCTTACTATTCACTTCGAATGCTGGATGCTGATCATTTCCACCGCCTAAGCATGCCCAATCTGCTATGCTTTGCATGAGAACTATTATATTTTAGGTCTAACATTCATTATGCCTCTATTAGAATTATATTATTTGTTGAGCACACAGGTGGAATTTTAATCATCTTGACGTCTTAGTCTTGCTGTGTCTCTTTGAGTTTTTATCTACGTCTTTTACTCTGTTAAACCCTATAAAAGCTCTCATCTTGCTTTCTGATGTTATTTGCAAGAATAAATAGATACGTTTATACAGCCTACCTAATAATTAGGTGAAATGCGATTTTAAAAAGGATTATTGACAAACAGTGTACATACTTGACACATGTTTGTTTATATTTAACGGACCACCTCACGCCACGAATCTAGGCAGCCAATCAGAAAGCGACAATGGGGTAGGGCCTTCCAGCCTGCCCCTCTGTTCAATTTTTACCGGACCAATCAAAACAGAAAGCAGAAATGCCACACTATTTTCCCCTGGGGTAAAGACCACAGGGTATGTCAATTGCCCACGACCTACATCACGATAGTTCCTAAACCGAATGACCCATTTTAGCAAAGGTCCTTGACTTATCTGCAGGGCGGTCCGATGGACACAGCGGGGAGGCGGGAGTCGCCCATTCCGCTAATCCCTGAAAGACCCGCAGTCGGCCGATGGCGCGGGGCCAGTCAGGGAGGTCCGTGTTCGGTCCTTCAAAGGTCCACCATACACATAAAATAAACAATACAATATGGTCAACAATAACAGTTGACATTGGTACATGACGAAATTGGTAGTCTGCCTCCCCCCAGGCACCCCGACGAGGCGATTGGTCGAATTTTTGGGAGGTGCAGAAAAGGGTATCCGTATTCGAAATAACAAACAAAAATAAAAAGGCTTGCCTCTATTGTTGAAACAGTACTAGACAGGGGCGAACAGTCTAGCAGTACATCTGACTTTTTACTGCTTTTTTGTTTGTTCGAAGCATAATTAGGACAGAATAAACCTACAAGAGTTAGTGTAAAACAAGCCAAAATATAGAACTTTTTGTGGGAATGGAATCATAGTGATAGTTGTACATGATACTAAAACGTGATCACATTTCAGATTGTATAGGTTTTAGATTCGTTTGGGATAAAGACATAAAAATGAAATGGACATTTTGTTATATACAAAGTAATATGAAAAATAAAATAATTAGTAACTACTATAACTACAATAAACACGCCTACGCGTGTTGAAACGAGGTTGAAACTAACGACAGCCCGCCCTCTGCTGTTGTCTATGGTCGAATTCCATAGATATGCACTGCGGGCGGGCCGTGAAACGCGTTTCACGCCCGCTAACTACAACACTAATATGGATAGGCTGCTCGGGCTGAAACGAGGTGAAACGTTTTACCTCGTTTTAGCCCTCTGCAGCCTAAGTTATATTTAACGGATTAACTAATCTTGTTAGAAGAATGTCGAATCTGTTAAGCAAAATGTTTAACCTGTTATACGAAGAGCCCTTAATCGGACGCACTTAATTGTATGCACTTTTACATTTTTCTAATTCTAAGTAATAACACATCCATATTTTAATCAGTTTCACGGTTTATAATTCTGCTTTTAGAATTATAACCAAAGCAATTGAAATTTTAAATGAAATTTAAAATGAAATTTTACTTTTGCTGAAAATATAAGAACCTATAACGGTTACACATGAACCTTACTATTAGACAGGAACCTAACTGTTAGACAGGAACCTAAGTGTTAGACATAAACCTAAGTGTTAGACAGAAACCTAACTGTTAGACACAAACCTAAGTGTTAGACAGGAACCTAAGTGTTAGACACAAACCTAAGTGTTAGACAGGAACCTAACTGTAGGACAGAAACCTAACTGTTAGACAGGAAACTTACAGTTAGGACCCTAACTGTTAGCTAGAACCTAACTGTTAGACAGGAACCTAACTGTTAGACAGGACAGTAACCTAACTGTTAGGCATTTTTAGAAAGTGTTAGACAGAATCCGAAACTGTTCGATATAAACATTACTGTTTAAACATAAACGTAGCTGCTTGATTGTGAATTCATAAGTAATGATTAGGAAAAGTTGTAATTTAAGTTAAGTTAGGTAGTTAGGTAGAAAAAAAGACATTTAAAATATTCGTTTTTAAAGAAAGGTATTTTACTACCGTATTCTGCATGTAAAGTGAAAAACTTCAACACAAAATTGTTCGCTAAATGAACAAGCCTAATATTAACGATTGCTGAAGTAATTTTAAACAAAAGAACAGAACAAAATATGCATGAATCAAGTATCAATGACCCAGCACTAAAGAATCTTTCACGTTTGTACTCGTAATTTGTTTATGTATTTATTTGGGTGTCGGTGGCAGAGCGGTTAACGCGTTTGCCTCTCGCAACAAGGTCCCTACGTTCGATTCCGCGGCAAGGCCCCGGAATTTTATTTATTTATAATTTGATTTTAAATGTAGACGTATATAATGGTTATTATTATTATTATTATTATTTCTTAATTTCTTTTTTTAGCTCACTACTGATCGCTCCACATAAGTAGTCTGTATAGCTCTTTTTCTTGTAAAATGAAAAACTAAGTGATATAATCCAAAATGAAGTAATATGAAAATCATAAACTTTTTAAGTACTTAGTTTTTCTTTTTTTTGAACAACCATCGACTAACTAAAAAACACGCGAGCATTAATCTAATTTTATTCGTGACTAATTTCAACTCGGCAAACGGCAGTTGATGAACAGTACGCTGGCGGCGGAGGCATCGGCTGCAGCAACACCTCCTGGCTTGGCTGATCTGCTGTCTGTTCAGCTTCTTCCGGCTGATGCTGCTGCTGCTGTTGCTGCTGCTGCTGCTGATGATGATGATGATGCCGACGGCGACCGCTTAGTCTGGTCCTATCAAAATTTCGGGACCGGTACGTGTCATTATTATTCGTTATTATTCACGGGAGAGATGAGACAAGGAAGAGGTGAGACACGTGAGAGATGAGACACGGGAGAGATAAGACGCGGGAGAGATGAGACACGGAAAAGATGAGACACAGGAGAGATGAGACACGGGAGAGATGAGACACGGGAGAGATGAGACACGGAAGAGATGAGACACGGGAGAGATGAGACACGGGAGAGATGAGACGCGGGAGAGATGAGACACGGGAGAGGTGAGACACGGGAGAGGTGAGACACGGGAGAGATGATACACGGGAGAGATGAGACACGGGAGAGATGAGACGCGGGAGAGATGAGACACGGGAGAGATGAGACACGGAAGAGATGAGACACGGGAGAGATAAGACACGGGAGAGATGAGACGCGGGAGAGATGAGACACGGGAGAGGTGAGACACGGGAGAGATGAGACACGGGAGAGATGAGTCACTGATCTCATTTTGGCACCAGTTTGAAAACTTAATCAAGTAAAACAGCACAGAAGTTGATAAAGACATTCCGAATCCCTCAAGATCACCTGGCGATGCCGAGCTTCTCCAGTCCGAGTCGAACCACCGATTTTCGTCGCTCTGTGCCTCCCGTTGACTCCCAGGACGGAGTCAGTTGCTGTTGAGTCGGCGTCCGGGCCCGACGATTCTGTGAGGACGACGCCGAATGGCCTCCGTCGCCGTCGTCGCTGCTGTCGCTGGTGCCATCGGCCTCTTCGGCGGCCGCCGCCGCGGCCTGATCGACAATCTCCTTGACCAGGTTCAGGTCCTCCTTGAGATCAGCTCGGTTGCTGACCAGCTGCGGGTTCTGCCCGATCTTGCTCAGCCTCTCGGCTGCCACCGATTCCATTGTGCGACGCATCAGGGGATAATTGTCCAGCACAGATAGGAAGTTCTCGCGCTCCAGGGAGTACAGGTTGCAGTAGGTCTCAGCGCGTACGCTGGCCACACGCCTGGCGTTCGTGAGCAGGCAGATCTCTGCATGGAGAGATTGGGATTGAGTTGGGATTTCAAGGAAATTGCGTCGAAATATGGGATTTTTGTTAATGGGATTTTGTAAAAAAAGTAATTTAGTAAAAACAGGATTTTGTAAAAAACGAATTTGTAAGAAATGGGATTCTGTAAAAGTAGGATTCTGTAAAAAATAGGATTTTTGCAAACAATGGGATTTTTCGTTAAAAAATGATTTCGCAAAACGGGATTTTGTAAATAAATGAGATTTTGCCGAAAAAGATGTCTTTCGTCGAGTTAGGGATTTTGTAGAATGGGATTTCGTCTGCGAGTATAATTTCTGATCAAACGATACGATGCGAATTTTCTAATCAATCTAGAAGTGAATGGTATTTGTTGGTGAATTCACTCACACACTTTTATTGTTCACTTCTGGGGGACCTATTATGATCATTAATTTATTAGTTTTAATTGTCTCGCGTCACGTCCCAAAATCTGAGGTCAAACGTGACCGATGAAATAGCAGAAACACAATTGTGGACGAAAGTATTGATATTTTTCTCAGGCCTGTTAACTGCGAATTGTACTCTGTGGGGACTTTTTGTGAAAAAGCTACATGGAGTTGTGAATGGAGACAAAAAAAACTTACTCAAAATTTATATTTTAATCTTTAGAAATGTCTCCTATGATCTTCACCACTCTACCCTTATCTCTCTTTCCCCTTATCTCTTCCCATTATCTCTCTCCCCTTATCTCTTCCCATTAACTCTTTCCCTTTATTTCTTTCCCATTTAAATACTTATCTCTCTCCCATATCTCTCTTCCCTTATCTCTCATCTCATCTCCGTCTCCTTATCCTTGTATCCTTATCTCTCCCACTTAATTTCTCCCCCGTCATTCTACCAGTTGTAATAATATGAACTCATCGATCAGATTTGCAAGAAAACATAAAAAAATACCTCCAAAATAGGATCCATCAGACAGGCTGGTCGCCACCTCTCCGTCTTTAGTAATGATGTCCACAATGCCCTCCTGAATGAAGTACATCTTAGTGCCAATTGTGCCCTCCTTGATGATCAGATCGCCTGGCTGGAACACTTCGTATTTTAGTTTGGTGACCACCTCAGAGACAAAGTCCTGATCGGCGTAGGTAAAGAATGGTACTGCCGCGACCAGCGCTCGACAGTTGTAGTTGATGATTTGCTGACGAAGGGTTGGCAATTTCGTTTTCAAAAGTCTACTGCGTCATTATATTAAGTTTATCGTTCTGGAGTATATATTCTGTGATGTTTATTATCTGTGATGTTTATCATGTGTGATGTTTATTATCTGTGATGTTTATCAAGTGTGATGTTTATCATCTGTGATGTTTATTATCTGGGATGTTTATCATCTGTTATGTTTGTTATCTGGGATATTTATCATCTGTTATGTTTGTTATCTGTGATTTTTACTATTTGTGTTGTTTATTATCTGTGATTTTTATTATTTGTGATATGCTTATTATCTGTGATGTTTATCATGTGTGATGTTTATCATGTGTGATGTTTTCTATCTTTGTTGCTTATTATCTGTGATTTTTATCATGTGTGATGTTTATCATATGTGATATTTATCGTCCGTGATGTTTATCATGTTGCACAAGTTGCACCAACCTCTCTGAGACACTCGGACAGCTCGCTAAGGATGTCATTCTCGTTGAACATCTTGCCCTGATACCGGTGCTCATAATAGTTGGCGATTCTCTGACGCAAAGCTCTGGGCAGCTTCCTGTAGGCCATGTACTCCTCCACCTGTTTAAACTGCGCGCGAAATTTAAATTAAACGTTACTTCCATGGTGCTAATTAAAACAAATATTTTTAAATGAAAATTTGTGAAAGACAGGCGTCTTTTGATCTCCAGCAATCCTAACGGCTTTAATTTCCGTTCCCACGGCTTAATTAACCACCTTTATTCAGAAGGTGACCCAATTGTTAGGCACTGATTAATCACAAACTAGTGTGTGCTCCATCCTTAATTATAAATCACAAATTTCTAACGCTTTAGGTGACTGATTACTGAATGATACAATACCTCCTCCAATTATCTACTATGACAATCATAGTCCTACGATACCCACAAGAACACCTCACATAACACAAAGCGACAGGTGCATCAGCAAAGCTTCAGCTTCTCGCTTCAAAATTTCCTGAGTTAGAATTCACATGCGGCCTCAATTTGATTTGGAGGCTTGTCATGTACTTCAGCCGAATGAGAGCCAACCCCAAAGACACGGTGAGAATTTACATTTACAAAAAATTAAAAAGTCAAGGCCGATGTACACAAAATGTGTGCATACAGCACTGAACATGAACCACACCAGGACATACACCGCACTGAACACAAACCGCACCAGGACATACACCGCACTGAACATGAACCACACTAGGACATACACCGCACTGAACACAAACCGCACCAGGACATACACCGCTCTGAACACAAACCGCACCAGGACATACACCGCTCTGAACACAAACCACACCAGGAGGACATCCACCGCACTGAACACAAACCACACCAGGACATACACCGCACTGAACACAAACCGCACCAGGACATACACCGCACTGAACATGAACCACACTAGGACATACACCGCACTGAACACAAACCGCACCAGGACATACACCGCACTGAACATGAACCACACTAGGACATACACCGCACTGAACACAAACCGCACCAGGACATACACCGCTCTGAACACAAACCGCACCAGGACATACACCGCTCTGAACACAAACCACACCAGGAGGACATCCACCGCACTGAACACAAACCACACCAGGACATACACCGCACTGAACACAAACCACACCAGGAGGACATACACCGCACTGAACACAAACCGCACCAGGACATACACCGCACTGAACACAAACCACACCAGGACATACACCGCACTGAACATGAACCACACTAGGACATACACCGCACTGAACACAAACCGCACCAGGACATACACCGCTCTGAACACAAACCACACCAGGACATACACCGCACTGAACATGAACCACACTAGGACATACACCGCACTGAACACAAACCGCACCAGGACATACACCGCTCTGAACACAAACCGCACCAGGACATACACCGCTCTGAACACAAACCACACCAGGAGGACATCCACCGCACTGAACACAAACCACACCAGGACATACACCTCACTGAACACAAACCACACCAGGAGGACATACACCGCACTGAACACAAACCGCACCAGGACATACACCGCACTGAACACAAACCACACCAGGACATACACCGCACTGAACATGAACCACACTAGGACATACACCGCACTGAACACAAACCGCACCAGGACATACACCGCTCTGAACACAAACCACACCAGGACATACACCGCACTGAACATGAACCACACTAGGACATACACCGCACTGAACACAAACCGCACCAGGACATACACCGCTCTGAACACAAACCACACCAGGAGGACATCCACCGCACTGAACACAAACCACACCAGGACATACACCGCACTGAACACAAACCGCACCAGGACATACACCGCACTGAACACAAACCACACCAGGACTTACACCGCACTGAACATGAACCACACTAGGACATACACCGCACTGAACACAAACCGTACCAGGACATACACCGCTCTGAACACAAACCACACCAGGAGGACATCCACCGCACTGAACACAAACCACACCAGGACATACACCGCACTGAACACAAACCACACCAGGACATACACCGCACTGAACATGAACCACACTAGGACATACACCGCACTGAACACAAACCACACCAGGACATACACCGCTCTGAACACAAACCACACCAGGACATACACCGCACTGAACACAAACCACACCAGGACATACACCGCACTGAACATGAACCACACCATGACATCCACCGCACTGAACACAAACCACACCAGGACATACACCGCACTGAACATGAACCACACCATGACATCCACCGCACTGAACATGAACCACACTAGGATATCCACCACACTGAACACAAACCACACCAGGACATACACCGCTCTGAACACATGCCACACCAGGACATCCAACGCTCTGAACACATGCCACACCAGGACATCCACCGCACTGAACCCACACCGTACTGAGTCTCACCTTCTCTCGATACAGTCGTTTTGAAGTGTCGAAGCTTTGAATCAGGGCGGCAGCGTGTCCAACAAACAGGGCGTAGCAGGAGGAGCCGGTCATCATGCTGACAATGGTGATCCAGGCCTCGCTAATGCTAGTTGGCGGATGCTGGCCATAGCCTATGCTCAGCATATGACTCATGGCCTTGAACAGAGCCCACGTGTACTGACGAAACCAGTGAGCGTCCTGCGTGTTTCGTGTTGGATTTAATTTTTTAATAATAATTTTGAAAATTACAAAAGTCCTCCGTTTATTACAATCTAAACAATCGTGTTTCTTGCCAACGTCGTTCTAGTTAAATTTTCTATATTCTTTGAATCGATTAGATCAGTAAAATTATAGACTTTTGGTAATGTGTACTAAAAAACAAAGAAAAAATATTCAAAGCGAGTGCATGGTCACAACGGTTAAAAAACAAGCTTTTTGCGCAAGACAGTAAATTACGCGCAGTGCTGTCTGTAAATCGTGTCAATTATAAGTGCTTGAAAGATGGAAATTCTATTTTCTAATAATTAGGGGAAATTTTTTGACGCGCTAAGCATTCAATAAGCATTTGTAGGTCTAAGATTTCAATTAAAAGTGAAAAACAGCATCATTAATTCACGTTTCTAATCTTCTCAATATAACAATCTTTCTCAGCCCTAAAGTCGGACCTCATCATTCTCTGCTCTCTCACATTCTCTACCTGACTGTGAAAATTTCCAATTTTTTAGCAATTCGCCATACCTGCCACGCTTAAACTGAAAAGCTAAAAAATCATGAATCTAACCAACGCGCATTGTGCTTGTATTAGGATTCAGTAAATAGAAATTCGCTTGTATAATCATTTATAGAGGAAATAAATTAAATTAGTGACAGCAATCTCATAAAAAGTATCCTGTCTAACACCTTAGATTCCTGTCCAACACCTTAGAATCCTGTCTAACACCTTAGAATCCTGTCCAACACGTTAGTATCGTGTCTAACACCTTAGAACCCTGTCTAACACGTTAGAATCCTGTCTAACATGTTAGTATCGTGTCTAACACCTTAGAATCCTGTCTAACACCTTAGAATCCTGTCTAACACCTTAGAATCCTGTCTAACACCTTAGAATCCTGTCTAACACTTTTGAATCCTCTTCTGGTTTATTATAATATACGACTTATCTTTGACATTGTTCCAAGCAATTCAAAGCGAACTGGAAACTAAATTAAAACCTAAACTATATTTAAGCACTAAAATGTCTTCAAAACAAACTGAAAGCAGAATTGATTGAAAAAAGCGGACTTCACTTTGCTGTACCTGAATATTGAGTTTCCTAACCCACGAATCCTTAGGAAAGTCCTGAATAGCTGGCACAAGGAATTGCAAGCAGCCATTCCAATGTGCCAGCAGCAGCATGAGGCAGACCAGGTTTACAACACGAATGAACACGGAAGCTACATTTAACAGCTGAAATGGGTGTCAGTTAGTTAATTAATCTGCGTTGCTGCTTTGTTATTATCCCAACTATTTTTAGTAGACTGTCTTTTTTCACATTCGGTGCGTTTGTGTTATTGATTTTGATGTGCATTGCAGTGTGGCATTTAGCAATAGAAAAAGCGCAGAATTATGTATTGTTGAATGTTTCATTTCGTTTAACGCCTAGAAAACTGCCTTAACATTGTCCATGCTGCGAGGTGTTTCAATTATGTTTGTTGCGATCGACACGAGAAAGTTACAATGTCATGATTGCGAAAGTTACTACGTAAGAGGAGGATTAGGCGCGGGAGAGATGAGACACGGTACAGATGAGACACGGGAGAGATGATACACGGGAGAGATGAGACACGGGAGAGATGAGACACGGGAGAGATGAGACACGGGAGAGATGAGACACGGGAGAGATGAGACACGGGAGAGATGAGACACGGGAGAGATGAGACACGGGAGAGATGAGACACGGGAGAGATGAGACACGGGAGAGATGATACACGGGAGAGATGAGACACGGGAGAGATGAGACACGGGAGAGATGAGACACGGGAGAGATGAGACACGGGAGAGATGAGACACGGGAGAGATGAGACACGGGAGAGATGAGACACGGGACAGATAAGACACGGGACAGGTGAGACACGGCAGGGATGAGACACGGGAGAGATGATACACGGGAGAGGTGAGACACGGGAGAGATAAGACACGGGAGAGATGATACACGGGAGAGGTGAGACACGGGAGAGATGAGACACGGGAGAGATGAGACAGGTGAGAGATTAGATACAAAAGAGATGAGACACGGGAGAGATGAGACACGAGACATAGAAGACAGAGAAGATATGAGAACCTTTTAGTGGCTACTCGAAATTCGTGACTTATCCTAATGATAATTTTTTTCCAATGCCTGCATGTACTAAAGTTAAAAAGGTAACAATATTTAATCACGAGCTAGCTTTCTCGTGTCGATTAAAAGTTGATGATTTTGGCAGAAAGAAACGCGTTCCTAGCTTATTAAATTAGTTTATCTGACAGATAATAAAATCGTTTTGAAAAAAAAACTGAATTAACAAATTAATAGGATTTTTAAAAATGTCCGATTTGCTAGGGATATTAAAAACGGAAATAAAGAATCCTATGCTTAAAATAAGGTAGCTTCACTATCTAACTCTGGGAAAGCATCGGACACCATCTATCGGGTTAACGCATATTTAAATTTCCTCCGACACTGTACAGTCACCTTCAGTCCGCAGACTGAAACCCAGGACTGGCTGGGAAAGTCCTGCAGCATCGGTATGAGAAACTGCAAGCAGGCGTTCCAGTGTCCCAGCAGCAGCATTAGCAGCACTAGGTTAAATATGCCCATGAATTTGCTTGCTATGTTGAGCAACTGCAGGTGCGGTTTTGCGTTATTTGAAATTTAGGGAATGCCTGCAGTTGTTGCGCCAATCATTATCGATGCTATTGCATTTTTGTAATACCTGTTAGACAAAGGTGTCCACCTGTTAGACAAGGCTGTTTATACCTTTTTGACATGGATGTCAACCTGTTAGACAAGGGTGTCCACCTGTTAGACAAGGCTGTTTCTACCTTTTTGACATGGATGTCAACCTGTTAGACAAGGGTGTCCACCTGTTAGACAAGGCTGTTTCTACCTTTTTGACATGGATGTCAACCTGTTAGACAAGGGTGTCCACCTGTTAGACAAGGGTGTTTCTACCTTTTTGACATGGATGTCAACCTGTTAGACAAGGGTGTCCACCTGTTAGACAAGGGTGTTTCTACCTGTTTGAAAAAGGTGTCCACCTGTTAGACAAGGGTGTTTCTACCTGTTTGAAAAAGGTGTCCACCTGTTAGACAAGGGTGTTTCTACCTTTTTGACATGGATTTCAACCTGTTAGACAAGGGTATCCTCCTGTTAGACAAGGGTGTTTCTACCTGTTCGACATGGGTGTCTACCTGTTAGACAAAGGTGTCTACCTGTTTGACATGGGTTTCACCCTGTTGGAAATGGGTTTCTACCTGTTACAAAAGCGTGTCTACCTGTTAGACATGGGTGTCTGCATGTTAGACAAGGGAGTCTACCTGTTAGATGAGGGTGTCTACCTGTTAGATGAGGGTGTCTACCTTTTAGATGAGGTTGTCTACCTGTTAGATGAGGGTGCTACCTGTTAGATGAGGGTGTCTACCGGCTATACAAGGGTGTCTACCTGTTAGATGAGGGTGTCTACCTTTTAGATGAGGGTGTCTACCTGTTAGATGAGGGTGTCTACCTTTTAGATGAGGGTGTCTACCTGTTAGATGAGGGTGTCTACCTGTTAGATGAGGATGCTACCTGTTAGATGAGGGTGTCTACCGGCTATACAAGGGTGTCTACCTGTTAGATGAGGGTGTCTACCTTTTAGATGAGGGTGTCTACCTGTTAGATGAGGGTGTCTACCTTTTAGATGAGGGTGTCTACCTGTTAGATGAGGGTGTCTACCTGTTAGATGAGGGTGCTACCTGTTAGATGAGGGTGTCTACCTGCTATACAAGGGTGTCTACCTGTTAGATTAGGGTATCTACATTTTAGATGGGGCTGTCTACCTGTTAGATGAGGGTGTCTACCTGCTATACAAGGGTGTCTACCTTCTAGATGAGGTTGTCTACCTGTTAGATGAGGGTGCTACCTGCTATACAAGGGTGTCTACCTTCTAGATGAGGTTGTCTACCTGTTAGATGAGGGTGCTACCTGCTATACAAGGGTGTCTACCTGTTAGATTAGGGTATCTACATTTTAGATGAGGGTGTCTACCTGTTAGACAAGGGTGTCTACCTGTTAGACAAGGGTGTCCACCTTTCAGACAAGGGTGTCCACCTTTTAGACAGGGGTGTCTACCTATTAGAAAAGTGTTTCTGCCTGCTATACAAGGTTTCTACCTTTTAAATTTAATTGATGTCTTAAGTTTAGTCCAAGTTAGGTTAGCGAATATTTTAGAAGTGTTTCACTTTGATTAGATACTATGTACAGCTAAAAATCATTAACTACTTTAACAATATCTAATTATTCCAAAAATTACGTCAAAGGTTTAGTACCGATTTTTATTAATGCAGACACAAAAAGTGACTTACACGGATGAATTAAATTTCATGTCTTATAAGAAACTTGTAAAAAACGCAAACGGGCTCACAAAAGATTTCTGAACTCACTCACTAAAGCAAGCGTGCAGAATAATATTTTAATAGTAACTTTCCGATATGAATTAAAATAATTAGTTCAATTCGACATCACGGCAAACCTGTTGGACCAATTTTTACTTAAAAAGACTGTATATTTCACCTTCAGGCCTTCCTTGGTCACCCAGGAATCGGACGGGAAGTCGTTGAGAAAGGGCACCAAGAATTGGAAGCAGGCATTCCAGTGGCCAAGGAGTAGCATGATGAGAATCAGCTTGACTATGCCGAGACACTTTGTGGCTACTTGCAAGAACTGAAAAAATAATATTATATTAATTTCGGTTTAAACGGTTTCTAATTCCTGGAAACCTTGTGCGCGAATGGATGGCGGCTTAGAACGATCTGCACTATATCGATTTGGACTGCCAAATGTTGTAAATCAAACGCGGAATTCAAAGCAGAAAATAGCATCTACATTTAAATCAAAAGCTTAAAATTTGAATTCGCGCGAAATGATAAAGCAAATATGTTTAGAGAAAGCTGAATAATTTTTTTTTCAAAATGTACTATGTTACATTTTCTAAGTCAATTTTTTTTTCGTCATGCATCAGAGTTCGTTTGTTAATAATTATTTGTTTTGTTTTACTAATTAGCTTTTTAGCGCGAATTCAAATATTTTCAAAATTTGTTCTGTGAAAATAAGACATAACAAAATAGTCTCAAAAAAAATTTCCCTTTTTTCTCATAATTAAGTAGATAAATAAACATAGATATCATTTTCCTAACAAAACAAACTCATAAAAGCCACCTCACCTCTTCCCATTGGCTGACGTAGCGGACCAATCGCGACAGTCTCAGCAGCCTCAACAGGCTGAGCAGTTTGGCTAGGCGAAGAATACGCAGCGCGCGACCTGATGGAAATTTTTCATTCGCAATGAAACACTTTTAATTTCTGTGCAAGTATTATTTTAGAAAATTAAGCCCTTTACCAGCGTGAACCAACTGGCTGACGTTATTTCGCTGATTGAGTGCCAGGAAAATATAGTCCATTGGAATGGAGGAGACCAGGTCTAGAAAAAACCAGGACTTCAGGTAGTGTTGCGCGATTAGCTTCGGGTCTAGGATGATTTCGTCGGCAAAGTCGTTTGTGATGACACCTGAGGAAAGTTAAGGGAAGCTTCTATTAGTCTGTCAGAGATACTGGAAAAATAAAATAGTGGGTATATTTAAAAGACAACCAATTAGCAAACCTGTTCTAAAATTGACAGCAATGTCGCTCAGAAAGATGGTGTCCGAAACGCAATTGAAAATTATCCAATGCGAGCTGAGGTCGTCGTTGAAAAATGAAATCGCCACTGGCAGGACAACCAGGTTGGTGATGAGCAGAATCAGCATTAACAGGTCCCAGTAAAATCTAAAAATTCGTTTTTTGATTGTTTATGATTAATTCGATGATTGCGCTTGTCGCTTGTTGGAATCCTGTCTCACATGCTGACGTGTGATCTGTTAGAATCCCGTTAGAATCCTGTATAACACGATAGAATCTTGTCTCATACTATGGAATCCTGTCTGACACTTTAGAATCCCGTCTAGCACCATAGAATCCTGTCTAACACGTTAAAATCCTGTCTAACATCTGAGAATCCTTTCTAACACCTTACAGACTAATTAGTAGAATCCTATCTAACACCTGAGAATCCTGTCTAGCACCATAGAATCCTGTCTAGCACCATAGAATCCTGTCTAGCACCATAGAATCCTGTCTAACACCATAGAATCCTGTCTAGCACCTGAGAATCCTGTCTAACACCTTAGAATCCTGTCTAACACCTGAGAATCCTGTCTAGCACTATAGAATCCTGTCTAGCACCATAGAATCCTGTCTAACACCATAGAATCCTGTCTAACACCATAGAATCCTGTCTAACACCATAGAATCTTTTCTAACACCTTAGAATCCTGTCTAACACCATAGAATCCTGTCTAACACGTTAGAATCCTGTCTAGCACTATAGAATTCTGTCTAGCACCATAGAATCCTGTCTAGCACCATAGAATCCTGTCTAACATCATAGAATCCTGTCTAACACCATAGAATTCTGTCTAGCACCATAGAATCCTGTCTAGCACCATAGAATCCTGTCTAACACCATAGAATTCTGTCTAACACCATAGAATCCTGTCTAACACCATAGAATCCTGTCTAACACCATAGAATCCTGTCTAACACCTTAGAATCCTGTCTAGCACCTTAGATTCCTGTCTAACACCTTAAAATCCTATCTAACACCTTAGATTCCTGTCTAACACTATAGGATCCTGTCTAACAACATAGAATTCAGTCTAACATTTTAGTATCCTGTCAAACCCGATAGAATCCTGTCTTACACCTGAAAATTCAGTCGAACATCTAAGAATCCTGTCTAACACTTTAGAATCCTGTCTAGCACCTTAGATTCCTGTCTAACACCTTAGAATCCTTTCTAACACCTTAGATTCCTGTCTAACACCTTAAAATCCTTTCTAACACCTTAGATTCCTGTCTAACACGTTAGAATCCTATCCAACACCATAGAATCCTGTCTAACACCATAGAATCCTGTCTAACACCTTAGAATCCTGTCTAACACCATAGAATCCTGTCTAACACGTTAGAATCCTGTCTAGCACTATAGAATTCTGTCTAGCACCTGAGAATCCTGTCTAACACCTTAGAATCCTGTCTAACACCATAGAATCCTGTCTAACACCATAGAATCCTGTCTAACACCATAGAATCCTGTCTAACACCATAGAATCTTTTCTAACACCTTAGAATCCTGTCTAACACCATAGAATCCTGTCTAACACGTTAGAATCCTGTCTAGCACTATAGAATTCTGTCTAGCACCATAGAATCCTGTCTAGCACCATAGAATCCTGTCTAACACCATAGAATCCTGTCTAGCACCATAGAATCCTGTCTAACACCATAGAATTCTGTCTAGCACCATAGAATCCTGTCTAGCACCATAGAATCCTGTCTAGCACCATAGAATCCTGTCTAACACCATAGAATTCTGTCTAACACCATAGAATCCTGTCTAACACCTTAGATTCCTACCTAACACCTTAGATTCCTGTCTAACACTTTAGAATCCTGTCTAACACCTTAGATTCCTACCTAACACCTTAGATTCCTGTCTAACACTTTAGAATCCTGTCTAACACCTTAGATTCCTACCTAACACCTTAGATTCCTGTCTAGCACCTTAGATTCCTGTCTAACACCTTAGAATCCTTTCTAACACCTTAGATTCCTGTCTAACACCTTAGTATCCTGTCTAACACCATAGAATTCAGTCTAACATTTTAGAATCCTGTCTAGATTGTCTCAGAACCAACTCAAAATGCTATGCATTAGCTTCTTTGGTCAATACAGCCAATTTCGTTGAATTGATAATAAAGTCATTCCTCTTTGAAGCTTTTCTAGCGCTAATAGGTATTTGAATTGCTTTAACTTTTAATGAGAAATCTATTGTATTTTAAACCATCTGAAACAATAGAGTCTTAACCAATTATTTAGGTCTGCTAATGCCGGTGGCCTCATATGGACATCAAAGGAAAATAGTCAATCAATACTGAAATGTTTAAAGAGAGTAGAAATTTCCTTTAAAAAAAGCAGTTAAGTTTTGTAGCATGTTACCTACTAAGAGCATGACTCAAACTTTTTAATCGTAATGGTACATATTTAAAAGTACATTTGAACCTTCTCACCGAAAGTTACTGCACGGATGAATGATCCATTTTCCCGACTGCTGCTGGCGCCGTTTCTCTTTGAGCAGGGCGTTCTTGTTGCCAAACAATTTCATGGCCAGCTTGTTGTCCGAAGGCTGAAAGAAGGCAAAGAACTGTTCCTTCAGGTAGCTGGACGTGCTCTGCTTCTGGTCGTCAGGAATTTCACCTCCAAGCTCCAGCATCGCCGTTTCGTCGGCGTGATGTGGCGAGTCGCAGCATTTTTCTAGCGAGTCATGCTGAAGCAGCTGCTGCTGCCCGTTTATCTGCTGCTGCTGCTGCTGCGGCTGTAGAGACTGGAGCGATGAATTGTGCTGCAGTGTTTGCTGTCGACGCAATGAGCCCAGTCGAGAGCCAAGACGCGATCTCAGGCTGGGCCATCGACGCACTTTAGTGAAGTTTCTACTCGGACTCTCCTGCGACTGGCCCTGCGGTGAGCTGCAGGATGATTCAGCGCAAGATTCCATCGACTTTGACGACTTTCGATTCGGCGGACAAACACTGCTAGAAGTGCAGACGGCTGAAGTGCCAGCTGTTGACGATGTCGAAGCTGCAGCTGACGACGCCGCTTGGGCTGCGGCGGATGTCGCATCGAGCGACTTAAAGGCGCGCATGGCTTTTAGATCGTTTCGTCTTGATCGGAGCTGCTGCTGCTGCTGCTGCTGCAACTGCTGCTGAGTCGGAGTCTGGATGTACTGATGAGGCAGCTGAATGGGGATGTTGGCAGTCGGCCTGTTGACGAGGCGCAGACGGTCGCTCAGGCCAAAGTCGTCAACCGGCAGAGACTCGCTGCGGTCTATGAGCTCAGATGAGCAGTCTGAATCTGCGATTTGACAGAATTCGGGATGGAACTGTCAGACTTGACTGGGGGGGGAACCAGTCTGATTGGCTGGCTGGAGTGGGACTTTAGTGGGACTGAGCACTTGCATGCGTGGGCCAGCAGAAGTTGACAGACTTGTTGGCAATGTCTGTGAAAATTTCTGAGCAGTGCGAGGTTGCTGTGGAAGTCAGTTTTTTTCGACAACTTCTAGAAGAAGCCAAGTGCCCTACAGAGTCCAAGTTCTGAGCTGTAGCTGGTTAGTTAGTTCGTTTGTTCGTCACTTGAGTTGTGTGTGCACTGAAGATGACTTTGACTTTGGCTATTGCATGACTTGAGCTGTGCAAAAAACTCACTTCGACAGTAAAATATTCCTCCAAATACTCGTAATTGATAGCCTAATAAATATTACATTAGTGTGATATTGTGGAATCTGGTAAATATCCGGGCTACCATTTATGTTTAGCTTGCCGACAAAATATGAGAATATGAGATTTAGAAATGATCGAATGGAGACATTGGGGAAGTGCCTGATAGGACAGGAAATCCACAGGCTTAGTGTATGGACTACTATAGTAACATATATATTATTAGTATTCTCGTAGTCTACTTTAGTAGCCCTTGGCTTACGAGTAGTATTGTCTACTAGTCATTTGTGTTATTTATATATTTCGCTCAGTATTAACCGAACGCCACTGCGTCACAAGTAAAACATTGTACTGTAGACAACAAATGTTTTAGAAAATGAAAATAATTTAAGGTTTGTCAACCTTTGCCAAACAGCTCGCGCAATTTGTAGTAAACGGGGGGTTGTAACCTAGTGGTTAAAGGGTCGAACTCACGACTGCAAGATTGAAGGTTCGATACCCGACTCCTCTAGAGCAACATGTGTCCTTTAGCAGGGCAATCAACTCTGTGTTGCCTCAATTCAACCAGCTGTTAATTGGATGCCAGCATCCGCTAGCATAATTGAGGGTAGTTTATGCCCCACCCCCGGTCCATGGACTGATCAGCCGTACGCAGCCTTCAGATGCGCGGCGCAATAGCTGCGGCTGGGCTGTCGGCTGCACATCTGTAGCCCAATTATGGCACGCGTTATCAGTTATTACGAGCGTATATAACATTTTATTATTGTAATGGTGAAGTGCGCCAATGAACCAATTCAAATAATGCTCCAATTATACTACTTAAAAGGGCTGAGGCAAGCTGTTGTAGCTCAGATTTAGCTTATAGCTCCAGTTTATGGTAAAGTAGACCTTTATGCAATGAAAGGTAATGAAATTTAGTAAATATTTAAGTGACTCTTTCACAGTATTTTTTGTCAGTACTCTGACAAAAACAATAGTCTTTGTTTTCTTTGTGACAAAATTTCCTTTCATTTGACACCATGGGCGTGATATTTCATGGCTCCGTTGAAGAGCTACGTTGGACATTCCGGGAACTTTTTGGACACCCCTCGTATTATATATTTATAATAAAATATTATAACAATATCTATCCCCCACGGGGGATAGTCTAGTCTTTGTTCTGTTAACGGGCACATCTACGCATCTATATTACGCTATTTTCAGTGACACTTGGGGTGTTAAATAAATTGCGAAGCTTAATCATTAATAGCCAACTTGGACATAAATTTAGGATTGACGTACTAGCGAATTTGATTAAAATAAATAAGTCCTAACTAGACATCCTACTTAATAAATGATCAAGTAATAATTGAGATAAGGAAGAACCTTAGAGAGCTTAAAAAATCTCTGTCTGGGGGGCAGAAAGTACTGCATATGCGTCGATTCTCAGCAGCTCAATTAATTATTTCAACAAGGTATTATTACAGGTTAGAAATTTTATTCTCAAGAATATTTCTGTAACTGCACACATGACCTACGGCACATCTGTAAACCTGTGCTGCTATACTCCCTTCCGCCCGTCGATCGAAAATTAGAAAGAGATAATCCCTAGCTTCCGCTGTCGCGCTAATCCGGCCATCTTTCCTACCTGTGAAGCTTAAAGCCGTTCGCCATAATACACCTTTGTACCTTTGCTACATCCCTCTGATAGCAAATACAGACCGGAAAAACGGCGGGATTTTATGTCTGTCATTTCTCCTCAACTAGGGAATTATGCGACGATATAGAATGGAATATGTACGATCTAGGAATTTACGAGTACTAAGATTTGTAGTTTTGTAGCTTGTAGCGAGACATTCGACCGAATAGGAATATTTAGGATAAGGCGTTACAATAATCCCCATGCAATATACTGTTAAGACTTTATATAAAGGCTTGATTTTCTAGAATTTTTTCATGGGCGTGGTAACTGGTGATTTGTATTAGATAAGTAAAATATAATAGAGAATACAGTAGAGAGAGACTGAAATTTGATACTTTCACGTTGGGAATGGGATGGTAATCGTTATCGAAAAAAGTCATTGGTGTACTCGTAAGTAGGAAAAATATGGACTAGATCAATGATTTTGCATGACTTGTACAAAAACTTTCTGTGCTCAGTAACACATGAATAACAAGATAAATGATATTTGCTAGATGCTAAAAACATCTATTTCTAAACGGTAAACATTCCTGTCTAACAGGTGAATATTCCTGTCTAACAGGTGAATATTCCTGTCTAACAGGTGAATATTCCTGTCTAACAGGTGAATATTCCTGTCTAACAGGTGAACATTCCTGTCTAACAGATGAACACTCCTGTCTAACAGGTGAACATTCCTGTCTAACAGGTGAACATTCCTGTCTAACAGATGAACACTCCTGTCTAACAGGTAAACATTCCTGTCTAACAGGTGAACATTCCTGTCTAACAGATGAACACTCCTGTCTAACAGGTAAACATTCCTGTCTAACAGGTGAACATTCCTGTCTAACAGGTAAACATTCCTGTCTAACAGGTGAATATTCCTGTCTAACAGGTGAACATTCCTGTCTAACAGGTGAATATTCCTGTCTAACAGGTGAATATTCGTGTCTAACAGTAGACCATTCCTGTCTAACAGGTGAATATTCCTGTCTAACAGGTGAACATTCCTGTCTAACAGATGAACATTCCTGTCTAACAGGTGAACATTCCTGTCCAACAGGTGAAAATTCCTGTCTAACAGGTGAAAATCTTTACACAAGAGTTGTTGCACGCATTTTAGAATCTGAGCGAGAATCGGTGGGGATTTCCGGATCTGGGAAAGTAGCAGAAGGATTTGAGGATCAGGGTTAAACCTAGACAGTTGAGGAAACTAAGTTTGACACAAAAACAGGAAAACTTTGAGAACAGCGCGTCGGAACTTTTTGTTTAACTAGCCAAACAACTGTTTGGAAGCTTGTTGTTCTGATTTGAAAATCAGACAATGGGGATTAAACTAGCCGATGCACTTTTAAGTCAGTTTCTCAACCCAGCCGTTGAATTTTAATCCTTAAAATCATTGATTTTAAAGCAACGAAAAAAGAGCTAGAGATTAAACAATGTGTCTAAGTAATCTCTTAAAAGGATGATTAAAAATTAAAGGCTTTGATTAAAGGCTAGTTAAGCAAAGTAATATGATACCGTTAAAACAAAATGTAACCGGTTTGAATAGAATTAAATACCTCCATATTAAATTAAATACATTAAATTTAATTTAGACATAGACTAAAATCTGTTAAGACAATTATATTCGCTTGTAGATGCACTCTGTCTTTCGCTGACTGTTAAGTGACTCTGCCTGACAGGTAAATGACCGTTTCTAACAGGCAAGTGACTCTGTCTAACAGATAATTGACTCTGTCTAACAGGTAAGTGACTCTGTCTAACAGGTAAGTGACTCTGTCTAACAGGTAAATGACCGTTTCTAACAGGAAAGTGACTCTGTCTAACAGGTAAGTGACTCTGTCTAACAGGTAAATGACTCTGTCTAACAGGTAAGTGACTCTGTCTAACAGGTAAGTGACTCTGTCTAACAGGTAAGTGACTCTGTCTAACAGGTAAGTGACCGTTTCTAACAGGAAAGTGACTCTGTCTAACAGGTAAATGACCGTTTCTAACAGGTAAGTGACTCTGTCTAACAGGTAAGTGACTCTGTCTAACAGGTAAGTGACTCTGTCTAACAGGTAAGTGACTCTGTCTAACAGGTAAGTGACTCTGTCTAACAGGTAAGTGACTCTGTCTAACAGGTAAGTGACTCTGTCTAACAGGTAAGTGACTCTGTCTAACAGGTAAGTGACTCTGTCTAACAGGTAAATGACCGTTTCTAACAGGTAAGTGACTCTGTCTAACAGGTAAATGACCGTTTCTAACAGGTAAGTGACTCTGTCTAACAGGTAAGTGACTCTGTCTAACAGGTAAATGACCGTTTCTAACAGGTAAGTGACTCTGTCTAACAGGTAAGTTAATCTGTCTAACAGGTAAGTGATTCTGTCTAACAGGTAAGTGACTCTGTCTAACAGGTAAATGACCGTTTCTAACAGGTAAGTGACTCTGTCTAACAGGTAAATGACCGTTTCTAACAGGTAAGTGACTCTGTCTAACAAATAAGTGACTCAGTCTAACAGGTAAGTGACTCTGTCTAACAAATAAGTGACTCTGTCTAACAGGTAAGTGACTCAGTCTAACAGCTAACATGTAAGTGACGATTAGCAAACAATTATATTCAGTGTTTCACTCACCGCCGCCATATGGCGAACAAGCAATTGTCTGCTGTCTCATCATCCTCTTCAGCAATGACCTGTCAGTTCTAGATGGATTAGTCCCAGCGGCTTTGCCCGAACCAGTCGCCCTAGTATAGATGTGAGTCTGGGGCGACTGTGGCATCATCGGCCTGCACTCGTCGAATTCATAGCTGCTCATAATTGCATCGCTCATGAAATCATGAAAATAGATTCTCAAATTCAGTTTCTCCCCTAAACTGGGAGGCCGATAGAATGGGGCGTTGGAGATTTTGAAGGGGAGAATGGGGATGACGGAAACCTTGGGGGAATGGTTGAGAAGCCAGGGATTGGCTGATGTCGTGACAGAATAGCTCAAAGCGTCCGCGTCTGTCTGAGTGGTCCATTTTTTTGCCCATCATACAGTTTCGAGGTACCAAATGCTTTTAGGTTACCTCACGCATCTCTTTGTCTCTCTGTCTCTGCCTTGGTCAAAACGAAATGCATAGGCCCTCCCCTTTGCCAATGACTGTACGCTCTATTCAGTGAATGTAACGCAGTACTTCTCTGGCACATCCTTTCATTTCTCGCCTTTCACCTGCGTTCTATATTTCTAGAAGTAATTGGCTACAAAAATTGTTTCTTTGTCCTACGACAGGGGTCGGCAAACTCCAGCCCGCGGGCAATATGTGGCCCTCAAAACTCCCAAATCCGGCCCGTTGCCCCTTCCGACACCTACAGTTTCATCTTTCCCCAGTCTCATCTCTCCAGTGTCTCACCTCTCCCGTGTCTCACCTCTCCAGTGTCTTATCTGTCCCCTATCTCTGATATATTTATCTTATGTTTCTGCAATCCATGCGGCCCGCTTTCGTCTTTTCGGTTCTCGTTTTGGCCCGCTAGCTAATAATTTTGCCGACCCCTGTCTTATGAAATGAAACCATAAGGGAAAATTGAATTTTTCTGAAAAAAATATGCGGTCTCGTTTTCGTATTTGGGTGTTTGTTAGATTTTTGAGTTGGAAAATACTTCCTGAAGCCTTTCATACTAAAAAGTGCATTTGTCGACGATAAAAAATTATACAGAAATCCTGATTTTAATTTTATAACAACCGAAAAAACTCAATTGCCAAAACAAGAAATAAACAAATTATTTCTCGTATGTACTGTTAATGTCTAAGTTTCTATTTCTTTCGAATTCGATTTCGATCCATATATTTTCTGAAAATCAAAATAAAAAAACACATAGTAGACATGAAAATTAACACCCAATTCACTTGAATCTAAAATCCTAATTCACCGGAATCTAAAATCCCAATTCACCGGAATCTAAAATCCCAATTCACCGGAATCTAAAATCCCAATTCACAGGAATCTAAAATCCTAATTCACCGGAATCTAAAATCCCAATTTACATGAATCTAAAATCCAAATTCACCGCAATCTAAAATCCTAAATCACCGGAATCTAAAATCCCAATTTACATGAATCTAAATTCCCAATTTACATGAATCTAAAATCCCAATTTACATGAATCTAAAATCCCAATTTACATGAATCTAAAATCCTAATTCACCGGAATCTAAAATCCCAATTTACATGAATCTCAAATCCCAATTTACAGGAATCTAAAATCCCAATTCACATGAATCTAAAATCCCAATTCACATGAATCTAAAATCCCAATTCACATGAATCTAAAATCCCAATTTACATGAATCTAACATCCCAGTTCACATGAATCTAAAATCCCAATTCACATGAATCTAAAATCCCAATTCACCGGAATCTAAAATCCCAATTTACATGAATCTAAAATCCCAATTTACATGAATCTAAAATCTCAACTCACCGGAATCTAAAATCCCAATTTACATGAATCTAAAATCCCAATTCACCGGAATCTAAAATTCCAATTTACGTAAAGCTAAAATCCCAATTCACCGGAATCTAAAATTCCAATTTACGTAAAGCTAAAATCCCAATTCACCGGAATCTAAAATCCCAATTCACCGGAATCTAAAATCCCAATTCACCGGAATCTAAAATTCCAATTTACATAAAGCTAAAATCCCAATTCACTGGAATCTAAAAGTCCTAATTCACCGGAATCTAAAATCCCAATTCACCTGAATCTAAAATTCCAATTCACCGGAATCTAAAATCCCAATTTACATAAATCTAAAATCCCAATTTACATGAATCTAAAATCCCAATTTACATGAATCTAAAATCCCAATTTACATGAATCTAAAATCCCAATTTACAAGAATCTAAAATCCCAATTTACATGAATCTAAAATCCCAATTTACATGAATCTAAAATCCCAATTTACATGAATCTAAAATCCCAATTTACATGAATCTAAAATCCCAATTCACCGGAATCTAAAATCCCAATTTACATGAATCTAAAATCCCAATTTACAGGAATCTAAAATCCCAATTCACATGAATCTAAAATCCCAATTCACATGAATCTAAAATCCCAATTCACATGAATCTAAAATCCCAATTTACATGAATCTAAAATCCCAGTTCACATGAATCTAAAATCCCAATTCACATGAATCTAAAATCCCAATTCACATGAATCTAAAATCCCAATTCACCGGAATCTAAAATCCCAATTTACATGAATCTAAAATCCTAATTTACATGAATCTAAAATCTCAACTCACCGGAATCTAAAATCCCAATTTACATGAATCTAAAATCCCAATTCACCGGAATCTAAAATTCCAATTTACGTAAAGCTAAAATCCCAATTCACCGGAATCTAAAATCCCAATTGACCGGAATCTAAAATCCCAATTCACCGGAATCTAAAATTCCAATTTACATAAAGCTAAAATCCCAATTCACTGGAATCTAAAAGTCCTAATTCACCGGAATCTAAAATCCCAATTCACCGGAATCTAAAATTCCAATTCACCGGAATCTAAAATCCCAATTTACATAAATCTAAAATCCCAATTTACATGAATCTAAAATCCCAATTTACATGAATCTAAAATCCAAATTCACCGCAATCTAAAATCCTAAATCACCGGAATCTAAAATCCCTATTCAACGGAATCTAAAATACCAATTTTCATGAATCTAAAATCCCAATTTAAATGAATATAAAATCCCAATTTACATGAATCTAAAATCCCAATTTACATGAATCTAAAATCCCAATTCACCGGAATCTAAAATCCCTATTCAACGGAATCTAAAATACCAATTTTCATGAATCTAAAATCCCAATTCACCGGAATCTAAAATCCCTATTCAACGGAATCTAAAATCCCAATTTACATGAATCTAAAATCCCTAATCGTCGCAATTTTCAAAGTCCTAATATTTAAAAAATATTTCTAATCTTGATATATACTCACAGGAGTGCAGCAAGTATTAATTATGAAGGCAATAGAAAAATAATCCTTTAATTCCTCTAGTAAACTAGTCGCTGACTATTTTAGAAACTTATGATTAAAGATTAGCGAGGCCTGTTGAGTTAGTTGACAGGCGGGAGGGGTGGAGACACGTGGAAGCTCTCGATAAGGATAATTACAGCCTCACCCCAGGCGGGAGGGGTGGAGACACGTGGAAGCTCTCGATAAGGATAATTACAGCCTCACCCCAGGCGGGAGGGGTGGAGACACGTGGAAGCTCTCGATAAGGATAATTACAGCCTCACCCCAGGCGGGAGGGGTGGAGACACGTGGAAGCTCTCGATAAGGATAATTACAGCCTCACCCCAGGCGGGAGGGGTGGAGACACGTGGAAGCTCTCGATAAGGATAATTACAGCCTCACCCCAGGCGGGAGGGGTGGAGACACGTGGAAGCTCTCGATAAGGATAATTACAGCCTCACCCCAGGCGGGAGGGGTGGAGACACGTGGAAGCTCTCGATAAGGATAATTACAGCCTCACTCCAGGCGGGAACTGTAAACAAGTATTCTAGACTATAGCTCAGTTACTATTTATATAGTTTGAGCAGTTGTCTTATGAGCTTGAGTAGGCTTTTGAATTGCCGATGGCTATAGAATAATCCTAAATAATAATCCTAATTTTTGCATACATTTTCTTTTAATTCGGTCGGGAGTCCGAATCGGATATGAATTGAGACAATTCGTGTTCGATTG
This sequence comes from Macrostomum hystrix, assembly GCA_950097015.1. Classification (NCBI taxonomy): domain Eukaryota; kingdom Metazoa; phylum Platyhelminthes; family Macrostomidae; genus Macrostomum; species Macrostomum hystrix. The sequence goes on along the minus strand of CATNEN010000011.1, from coordinate 1,106,230 downwards.
AGCCAGTAAAATGTTTATCAGCATTAGCTGGGTTGCAATAATTCGGGTTAACGTGGCGACCTCCTTCAGTCCATGGACTGAACAGCAGTACACATACTGCGCGCAATAGCTGCAGCTGTGGCTCTCGCTGTACGTTACATTTTCTCGATGAAAATTACGGCATAGCTCAACCTTTTTTGCTTTTTTTCATCCATTCTATTATTTATTCCGGGTGTCCGGAAAGTCATGAGAAAACTACAAAAGGTTAATTATAAAAACGCGCAGAACAGTGAAACTTTACTAATCAGTAATGTAATTTCCCCTGAAGTCAATCACAGCTTGGCAGTGCTCCACGAGCCGTAGAACCTCGCGTTTCAAGCAGTTTACATCCAGACCCCTCGCCCACTGCAACGCGGCCTCGCGGACCTCATCGTGGCTGCTGAACTCCCGCTTCGAGAAGTCCGATTTCAGCCAATTGAAGAAAAAACGGTCGCATAAATTGAAATCAGGGCTGTAGGGACTCTGAAAAAGCAGTTGATCTCCACGAGTCTCCATGTACTGCTGCACAGGCTGGGCCACATAAGGTCGTGCGTTGTCCCACTGCCACAATACTCCGGACAAATGAATTGGCTGTGATCTGAGGCTCCGCCATAGGTCACCTGTGTGTCGAACGAATTCAACGATGCGATTGGCATCAACAGTCTGCTTTGGCGCCGTTGACATGATAGAGAATCTCTTGCTTGGGGTGAAAGCGACTACCAGCATTGTCTTTGGGTCCCCGACTGAGTGTCTCACAACTTGAGGTCGATGGTCGCCTTGACCCAGCCAGCACCGGTTGTTCTGCCGTGTACCAGTGTTTTTAAGGTACACCCACGTCTCGTCCTCCACCACGTACTTGTTGCAGAAGCTGGTCATACCCTCGGTATGAAAAATCCGACGTATTTGCTTGGCACAATTGACGCGAGCAACCTTGTTCTCTTCGGAGAGAACATGCGGGACCCACACGGCAGACACATTGCGAAGTTGCAGGTCTTCAGTCAATATTTCATGCACTGTTGATTTCCCAACCTCCATGAAGTCAGCAAGATCTCTGACACTCACTTTTGGGTCTTCTTTCACGAGATTTCTGCAGGTCTCGATCAGCTCTGGTGTTCTCGTCGATCTCGGCCGGCCAGTCCGGGCAGCTTGGGCCAGTGGGTACGACTCGTCACGGAACCTTGTGTATCATCGGTACACTGACGACAGACCAGGCGCCACATCTCCATGCACTTTCAGCAGTTCTCCATGGCAATCAGGAGCAGATATACCAAGCTTATACCTGGTATAAGCATAAGCTTGAAACTCGTCCATCTCAAAGCAGCAGCAAGGATCAATGAAGAAAAAAGTAACGATAGATGCTTGCTTTGCCTCTGCGTTGCAGTGGCCTAGACTTCTAAGTTATAACCATCAGCCTTACCCCCAAATTTGAAGCAAGAATCTAGCTCTTTCAGCCATAGACATATATTAAGTCAAGTGTTAGAATGGTACAGTATCTTGTCAATAGCTTGTGTCTAAGTACTTAGAATAACACATTCTCATGACTTTCCGGACACCCGAAGTACATAGCTAAACTCAACCAGTAATACTCGTACTTCAGTACCTTCAGGCATTTTTGTGTGTTATTCAACATTGTACTTCAGTACCTTCAGGTAGTTTTGTGTGCCATTACATAATGTCCATCAGTACCTTCAGGTAGTTTCGTGTGCCATTGCACAATGTCCTTCAGTACCTTCAGGTAGTTTTGTGTGCCATTACATAATGTCCATCAGTACCTTCAGGTAGTTTCGTGTGCCATTACACAATGTCCATCAGTACCTTCAGGTAGTTTTGTGTGCCATTACATAATGTCCATCAGTACCTTCAGGTAGTTTCGTGTGCCTTTACACAATGTCCATCAGTACCTTCAGGTAGTTTCATGTGCCATTACACAATGTCCTTCAGTACCTTCAGGTAGTTTCGTGTGCCATTGCACAATGTCCTTCAGTACCTTCAGGTAGTTTTGTGTGCCATTGCACAATGTCCATCAGTACGTTCAGGTAGTTTTGTGTGCCATTACACAATGTCCTTCAGTACGTTCAGGTAGTTTCGTGTGCCATTACATAATGTCCTTCAGTACGTTCAGGTAGTTTTGTGTGCCATTACACAATGTCCTTCAGTACCTTCAGGTAGTTTTGTGTGCCATTACACAATGTCCATCAGTACCTTCAGGTAGTTTCGTGTGCCATTACACAATGTCCATCAGTACCTTCAGGTAGTTTTGTGTGCCATTACATAATGTCCATCAGTACCTTCAGGTAGTTTCGTGTGCCATTACACAATGTCCTTCAGTACCTTCAGGTAGTTTCGTGTGCCATTGCACAATGTCCTTCAGTACCTTCAGGTAGTTTCGTGTGCCATTACACAATGTCCTTCAGTACCTTCAGGTAGTTTCGTGTGCCATTACACAATGTCCATCAGTACCTTCAGGTAGTTTTGTGTGCCATTACACAATGTCCATCAGTACCTTCAGGTAGTTTCGTGTGCCATTACACAATGTCCATCAGTACCTTCAGGTAGTTTTGTGTGCCATTGCACAATGTCCATCAGTACCTTCAGGTAGTTTCGTGTGCCATTACACAATGTCCTTCAGTACGTTCAGGTAGTTTCGTGTGCCATTACACAATGTCCATCAGTACGTTCAGGTAGTTTCGTGTGCCATTGCACAATGTCCTTCAGTACCTTCAGGTAGTTTCGTGTGCCATTACACAATGTCCATCAGTACCTTCAGGTATTTTTGTGTGCCATTACACAATGTCCTTCAGTACCTTCAGGTAGTTTTGTGTGCCATTACACAATGTCCTTCAGTACCTTCAGGTAGTTTTGTGTGCCATTACACAATGTCCTTCAGTACCTTCAGGTAGTTTCGTGTGCCATTGCACAATGTCCTTCAGTACCTTCAGGTAGTTTTGTGTGCCATTACACAATGTCCTTCAGTACCTTCAGGTAGTTTCGTGTGCCATTACACAATGTCCATCAGTACCTTCAGGTAGTTTTGTGTGCCATTACACAATGTCCATCAGTACCTTCAGGTAGTTTTGTGTGCCATTACACAATGTCCATCAGTACCTTCAGGTAGTTTTGTGTGCCATTACACAATGTCCTTCAGTACCTTCAGGCATTTTAGTGTGTTATTCAACAATATCCTTCAGTACCTTCAGGTAGTTTTGCGTGCCATTACACAATGTCCTTCAGTACCTTCAGGTAGTTTTGTGTGCTAATCAACATTGTCCTTCAGTACCTTCAGGTAGTTTTGCGTGCCAATACACAATGTCCTTCAGTACCTTCAGGCACTTTTGTGTGTTATTCAACAATGTCCTTCAGTACCTTCAGGTATTTTTTTACCTTCAGCTAGATGAATTATAAAAAAATTATTTCCCTAGTCAAGGTAACTCATTAAAAATCGATCGATAAATTCAATGAGACATTAATTGGCACAAGTGCATCGCTAGCTGCTCACCTTTCTGATTGGCCAATGCCAATTAGTAATTGCATATGGCCGGGGCAATACTGCCCCACACATACCAGCATATTAGCTATGTCGAATCTGATCCTCAATTGCTTTTTACCTATCTATATATATCCCCTAGATTTGAAGCCCTTGTCATTTCCCCCAATCCTCATTCACCAGTGTGGAATATCTTCTTTCTCTTATCTATACTGCTCAAATTATCCCCTCGTTGCCGTGATCCCCAATTTCATTCTTCATTATCCCCAGCATCAATATAGCAATCCCATAGCTGCACGCACAGTACAATGAAACAGTCTGATATAGTATTAGTATAATGGTTAAATCTACAATATACTAGAATTAATAATAGGATACCATAGTCACTACAATTGGACACTACAGCTATTGTGCTCAATGGAGCACTATTGTAATTTGAGTTGCTTCTGTCCGTCGTTGCATCGCGAAATTTTCTTCCCTGGTGTTAGTGTACAGAGAATACGAACACAGGTATAGAAAATCTCCACTCACTCAAGTAACATAGACCTTCTACCCATTATTATATTTAGAAAAAAATAAAACATTTATTGACGCAGGATTTGTTTAATTGTTAATTGCTGATTGCTAAAGTTTACATAAGAGAACATGTTCAATTACGTCATAGATGATTACTAAAGAAATATAGGAAAATATATAGTAGAGGAGAGATGGAGTAGAAATTTGGCTGCGGGAAAAGAAGACATGCAGGAGGTCGCCTCCACAGTCCATGGACTGAAAATCTGTACACAGCCTCTGTGTCATTGTGGCCCAACTTGGTTCTTTGGCTGAAGACAGCGATTAACAGACAGATCTAAAATGCCAATTCACCTGAACCTAAAATCCCCATTTTAGTAGTAGATCGTAGTAGATGGTAGATAAAGAACTGATAAAAATCGATAGAGAACCGATCGTGGCAGATAAAGAACTGATAAAAAATAGATAGAGAACCGATCGTGGCAGATAAAGAACTGATAAAAATCGATAGAGAATCGATCGTGGCAGATAAAGAACTGATAAAAATCGATAGAGAATCGATCGTAGTAGATAAAGAACTGATAAAAAATCGATAGAGAATCGATCGTGGCAGATAAAGAACTGATAAAAATCGATAGAGAACCGATCGTGGCAGATAAAGAACTGATAAAAATCGATAGAGAATCGATCGTAGTAGATAAAGAACTGATAAAAATCGATAGAGAATCGATCGTAGTAGATAAAGAACTGATAAAAATCGATAGAGAATCGATCGTGGTAGATAAAGAACTGATAAAAATCGATAGAGAATCGATCGTAGTAGATAAAGAACTGATAAAAATCGATAGAGAATCGATCGTGGCAGATAAAGAACTGATAAAAATCGATAGAGAATCGATCGTGGCAGATAAAGAACTGATAAAAATCGATAGAGAATCGATCGTGGCAGATAAAGAACTGATAAAAATCGATAGAGAATCGATCGTAGTAGATAAAGAACTGATAAAAATCGATAGAGAATCGATCGTAGTAGATAAAGAACTGATAAAAATCGATAGAGAATCGATCGTGGCAGATAAAGCGGCAGACACTTTTCAACTGCTAGCTATAGTTACGGCTGTTTGAAGTACAACTACTTTAAGTTGAGTGAAGTGCAAACTCTATCACTTATAGATTCAGTACAAGAGCTTGCAGTCAATTTCGGCGACAATGTCTAATGTGGAAAAGTTTTCCAGTTGCAACAAAATTTCTCTTTCACTTTCTCTTATACTTGTTGGAAACTAGCTGCAATCATATTCGATCATCGCCTCTCGAACCCTCAGGGAGTTGGCGCGCTTTCAGCCTCAGAAGCATTGTGAAGCATTCCCGAAATTTGTCACGTTTTTCTTTGCCAAATCCAGTGTCTCAGCTAGGCAAAAAAAGAATTAGTCCAATTTGCTGTCCTGTGGACAATTCTTGTCCAACAAAAAATTTTAGGTTACTTGCTGTTCTCACTAAGATAATTAATAGAGTAACAGAGTTTTAAGTCTATTGGAATGGACACCCTAGACTGTCTGTGAGGTAGATAACTAGACTGTGAGGTAGATAACTAGACTGTGAGGTAGATAACTAGACTGTCTGTGAGGTAGATAACTAGACTGTGAGGTAGATAACTAGACTGTCTGTGAGGTAGATAACTAGACTGTGAGGTAGATAACTAGACTGTGAGGTAGATAACTAGACTGTCTGTGAGGTAGATAACTAGACTGTGAGGTAGATAACTAGACTGTGAGGTAGATAACTAGTGTGTGAGGTAGATAACTAGACTGTGAGGTAGATAACTAGTGTGTGAGGTAGATAACTAGACTGTGAGGTAGATAACTAGACTGTGAGGTAGATAACTAGACTGTGAGGTAGATAACTAGACTGTGAGGTAGATAACTAGACTGTGAGGTAGATAACTAGTGTGTGAGGTAGATAACTAGACTGTCTGTGAGGTAGATAACTAGACTGTCTGTGAGGTAGATAACTAGACTGTCTGTGAGGTAGATAACTAGACTGTCTGTGAGGTAGATAACTAGACTGTCGGTGAGGTAGATAACTAGACTGTGAGGTAGATAACTAGACTGTGAGGTAGATAACTAGACTGTGAGGTAGATAACTAGACTGTGAGGTAGATAACTAGACTGTGAGGTAGATAACTAGACTGTCTGTGAGGTAGATAACTAGACTGTGAGGTAGATAACTAGACTGTGAGGTAGATAACTAGACTGTGAGGTAGATAACTAGTGTGTGAGGTAGATAACTAGACTGTGAGGTAGATAACTAGTGTGTGAGGTAGATAACTAGACTGTGAGGTAGATAACTAGTGTGTGAGGTAGATAACTAGACTGTGAGGTAGATAACTAGTGTGTGAGGTAGATAACTAGACTGTGAGGTAGATAACTAGACTGTGAGGTAGATAACTAGACTGTGAGGTAGATAACTAGACTGTGAGGTAGATAACTAGACTGTGAGGTAGATAACTAGACTGTGAGGTAGATAACTAGACTGTGAGGTAGATAACTAGACTGTGAGGTAGATAACTAGACTGTGAGGTAGATAACTAGACTGTGAGGTAGATAACTAGACTGTGAGGTAGATAACTAGACTGTGAGGTAGATAAGTTGACTACACGAGGTAGATAACTAGACTGTGAGGTAGATAACTAGACTGTGAGGTAGATAACTAGTGTGTGAGGTAGATAACTAGACTGTGAGGTAGATAACTAGACTGTGAGGTAGATAACTAGACTGTGAGGTAGATAACTAGACTGTGAGGTAGATAAGTTGACTACACGAGGTAGATAACTAGACTGTGAGGTAGATAACTAGACTGTGAGGTAGATAACTAGACTGTGAGGTAGATAAGTTGACTACACGAGGTAGATATATCAAGTTGTGTTGCAGCCAGGTCCTGTGACAAAAATGAATACTTATTCTCCACTTTGTAATAAAATAGAAAGAAAAGCGAAGATTTAATTATGAATAGTTGAAGGTGCAACAATTATATTTTATTCTAGAATATTCACTACTGCGCCATGCTCCGCTCCGTCAGTCAATAATCGTCAAAAACTTCACCTCATTTGAGTTCTGTTCTGCACATTGCTGAATCTCAGGTGAGAATAATCAAAATGTCTCTTTTTTAGCTTCAATTTCGGAAGAAGAGCCTCGCTCGACTCCTCCTCAATAGTGCACTGGCATGGTGACAGTTTGTTGGGTCTGTCCGTCTCTCGGCTGCAGATGTAATAAATTAGCAGCGTCAGCAACATCACGAGATTGACCATTAGCAACGAAATCAGGATGCCATTTTGGAGTCGTTCGACTGAGATGGATTTTTTTAGCGCTATCCTAATCTGCGACAATGATTGTCGATATAATAGTATGTCAACTGGCATGCTGCTAACCGGGGTGTCGAAGAATTTTCGCAGCAGATCCTTCTCTTGAATTGTTAGTACATTCCATTCTTTTGCTATTTGGTTTGCTTCCATGTCTTAAAATTGGCCTTCGATGAAAGAATGGCTAGAAAATTGTACTTTTGTTTTCCTTTGTGTATATCAAACTTTACTGCGGAATATTAGTTTAGAATGTTTATTGCCATAGACAATAATTATAAAACATGAGCAACTATGAATACAGAAACATGTAGCCTATCTGAACTTCAAGATTCGTCAGAAGGACTTCTGTAAATAGCATCTGGCATATACCACGGCTATATACAGTAGTTATTCACAATTGCCTGAGACACTGAATACTCAGGGGAATGACTGAGACACTGAATACTCAGGTAATTGACTGAGACACTGAATACTCAGGGGAATGACTGAGACACTGAATACTCAGGTAATTGACTGAGACACTGAATACTCAGGGGAATGACTGAGACACTGAATACTCAGGTAATTGACTGAGACACTGAATACTCAGGGGAATGACTGAGACACTGAATACTCAGGGGAATGACTGAGACACTGAATACTCAGGTAATTGACTGAGACACTGAACACTCAGGGGAATGAATGAGACACTGAATACTCAGAGGAATGACTGAGACACTGAATACTCAGGGGAATGAATGAGACACTGAATACTCAGGGGAATGACTGAGACACTGAATACTCAGGGGAATGACTGAGACACTGAATACTCAGAGGAATGACTGAGACACTGAATACTCAGGGGAATGAATGATACACTGAATACTCAGGGGAATGACTGAGACACTGAACACTCAGGTAATTGACTGAGACACTGAATACTCAGGGGAATGACTGAGACACTGAATACTCAGGGGAATGACTGAGACACTGAACACTCAGGTAATTGACTGAGACACTGAATACTCAGGGGAATGAATGAGACACTGAATACTCAGGGGAATGACTGAGACACTGAACACTCAGGTAATTGACTGAGACACTGAATACTCAGGGGAATGACTGAGACACTGAATACTCAGGGGAATGACTGAGACACTGAATACTCAGTGGAATGAATGAGACACTGAATACTCAGGGGAATGACTGAGACACTGAATACTCAGGTAATTGACTGAGACACTGAATACTCAGGGGAATGACTGAGACACTAAATACTCAGGGGAATGACTGAGACACTGAATACTCAGGGAATTGACTGAGACACTGAATACTCAGGGAATTGACTGAGACACTGAATACTCAGGGGAATGACTGAGACACTGAATACTCAGGGGAATGACTGAGACACTGAATACTCAGGGGAATGACTGAGACACTGAATACTCAGGGGAATGACTGAGACACTGAATACTCAGGGGAATGACTGAGACACTGAATACTCAGGGGAATGACTGAGACACTGAATACTCAGGGGAATGACTGAGACACTGAATACTCAGGGGAATGACTGAGACACTGAATACTCAGGTAATTGACTGAGACACTGAATACTCAGGTAATTGACTGAGACACTGAATACTCAGGGAATTGACTGAGACACTGAATACTCAGGGAATTGACTGAGACACTGAATACTCAGGTAATTGACTGAGACACTGAATACTCAGGGGAATGACTGAGACACTGAATACTCAGGGGAATGACTGAGACACTGAATACTCAGGGGAATGACTGAGACACTGAATACTCAGGGGAATGACTGAGACACTGAATACTCAGGGGAATGACTGAGACACTGAATACTCAGGGGAATGACTGAGACACTGAATACTCAGGGGAATGACTGAGACACTGAATACTCAGGGGAATGACTGAGACACTGAATACTCAGGGGAATGACTGAGACACTGAACACTCAGGGGAATGAATGAGACACTGAATACTCAGGTAATTGACTGAGACACTGAATACTCAGGTAATTGACTGAGACACTGAATACTCAGGTAATTGACTGAGACACTGAATACTCAGGTAATTGACTGAGACACTGAATACTCAGGTAATTGACTGAGACACTGAATACTCAGGTAATTGACTGAGACACTGAATACTCAGGTAATTGACTGAGACACTGAATACTCAGGGGAATGACTGAGACACTGAATACTCAGGGGAATGACTGAGACACTGAACACTCAGGGGAATGAATGAGACACTGAATACTCAGGTAATTGACTGAGACACTGAATACTCAGGTAATTGACTGAGACACTGAATACTCAGGTAATTGACTGAGACACTGAATACTCAGAGGAATGACTGAGACACTGAATACTCAGGGGAATGAATGAGGCACTGAATACTCAGGGGAATGAATGAGACAGACCGAGGGACAGTCCTGAGTACTGAATACTTGAGCAGTACGTACTACACTACTGAATTCCCTTAGTAATACATACAGCATATTAGTTTAAAATATCATTTTTTAATTGACTTTTTATACATATCGTTATCTTTAAAATCATATTTTCATATTTACATTTGTTTTTTTCGAAACGTTGCATATTATACTCGTAAAAACACTGATAACTTTCATATCAGGCAACAGATTTTCGAAATGTTTGTTTGGTTAGGAAACTGAATAATTTCTTGAAAACTGGTCTCGAGAAGGGAGACTCAGGTTAGCTCATAAACTCATCAGTTTATCAGAGCACTCATCTCCGTCTTCTGTCGTCACCTACCTTTATCTAGACGGACTGCTGGACCTTCAAGGCCTACAGCAGGTGGAACTAGGCCAATATGGACACCCTGACGCGAATTTCTCAGATTTCAGTGATCAAGCCTAAATTTTAGGCACAGCTCAACCTTTTAGGTGCACCCTCGTCTAGTCTGTCAACCAATAAAATGCAAAATGTAAAACTGTAAAATTGAATCATAGTATACGAAGTGATGACTCGATAATTATATTTGTATAAATTTTCATGCGGCTGAAAAAGAGAGCAAAACTAGTATAGCAATGTCAATAAGAACACATGTTTATTGCTTTGAGACTTTCTCAGTGAGAATAGTGCAGTGAGCTACAAGGCTTGTTTGCAAAATGGAGAGGAAAATTCGAAGAGAAAAATCATTTATTCGATATATTGCTCAAACAGTTTATTGTTCTCAGTTCAGTCTAGAAAATGTCTGGGATTTAGCTCGTTTGCCAGAAATTCTAGTGCTGCCTTCCAAAGCCGGTCCGAATGTATGATATTGTTGTTGGCACGTGGACCTCTTCGAATGTGCACAGGAAAGCGTCCGCGCTCTGAAATTTTGTCAGTTGCAAAACGCATGTCAGCCTACTATCTTGAAGCATGAGTAGAAATATGCGAATATTGGCATTTTATTTTGCAAAAAGCATGCAAACCTTTTCATCTGGTAGGCAAGCTCCGAGAGCCTGCAATAGGAGCGGCTCATCAGCAACGCTCGCTTTGAACTGAGCATAGTCTATAGCACCCTTCTTCTGCGTGTCCTGTTTGAGAATGCGTATGAGAATGCTAGGTTCCCTATCTAATTGTTATTTTCTTACTAATCAATTGTTTTCTTGATGGAAAATGAATTTTTGTGGATAATCTACAGTACCGAGGTTACCAAAGAAAGAGAAGCTTACAAATTTCTTGAACACGATCTCCACAAGGTCTCTAACACCTTCGTCTGGGTCCTCTTCAACGGGTTGCTGAAAAAATGTAGGAAAATGCAAGATTTTGAATTAGTGCACGCGACAGGATTTGTCGGTAAAGCTATGCTGAAAATGTTTCCTTGCATATACTACTTCCGAAACGGGTAAGTAGTCATCTGAGGATGAGTGATGAGTTTTCGGTACTTTGTGTACGCAAATATTAAATTTTTTTAAACAACAAGCATGTGTCTTTATCTAAATCGTGTACCCCGAAGCCAGAAAAGTTTATAAGAAGATCCAGGTAAATGTCGGATGCAGTGCGAGAGACAACACGTCGAGAAAATACATTCTAACAAATGAATGAAAAATCGGTCTGCAAAATGTCAAACTTCAGGCTTTTAAAACAATGCTCTACTCCTAAAACACAATTTAATTCTTTTTTATTGAGAGAGAAATTCAATTAAATCACGAGCTGGTACATTAAATTAAAAAATGTAGAAAAATGACGAATTCAGTTTAAAATGTCGAAATATATTATTTAAAAGACAGCTTTTCTAACGACAATGAATAAATTATTCGTTTCCATTTTAGTTTTATTACTTTATCCTCATGCCCACACATGCTGCATGCAGAGGTGGTGCATTAAATTTGCACTGCCACAAGTGCTGGATACCGCAGCATGCATCATAAAGTGACAGATGACGCTAAATTCAAAAACATGCAAAATGCATCCAAACGATCCGACAAGTTTTGTTACAATCCGTCTAGTAAATCCAAAAGAGTAACCTTTGTGCGCAAGCAGTTAGTGAAAATTTGCTCTAATCTTGCAGGAATTCAATCTTAATCGAAACAATTATTTTTAGTAAATACTTACATAGTCCAGACTTCCCTGCATAAGTTCGAATCAAAATTGAAAAACATTTTGGGATTTTTTCGAACTATACTAAACAATTTAATTAGTTTGAAACCAACTAATATATAGTTTTTCATGACTTGAGTACTTACACGGATCAAAGTTGATTTGAGCAGTTGAAACATTTCATCTCGGCTGATCAGTCCGTCCGAGTTCAAATCGTAGGCACGGAAGGCGACTGAAATTTATGAAATGAAATTTTGAAATCAATCGATTTTACAGCGAGCAGAAATACTTCAATGGTATTTGATAGCTTGAGTATTTTTCTTCGAATCCACAATTTTCTAGCTGAAAACTTCAGCTAAGAGTGTACAGAAAAAGAGTGTACCATGGATTTGGAGGGGAAGCTACCATGGATTTGGAGGGGAAGCTACCATGGATTTGGATGGGAAGCTACCATGGATTTGGAGGGGAAGCTACCATGGATTTGGATGGGAAGCTACCATGGATTTGGATGGGAAGCTACCATGGATTTGGATGGGAAGCTACCATGGATTTGGAGGGGAAGCTACCATGGATTTGGATGGGAAGCTACCATGGATTTGGATGGGAAGCTACCATGGATTTGGATGGGAAGCTACCATGGATTTGGATGGGAAGCTACCATGGATTTGGATGGGAAGCTACCATGGATTTGGATGGGAAGCTACCATGGATTTGGAGGGGAAGCTACCATGGATTTGGAGGGAAAGCTGCCATGGATTTGAAGGGGAAGCTACCATGGATTTGGATGGGAAGCTACCATGGATTTGGTAGCCATGGATTTCCCATGCTAGGGGAAGCTAGCATGGATTTGAAGGGGAAGCTAGCATGGATTTGAAGGGGAAGCTAGCATGGATTTGAAGGGGAAGCTAGCATGGATTTGAAGGGGAAGCTAGCATGGATTTGGAGGGAAAGCTGCCATGGATTTGGAGGGGAAGCTGCCATGGATTTGGAGGGAAAGCTGCCATGGATTTGGAGGGGAAGCTGCCATGGATTAGGAGGGGAAGCTACCATGGATTTGAAGGGGAAGCTGCCATGGATTAGGAGGGGAAGCTAGCATGGATTTGAAGGGGAAGCTAGCATGGATTTGAAGGGGAAGCTACCATCGATTTGGAGGGGAAGCTACTATGGGTTTGAAGAGGAAGTTACCATGGATTTGAAGGGGAAGTTACCATGGATTTGAAGGGGAAGTTACCATGGATTTGAAGGGGAAGCTAGCATGGATTTGAAGGGGAAGCTAGCATGGATTTGGAGGGGAAGCTACCATCGATTTGGAGGGGAAGCTACCATCGATTTGGAGGGGAAGCTACTATGGGTTTGAAGGGGAAGCTACCATGGATTTGAAGGGGAAGTTACCATGGGTTTGGAGGAAAAAGTTTTGAACTCCAGCCCTATTATTGTGCTAGGGACTAATCATACAATGGCTTGACAACCACCCCTGCAAACAAGCACTTAGCTTACAGTTAGTTTTCTCCTCCAGGGTGCCTCTGAGGAATGTTGAAATGCCTTTCAGCCATTCCTCCTGGCTGATGTTGGAATCTGAGTCCGTGTCGAATGCTCGAAACACTGGCAAATATGAAATTCAATGTCTTTTCTTGATATGACAAGAGCAAAATGACAAGAGCTTTAAGGAAAAAGAATCAAACTTGAAACTCTGATGATGGGCATTATAAATTTTACCTTGATCCATCATCAGATCGTCTGTCATTCCAAAGGAATTGTGCAAGATGTCCTTAAACTTGTTCCGATCCAATTTCGCATCTTCTGCTCCGCCAGTGATGTCTTTGTACATGTGGAGCAGGTGTTCGCACTCTTTCTTAGTGACTAAAATTTGTAAGTGTTTAGGACAGCGTTAGCGAGGGTGTATAAATTTAATGAAAAGTGAATAGCCTAAAATTGAGATGCGGTCTAACAATGATTGTTGTATGAATTCGTTCAAACTAAAAAATACAGACTATGACGTTTTTGTCCATTAAAAAACTACGTTTTTAATAAGCTTTCTGTGAAATATTTTTGAGCAAACTGATGCAGAAAATTTAAATAACTATCACATTTGAAGTACTGACACTCATCTTATAAACCGTCTATTACATTTGATGTATCATAATTAAGTTCTATTTTAAAGTTAAATCTTACAGTTTGTTTGCGCATGCAATGCTTCTGCAATTTTCGAAATGTTTGTCTTTGCAGACGCCTCCATTGTAAGTCTGTTCACAAAATAGACTTTTAGTAAGAGATACAGTTACAACAAAATTTAAATGACTGACTTTTGATCAATTTAAGACATCGATACTCAAAATTGTAGCTTAGCAAATGCTAAGTATAACAAAAATTATACTTCAGTTTTTACTTGTTTGGGTAAATACTTCTGTACTTAATTGCATAAAAATAAATTTTTAAGCACCTATAATGTTCGTCATATTTTTTTATATTAAAACATAATAAACACAATTGCAAAACTTTAAACCTAACTGATTCAATCCACTTTCTTAGAAGCGCTTTCTGTGCAGGCAGGCAGCTAACCAGTAAGCTTCGCTTCAGAAATTTTCCACATAAATATAATAAGTTTATTTAAAAATCTTTTTAGTTCTATCGTCTACTTTTTAATATGAATTAGAATTACTTATTGACAGTCACTGAGTACGAATAATAGCTATGATATTATGGCTAGGTCTGGAAGCTGGCCAAGCAGTTCATGTATGTACACACAGTGTCCAGATGAGCAGGTTGAATTTTTGTATCAACAGATAATATTTTTAGCCAATTTTTATTCGAATTTTTATTAAATCCATTTCGTTAAGTAAGCAGATTGTTTACAAACCCTGAAATTGGTAATAGTGACAATGACAATCACCATGATCACTGAAATATAAAACTACATGGGGTCATCAAATCAAAATAATGGTGAAAAAATATTGCAAATCCTAGGAATGTTGTGTGATTTTGTGGCTTCATAGCCTTAACTTATTTATCACTGATGCAACCAGGCAGGAGGTGACCACCTCTTTCCTCCGGAGGACCCAAAATATAGTAAGATAATTGGGACCAAGCATTTTTCACCATAATGGCCCTTGAACCACATCTACCAATTGTCCAGGATGATTCGCCTTAATTGGCCTGTCTCTTTCCAGCCCTTTGGAAAATCCTCGTTGTGCCACTGATCATCAGTTTTTTAAACTCTACTTAAAATTCCAACAGTGTTATATTATAACTTCTCTTTATTTGGAATTTACTTATTTGAATTTAAATTTTTAGTGTAATCAATTTTTTGAAACCATATATATCAAACATTTGATTGATAATTTAATTAAAAAGTAGCTATAATATTTTGCTTCTAAGTTGTATTAAAAACTAAAAAGACTATTTGGTCTGACCAAAAATTATGCACACATTCTGAGTATGAAAATAGGCATACAGGCTCTCAGATTCCCTCTATATATATAGTTGTGATTAAATATAATAAATATGCAATTTAATTGTTGAAGTTTTATTTATTGCTAAGAAAAAATTGCTTGAGTAAAATAGCCAACATTTTGGTTCCAGTTTCACAGAAGCAAGAATTGCACAAGTATTACTAGACACTGGGATCCCACAAAACTAATCTCACTAGACATTGAGATCCCAAAATACTAATCTCACAAGTCACTAAGATCCCACAATACTAATCTCACTAGACACTGAGTTCCCACAGTACTAATCTCACTAGACACTGAGATCCCACTGTACTAATCTCACTAGACACTGAGATCCCACAATACTAATCTCACTAGACACTGAGATCCCACAGTACTAATCTCACTAGACACTGAGATCCCACTGTACTAATCTCACTAGACACTGAGATCCCACAATACTAATCTCACTAGACACTGAGATCCCACAATACTAATCTCACTAGACACTGAGATCCCACAATACTAATCTCACTAGACACTGAGATCCCACAATACTAATCTCACTAGACACTGAGATCCCACAATACTAATCTCACTAGACACTGAGTTCCCACAATAATAATCTCCCTTATCTTTCAAGTAATAATTTCAAGCACTTTAAGTAGTTTGTACCGAAGTACTTTAAAGTTTGCCACACCTCTCATGCTTGCAGTTTCCCTAAGACAATGGAGCCAGCCGATGAGCAGTTCGATTTTTTATTCAAAATTGTCCTTATTGGTGACGCGGGTGTTGGCAAATCATGCGTTGTGCAACGATTCAAATCCGGCAATTATCTGGAGAAACAGAGCAGCACTATTGGCGTGGACTTCACTATGAAGACGCTGATTGTTGATGGTTCCCGGGTCAAGCTGCAGGTCTGGGACACTGCCGGCCAGGAGAGATTCCGAACCATCACACAGAGCTATTACAGATCTGCCAATGCTGTCATATTAGCCTACGATATCACTAAAAGGGTCAGCAATACACCCGCTTACTGTTTTTTTGGTTGCCAATTATGCAAAGTTTTTAGGGTAATTGATTGGAAACTGACCACCTATTCTTGGATTCATTTAGATTGGTCATTAGGCTGGTATTTTAGGATTCATTTAGGTTGGTCATTAGGCTGGTATTTTAGGATTCATTTAGGTTGGTCATTAGGCTGGTATTTTAGGATTCATTTAGGTTGGTCATTAGGCTGGTATTTTAGGATTCATTTAGGTTGGTCATTAGGCTGGTATTTTAGGATTCATTTAGGTTGGTCATTAGGCTGGTATTTTAGGATTCATTTAGGTTGGCCATTAGGCTGGTAATTTAGGATTCATTTAGGTTGGCCATTAGGCTGGTATTTTAGGATTCATTTAGGTTGGTCATTAGGCTGGTATTTTAGGATTCCTTTAGGTTGGTCATTAGGCCGTATTTTAGGATTCATTTAGGTTGGTCATTAGGCCGCTATTTTAGGATTCATTTAGGTTGGTCATTAGGCCGTATTTTAGGATTCATTTAGGTTGGTCATTAGGCTGGTATTTTAGGATTCATTTAGGTTGGTCATTAGGCTGGTATTTTGGGATTTATTTAGGTTGGTCATTAGACACACACTGAAGTATTTTAGGATTCCTTTAGGTTGGTCATTAGACACATACTGAAGTATTTTAGGATTTATTTAGGTTGGTCATTAGACACATACTGAAGTATTTTAGGATTCCTTTAGGTTGGTCATTAGACACATACTGAAGTATTATAAGATTCTAATCAACAATCCAGGAATCCTTCGACTCCCTGACCAACTGGATGGACGATGTCAGCCGCTACGCCGGCAGCGGTGTCATCCAGATCCTAGTCGGCTGTAAAAAAGATCTGGAACACCTCAGAGAGGTTCGCGTCACTGACGGTGTCGACTTTGCGGCCAAGATGGCCATGCTGGCTTGCCTGGAAACTTCGGCCAAGGAGAATTCTAACATCGACCAGGTCTTCCAGATGCTGGCAGCCGAGTTGAAGCGTCGACACGACGGCGGCGGCGTCGGGAGACAAGGCGAGACGTCGCAGGCAATTCATCTTAATAGCAAATCGCTGAGTAGCTGGTCGTGTTGTTGATCCTTTCTGGGGATACATTTTAACGAGTTTTTTCATTTTACTTTCATGCCCCTTTCCCTTGCTGTCGTTCTAGACTGTAATCTAGACTGTGTTCTAATTCTTTACTGCATGAGTTCTAATGCCTTTATCTCTGACTATGAGATTATGCCTGAAATTCCATGGTGTTTATCCCATCTTCCCAAGGGTTTTGTCCCTTTTCCCCCAGTATTTATCCCTTCTCCAGTGTTTATCCCCTTCTCCCCCAGTGTCTATCCCCTTCTCCCCTAGTGTTTATCCCCTTCTCCCCCAGTGTTTATCCCTTTCTCCCCAAGTGTTTATCCCTTTCTCCCCAAGTGTTTATCCCCTTCTCCTCAGTATTTATCCCCTTCTCCAGTGTTTATCCCCTTCTCCCCAATTGTTTATCCCCTTCTCCCCAATTGTTTATCCCCTTCTCCTCAGTGTTTATCCCCTTCTCCCCAAGTGTTTATCCCCTTCTCCTCAGTGTTTATCCCCTTCTCTCCAAGTGTTTATCCCCTTCTCCTCCAGTGTTTATCCCCTTCTCCTCCAGTGTTTATCCCTTCTCCCCCAGTGTTCATTTCCTTCTCAAGTGTTTAAGCCACCTAACCGGGAAATTAATACCATGTGCTTCTTGTCCCAGTTTTATTTAATTCCTATTCTGTATAAATGCCCGTTGCTAAAGACTTTTTTAGAACACTTTTGATATACTGTTTGGTGTACTAGCCTTTTAAAGGTTTGTAATAAAGAAACTTTATTTGTCTTCGCAAATTGTATTAGACGCTATCAATGGTTCACAGAAGTCATATAAAGACTCGAAATTTATACTTTTTCGTAACATATAGTTTTAACGTCTAAAGCTCTGAAATGTACTTTTAACGAACTGCCATAAAAGTCTATCGCGCATTTTTACGAATGTTTTTCTAAAAACCTAATTTGGCAGTACTGCTTCTGACATACCTTCTTCAATTACACATATAGATTTTCAAATATCCCCTCATATGATCCCTCAAATATCCCCTCATATGATAACTCAAATATCCCCTCATATGATCCCTCAAATATCCACTCATATGATAACTCAAATATCCCCTCATATGATCCCTCAGATATCCTCTCATATGATCCCTCTAATATCCCCTCATATGATCCCTCAAATATCCCCTCATATGATAACTCAAATATCCCCTCATATGATCCTCAGATATCCTCTCATATGATCCCTCTAATATCCCCTCATATGATCCTTCAAAAATCCCCTCTTTTAATCACTCAAAAAGTCCATCTAATGATCCTTTAAATATCCCATCAAATGATCCCTTAAATATCCCCTCAAATGATCCTTCGAAAATCCCCTCATATGATTCTTCAAATATCCCCTCGTATGATCCTTCAAATATCCCATCAAATGATCCTTCTATTATTGCCTAAAATCCATCTGAATTAATTTTCTTAGCTTAGTTTTGCAAATTTGTCTTTTTAAAACACTTCTTTAATTACGATTGCGTTGCGGCTGTGAAGTTAATCGTGGGATCAGGAACCTAAATAAATCTATTGTACAATGTCAATAAACACTTACAATTCATTCATTAATTTGCTGTCTGTGTAAATTAGTTCCATCGTTTAAAAAATGGAGATTTATTTTCTAAGTAACTCTGTGTCCTTTAATTTCAACAATTACTGTTGCTTTAACAATATGAATATGCCATTTTGTTTAAGTTCTTGATTTCCTCTGTATTTTTTCCGTATTGTGTTCTTCTGTTTCATAGATTACAAAAAGATAAATTTCCTAATAAATTTAGCATTCCCGTAGAATGTTATTGTTTAGTAAGAAATCTATTCAGAGTATGCATACAATGCGATTGATTTTCTAAACTGTTTGGAAAACTTCATTTAAGAGGACACTTCAGAACACTTTTATGATACTTATAATCCACTAAAATGGTCCTTCAGATACCATCACATAATCTTTCAGATCCCCCACATGATCCCTCAGATCCCATCACATGATTCTTCAGATCCCCCACATGATCCCTCAGATCCCATCACATGATCCTTCAGATCCCATCACATGATCCTTCAGATCCCCCACATGATCCTTCAGATACCCTCACATAATCTTTCAGATCCCATCACATGATCCCTCAGATCCCATCACATGATTCTTCAGATCCCATCACATAATTCTTCAGATCCCATCACATGATCCTTAATATCCCCCCACATGATCCTTCAGATACCCTCACATGATCCTTCAGATCCCATCACATGGTCCTTCAGATCCCATCACATGATCCTTCAGATCCCCACATGATCCCTCAGATCCCATCTTACAACCATTTGACCGCCATCTCAAATCCCAGTACTTACTGGTCCTGCACTTTCAACTCCTTGCAGAGTTGAACATCAGCTCAAGCTAAACTCTATGGCCGAACTCAGCCAGCACCATCAAAAGCAGCATCCGGCTTCAAACAACAAAGACTATGACAAAGACACTGGCGGATCCGAAGGCCTCCTAGAGCTGGACGAGCTGCGCGAATTAATTAGCCAATGTGCCAGAAATAATTCGGTGGATGACCTGCGCCAGCTCATCAGCCTGAACCGCTGCCTGCCCGGCTTTAGCCTCAATCTGCCCAGCTATTCGAAAAGCTTCTTCGGTTGGACTCCCTTGCATCTGACAGCCTTCTTTGGCCACACCGAGACTACCCGGTTCCTGCTTGAGCATGGCGCTGATGCCGACTTGCCTGCTGACAATGGCGACACTGCGCTTCACAAGGCTAGCTATACTGGCCGAGTGGCGGTGGTTCGAATCCTTCTCGACGCCGGCTGCGATGTCCGGCTGACTAATTTCGCCAATCAGACGCCCTCGGATTTGGCTAAAACTCCTGAAGTTGCCGACATGATTTCCGCGGCGGAGATTCACGCCAGCATGCGACTGGAGCAGCGGCTGCTGACGGCTGCTCAGGCTGGCGACTTCGAGACCATCGAGCGGCTGCTAGGTGGGTTTTAGCGCTTGTCATTCGGTTCTTCAGGGCTTGTCATCCGGTTCTTCAGGGCCTGTCATCCGGTTCTTCAGGGCTTGTCATCCGGTTCTTCAAGGCTTGTCATCCGGTTCTTCAGGGCCTGTCATCCGGTTCTTCAGGGCTTGTCATCCGGTTCTTCAGGGCCTGTCATCCGGTTCTTCAGGGCCTGTCATCCGGTTCTTCAGGGCCTGTCATCCGGTTCTTCAGGGCTTGTCATCCGGTTCTTCAGGGCCTGTCATCCGGTTCTTCAGAGCCTGTCATCCGGTTCTTCAGTGCTGGTCCTCCGGTTTTTCAGGACTTGTCATCCGATTCTTCAGGGCTTGTCATCCGGTTATTTAGGGTTTGTCATCCAATTCTTTAGGAATTCTCATCCGATTCTTCAGGGCTTATCATCCGGTTCTTCAGGGCTTGTCATCCAATTCTTCAAGGGTTGTCATCCGGTTCTTTAGGGCTTGTCATCCGGTTCTTCAGAGCCTGTCATCTCATTTTTCAGGACTTGTCATCCGGTTCTTCAGGGCTTGTCATCCAATTCTTCAGGAATTCTCATCCGATTCTTCAGGGCTTGTCATCCGGTTCTTCAGGGCTTGTCATCCAATTCTTTAGGAATTCTCATCCGATTCTTCAGGGCTTGTCATCCGGTTCTTCAGGGCTTGTCATCCAATTCTTTAGGAATTCTCATCCGATTCTTCAGGGCTTGTCATCCAGTTCTTCAGGGCTTGTCATTCGGTTCTTCAGTGCTTGTCATCCGGTTCTTCAGTGCTTGTCATCCGGTTCTTCAGGGCTTGTCATCCGGTTCTTCAGGGCTTGTCATCCGATTCTTCAGGGCTTGTCATCCGGTTCTTTAGGGCTTGTCATCCGGTTATTTGGGGCTTGTCATCCGGTTCTTCAGGGCTTGTCATCCGGTTCTTCAGGGCTTGTCATCCGGTTCTTTAGGGCTTGTCATCCGATTCTTCAGGGCTTGTCATCCGGTTCTTCAGGGCTTGTCATCCGGTTCTTCAGGGCTTGTCATCCGGTTCTTCAGGGCTTGTCATCCGGTTCTTCAGGGCTTGTCATCCGGTTCTTCAGGGCTTGTCATCCGGTTCTTCAGGGCTTGTCATCCGGTTCTTTAGGGCTTGTCATCCGGTTCTTCAGGGCTTGTCATCCGGTTCTTCAGGGCTTGTCATCCGGTTCTTCAGGGCTTGTCATCCGGTTCTTTAGGGCTTGTCATCCGGTTCTTTGGGGCTTGTCATCCGGTTCTTCAGGGCTTGTCATCCGGTTCTTCAGGGCTTGTCATCCGGTTCTTCAGGGCTTGTCATCCGGTTCTTCAGGGCTTGTCATCCGGTTCTTCAGGGCTTGTCATCCGGTTCTTCAGGGCTCGTCATCCGGTTCTTCAGGAATTCTCATCCTATTCTTCAGGGCTTGTCATCCAATTCTGCAAGGCTTGTCATCCGGTTCTTCAGGGCTTGTCATCCAATTCTTCAGGAATTCTCATCCGATTCTTCAGGGTTTGGCATCTGATTCTTCAGGGCTTGGCATCAAATTATTCAAGGCTTGTCATCTGATCTTCATTTGCTCCTCGCTGTTTCCAGGCATGACCAGTCCGCCAGATCTGCACTGCACCGATCGCTTCGGCAACACGCCGCTTCACCTGGCTGCCAGATCAAATCGCTGCCAATTAATTGTGGCACTGTTAGAACGCGGTGCCGATCCGACTAGGCGCAATTCAACTGGACATTGTCCAGCAGATCTGGCTGTGAGTTCGGCTGTGCGTGACTTGCTGAACAGCACGCCCGGCCTGTCGACGCTGATGCGACGAGAGCCGCCGACACCTCGAACCGGCCTGATGCAGAAGAAAGCGGCTCTGCTGCCTCTAATGGGTTGGAGGACCATTCACGTGGAACTGGACTCAGGCGAATTGCGCTATTATCGAGCCTCAAAGTCCGCTGGCAAATACTTGCCGACAAAGAGTCTGGCATTTCAAAGGGCTCTGAATGGCAGCGTGGTGACCAGTACCAATGTCCAGGCTGACTGTCTGGTCATCTGCTTCAGCAATGGAGCCAGGTAATGCTCTATTGAATCCCTGCACTATGCGACCCTTCCAGCGCCTAAACATACTTCACATTTCCTGTCCTGAATCTACTTAATCATGTACTGTAATTAATCTACTTAATCCACATCTGCCCTTCATCTGCTAATCCTTCCTGTGTTTAATCCATCTTAGAAGCCTACAAAGACTATTCGACCAATACAGGCACGTCCTTCGCTGCCTGCCGGAGGACAACATGCCCGTAACCAGGCAGCTCTGGCTGTCCGCCCTTCGAAGACACGTCGAATTCGGCGACAGGCAAATGGCTTCCGTCATTCAAAGCAACGCCGGGCGTGGCAGACGAATCAGTCGCAGCGTCAGCGGCGGCAGCGCCGACGGCGGTGGCGGGGGCCCAGATGAAGGCCTGCTGCCAATCAGATCGCTAGCTGAGTCAGTTCGCGCCGCTGAGGCTCATCAGCAAATTCTGATTGATCAGGTGGGTTTCACGTGTACAGCCACTGGCCTTCTATTAGTGTAGTTTACAGCAGCCTAGAGAGATTGTAGCCTAGTGGTTAGAGCGTCGGACTCACGACTTGAAGGTCGGGGGTTCGATTCCCGACTCCACTGGAACAATTTGTGTCCTTTAGCAAGACACTTAACTCTGCATTGCTTCAGTTCACCCAGCTGTTAAATGGGTACCAGCATCAGCTGGGATAATTGAGGGTGGGTGTGGCGTCCCCCCAGTCCATGGACTGAACAGCCGTACGCAGCCTTCAGATGCGCCGCGCAATAGCTGCGGCTGTGCTGTTGGCTGCACATCTGACCCAATAATAATAGTGGACTTTTTTCGGATAAAAAGAAAAAAAACATGAGTATTAGAAATATCCTCCGATGTATTTTTGCTGTTGATGAACTTTTACAAGATTGGAGCCTTTTCCTTAGAGGTCGGAAGTTCGAGTCTTGGCGCATTGTAAACCAATTGTGTCAGTTAGCCAGACGTGTCGTGTCAAACTGCAGGTGAGCGCTGTGGACTCGCTGCTAAGGCTGCTGGACCATCCGCAGTCGTCCACGGATTCAAGCCGCTGTCTGGCGGCGGTGCAGCCGAAGCTGCGCGCCCTAGCCGACAGCTCGTCAGAAGTAGCTCGCGCTCTGGCTGGCTGCCTGGCCCAGCTCACCCAGCAGGAGGAGCTGAGGAGGTCCCGCCTGCACCAGCTGACTGTGAAATGTCGCTTCCTGGAGGACTCGCTCAGCGCGTTGGCGGACCGAGGCGGCGACGCTGTTGAGGCCTCGGTGCTGCAGGCATTCACCCAGAGTGAGCGCATCATGCCCGGAGCTGCCTCCGAGCACTACGAGGACGAGACCTTCGTGGATTGTTTGTCAGCATCGCCGCGCGACGATCACGAAGAGGCAGCTTCGTTGTCGAAGCTTTTTTCTTCCAGGTCTTCTTTCGCCGCTTCGCCCATAGCATTCTACTCGCCTACGCCGAGTCCGCCTGTGCTGGATTAATGAGAGATTCTCAAACAGTTTTATAAATAAATTATTCGTGATGCTGCATCTAATCGATATTTTTTATGAGTCGATTCTTTGAGCTAAAACATTCTTTAATTTTGTTTTTTAATGAAATTTCTTGTTAATTGGTGTTACTAGATTTTTCGGCAATTTATTTTACTTTGTCTGAATTCGTAACTTTTCAACACTTTTTCTGTTTATATAAGGAGACGTCTTGGGCGTATTGACTGCTTTGACACTGAGAAACCCCACTGAAATGCTCCTCTAAAAACTCCTTGGGATCTCCCCGGCGACATCACTCTGCCAAGAATCCCCCACAGAGATTCCCCAATCGAAAATCCCTCGCCGGGATTCCCCGCTGAGATTCCCCCACCGAGATTCCCACCGAGATTCCCCCCCACTCAGACTTCCCCACGCAGATTCCCCTGCCGGGATCCCCGTCGAGATTTCCCTGCCGGGATTCCCATCAAGATTTCCCCACCGAGATCCCCCCACTCAGACTTCCCCACGCAGATTCCCCTGCAGGGATCCTCACCGAGATTCCCCACCAAGATTCTCCCACTAAGACTTCTCCCACTAAGACTTCTCCACCCAGATTTCCTTGCCGGGATTCCCCACCGAGGTTCCCACCGAGATTCTCCCCCATTAAGAATTCCCCTCTCAGATTCCCTTGCCGGGATCCCCATCGAGATTCCCCACTGAGATTCCCCACCGAGATTCCCCGGCCGGGATTCCGCACCAAGTTTGTCCCACTGAGACTTACATGTTTTTATTAATTTAACTGCAATTTTCGGTAAAATTTTATTTTGTACATTGTACTTTTTTATCAATTATCAAGGCAAATTGATGTTTTTCACATTTGCATTTTGAGTCGACTCTCAATCAGCCCCCGTTGATCGCTCGCTCCACCAGGTTTGCCAATATTTGTTCTCAATTGGTTCATGTTTAAATATTTCAATTCCAGAACAATCGATGCATATCTTGTCAGTTTTATTTTGTAAACAATAATTGACTAGTACACAGATTGTGCTTAAAGGCAGTAGATTTTTTAGCATACTAATCAATGTCCACTGGCTTGTAAGACATTTTTTATTTAACTATTTTATAATAGGGAAATAAGACAGAGAAGAGATGAGATAGAGTAGAGATGAGACACAGAAGAGATGAGACAGGAGAGATGAGACAGGGGAGATGGGACTCGTAAGAGATGAGAAACTAAAGAGATAAGACACTGAAGAGATAGGACAGAGGGGAGATGCGACAGAGGGGGATGAGACAGGGGAGAGATAAGACACGGAAGAGATGAGACACGGGAGAGGTGAGACAGGTGAGAGATTAGATACAAGAGGGATGAGACACTTTGAGATGAGGCACTGAGGCACAGAGGAGATGAGACAGAGGGGAGATGAGGCAGAGGAGAAATGAGACAGGGGAGAGATGAGATAGGGGTGAGATGAGACAGGGGAGATGAGACTCGTAAGAGATGAGAAACTAAAGAGATAAGACACTGAAGAGATAAGACAGAGGGGAGATGCGACAGGGGAGAGATAAGACACGGAAGAGATGAGGCAGGCGAGAGATGAGACACGGGAGAGGTGAGACAGGTGAGAGATTAAATGCAAGAGGGATGAGACACTTTGAGATGAGGCACTGAGGCACAGAGGAGATGAGACAGGGGAGAGATGAGATAGGGGATATAAGACAGGGGTGAGATGAGACAGGGGAGAAATGGGACAGAGGGGAGATGAGACAGAAGAGATGAGGCACGGGTCAATACGCTAGTGCGTATCTCTTGCAAAAAGGAAAAAATTGACACCCGTATAGTTTTCTTATCTATTTATTTTTGTGCTAATGCGACATCGCTTATGTAACAATTTCAGCTTTTATCATTTTCTAAATCTTCATGACCACTCAGAGTTTTCGCTCCCTACTGCGGGACCAGGTAGCTGCCAGCCAGGGCAATGACGTCGAAGGCTACGAAGACGACTACGACGACGAATATCGTCCGCCTTCGGAGGCTGAGCTGAAGGTGTTAAAAGCGCGTCGGGAGCGTTCGGACAAAATTTCCAAACGCATGGGCGAGTATTTGCTTAAGGTGTGGCTTTGTCTGTAATTACTTGCTTATTGCCACATACCTCTCCCTCTGTCTCTCTCCTGTCTCTCTCCTGTCTCTCACATCTCTCCCTCTGTCTCTCCTTGTCTCTCGCTTGTCTCTCCGTCTGTCTCTCCCTGTCTTTCTCTCTGTCTTTCTTCTCGCTCTCTCTTCATGATAGTTTACCCCCGTTTCCATGACAACCAGGGCTGGAAGATGTTGGATAGTATCTGTCCCGACTGCGGCACCATCTTATTAGAGGTGCCAGCCACATCCGGCACCTATTGCATCGCCTGTCGCGAATTGGAATCCGATGTTAGCAAAGACGACCCGGCCCAGTCTGATCTGGCAGCCCGCGCACACGTCAGGGAGGCGTCTGCCGCTGCCGCTGCCGCTGCTGCTGCCGCTGCCGCAGCTTCCGCCACTTCTACTGCTGAGCCGGCGAATCCGACGGTGCCAGCGTCAGGCGCTATCGGCAACGGATCTGGCGCCGACGATATTCATAAAATGCGCTCAAATCTTCGTTTAGCCGCTCTGGATAGGCTGGAGTTTTATAGGCAGCGCCTCGTTAATAGTACAGATGTGGCTAACACCGAAGCTATGTTGGCCATTCTGGATAAACTGCTGCAGTTTGTGGATCGACTTGCTTGATGCTGTATTGCTGGCCTTGATCATTGAAGACAATTAGATTGCAAATCAATGGCATTTCAAGGTGATATACATCACAGTGACACAGTTAATTGGCTTTGTAAAGCTGAATCCACTGCATCTGTGAACTTTTATCCAGAGAGATACGTTTGCCTGTTGTATACGTTCGAATGTTGTTTATTAATTTGCTTCCCATATTTGCTCCCTTCAGCTCTCTGAAAGACTATAGCGCTTAGCTTCTGCATCTATTTTAGCGGTTTCCGCTTTAATATACGGTGAATATAAAGTGATCTTTGAAAAAGTGTTACTTTTAATGTTCTTTTTATATTTAAAATATATAAACTACTTTTGTTATCATTTTTTGGAAAAAATTATTTCTGATTGATATTTTCAGTTTGTCTTTTGTTATTCGCTATAATATAACATGAAAAGATATGGCGATCTGTTAGAGATTGAAATAATTCTTTTTTTGCTATATAGGAGTACTGGAGTATGAGTGAAATTTCGAGCTAAGAAAATCAATTCTAGAACGTGGCAGTTAAGACTTAAGATGATCACATGGCTTCGCACATGTAAGGCAACGCTTTTGTTCTTGGATTTTTAACACAGTACTCTACTAATCGATTTAAAGTAAAATATTATAAGTTGTCGGAGGTTAAATGGAAATGCTTAATTAAAAAAACACTGGTATGCGGTCTCGTGTCTAATAAAGATATAAAGTGAGCAAATAAATTTGAGCAGAGAACGACAAATACGAAAAATAAAAAAATCGATGCGAACTTTCTATAAAAGAGTAATTTCATCTCTTGAAGATAATTTTTCTATAAAAAGGATAAGAAAATTGAGAATAAACATACTCTTTAACAAATATTGATATTAATGGCTTTGGTTGTGTTGTATTCGTATTGGCTAGCAAGCTTGTTTGAGATGCAGGATGTTCCTGAGTACTTCGTTGCTTTTGTTTATACTATTTCGAGTTATTTTTATTAGAAAACGTCTTGTGGATGTAGCTTGTAGCCGCCAGTTGGCAGTCAACGATGTAACAGCAAGGACCTTGTGTAACAGTAGGCCTAGGCCTAATCGTTCTCTGACACATATTCGTGACATTTCTATTCAAAATATTACAGTCATTTTGTTTCAACTAAATCACATAATACTTTTGCAGTATTCGAACAGTAAGCTATGTTATCACTAATCAATGCACATCGATTGTGGAGTCGATACAATTCAAAAGTCTTAGTCATTCTGACTCATTCATGCCCTACATGCCTAAACATAGGGTGAACTGTGTTATCACAACAAGTAAAAGCATTAGACTTCTGGGTGCAACATTCTGGATGCACATTTTTTATTTAGAATAGGCTAAAGCCTCCATTTTGAAGCCTTGTAGGCCTACTGCTTGAATTCTAACATCGACGCCCAACTGCTCATGCTTAAGCCTTTTGTAGGTTGAATATAGCCTCTAATTGTATGAGTAAGTTTCTTAGTGCATATGACAAGGTTTTCTCCCTATATTGCTCTCACTGGATATAGGGCCTATACTCAATTAGGACTAGGTAGGCCCTATCTGTTCCAACTGTCTGTCTTATTCAATCTATAGGCCCCTACTTCTATAGACTAGGCTATAGAAAGATATTAAGGAATATACTGTACAGTATATTCTATAGGGCCTAACTATAGTCTATAGGCCTAGCTAGACATAGACTCCATTCTTCCTAGAGCTCTCCATGGGCCACATCACACACTACCACAGAACATTTTTTCAGGAGCAGCATTTTCTGAAAGCTAGACTAAGTCTATTTGTATACAAATTTTGGTAGGTAGTTGTTATTTGTCCGGTTAACAGGTTAACCACCCAAGGACTTAATTTCTCCCTTTTCAACGAGTAGGAGCAACGATCCTCCTAAAGACCACTCTTGCACTGCTGAGAGCCAACTTCAAATCTGAATGACTGTCCTTTTGCATCTTGTTAATTATTTTATCTTATAAATGATAGAGGTTCTCGTGGTAGCGCTTCAACCCCTTATAACACTTAGTTATAAGTTAGGCCTATAACTCGGTTAACCAGACGAATAATCAAATGGCTATTTGTCCAGTTAACCGGACAAATAACAACTGCCATTTTGGTATTGCTCTTAGAGTGGGGACAGCTGTCTGTTGGGGGTGATAAAGTCAGTACCATGTAGTCAATATGAGAAATGCCTTACATTTAGTAATTTAAAATATACCCTGTTGGAATAAATGTCAAAAACCTTCGGCAACACGGGTGTCAAAAATGAAGCTAAAGCACAATGAGACACAAAATGCTATAATAACCTAACCAACTAACTATGCTTTATAAAAAAGAAAAGCAATAAGAAAAGTTATAAGAAAGAAATGTACCCTCCCACCCTGCGACAAGGCACTGCACTGTGGCGCGACATCCTGGCAATGCCCTGCAATGTGAGGCTATACCAAAAAAGTCTGAAAATGTGACAGTGATGGATGGTTAGACACGATTTGTCAACTTTTTCCAATTTCCAATAGGAAAAATATAATTTTTTTAGGATTTTAAAAAAACTTTCAGATTTGATCTGTTCACAATTTTTAGGTTTAGTTTACATTTCATTTTTCATAGAAATGAATTTTACTACATAATTAATAACTTTTGTCTGTGAGCAACTAGCTAGTGCTTGACAGGAGCTGCATACACCCAATAGTCAAACTTTGTTCCAGCTGCTGTGTATTGACATTGATTGTAACTTTAGTGACCACATTTCTTAGAAAACTTGGTTTTAAATCAGTTTTGCAGACATTGAGTATAACATGAGTATGACATTGCTGCATTTCTAGGCCAAACAGTGTCACAATACACTGGTCCTATTTTATTTGTTTGATGGCAATGTGTCAAAAGCTAAAGTTTTAATGAAGTTATAAAATGACTGTCTAGAAACCCTCATACAAATACAAATTTGACACTATGCCTATAGACTCTTATAGATTACAATAGTTACATATTGTCTTATAAAAATAATTATTGTTATGTATCGAATGGTCACAAATGAGTGCTAAAATTTCCCATGCACTTGACACAATCCTGACTATAGGTTCAAAGTTTTTTTGGACATGACAATTTTTATTCTTTGTTTTTGCAATTCGGGTATTTTCTACTAATTATATTTTAACACAGCAAACCAGTTGCTGTGTTAAAAGTCAGTTTTTTGTCTCTAATTATGTAAAGATTTATTGGTGAATAGATATCATTGAGCATCTAAGTTGCAAAGTCATAGCGAGTATAGTATATAATTTATTACTTATTTTTTCAGCTCACCAGTTATCCTGCATTATTTTGATTCTATCAACCCAGCCTTCAAACTTCATGGAGAATTGTCAACCGTCAGTTGTTCGACAGCTGTCAAAGGAGGTTAAGGAGCTGCTAATGCAGCCGCCAGAGGGTATTCGCATAGTGTTTAATGAGGCCAATCTGACTGACATTCAGGCCTACATCGACGGCCCAGTTGATACACCCTATGCTGGCGGCAGTTTTCACATCAAACTGCAACTGGGACCAAATTATCCGGCCGAGCCGCCAAAGGGATATTTTATCACAAAAATCTTTCATCCCAATATTGCGCCACAGTCTGGTGAGATTTGCGTCAATACGCTTAAAAGAGACTGGACACCGGATACCGGGCTAAAAAAACTCCTACTTGTCATCAAATGCTTGCTGATTGTGCCGAATCCCGAGTCTGCACTAAATGAAGATGCCGGTCGCTTGCTGCTAGAAGAATACTCTGAGTACTTTGCCAGGGCTCAATTGTACACTGAGATTCACGCGCTGAAGTGCCCAGATGGCGAGTCTGGCACAATGTGAGCTGCTTTTGTCTCTCCCTGATTGTCAGATCCCACTGATTTAGCTATTTTGATATTTTAACCAGATCCCACTAACCTACTATATCCCACT
The DNA here is from genome assembly GCA_950097015.1 of Macrostomum hystrix. Taxonomy (NCBI): domain Eukaryota; kingdom Metazoa; phylum Platyhelminthes; family Macrostomidae; genus Macrostomum; species Macrostomum hystrix. The sequence goes on along the minus strand of CATNEN010000011.1, from coordinate 1,075,529 downwards.
ATCCTACCAGATCCCACTATCCTACCAGATCCAACTAACCTACCAGATCCCACTAACCAACCAGATCCCACTAACCTACCAGATCCCACTAACCTATTAGATCCAACTAACCTATTAGATCCCACCAACCTACTATATCCCACCAACCTACTATATCCCACGAACCTACTATATCCCACGAACCTACTATATCCCACGAACCTACCAGATCCACTATACCCTACCAGATCCACTATAACCTACCAGATCCACTATAACCTACCAGATCCCACCATCCTACCTGATCCTCAAACTGACCCACTAAACCCTACCTGATCTTCTAACCTACTAGATCCCACTTAACCAACCAGATCCCACTTAACTTACCAGATCCACTATAACCTACCAGATCCACTATAACCTACCAGATCCCACTATCCTACCAGATCCCACTGACCTACTAGATCCTACTAACCTACCAGATCTCACTAACCAACCAGATCCCACTAACCTACCAGATCTAACTAACCTACCAAATCCCACTTAACCAATCACATCCCACTAACCTACCAGATCCCACTTAACCAATCACATCCCACTAACCTACCAGATCTAACTAACCTACCAGATCCCACTTAACCAATCACATCCCACTTAACCAACCAGACCCACTAACCTACCAGATCCCCAGACTGACCCACAAAGCAACTATCCCATCGCCAGCCTGAAGGACTCAAACGACAATGGCAGCCTTGTCGGTCAATCCGGCGGTAACCCGAAGAAGGCCAGCCCAGCGTCGGCTTCCTCTGGCTCGGCTAGCTCGGCGGGCGCAGGCACCGGCGGCAACGGTGCCAATACGGCAGCCAAAAGTAAAACTAAGAAAGCTTTGAAGCGTTTGTAATTAACCGAATATTGTCAAGCTAACTACACATATTTAATGTGCGAAAACTAGCTATTAAAAATGCCTACCTGAAATTACTCAATTTCTTATCGTAGTAAAATTATAACTATATTTGCAGTTATTTTATAATATGAATTCAACAAAACTTCTCGTCGATGTTTTCGCTGATGGCCTTTATTTAAGAAAAAAATTACCGAACTTGCAAAAGTACATTTCATAACTGGTTTTCAACTTGTGACATGAATTTTATTAGTTTTTTTCTTAATTTACATGCTTTGTGTATTTAATTTCCTAAACAGGTTTTTATTGTCAATTATTTTATTGATCCATTTAATTGACGTTGGTAATGCATCGATTTAATTTTTACTAGTGTATATTGTACTACTTGTAAGTAGTTTGTAAAGTAGCTTTTTATTAGTAATTTTCATTGTTTTAGTTTAACTAAGCCAAAGAAATACAAGTTTTTCGTATGCATCTTCATTTTACTTATTCATAATTTGTTATTAAAAAGCAATAAAATCAATCGATCAATTAATAATAGAAATGTGTTGCTGTTTTCTGTAGTTGTCACAAAATATTACATTCGTGTCTAAATGCAGCTGGTTTTTACCTTCGCTAATTATACAACTTGTATTGTTCTATTTTTTTGCTTCAAAAGCTTTCAAGTGTAGATAATATAATATACAAGATAATATTTAGCTAAGGACTGGATTTTATTGTCAGGTAGGGAGCGGATGTTTATAGACAGGTAGAGAGCGGATGTTATTATCAGGTAGAAAGCGGATGTCATTATCAGGCAGAGAGCGGATGTCATTATCAGACAGAGAGCGGATGTCATTATCAGGTAGGAAGCGGATTTCATTATCAGGTAGAAAGCGGATGTCATTATCAGGCAGAGAGCGGATGTCATTATCAGGCAGAGAGCGGATGTAATTATCAGGCAGAGAGCGGATGTCATTATCAGGTAGAAAGCGGATTTCATTATCAGGTAGGAAGTGGATTTCATTATCAGGTAGGAAGTGGATGTCATTGTCAGGTAGGAAGCGGATTTCATTATCAGGCAGAGAGCGGATGTCATTATCAGGCAGAGAGCGGATGTCATTATCAGGCAGAGAGCGGATTTCATTATCAGGTAGGAAGCGGATGTCATTATCAGGTAGAAAGCGGATGTCATTATCAGGTAGGAAGCGGATTTCATTATCAGGTAGGAAGCGGATGTCATTATCAGGTAGGAAGCGGATGTCATTATCAGGTAGAAAGCGGATGTTATTATCAGGTCGAGAGCGGATTTTATTATCGGTAATCATAAATGATTGCACCACCACCGATCCTTTCCAGCCCAGGCCAATCAGTTGTCGCCATTTGGAGCAGCTTCGCCTGCTGCCAGCGGCTAGTCGTGCCCGACTATGCCGCAGTTTATCTAGCTCGTCGCCGACATCGCCTGTGGTGGTCCGTTTCGCTCCGTCGCCAACCGGCCGAATGCACGTCGGCGGAGCGCGCACGGCGCTAGTGAATTTTGCATTCGCCAGACGACACGGTGGCAAGTTTCTGCTGCGATTGGAGGACACTGATGCTAAAAGGTGATCCTTAGAGAAGACAGATCCCTTTCCTTTAGGGACAAATCCCATTTCCTTAGGGACAGATCCCATTTTATTAGAGACAAATCTCATTTCTCTTCGAGACTTATCATTTTTTTCCTTATAGACAGATCCCTTTCCCTGAGAGTCAAATTCCCTTCCCATAGAATCAGATCAACCTTTCCCTTAGCAACGGTGCCTCTAAAGCGATTCTATGTTTCCACCAGATGCCGACCAGACGCAGCCAATGACATTTTGGAATCGTTGCATTGGCTTGGCCTTAGCCCAGACAATGCTGAGTCGATCATTGTGCAGTCCCAAAGGCTGGAAGTGTATCGCGAAGCCGCAGACAGACTAGTATCCAACGGACTGGCCTATCCGTGCTTCTGCAGCGAGCACAGGCTGCAATTGCTGCGTAGACAGCAGAGGGCGGCTGGTATGACGCCTGGATACGACGGCAAGTGTCGAATGTTGACAGAGGAGGAGCGAAAGCAACTGATGATCGGTGAGATTTGGCTTAAAGAATTATGAGATAAAACGGATGCAGACAATTAAATCAGCTACTAACAGTAGGCATAATTGTAGTGACTTATTAAAATAAATGCTGTAAGAGCCAGCCCTTGCGGCACTGAACGAATCGAAAAGCCGAGAATCAAACAAATTAACCAAGAGATAAGGAAGGGCGCAGAAGGGTAACCCGAGGGTAAGAGCTGAAAAAGAGGGGGTTAGGAAAGAGCGGCGAACGGCTAGCCAATCAGAGAAGAGGGAGAGGAAAGAGAAGTTAAGGTTAGCTAGGAAGATGAACAGATAGTGGGAGAGAGAGAAAGTACAATAAGAGGGCGCGCTAGCGTAAACAAACACAGTGTGAAAAAACTCGCAACTGAAACGTACCATTAGTATTTGTTATTTGTTTATTTTATAAAAACAAAACATTATAAATACGGATTATATAAACTAAAAAAATTGCAGCCAATCCAACTCCAGTGATTCGGTTCAATATGCGCTCGGCCGTGTCTGGCCTACTACCGCCCATGCCATCCACTAGTGCCAACCCGACAATTGTGTCAGTTCGCGATCTCCTTCTTGGCGATCTATCTTTTCCCATCTCTGGCCTAGAAGCTGATCCTGTACTATTGAAATCAGACGGCTGGCCGGTCTATCATCTGGCTAGCGTGCTGGATGACCGGAGCTCCGGTGTGACGCACGTTATTCGCGGTCGAGAATGGCTGCCTTCAGCTCCGAAGCACGTATTATTGAGACTGGCTCTGGATGCTATACTGCCGCCGCTGCAATCTGGCCTGGTATCGTCTGCTGGACTGTTATTCGCTCACCTGCCTCTGTTGTTGGACTGGCGAGACGGCGCGAAATTGTCCAAACGAAAGGGTGGCATCAGTGCCAGTTCCGGCTCCAACAATGCCGGACCAATTGTTGCTACGGAGATTAGGGAATTGAAATCGATTGGCTACCTACCAGAGGCTGTACTTGATTGGCTAATCTCTGCCACATGGACTAGTAGGCCAGATACTACCGATCCGCCTAGGCTAGCTTTGGAGTCTTTCTCGCGAGCTATCGAACTTAATGAGGCCTGTTTGGCTAGCCGAGATGCCAGACTGGATCCGGGAGCTCTGCGCTCCGCAGGAACACGTTCGTTAATGCCCGAATCGATTGGATCCGATGGGATTCGAGCTGTCAGGCGGACACTGGCCGATGCTGGCTTGTGAGTGCTTACGTGAGGGTTCGGTTGCAGAGCGGTTAACGCGTTTGCCTCTCGCATCACGGTCCCTAAGTTCGATTCCGTGGCGAGCCCACATTAATTTGGGCGCAGCCGTGAATAGTAGCTATGGGCTCTTGTCGTGCAATTTACGCCCTTGAGGGCCAACCTCCAAGGCACAGTGAGAGTGTACACTGCTTGATTGATTTGGATCTGATTGGACTCGGGTTGAGAAGTTTGGGATTTTAGAGGGAGGAAAACAATTACAGGGAGAATATTTGATAGTGGCGTTAATAATTGACCATATGGTGTACTGGCTGTTAGGTGTGGGGATCTGGGATCTGAGGATCTGAGAATCTGAGGATTGAGGATCTGTGGATCTGGGATCTGGGATCTGAGGATCTGAGGATCTGTGGATCTTTTCAAGCTATTTTTTAATATATAACTGGCGCACTATTTGACAACTGTCAATACACAGTCAGCGGGTCGTCCGATTCCGATTTCCTCTGACCACACCTGATTCTCACCTTTACCTGCCTTTCAGTTCGCCTAGCGACGCCGATTTGCATCGTTGCCTAGCAACACTAAAAGGTCGCCTAGTTACCCTAGCCGATATAGGCAATCATCGTTATCTATTTCAAGCAACAGATCCCCTGATAATATGGCAAAGTCTGGGAGATTTATTAAACTCAAAATCAGCGCTCTCACCTGACAGTCAAGATAAGCGGCGTATTCTCGCTGATTTGGCATTGGCCGCTCTGGATCTGTTGCAGGCTGTGACGTCATCGCCAGCCAATGACGCCGCTCCGTTGCAGTCAAAGCCGCCGCCTTTGCACTTTAAAGCGGCCAGAATATTGCTAACTGGCCAATCGGAGGGCGCCTCAATTCGCGAGATCTGCCAGCACCTGGGACCGGATGAAGTTCGGCGTAGATTAAATGATCTGAGAATGAAATTGTCCCTGACTAGTGACACTGCTCAATCAACTTAATCCTTTCAGTCCCGGATGTTGTGCTATTATTAGAGGCCTATGATTAGAATGTAAAACTATGATTGCATTTTATTCTTATCTTTGTGAAATGATGAACTGGTTAATGCTTTGATGATTTTTAATGTGTGACTTTTCAAATTCTATATTATGTTACTTGTAGTAGCATATACATACTATTCTGGTAGACTTTTCTGGTAGCACCTGTACTTAGACTTAAAATTTTATTTTATATATTCTGATTTCTTCTTTTATATCAGAATCGGCACAAGAGTGAAGTTAAGTGCTTCGTTATCTGGTCCCTAGGATTATTTGCCCTTGATCTCCTAACCAAATGGCCTGTCTCCTAGATCCTCAGATTTAACAGTCAGTCTCTAGGATCCTCAGATTTAACAGTCAATCTCTAGGATCCTCAGATTTAACAGTCAGTCTCTAAGATCCTCAGACTGAAGTAGTCACTCTCCCAGATCCTCAGACTGAAGTAGTCACTCTCCCAGATCCTCAGACTGAAGTAGTCACTCTCCTAGATCCTCAGACTGAAGTAGTCACTCTCCCAGATCCTCAGACTAAAGTAGTCACTCTCCCAGATCCTCAGATTGAATTCGCCACTCTCCCAGATCCTCAGACTTTAATCGTTAAGCTCCCAGATCCTTACACTCTACAATCAGTCGCCCATATAGTCAACTCCCAACGCCACTCTCAAATTTTCTCCCAGTTATCTCTCCCCGCTGGAATCCCAAGTCAATGACTCAACCCCCGATAAAAATCAATCGCAGCCGTTAAATCCACTGAATTTCCAGCTCAGAGCTCAGCTCAGCCCTACTCACGCATGGCTTCGCCAGCACCCGGACCAAATGTGAAAGTTGGCTCCCAGGTGGAAATCACAGGTAAAAACCTGCGCGGCACAGTGGCCTTCGTTGGGACAACCCAGTTCTCCTCCGGCAAATGGGTCGGCGTGGCGCTAGACGAGCCGCAGGGTAAAAATGACGGCTCGGTGAATGGCAAGCGCTACTTCACCTGTCCGGAGAATCACGGACTGTTTGTTAGGCAGACTCAGGTAAGCTGTTACATGCTCTTGTTCTGTGTGGTTAAGTTATCGAATAGGTTTGAAAACTAAATTTTAACTTGCACTTCAGCTCACTCTGCTATCGGATCCCAAACCAGCTATAAGCGGCACTCCGTCAAAACTAGCTGCCGCAGCTGCAGCTCCGACGTCGACGACAAAAATTGTCGCACCAACGGCGCCGTCCGGTTTGAAGAAGCCAACTAGCCTGGCTGTGTCAAAGAGTCGCGAATCTTTGCACCGCAGTCGGGAGAGCCTCATCGACGATCAGGAGGCTGGAGGTTCCACCCTGACTGTTGAGCCACCGACGCAGACTCGACGAGTCTCACTGGTGAGGATTTAAAATAAATATCCGATGGCTTTTTCTTGCATTTCTACTGCTAGTAGTGTCTTTTGGAAAACAATTTTAAGTCAGCATAATTTTTCTTGCATTTCTACTGCTAGTAGTGTCATTTGGAAAATTATTTTAAATCAGCCTACTTTTTCTTGCATTTCTACTGCTAGTAGGGTCACTAAGGAAAAAATGAATGAAAGTCAATAAGTGTAACTGGTATAGATTTTTATGAAACTCTGAATATTTTCAATAATCTATATTCGTAGTAGTGTAGTGAATAAGTTTATATGGAAATAAGGACAAAGTTTTTGTATTCTTTTATAAAGTCAGAATATTAAAATTAAGTGATATATAATATACGAGCATTTCGTATTTCTTTGACTTTCAATATCAAATGCTTATCGGAGCTTTTTACTGGTGCTTTCCTTTTGTGTAATGGCGCACTTTACTAAAAGTTCAGTTATTATAAATGGATATTTTCATAAATTTCTCACTTAATCCATTGTGTTGCGTACCACTCACTGACAGGAACCCACAGCGCCGCGTCAAAAGGTAAAAAAAAACTGTTTTAGTCGATTAATTTGATTTAATACATTTCGCCAATCCCTTTAGATAAATTTAGTCTTGTTTAAAGTCAGTATTGTCAATCATAATTTGCTACTTTGTTATAAATGACTATTGTTTTATAAGTGTTGTTTTTAATGCAATACTTCTGAATAAGTAGACTTTGATTTCTTTGAATTGTCATTTTGATATCCCTTATTGATTCTATATTTATTACGTAATTCAACTCACGTCATTAAACTGATTAATAGGTTCTCTATCTATCTATCTATTTGCAGGGGGGCCCGGGGCACTTGTCGCACAAGCGACGGAGTGGCACACCCCCAGACCGGCGAACTAGGCGCTTTTGCGCCCATCGCGCCGCCTCCCCTGAGCAGGCACCACACACAGCAGCACAGACCAGCCGGGGAGGGCAGGAGGCACCCAGAATAGGCAGCAGTGTCCCCCACCCCAGCCCCACACGCACAGAGCAGACCAAGCCGGGGCGGAAGGCTGATAAGAAATCAGTCCTCAGGGGGGCCGGGTGATGAGTGTACACTTATCCAATCGCGCTGACGGAAGTCCAGAGAGCGCGCGGCGGTGTACACCCGCCCTCCAGCCACCCCCCGCAAGGTCTCACGCCCCAGCGCCAACGCACACAACTCACACAACGCAGAACAGGCACATAGAAAGGTAGGAGCGAAGCTATTGATTGATTGCACGAAATATGGTGCACCTCCGCCGGTCGCTACTGTCCAAACCTCCCAACAAGCCCCGAAATTAATCGTGACTTGAAGGGTGAATCGAACTAGCGTCCTTTGGAGTGCGAGGCAGCGACGTTAGCCGCTGACCCACTCGCCCCTCGATTAATAGGTTGCTAGTCCCATTAGACAAATTAATTGAATGGATTGCTAAACTATCCCCGTTGGATGAAATAATAAAATTGATTACTAGACTATGCCACTAATATTGATGAATAGAGTGGATGCTAGCCCTAACTAAATTATACAAAAAGAACTATAATGAATAGCTAGAGCTTTCACATTAGTTAAATAAATTAAGTGACTGTTGTTTCATTAGTCTCGTAGCTACATAGAATAAATTTCTTTTTTTGAATAGCCTATCATTAAATGTTGATTTTGAAACCAATACCTTTAAAACGATTGCTAAAAAGACCCAACAACAGCAGCAGCAGCAGCAGCAGCTACCTGCAGTGCCGCCAGCATCAAATCGCCGGTCAATGCTGATACCACCGTCGGTTGGTATTCAAAGAATCCCAACCAGTAACTCATCGCCAATGGTTTCATCGGTATGGATAGGAAAATCCACAGAAATGATCTGTGTGTGTGTTAGGATATGCAAACCGGGTTTTCATAACCCTGTTTTATTTTTGTTGAAATAAAAACATTTTCAGTTAGTTAATAACTTTTCGTTACTTATTAACAAGTGCAATAACTCGTGTCTTGAAGAAATCTAATTGCGTGCTTTTATTGCTACTAACAAGTAGTAAAACTTGTTTGCAATTTTAACATGCTCGATTTTTATTTTTAACTAAATAATAAGCAAGTGATTTTATATGACTGCATGCAACAGCTTTGAAACCATATTTTAAACCTATTTCGTTAACATTTAATGTACTTTCGTTACCAGCTAAACGATTTATTTTTATTGTTTGCTCATAGTTCATAAAGTGTAATTTTTGTGTTAGCTGCTCATAATTTTTGTAAACAGGTGAGATTAGATTCAAGATTAAATTAGACAGGTAGATTAGATTCCAGATTCAATTAAGCAAGTGAGATTAGATTCCAGATTCAATTAAACAGGTGAGATTAGATTCCAGATTCAATTAGGCAGATGAGATTAGATTCCAGATTCAATTGGGCGGGTGAGATTATATTCCAGATTCAATTAGGCAGGTGAGATTAGATTCCAGATCAATTGGGCGGGTGAGATTAGATTCCAGATTCAATTAGGCAGGTGAGATTAGATTCCAGATTCAGTTAAACAGGTGAGATTAGATTCCAGAGTCAATTAGGCAGGTGAGATTAGATTCCAGAGTCAATTAGGCAGGTGAGATTAGATTCCAGATTCAATTAAACAGGTGAGATTAGATTCCGGATTCAATTAGGCAGGTGAGATTAGATTCCAGATTCAATTAAACAGGTGAGATTAGATTCCAGATTAAATTAGGCAGGTGAGATTAGATCCCAGGTTCAATTAGGCAGGTGAGATTAGATTCTTGATTAAATTAGGCAGGTGAGATTAGATCCCAGATTAAATTAGGCAGGTGAGATTAGATTCTTGATTAAATTAGGCAGGTAAGATTAGATTCCAGATTTAATTATGCAGGTGAGATTAGATTCTTGATTAAATTAGGCAGGTGAGATTAGATCCCAGATTAAATTAGGCAGGTGAGATTAGATTCTTGATTAAATTAGGCAGGTGAGATTAGATTCCAGATTCAATTGGGCGGGTGAGATTAGATTCCAGATTCAATTAGGCAGGTGAGATTAGATTCCAGATTCAGTTAAACAGGTGAGATTAGATTCCAGAGTCAATTAGGCAGGTGAGATTAGATTCCAGAGTCAATTAGGCAGGTGAGATTAGATTCCAGATTCAATTAAACAGGTGAGATTAGATTCCGGATTCAATTAGGCAGGTGAGATTAGATTCCAGATTCAATTAAACAGGTGAGATTAGATTCCAGATTAAATTAGGCAGGTGAGATTAGATCCCAGGTTCAATTAGGCAGGTGAGATTAGATTCTTGATTAAATTAGGCAGGTGAGATTAGATCCCAGATTAAATTAGGCAGGTGAGATTAGATTCTTGAATTAATTAGGCAGGTAAGATTAGATTCCAGATTTAATTATGCAGGTGGGATTAGATTCCAGATTAAATTAGGCAGGTGAGATTAGATTCCAAATTCAATTAGGCAGGTGAGATTAGATTCTCGATTAAATTAGGCAGGTAAGATTAGATTCCAGATTCAATTATGCAGGTGAGATTAGATAACAGAGTAAATTACGAAGGTGAGATTAGATAGCAGAGTAAATTACGAAGGTGAGATTAGATAACAGAGTTAATTACAAAGGTGAGATTAGATACCAGAGTTATTTAAGCAGATAAGATTAGATTAGATATTGACATTGTTAATTCAAAACACTTTCATTTAAGTAAACCTGTAAAAGGCTGACTTGATTAAGAAAAGAAGACAGACAAAAATGAGCACAAAAATTACTCGCATTACCAACCGCAGGCGGTCGCAGCAGATCCAGACCAACTGTTGCTAGCCGCAGGTGGCGGCGATTCGTCACAACGCGACGCCGAACTAGCAGAATCCAATCAGGCGGTTGACAATCTGCGCGCAGAAGTTTCCGACCTGCAGGAGAAATTGGATATTCTAAAACGGAAACGCGCCAACGACAAAGATCGATTGAAGGAGGGCGAGAAAGCTCGCCTGATGCTTCAACAGCTGGAGGAGAATAAGAAACGCATGGCTGAGCAGAATGCCGATCTGCAGCGACAGCTCATGTCGGCTAAGGCTGAGGCTACTCAGATTCGAGAGGCATTCGATCGGTAAGTGGTTAGATCAAGATTGCACCTTATATAGGTCTGGAGTTTAAATCTCAGTTCATGGGAATAGAGAGGTCTGGAGTTCGAATCTCAGGCTTAAATATGGGCCTCTACCTAAATACTTCAGGGCTAAAATCCAAAATACTTCAGGACCTCATTCCTAATACTTCAGGCCCTCTCCCTAAATACTTCAAGGCCTCATTCCTAATACTTCGGGCCCTCTCCCTAAATACTTCAGATCCTCACTCCTAAATACTTCAGGGCCTCTCCCTAAATACTTCAGAGGTCTGGAGTTCGAATCTCAGGCTAAGTGGAAAATCGTTTAAATATGGGCCTCTATCTAAATATTTCAGGGCCTCTTCCTAAATACTTCAGGGCCTCAATCCTAAAGACTTCAGAGGTCTGGAGTTCGAATCTCAGACTAGCGGAACGATTAGTTATCGCATTATGTTTAGGACCTTTGAGTTTGTAATTGAGAGGTTTGAAGTTTGAATCTTAGACTAAGGGAAAAAGTGGTTCTAGTCCAGGGAATTGAGCTCTGGACTCTAAACCGATAGATCTGGAGTTCGAATCTAATTTTTTCCACTTTTTAAAAGATAAAGTTAAGAATTAATCTACCCAAAAAAATAATTAGAGCTTATATAAATTATTTAAAACAATTTATCCAGCTACAAGGAGGACATGGCGGATGTGGCCGAGAACATGGAGCTGGCCACGCTAGACAAAGAGATGGCCGAGGAGAGGGCTGACGAATTAGAGAAGGAAGTTGAATCGCTTAAGCAGCGAGTTGACGAACTCAAATTGGAGAATGAGATTATGCGAGAGGAGGCCGAGGGAACAGGTGAGTGATTTCTATGAAAATAGGTGACCTATTTCCCCTTTTTAATTTCATTAATTATATATAGTCTATGGGCGGCAGGATTGGTATGGCTGTGACGAGTAGCCGCATAATCAATGGCCAACCACCTCAAGTACAATGAGAGTGTACACTGGCAAAAATGACTCGCCGATATGATATTTTAACTCCCATTCTGGCATTATATTGTCTATGGCAAAAATCGAAATTTTCGTACTTACTCACTCTTTTTCTCTATCTGTATAATTAGAAAATGTAGCGCCTACGAGTATCTATGAAGCTGAGTATAAAGAAATTTGTAAGTATATTTATTAATCTGGCTCTTAGTTTCACAAACGCGGCAGTTCTTTATTTTGATTTTCAAGTTAGTCGTTAGTTTTTTCTAAATTGGTTTTTAAAGTTTAGTTTATTGCAGAAAAAGAACTAAATTTATTTATCTATTTTCTTCCAGCCAAAATATTGATGTGTAAGTGCAAACTTAGATAGTATTTGTGATTTTGCCATCAAGCAAAATACAACCCTGTTTGACTTTGCGAAACTTCTCAGGCTGTAAAACACATAACATGCTTTTTTGTCATTTTAAATTTATCTAGTTCATTCACAAACATTCGAATGAACAAAAGATTATAAATAGTTTCTTCTCGCATCAGACTACTAACTGTCAGTAGAAATAAGCGAATAATAAAATTATATTTTTGTTTGACGTCAACAAAAATAGGTTCCTCCCGAGTTTTGTATTCAAATCATTCCGCACGGCACGAGTTGATACTTTTTGAACTTTCTAATTATACTAAAAAGTTCGATTCATCTACTTTAAACAGTAGTAGGATAAAAATTTCTTTCAAGTATTTTATCATCATACTTTTTCCTAGCTAACCAACACGGCGTCACTCCGCTCGAGGTGAAGCAGCTGCAAGAGCAGAACGCCAAGCTAAAGGAGGGTCTGGTGAAATTTCGCGACCTATCCAATCAGGACAAGCAGGAGCTGCAGGCCTGCCGCAAGGAGTGCAAAGAGCTGCGTTCGGAGGCTGAACACCTTCGCCGCGAGAAGGCCAGAGCTTTGGACGAGCTGACAGCTACTAATGAGAAGCTTATTGAGCTGCAGGAACAGGTGAGGTGCAGCAAAATATCGGTTTTGTGGTTGCTAAGGACGATTGTATGTAAAACCGTGTAATTTTGGTTGCTAAGGACTCTTATATAAAAGTCGTGAACTTATGTTTGTTCCTAAGGACGCCAGTATTTAATCATCTAATTATTCGTTGCCAAGGACTACAATTTACTTACAGTTGCGAAGGACGCCAGTGTTATATTGTATATTTGTGGTTGCTAAGGATACCAGTATTAGATCGTGATTTTTGGTTTCTAAGGACGCGAGTAAACTATATTCCCGATTTCGACACTGGCATCCCCCAGGTTGACGCGGCTCTCGGCGCCGAAGAGATGGTCTCCTCTTTAACTGAGAAGAATCTCACCTTGGAGGAGCGAGTGGAACAGCTGACCGAGGAGAAGGAAGACCTGGAACAGCTGTGCGAGATGAACGACGAACTGTTGGAGAGCTCGCGCGAAACCGAAGCAGGCCTAAGAGAGCAGCTGGAGCTGCGGCAGGGCGCGCTGAACGAACTCAAGCGAATGTACAACTGCATGCAGGATAGCGTGAGAGACTACGAGGCCACGATTGGAAAGTTTCGCGATCTGGTGAAGGAGCTGCAGGTGAGAACTGTCTGCAGCAAAGTCTTGTCTTGTGGGCTGCTTGACTTCTATTCTTCAGGTTCTGGTTCTAACACTCCTATATACTTCAGGGCCTCACTCCTAAATACTTCAGGTCCGCATTCCTAAATACTTCAAGGCCTCACTCCTAAATACTTCAGGGCCTCACTCCTAAATACTTCAGGGCCTCACTCCTAAATACTTCAGGTCCTCATTCCTAAATACTTCAGGTCTTCATTCCTAAATACTTCAGGGCCTCACTCCTAAATACTTCAGGTCCTCACTCCTAAATATTTCAGGTCTTCATTCCTAAATACTTCAGGTCCTCACTCCTCAATACTTCAGGGCCTCACTGCTAAATACTTCAGGTCCTCACTCCTAAATACTTCAGGTCCTCACTCGTAAATACTTAAGCGCCTCGTTCCTAAATATTTTATTGCCTCTTCCTAAATACTTCAGGTCCTCACTCCTAAATACTTCAGACCCTCTACCTATATACTTCAGGGTCTGTCTCGTGATATCCCATCTAACCAGCCGAACTATAATTAATCCCACAACAATTATTTTTTCAGGAGCAAAATCGCCAGCTGCAACAGGCTAAGCCGTCTGCCGCAGAAGATACCGCTCAGCAGCAGCAGACCGCGGCCGCTGCAGCCGCAGCCGACGCTGCAGCTGCCGCGGTTGTAGCCGGCAGTTTCGACTTCAAGAGTCACATGGCCGAGACCAGACAATTGGCCCGCCTAATCGACTCGGAGCTGCGCGAACTCGACGCCGCCCAGAACGCGTCCCACGTCAAGCTGCTCTGCGCCTTCCTGCCGGAGTCGTTCGCCCGTCGCGGCGGCGATCACGACTGCGTCCTGATTTGCCTGCTGATGACCCGCATGGCCAGCAAGTGCGACCTGATGTGCGACCAGCTCAGGGAGAGATTCGGCCTTGATCAGCTGGCGCCCGCTGCCGCTGCTGCTGCCGCTGCCGCTGCTGCTGATAGCGCCGACGCTTCCCCGCCGCCGCCGCCGCCGGCCACCGAACAGCAGAGATTCGCCGCTCACCTGCGCTGCCTGCTGGGCCACCTGCGTCACCTGTTGGGACATTTTCAGCACGCCCTGGTCACCTGCTCGCCCGAGCTGCTGGTCAAACTCGCCAGCCTGTTCCCCGAGCTGCTGGGACAGGAGGCTGCTGTAAGCTTCACCTTTATTGAGTCTCGATTTATCAAATTCCAATCACACTTTCTGACTGCTCAGTTAAGTCCCATGTCGCCTAGTATCCCACTTTCCTAAATCCGCAATAATGATTTTTGTATCTCACTTCTTAAACAAAATCGTCTATTATCCCATTTCTCTAAATCCCATATCGCCTGATATCCCATTTCTCAAAAGTCCTACATCCCAAAGTCACACATGTGGGCTCATACTGCGCTATCCTCAAATGTCAAATCCCATATTTACTAATGTCCCAACATACTGTTCGTTCGTCTTAAGATCCCATTTACCTGAGTCTCAATATTCTCCCAGAATTTCACTTCCCAATCGCCGATCCCTCATCCAGCTTGACCAGCTAATCGAGCTGCTTAGAAAAGGCGCGCTTGACGAGAACTGCGACACCGCCTCCTTGGAGCGTCTCCTTCACTACATGGACGACCTGTACCGCATCAACCTGGCCTCCCTGCCTGCCGACCCCGCCACCTGCCTGCGCGGATTGGCCAGCATGGCCGCCTTTGCCGGCGACGCTTTCGGAGCCATTGTTGACAGACTCAAAGCCGGCTTGCCTTCCATTCTGTTGGCCGAATCGCAGGCTAAATCTCTGTTTGTTAAACTCACTTCTCTCAAGACTGAGTTTGTTAGCAAAGGTGAGAATGTTTGTCACACTGCTCTCCCTTCTCTACTCGCATCTCACTCTCACTTCCTTACCTCTATCATGCCATCTCTATATTCCTCTATCCGTCTCTATATTCCGTCTCTCCATCTCTATCTTCCCTTTATCCATCTCTATCTTCCGTCTATTCATCTCTATATCCCCTCTATCCATCTCTATCTTCCCTCTATCCATCTCTATATCCCCTCTATCCACCTCTATCCATCTCTGTCTCTCACTATCCATTTCTATCTTCCCTCTATCCATCTCTGTCTCTCACTATCCATTTCTATCTTCCCTCCATCCATCTCTATTTTCCCTCTATCAATCTCTATCTTCTCTTTGTCCATCTCTATCTTCTCTCTGTCCATCTCTATCCATATCTATCTTCCCTCTCCTATTATCCCAAGGTCGGGGCATTCGTCGCCGCCTACCAGCCGACAGTCGGCAGCAGCCGTTGCGCCTACCCGAGCCTGTTCGTCAGCGCCTAGACTCTAGCATTGCTCAGCTGAGCACAGCTATGAGAGCCCTTCAGTTCGCGTGCAGAGAAATGCACCAGGCTCCGGAGGCTGACTCTGTCACTGCCGTTGTCGGCTACCTCCTGGCTGGCGTTGAGTCCACTTACGACCTGAAGAATGTCACCTCGTTGGATCGTCTGGACAAGGAGCTCGACTCAGTGTTTGACTCTCTGCAATCCGTGTGCGCCGCTGTTGAACACGGCGAATACGATTTCGATGGCACCAAGACTGCGGCCGACGTTCGCCCGGTTGAGCCCGTCCTACTGCGCGCCCAGGCCTTCCGCAAGGAGCTGGCCGACAATGATATTCTGCGCGGCAAACTGGAGGCCAAAGATTCCGAACTCAAAGAGCTGGTTGTGCAGATCAAACAGAAGCAGCAGGATTTGTCTGAGGTTTGTTTCTAGGAAATCTAATCTAGTTTGATCTAGGGAATCTCGGAAAGATTTGATTTGTAGAATTCTTGAATTTGGCCACGCCCGAATGCTAACAGCTTTGGATGGTGTCCGATTGATTGACAGACTAGGCGATGGTGTCCTGTGGTTGAGCTGCGCCTAATATTTTGGCTTGATCAGTGAAATTGGAGAAATTCGCGTCAGGGTGTCCATTGTGGCCTATTTCCACCTGTTGCTGCCATTGAAGGTCCAGCACACCGTCTAGATAAAGGTAGGTGACGACAGAAGACGGAGATGATGCAAGCACATTCGGGTGACATGCTGATCAATTTTGAATGTCTGGCAAGGCCGCACTGAGGCGCAGTGCTAATTTGTGTATAGGGGTGTATGAAACAAATCCGACCTTCGGCCAGAACCATCGAACATCTCGACGATGTGAAGAGCTGGCAACTTGATTCTTGTTTCAGAAGATGCGAAACAAAAATAAGGGCCGTGTTTTTCTAAGAAATCTGTGAACTATCCAAAGTTTTCCTGGAAATCGATTCCATTTTCTAAAAAAAATCTGAATTCCTAGTTTCTAAGAAAGCCCTTCTAAATCTTAGAAGATATTAGAATTATTATCTTGAATTTCGATTTCTAAAATCTAGGTATAGGTACTTTTTTTCCTAGAAATGTTCCAAATTTTCAATGCATCCCACCTTAAGTTTTTCGTTATTTCTAAGAAATCAAATATGTTTTTTTGCTTTTCTTTGCGGCTTTTTTAGAAGAAAAATGCGATTTCCGATTCCTCCCAAATATCCTACAATCCAAAAATGTTTCAAACAAAACACAAAAACATTTTCCCAGGCCACCACCAAGCTGGCCATGATTGAAAAACGACTCGAACTGACCAAGAAGGAATACGAAGAACGCTGCGGTCGACTGCAAGTGCTGCTAGAGCAGACAGAGTCGCAGCTGAAGAAGAAGGAGACAGAATTTGAGCAGACTGTGGAAGCTTTGCAGAGCGACATCGACTCGCTTGAGTCCGAGCGGCACGAGCTGCGCGACAAGCTGAAATCCCTCAGCAAGAAGAACCTGCTGGAAGGATTGACTAGCCGAGTGCCGGCTGCTGCTGGACAGCAACAGTCTGGAGCTGGTGAGATTGGGATTCATTCGGGATCAACAGATTGAGATTTTTTTGGGATCAACAGATTGCGATTTATTTGGGATCAACAGATTGGGATTCACTGGGATCAACAGGTTGGGATTCATTTGGGATCAACAGATTGGGATTCACTGGGATCAACAGGTTGGGATTCATTTGGGATCAACAGGTTGGGATTCATTGGGATCAACAGGTTGGGATTCATTTGGGATCAACAGGTTGGGATTCATTTGGGATCAACAGGTTGGGATTCATTTGGGATCAACAGGTTGGGATTCATTTGGGATCAACAGGTTGGGATTCATTTGGGATCAACAGGTTGTGATTCATTTGGGATCAACAGGTTGGGATTCATTTGGGATCAACAGATTGGGATTCACTGGGATCAACAGGTTGGGATTCATTTGGGATTCATTGGGATCAAAAGGTTGGGATTCATTTGGGATCAACAGGTTGGGATTCATTTGGGATCAACAGGTTGGGATTCATTTGGGATTCATTGGGATCAAAAGGTTGGGATTCATTTGGGATCAACAGGTTGGGATTCATTTGGGATCAACAGGTTGGGATTCATTTGGGATCAACAGGTTAGGATTTATTGATATTGGTGTTGGCATTCCGAAGCGCCCTTCCTGCCTGAAGTGGCATCTGAAGGCTTCCTATCCAATTACAACAAGTGAATCGATGCTTTGACGATTTTTTGTCTTACTCCATATTCGAAATCCCGAACCTCACACACCGTCAGCCTCTTCCGCCGCGTCCGCTTCCGGTCCAACACTTGGCGGCGGCGACGCCTCCCACTTTCACCGTCAGCTGGAGGCGGCCAACGCCGCTCTGCAGTTTGCCACCAGCGAGAATGCCCGCCTGCGCTCCGAGAAACTGCGGCGCGAGTTGGCCAGCCTGGCTCCGCTGCGACCGCCGCCGAGGAAGCCGACGGGTTTGGACCAGTCGCTGACCGGACTCTGTCAGGCCTCTGAATCGCCGGCTCCCGGCGTGCCGGAGCTCTGGCGCCGATCGTGCGATCTGGCCAACGAGTTGAAGCGCCAGCTGCTGCTAGACGATGAGTCCAGCGGCTCCGTTGTTGGCGTTGTTCAACTGGCCCACCCGAGACAGGAGCCGCCCGAGCGCCAGCTGGTGGAATCGCGCATTCGACTGGCCGCTCTGGCTGCCAAAGTTCGTCAGGTAAATATCCATTTTACTAGATTTCATTTAACATGCTGACAGGCTTTTATCTGACGGGCTTTCATTTGACAGGCTTCCATCTGACTGGTTTCCATCTGACAGACTTCCATCTGACAGACTTCCATCTGACAGACTTTCATCTGACAGGCTTTTATCTGACAGACTTTTATCTGACAGGCTTTTATCTGACAGACTTACATCTGACAGGCTTTTATCTGACAGACTTACATCTGACAGTATTCTAAACTCACAGGGTTTCATCTTAAAGAGTCACCTAAAAACAGCATGTCTTCTTTATAGATTCAGTTGAATCTAGCTGATGATGTAAGATCTTGTGATGTCCGCCTGTACGCAGGTAGCCGCAGACGTCGCCTCGGCTTCGTCGTCATCGACGAATCGTCGCCAACTGATGTCCGATCGGCGACCAACCCCAACCCCGGCCTTCGATCAGTGCCGCCTGATTGGCCGACTGCGCTGTCCGGCTGGGGCGGCGACATCAAAGCCAGACGGTCAGCTGGTGCGAGTGGCCTTGCAAGCGGAACGGCTGCAGGCTTTGCACGTCAAACTGTTGGCTTGATGGCCAACTAGATAATCTTCTGTCTGATTGATTGCAAATCTCTTCTAAATACTTGGTTACTGTGACTAAATTATTGTTTATAGATTGCATCGCTCTCTTGGTGTGTGTGTGTGTGTGTGTGTGTCTATCGTCATTTCATAAGTAGAAAAGTTAAATAATAAAAAACTAATGCTACTACTCAACAGTAGAAAGATCCGTTTTTCTTTATCTCCCAAACTATTCAACCAATTGCCATGATAATCTGCAACAAGGACTAAATTTTTCTGCTCTATTAGATAAAACAACTTCCCGAGTCACAAAACATCGACATCGTCGAGATATTCAATGGATGTCTGTGGCAGAAACCATTAATTAGGCATCATTTTTCTGCTCTCAAAATTTCATCATGAAACCCCATATCGGCTATCATTTTTAACTATTTTGGGTAAGCTGTCCTTGTCACCAGGGTCTCTGAAAAATTGCTGAATATCTCGACGATGCTGACTCGGACGGCTTTGAAAATTAGATCATCGCAAAGGGCGGAACATTTTGAGGTAGGCAGTTGGTACTTTGAAATGTTGAATTAGGCTAACTAAACTACGAGTAGTACGAGTATATAGTAAGATTTCGCTTGAGCTATCGTGAAATTTTCGCTTCTTTCTTTCGAATTTCGACTCTCAAGCAATCACTGAATTAAATTTTTTTTGTAGAAAATAGAATAGTCATTGTAGGAAAGATTCACAGAAACACAGAAATATTCACAGCTTTTCTTTAGGTTTTGCTGCTATTAAAATTTTATAATCTTACCTTGGTGTATTGCTAATTGCTGTATTAATCAGACTCGGTTATTTGGTCAGCTTTTGCTTTTCTTCTTCATCAATTTGTTAGTTTGCGCGGTGACAGAATGTCATGCATAAAAAATCGGAAAGTTCAGTCTTTATCAATTTTATCTTCATGCACTTTTGTTTGCCATTGTCAGCCATTGTCGAATGCTAAATAAAATCAATCTGCTACTAAAATACACTTACAAATCTATCTGTTACATATGGATACACAGTTTATCGCTTAAAAAACGAGATGAAATTTTTCGTTTCTCATTGTTTCTATAAAAACCTGTCTTGTTTGAGGGGTAAAAATGGGTTGTACCCACGGGTTGCTATTTCTAAAAATAGCAACAAAAGCTAAACGACCAATCAAATTTTAGTAAATTCGTTATTTTTTCAGACAGTGTAACGACTTATTGAAGCGTAAAAAGGGCTAATTAAATGTGAAACATTCCGTTTACATTAAAAAACTACAAAAATCTACAACATAATAAAGAAATATCGTTCTCATTCTGTTAGCAAAACGTTTGTATATTAAAATCTGCTGATTTTTTTCTGAGGAGATATTTCGTGCATAATTAGTACTTTACTACTATTGCAGTTTACTACTATTTACTACTATTACTACTATCAACAATAATAACCGACATTGTTACCTGATGAAATTTTGTGAGCAGAAAAAATGAGCCTTTATTGTTGGTTTTTGCCACGAGACACCCCGACAAGAGTCGTTGAATATCTCGACGATGCCGGTATTTAGTGATCGAGGATAGAGCGGAAATTTGAGCCCGTGTTCTGAATTTCCTGGGCGTTTGGCTGAATATTTTAGGAGATACAGAAAAAAGAAAATGTGCATATTTGAAATATTGGTCTTTCTATTGTTAGTTAAAAGTACGTATAGAATCCGATAAAAGTGCATTCAGGTTTGGCTTAAAGTACATGTGGACTCTGTTAAAAGTACTTTTGGATTCTGTTAAAAGTACATTTGGACTCAGTTAAAAGTACATCTTCGATTAATTGACGCCGCTTCTAACTGCCACCGCCGCCCTCCGACCGGCGTTGGCAGCCAAAGCTCGGCTGAGAGCCAGTTTAAAAACTGCCCTCCTGTAGCGATTCCAGGCCACCTGGGTGTAATAGTTGCTCTCGAATACTCGCTCGCTGGGGTAGGGCTGCACCGCCTCGCGAACTCTTAGGCGGACCCGCTCCGGCGCGTGCTGGATAAAGAAGGCCTTGGATAGTAGGACGCATTCGGCACCGTTGCTCACCTGTTCGGATTTCGGGTAATCATTTACACGAATGGTACAGATTCGTGGTTGAAAGTATTTGAAAAGGTGTTGTCAAATGAATGATGGTCTCGCTTTGAAACAGGTGTTGTCAAATGAATGATGGTCTCGCTTTGAAACAGGTGTTGTCAAATGAATGATGGCCTCGCTTTGAAACAGGTGCTGTCAAATGAATGATGGCCTCGCGGCGGAAACGAGCTCAGGAACCACTTTCCAACATTCAACCCTCTCATCTTTCGATCATCGATCCAAGATCTCACCAGTGAGACACTGGCGCTGTCCTCAACCTCGTGAATTTTCTCATCCTTGAACATGATATCGGACAGGCCCTAAAATGGCGACAATATTAAATACGTCAATTCTCCTATGTTAAAGAATTTGAGAAAACAATAGGAAAAAGTTTTTTTATAAAAAAAGCGGCCTCACAAAGACGTCGCCGGGCTTCAGAATGCAAATCTCCACGGCGACACATTTTTTTTCGTCTTCCGTCGTGGCTGGATTCATCTGGGAGCTGTCTTCCTGGGCAGTCGCGTCGGCCTCAGCGCTGAAGTCCAGTCGACCATCGTCTGTTGTCACAATAAGCCTCGGCACTTGACGCCGAATCTCTAGCGACGGCGGCGGCTTTAACTCCGAACTGGCCGAGGCGGCCGACAGGCTGTCCAGGCCAAGGCTGCGCTGTTTCTTGGAAATTTCAAATTTGAACTGGTGCCGCTTCGGCTTTGATAGACCAGTGTCAATTTTCGAGTCTGTGAAAGATAGGCGCGTTTTTTGACACATACGACGTACCCAGACGCTGATAGGATCAAACACTCTGTACTTTAAAATGGAGTTTGTGTTTACTGCATGGGGTGGACATTGTGCCTATTGTTATAGACATGGTGCCTGTTTCGGTGGACATAGTGTCTGTCGAGGTGGACATAGTGTCTGTCGAGGTGGACATAGTGTCTGTCGAGGTGGACATAGTGTCTGTCGAGGTGGACATAGTGTCTGTCGAGGTGGACATAGTGTCTGTCGAGGTGGACATAGTGTCTGTCGAGGTGGACATAGTGTCTGTCGAGGTGGACATAGTGTCTGTCGAGGTGGACATAGTGTCTGTCATGCTGGACATAGTGTCAGTTGCGGTGGAAATATCCGTAAATTAAAGTAACAGTAGTTTTTTATGGATTTTTTGTTGTTGAGGGAAGTTCGCTCACAGCTCAGGCCACTGCTTGGCTGCAGTCCTGGCAGTGTGACATCGGCCGTCCTAGCCGACTTTGACGATCTGTCGCTGCTTCCGCCGCCGCCGCCGCCGCCGCTTCGAGGCGACTCTGGCTGAGCTGGAGGCTCTCGAGGACTGTCGCTGCGGTTCACCAGCAGGCGCTTCATCACCCGGCAGAATCCGGACCGAATGATGACCAGATCCGGGCAGGTCTTGCTGTCCGCCACCACCACCGCGTTGCGCCGATAGCAGCCGGCCCGACAGGCGCTCGGATTCGATAGCAGCGGCTCGGTTGGTAAAAAGCGCATAAATGAGCAGTTTAACAGGTAGCGTAGGTGATCTGGGACACCACCGCCGCCACCGCCTCCGCTTCGGCCTGAGGCGCTTGTCTCCGGGTTGGAGAATATTTCCTGAAATGTTTTATTCATTTATTCATTAATGGTTTAACTAAATACAAGTTGAACTACCTTCGGATGAGGGATTGGAAAGGATAAAACTCCCTTCGCCCGAATTCCATCAGAGTCCAGAGCTGCTGTTGGATTTGCATTTTTCAAAATTCCATTCTTTGTACTTTAATCTGTACTTTTGTACTTATGTACTTATGTACTTATGTACTTTTATTCAGTTGTCCCTTTCATTAGTTTTTTGTCTACCCTAACCAAAAAATGCTACCTAGTTGTCTATGTTCCCATCCCGAGTGCAAAACAGGTCTTCTGTTTTTAGTTTATGGAAGCCATCGTTTTCACTCTTTACCGCTACTCGGTCTTAAATATGCCTACTTTTCATTGGAATTATAGTTTAATTCATAATTTGGCAAAACGACAGGTTTGAGTTTCAATAAGTAAACTTTTAGCACCACTCTCGGCCTTGTGGTTTTTTGTTTTATTGTGCCACTACATCTAACCTCTTATCTGTGCCGCCTCGTTCAACCCTTTGATCTATGCCGCCTCGGCTAATTCTATTATTTGTGTGTGCCGCCACGTCGAAATTTGATCTGCAACCACCTCGGTTAACCTTTGATTTACAACCTAATATCGAATCTTTGATCTATGCCGACTGGGAATTTAAAGATCTCATTGATAAGCACTAATAATTTGATGCCTCACCTGAAATTCATCCCTACCAATGGCCAGCAGCTGCATGGCATCCTGGCTAACAATGCTAGCCGTCCTGGTGACCTCCTGCATGAGGGCCACCTCGCCAAAGGCCTGGCCCTGACCCAGCCTGGCCACAATGGTGTCCCTCTGCTGCTGCATCACGCTAACCAGCGCCCGGCCGCTGATGATGACGTAGAAGTTGACCCCGGCGTGACCCTGACGGATGATGACTCGACCAGGCGGCACAGTGTGATAGCGAGCCACTCGGGCCAGTTTCTCCTGCACCCTCAGCGGATACTCGTTGAATGTTGGCAGACGTTGCAGGCCGCGAGTGATTGCCCTCACCTGGGCTGAACTGCGCTCCTGCGGCTGCAACTGCAGAATCTGCTTTAGCTCAGCGCTCAGCTCAATCTGGGGAGAATTGGAACGGGGTGGCTGTTGGGATAAAGAGGCCTGTAGGCTGTCGCTATGGCCCGCATCCTGGCCTAGCGCATTCTGCATTGTCGGCTTTGAATGACTAAAAAATGCGGTACACTATTAGGAGGCTATTGAGCATTTGCTGTGCATTGTGCAGGCCTGAGATTCTGGCGCTTAACTATGAACACAGGCCCTATTTGTGATTTTTTACTGCTCATAAGCCCGCGAGGAATTCTATGTATACTCTGAAATTCTAACGTTTTAAAAGACAGACTTTTGTGACAGACACTGTGTTACTCGCCAAGAGATTCTTCGGAAAATGTTTTTTTCAATATTTCATACTTTGACTACTGCAAGTAGAATCTATGCGTAGTTACAAAATGAATGAAAGTTTTCTAACAAACGCCTTACCTCCTTTTTAGCTCGAAAGTGAGCCACGTTGAATGCCAAATCAGCCGCGTCCGAGTCGTCGACCTCGTAGGGCTTGAGGGCTCTCGCAACGCGATTGCTGGAGTCGTCATAACTAGGAGAGAACGTCCAGGTTCAGGAAACTTTAACAAAATAAAACTATTTTATGTCGAACTCACAATTTGGGAAGGTGATAGTTCATCTCCCTGAGTATCTAGGAGGGTGTCATTTCATCTCCCTGAGGATCTGGGAATGTATCAGCTCACTCCCCTGAGGATCTGGGAATGTATCAGCTCACTCCCCTGAGGATCTGGGAGGGTGTCAGTTCATCCTGAGGATATGGGAGGGTGTCAGTTCATCCTGAGGATATGAGTGGGTGTCAGTTCATCCTGAGGATCTGGGTGGGTGTCAGTTCATCCTGAGGATCTGGGAGGGTGTCAGTTCATCCTGAGGATCTGGGAGGGTGTCAGTTCATCCTGAGGATCTGGGAGGGTGTCAGTTCATCCTGAGGATCTGGGAGGGTGTCAGTTCATCCCCCTGAGGATCTGGGATGGTGTCAGTTCATCCTGAGGATCTGGGAGGGTGTCAGTTCATCCTGAGGATCTGGGAGGGTGTCAGTTCATCCTGAGGATCTGGGAGGGTGTCAGTTCATCCTGAGGATCTGGGATGGTGTCAGTTCATCCTGAGGATCTGGGAGGGTGTCAGTTCATCCCCCATGAGGATCTGGGTGGGTGTCAGTTAACTCTGGGGATCTGGGCTCACCGATTAATAACCGATTTCATCCACCGAATGGCCATGATCACAGAGCGAACCATGCCCTGAAAGCGCTTCAATGCCTGAAGGTGAGGAGATGAAGCAATTATGGTGACTTAAAAACAGGTTTCATTCTATGAAAATTGAATGATCTGTCCCGACTGCAAACATCCATTAAATTTCAGATTCCGCTTTGAGATCAAATCGAGAGAAATTAAGGTACAATTCGACAAAAAAAGTTTGAGCAAATACGAGCTATGTACTGGCGTACATCCACATGCCATTAGACATTATCGGAAATACAACGCCTTCTACCCGTTTCACAGTCGGTGCACTTTCGCTGTGTTTGCACTTTCAGTCTCGTGAGCTCCTAATTTTCCGGCTCTGCTCAAAGCTGCCCCCTTTCAGGTAAGTCTGAGGTTACGGACGAGAAAGTTACTGAGCTGGTCTGAGCAGCCACTGCTGCAGTTCTTTACTGTAAGCACAATGGCATGCAGACTCTGTTTATGCACACACACATATACAATGAATGGATTGACGGTCTCAATGCGAGTCACAATGAGACTTCCTGAGATGCAAACAAACTAAGAAGCTATTAGATTGTATTGCGTTTTTTATTTTTCGTATATAAAAAATTAAACTTACCATCTACGAGTACTAATTGAAAGTAAGTATTAGTAATCCAAGTAATCCAATATAGAACACCCACCTCACTCTTAGCCACGATAGACACCCACCTCACTCCAATCCAAGATAGACATCCACCTCACTCTTAGCCACGATAGACACCCACCTCACTCCAATCCAATATAGAACACCCACCTCACTCTTAGCCACGATAGACACCCACCTCACTCCAATCCAATATAGAACACCCACCTCACTCTTAGCCACGATAGACACCCACCTCACTCCAATCCAAGATAGACATCCACCTCACTCTTAGCCACGATAGACACCCACCTCACTCCAATCCAATATAGAACACCCACCTCACTCTTAGCCACGATAGACACCCACCTCACTCCAATCCAATATAGAACACCCACCTCACTCTTAGCCACGATAGACACCCACCTCACTCCAATCCAATATAGAACACCCACCTCACTCTTAGCCACGATAGACACCCACCTCACTCCAATCCAATATAGAACACCCACCTCACTCTTAGCCACGATAGACACCCACCTCACTCCAATCCAATATAGAACACCCACCTCACTCTTAGCCACGATAGACACCCACCTCACTCCAATCCAATATAGAACACCCACCTCACTCTTAGCCACGATAGACACCCACCTCACTCCAATCCAATATAGAACACCCACCTCACTCTTAGCCACGATAGACACCCACCTCACTCCAATCCAAGATAGACATCCACCTCACTCTTAGCCACGATAGACACCCACCTCACTCCAATCCAATATAGAACACCCACCTCACTCCAATCCAATATAGAACACCCGCCTCACTCCAATCCAATATAGAACACCCACCTCACTCTTAGCCACGATAGACACCCACCTCACTCCCAGCCACCCCACCTCACTTTCTGCCCCTAAAAGACACCCACCTCACTCCAATCCAAGATAGACATCCACCTCACTCCCAGCCCCAGCAAATACACAGCACACTATTCGTTGTCACACACTGAGTTTTAATAGTCGAGTTCCTATAATCCATACTCAAAGAACTCAAAGAATACTAAAGCCTACTAGCATAAATAAAGTATGTAGAGTCAGTTACGAGACGTAAACGAACGGCGGAATGGGGCACTGAGAAAATTCACAATTGATTTCTATGCCTTTCCTCTAGCAATTTGTCGCAGGGAAAAATGTTTACAGAACAATAGGACTAGCTTGATCAGGCATCGGGGCTGAGAACAATGCCCCAGCTAGCATTTAATCAGCTATATGAACAATGAGCTGCGGGCTTTGTTAGCGAAAAATCCTAACTGGGATGCGTTTTTTTCTGAATCTGAATTAAAACTGATTTGCTAAACAAGCTCTCAGCTAGCAAGGTAGATTTTAATCAAGGTAATTGAAATATAATCTAGACAAGACCAAGCATTCAACGTGCATAGTAATTACTGTTGTTGCAACTGTCTCCTGTCACTTTACTGCATTGGGTAGGGGTAGTAGGGGACATGATGGATGTGGAGGAGATAAGATGGGGTGTGGAGGAGATAAGATGGGGCGAGGAGGAGATAAGATGGGGTGAGGAGGAGACAAGATATGGTGAGGAGGAGATAAGATAAGGTGAGGAGGAGATAAGATAAGGTGAGGAGGAGATAAGATAAGGTGAGGAGGAGATAAGATAAGGTGAGGAGGAGATAAGATAAGGTGAGGAGGAGATAAGATAAGGTGAGGAGGAGATAAGATAAGGTGAGGAGGAGATAAGATAAGGTGAGGATGAGATAAGATAAGGTGAGGAGGGGATAAGATAAGGTGAGGAGGAGATAAGATAAGGTGAGGAGGGGATAAGATAAGGTGAGGAGGAGATAAGATAAGGTGAGGAGGAGATAAGATAAGGTGAGGATGAGATAAGATAAGGTGAGGAGGGGATAAGATAAGGTGAGGAGGAGATAAGATAAGGTGAGGAGGGGATAAGATAAGGTGAGGAGGAGGTAAGATAAGGTGAGGAGGAGATAAGATAAGGTGAGGAGGAGACAAGCCCTTGTAATGTGGAGCTTCTAGCTCACCAGAAATCGTCGACGCCAGGTCAGAGGGCTCCAACCTTCGTCGGAATCCATCGGATCCTTCAGCTGCTCCGCGTCGCCAGCAGCTCCGACATTCGCAGCGTCGCGACCCCCGGCGGCTGTTCGAGTCGCTCTCGTCTGGCCGGCCTCCGCCTGGCGCTGTCGCTGACGCTGCTGGCTGTCTGTCAGCTCGGACTTGGAGCGGCTCTGAACCTGGAGCTGGGGCTTCGGCATGCTCAGCTGAGTCGCTGAGTCGACTCCAGGTGCTGCGAAGGCTGACTCGGCCTAGTAATTAAGGAATTTAGCGGCGAAGTTTGATGAAAATAATAACTGATTAAACCTACACCCACACCCATCCTCAATCTGCTGGTACCCATTTTACAGCTGGGTGAACTGAAGCAATGCAGAGTTAAGTGTCTTTCTAGAGGGCAAAGTTCTTTCATTGAAGCCGGGAATCGAACCTCTGACCTTCAAGTCCTGTGTCCGACGCCCTAATTACTGGGCTAAAATCCCTAATCAGTATTATCATAAAAAGAAAACAGAACAGTGCATGCGTACAGTATCTACAGTAAACAGTAGATGTACAGGAATTGATCTCAATCTATTATAACAGTCTCCTTTTCTAATTTGATTGCTACAACTCTTACCTTGAAGTTAATTAGTAAAGAGTGTACCGATTCGAAACCTACCGGTGCACGTAGAGATCACGAGTACCCTTATTTCTCGTTACTCTCCTTCTCTCCATAAAATCTGACTACTTTCTATGAGAGTCGAGTGCGCACATTCTGAGCATAGCAACAGCCAATAGCGGCAAAGTGAGTCTCTGCCCCATTGTGGAAAATCGGAATAGCAATTTCCTGCAAGCTCAGCAAAGCGGCACTGTTGAAGCTGCTGTTAAAAACTGTGAATCTAAATAAGAGAGTGAACTTTTAAACTCTAAGAAAAGCTATGAAATTGGATAAATTGGAGCAGTGTAGAGGAATGCAGTAGGGGTGCGGGCAGTGGCACATCATTTGGTGACACTGGACCCGCAGCCAGCGAGTAGACGATACTGTCCATTTCGCTGACTCCTGAGCACACACTCACACAGGCCTGTGTGTACATCTGCCCTGACTTTCTCATCGTCAGGAAGTGTACACTCTCACTGTGCCTTGGAGGTTGGCCCTCAAGGGCGTAAATTGCACGACAAGCCCCCGAGCCTTCTTCTACGCGGCTACGCGCCAAATAAATGCGGCCTCGCCACGGAATCGAACTCAGGGACCTTGGTGCGAGAGGCAAACGCGTTAGACCGCTCAGCAACTCACCCCCTGGACGGCCTTAAGGAAGAACACGGTGATATCCGTGCCGGCGTAGATCTAATAGAGAAGATTTTGTATTTCATTATTGTCTCTTAGTCTCGGAATTCGAATTAACAATTGTCTTTTAGTCCCGGATTTCGATTTATAAAATTGTCTTTTAGTCCCGGATTTCGCATTATTAATTGTCTTTTAGTCCCGGATTTCGCATTATTAATTGTCTTTTAGTCCCGGATTTCGATTTATAAAATTGTCTTTTAGTCCCGGATTTCGCATTATTAATTGTCTTTTAGTCCCGGATTTCGTATTATTAATTGTCTTTTAGTCCCGGATTTCGCATTATTAATTGTCTTTTGAGTCCCGGATTTCGCATTATTAATTTTCTTTTAGTCCCGGATTTCGCATTTCTAGTTGTCTTTTAGTCCCGGATTTTGCATTAATAATTGTCTTTGCGTCCCGGATTCTGCATTAGTTATTGTCTCGTAGTCCCGGATTCTGCATTAGTTATTGTCTCGTAGTCCCGGATTCTGCATTAGTTATTGTCTCGTAGTCCCGGATTCTGCATTAGTTATTGTCTCGTAGTCCCGGATTTTGCTCTAATTATTGTCTCTTAGTCCCGGATTTTGCTCTAATTATTGTCTCTTAGTCCCGGATTTTGTATTTAATTATTGTCTTTTAGACTTATAGGAATTTTGTTAGAAATTGTCTCTTAGTCCCGGATAAAATTTAGTATTGAAAGAAGACAACAGAAATTTACATTTAATTCGCATCTCTTTTTACACACTTAAAGTCTTAAACTAAATCAGTTTAGTGTAGAAAATGCAGGCAAATTTATTGACTCCGGGTTAGTTCTGTTGTTAGTTAGTTCAATTGTTAGTTCAATTATAAGTTATTTATGGACATTGTGTTCAACAACAATTTTTGGGCAAAGAATACATTGATGAGATACTTAGTCCATTTAGTTAAGAATCGAACCCCCGACCTTCAAGTCGCGAGCCCTACGCTCTAGAAATACTTCAGCAATACAAAGTACACCAGTCAGCTGTAAGCTGGGTGCCATCACCAGCTGGGGTAGAAACAGCTGGAGAGTCAGTGCCGAGTGACATGGAACAGCTGTACAGTCTCATCGCCAAGGAGGCTGTCGACAAACGAGGCCGGCAGTTTTGCCTGCGACTCCTTGCTGACGAAGGTCTCCAACGGCTCATTGTCGAAGCGCAACAGACGAGCCTTCAGCTGGTGCCTCGCCAGCAGCCTAGCGAAGCCCCAGTCAGGGTTGCGATTGTGCACGCACAGCAGACAGCCGAGTTCAACAGTTCGCAGCTGGAACAGTGCGGCCATTGTGGCGAAGAATGCGTCAAACTGGCCGGGCTCGTACAGACAGTCCGAGGCCAGGATGAGGTCCAGCCGCTCTGGCAGCCAGCCTCGGTCGGCTGCCATCAGCAGCTGGTCCAGCCGCCCCCACAGCAACTGACGACAGGCGAACAAAGACTGGCCGACATTTTGGAAACCGTTGATACGGCATTGCTCTTCGCATCTGTTAAGCGCGTCCTCTGATTGGTCGGTGAAGGTCACACTGGTGGCGCCCAATGCCAAAGCCAGGGCGCCTGGCAGTCCGCAGCCGCAGCCGAGCTCCAGACAGTTCCCAATGGCCCCCATTCCAGGCCCATCTTTGCTGTGACACCGCAGCAGCTGACAGCAGAGCTTCAGAGAGCTGGGCCACAGGCGAGCGCCCAGGTGGCTGAGCGGGTCGTTGGGGATTCGAAGGGTTATCGGTAAATCTGACTGGCCGGGCTTAAGAAACTCGATGGTAACAATGTCCTCAGCCTGAAAGATTGATCATCACCAACAATTATTGCTCAAGGACCTTTATAGGAGAAGTTCGACGGGAAACTACGTTTCTAAGAAAAAGTTAAAGGAGGCCGGTTCTGCTGAAAAGTACACACAAAATATCACACTAAAATAAGCCCGGGTATTCTAGCTCAGTTATCACACCTGTTAGACCAGAAATTCTAAGTCAATAATCTCACCTGTTTACTTAGCAATTCTAGCTGAATTATGTCACCTGTAAGTCGCTTAATTATACCACCTTATAGCCCGGGAATTCGAGCTCCATTATCACACCTGATAAGCCAGTAGTTCTAGCTCAATTATCACACCCGTTAGCCCAGTAATTCTAACTCTATTATCTCACCTGCTTGGCTAGGAATTCTAGCTTAATTATCTCACCTGTAAGTCAAGGAGTTCCAGCTTAATTATCCCACCTTATAGGCAGGGAATTCTAGCTCAATTATCACACCTGATAGCCTGGGTATTCTAGCTCAATTATCACACCTGTTAGACCAGAAATTCTAAGTCAATAATCTCACCTGTTTGCTTAGTAATTCTAGCTGAATTATGTCACCTGTAAGTCAATGAGTTCTAGCTTAATTATACCACCTTATAGCCTGGGTATTCTAGCTTCATTATCACGCCTGATAAGCCAGTAATTACAGCTCAATTATCACACCTGTTAGCCCAGAAATTATAACTCAATTATCTCACATGTTTGCCTAGGAATTCTAGCTCAATTATCACACCTGATAGCCTGGGTATTCTAGCTCCATTATCACACCTGATAAGCCAGTAATTCTAGCTTAATTATCTCACCTGTAAGTCAGGAGTTCTAGCTTAATTATCGCTAAATCTGACAGGCCGGGCTTAAGAAACTCGATGGTAACAATGTCCTCAGCCTGAAAGATTGATCATCACCAACAATTATTGCTCAATGACCTTTATAGGAGAAGTTGGACGGGAAACTACGTTTCTTAGAAAAAGCTTAGGAGGCTGGTTCTGATGAAAATTCACTTACTCGCAATTAAATTCTATAATATTAAAAAGTATTAGAAAGTCACTATATTTGATAGAAAAGTGAAAATTTCTTATCTCCGTTGTGAATTTTTGGCAAAACCAGCCTTTAAAACTTTTCATCAAGAAACGAAAAATAGATTTCGAACCCCTGACTTTTGCGTTAGACAAACAAAAACAAGCAAACAGAAAAGACGGCTTTGTAAACTTTTTATCAAAAGACTTTACTAATTTAATGACAGATGAAATGCGTCGCAAGTCGTAAATTTTTTATTTAACAAATTCGTCTTTTTCTGGAAAAGCAAACAATAAGCACATTAAAGTCACAATGCGCTCATAAATGCTCATTATTGCTAACTTGTACAAATGCTACGAAAAATTCTTCGAGAGCCGAAATTCCTTAAATGAATCTGTACTCAAATATAAGCCGCACTTTAATTATCATAATCCCATTTTTCTAATCCCATTATTCTAATCCCATAATTCTAATCCCATTTTCCCAATGCAACTATTTTATTCCCATCATTATAATCCCGATATTCTAATCTAATTATTCTAATAGCAATAGCTAAATCACTTTAATCTAACCCCAATAATTCCAGTCCCACTATTCGAATTTTCTCATCCCATTATTCTCATAGAATGTTTGTAATCCGACTATTTTAATCCTCTAATCCAATCATTCTAATCCCAATAATATAATCACCTTATTTTAATCCTATTATTCCATTCCGATCTGCATTCGAATCATTCTAGTCCAATCCTGCTGGCACCGGCCGTGGTTGGCTCTGGCCGATCAGCAGCCGAAGGAGCAGCAGCGGTGGCCAGACAGTACAGGCGATGCAGCAGGATGCCGGCTGTTGAAGCCACATTTAGTGAGGCCGTCCTCTCCGGATCCGACATCGGCACGTGAAGCGCGGAGACTCGGTCTGGCCCAGCTTGGAGCAGGCAGCGCATCAGCTCGTCAGGCAGTCCCGTCGCTTCGGAGCCTAGCAACAGACAGATTGGCGAACTGTCGCCTAGCAACCGAGCGAAATCCCGATCCGATGTCAGCAAAGCCGGCGCCGCAGATGAAGAAGCTAAGGAGGCTGATGAGCAGGTGACTAGGACCCGACCGAAGGCTTTCGTCAGCTCGGATGCGGTCGAAAATTCGGCAGCTTCGGAGACAATGGGCAGAGCGAAGTGGGCCCCGGCGCCGGAGCGGATTGCCTTCGGCAGCCATGGATTCGCGCTGCGAGGCGTCAGCAGCAGGCGCCTGGTGATGGCATGGGATCAGAGTATGTAAAGTGTAAATTTGAAATGAGGATTGTCGCAATTATCTCACCTATTAGCCCGGGAATTCCAGGACAACTATCGCACGTAATAGCCCGGAATTTCTAGCCTAATCATCTCACCTGTTAGCGTAACGAAAAATATTGCACGGGTGTTCTCGCTTAATTATCTCAACTGATAAGCCAGTAATTCTAGCTCAATTATCACACCTGTTAGCCCAGTAATTCTAACTCTATTATCTTACCTGTTTGCCTAGGAATTCCAGCTTAATTATCTCACCTGTAAGTCAAGGAATTCTAGCTTAATTATCCCACATTATAGCCCGGGAGTTCTAGCTCCATTAACTCACCTATTAGCCAAGAAATTAAATCTCAATAGTCCGGCCTGCAAACCTAGTGTCATTTTTGACAAAAATTTCACTTGTCAAATCGGCATTAAAGGACCACTGCTTAATCAGGGTCTTACTATAAAAAATCTTACCTGGCTCCCAGGCACCAACCGGCGCGAGCGATTCCGCCAACATTGGCCGGATCGGAGACCTGCCAGCCCAGCACCGAATAGTCCAGCCGAAGGCCGCCGCTCGCCTCCACGGCATCAACTGGACGGCGCACAGAAGAGCTCTCGAGGCGACGATGACGATGTTCGGCGAGTTTGGCCGGGTCTGGCTTCGGAAACACGGCGATGCAGGCCTGCGGACTAGACGCATCAGCTAGACGATCTAGAAGACGATCAGTGACCAGGATGCAGTCGCCGACATCGCCTACGTTGGCGGAGCGACAGGCGTTGCGCAGCCGAACAAGCAAATGAGGACAGCGGGACACGAGGTGGCTGGGCGGAGACCCACTGAGCCTGGCGACTGTGCCAATGAGGCGCTCACCTTCGACTAGGGCGAAGTCACCCTCGCCAGTTTTGCAGCGTTCAATCAGGCGCCTGCGTGGGTTTCGAGAAGTTCGTGAGAAAAAACTGATTTTTAATTTGGATTTTTTTCTTTAGAAGGTCCCGAGTTCAACTTTGGACTGTCTGTATCGCTCGGGCAAGAAGGCAATAAAAGTGCATATTCGAGTAGGACCGATATGGAAAAAGATAAGACTATCCGAACTCACATCAGGTGCTTGCTAACTGACGTTAGTGGCTTCATATTGTTGTCGTTGCCGCCACAAAAGCTGCAAAAAAACAAAGGGAACAACAATTCAAAAGGGGCGTATCTCGGCTGACACACAAATCAGAGGGGTGTAGCAGTGAGAGGCGTGACAACCTACCGAGGGAATACCGCCCGCCTAATCTCATGAAGGCAAAGAGAACAGTGCCATCTGTCAGATTTTAAGACACCGTCGCTTTGTTTATCACATCTAATCAATCCGGTGCGAATCTATAAAGCTCGGTGGATTGAGTCGATTGTCAGAAGAAAAGCAATCGGAAGCGCTTAGCATTATGCCAAGAATCATGCTGAACCAGATTGGCATATTGCTAGCCCTGCTAGCTGTGCTGGGTGTGGCCAATGGTCACCGGGCCTGCCTGGAATACGGCCTGGACTACTACGGCGAAGACCTGAACTCCGGCACTGTCACGGGTGTGGCCAGCGCCGAGGCCTGCCAACGGCACTGCCAGCTGCGCCCCGGCTGCCGATTCTTCTCCTGGTCACCGCCGACCGATCAGGATTGCCCGCAGTGCCGCCAGACCTGCTGGCTGAAGACCGGCAACAGCAGTCCGCAGGCGAACAAAAATCGCATCGCCGGACCGGTCAACTGCGCAGCCAACGAGCGCCTGATCTTCCAGGAGGAGTTTGACTACCTGGACGAGCGCCGCTGGCAGCACCTGGTTACAGGCTGGCGCGGCGGCAACAACGAGTTTCAGTACTACAGGAACAACCGCAAGAACAGCTACGTGTGGAACGGCAAGCTGTACATTAAGCCGACTTTCACCGCCAGCGAGTACGGAAACGACTTTCTCTACCGAGGTAAGACTGCTCATAATTAGGTGACCGAAATTTACTGTAGGAGGGCACGCTGACAGAATTCGATTGCTTGACTGATTTCAGGCAGCCTAAACCTATGGGAGCAGGGCTGCCAGCAAGACATGAACATCGACGGCGGCTGCCAGATCTCCGCCGGCACGGACATTCTGAACCCAATCCAGTCCGCCCGGATGCGCACCTCCCAGTCCTTCTCGTTCCGCTACGGCCGTCTAGAAGTGTCGGCGAAGATGCCGAAGGGCGACTGGCTGTGGCCGGCCATCTGGCTACTGCCCCAGGACTGGAAGTACGGCGGCTGGCCTCTGTCCGGCGAGATCGACCTGGTGGAGATCCGCGGCAACACGGACTTCAGCTGCGGCGGCAAGCACCTCGGCAACAAGCACATGGGCTCCACTCTGCACTGGGGACCCAGTCCTGGCCAGAACAGCTGGCACCTGACGAGCTGGACTCGCGATGACAGCAACTCGTACTCGAACGCCTTCCACAAGTACGAGGTAGAGTGGTCCGAAAACTACATCGCCTACAAGGTTGACGGAGTCTTCATCGGAGCTGTCCGGCCTCAGGCTGGCGGCTTCTGGCAGCTCGGCGGCTTCAGCGGCCACAATGTCTGGGCTGGCGGAAACCGCATGGCTCCATTCGACCAGAACTTCCACCTCATCTTGAACGTGGCCGTTGGAGGCGACTTCTTCCCGGACGGCTGCAGCAACGGCGCCAACGGCGGCAAGCCGTGGTCGAAGGGCTCGCCAACCTCAATGCGCAACTTCTGGGAGAGGCGCGGCGACTGGGAGAAGACCTGGGGCGGCGTTGGCAATGACCAGTCGGCCATGCAGATCGACTACATCCGCGTGTACCAGCGCACTTAAACAAAGGGCGCTTAATAAGACGGTGACGGACCAGGTGTAAGAAGACCGGAGATTTATTAAACAACTATCCAGAATTATAAATATACTTGTAAATTTTCAGTGGCCATTGTTGGCAGTGGAAAGAAACACTTAAACGCTACATTTTTGTCGTGCAATTCTATTTGCTATACTAAAGAGAACCAGACTAAAAATGGGGTGACTACTTATAGTAGTTTAATTAAATAATGGAGCTTGCAGCCTAGTGGTTCAAAACAGAATTTCTAGTCCTACTATTTACCCAGCTGTAGAGTGATCTGGGGTAGATATTTTGGACAATTTGGCGGACTAACCAGTCCACGGACTGAACAGCTATACGCTGCCCGCATACCATTCCTAGTTATTGAATAACACTAGTGGTTTGGTTTTGAATAAAATGAATAAAAACAAGTCGTAATAAAGATGATTAGCTTCGTTTTTAAAATACACAGAAGCGATAAATGTTTGAAAAGAAGCGCAAGCTAATACTACTACTCAAGCGAGTAGTAGCACTGCGTACCAATGTCCGTTATTTTAATGAACAAAACTGTTCTTCTTGTTTCTAAATATATCATTTGCGAAGATACTGGTTTGAATTATGATTTCTCATTGGTAGAAGAGAACTTTTATTGCAGACAATAAATAACCAATAAAACAAAATCTGCCTACTGACATGGACACTAAAAACAGTAGTATATTGGAAAATATATTTCCTATAAAAAACACTGTCAGTATGCTAAATACTCAAACAATAAATGTTATATAGTTAGAGCCGCATTCTTGGCAGTGTTTAGCCAGAAAGCAAAGATTTAACATCGTTGCAGGAAAAAATAGTAAGAAAAAATAGTAACAAGCGTAGAATATAATTTAAAATCGAAAAAATTATCAAATATCAATCATGATAAAGCAAACCTCAGTATAGACAGTTTTATGTACAAATGGATTGTTGTACTCACACCTAACCAACTAGAAGAGGGTATTTTTACACTGGTCCACACAGTTAGTGTAATATTTTAACCAAAAGGCACTTAAATTTTTAACCAACATAAAAGCAACAAATTAACACATTTAACACAAACGATAATCATGCTACCTGATGCGGAAATAAACAACAACGCGTGTCTTCCAGAAAAAAAGCAAAGAAAATATCAACAAAAGCGATGGGACTCTACTAGCTCAGCTAGCATGCATGATAATGTTTAGTCAAAAAAAAGCAACAACAGGAAACACATTTTTGGCTATAAAAACGTACCAAAATCTACAAAAAGGAAATAATAAAATTAACAAACACAGCCTTGTTAATAAAAATAAAATTGTATAGCTAGCGCACATAAAAAATGGTAAAAAACCCAATTTAGATTAATTATTTATTTACACTTTCAAAAAACGAGCAATTGTAAACTTGAGTTCTAGAAATAAAATTCCAATTATTAATAACCCAATTTCTTTAGCATTGAAAATAATTGGCAAATGCCTAAAAAATTAATTTACATTCACGTACGCAACTTTGGGAAGGATTAGCAGATTAAATTTAATCCTCAAACCCAACTGTCGGCCGCTTGTTCATAAACGTGACTGTGATGATGATGCTGTCGCTGCTGCTGCTGCTGCTGCCGCTGTTGCACCTGAGGCTGCACCTGCTCCATGGGAAATTGCTGCTGCTGCATCTGAGCTCTCTGTTGCAACTTCTTTTGCTTATCAATCTGAGCATAAGTAGGCTCAGCTGCAGATGCGCTAGCCTGAGGACTGACCGAATATTGAATAGGATTGGCCGCAACTGCTGCTGCCGCGGCTGGCTGCGGCTCAGCCTGGGGTCGATTCTGCAGGGCTGTCAGTTGTACATCTTTGCCTAGCAACTGCTGCATGGAGTCCAATAGGCGAGCGGCGAACGCGGCCGCCTTCTGGCCGTATCTACTGGGCGCGTCGCGCACCAATATTAGGCCGCTAGGACCTCCGAGCTCAGCTAGGCGCCTGGCAAATTCTTGATTGGCCTTGACAACTGTGTATAGAGTAGCTATGATAGCAGCGTAGGTGTCCGGACTATTCGCTATGGGAGAATTGCGTCTGGGCAGGCGAGAGGCCAGCGCTTCTAGGGCGAATTTGCCTGCAAATATATGCATTAGTAATATATATCATATATCACATATATCATATATCATATATTTAGGTAGTATACAATATTACCTAAACAAATCCTAGGATTAGATCGAATACCTGAATTCTTCACAGCTGAAGAATCCGAGGGTGAGATCTCACAGATTAAAGAATTTCAGGAATCTGAGGGTGAGATCTCACAGGTTAAAGAATCTGAGGGTGAGATCTCACAGGTTAAAGAATCTGAGGTTGAGATCTCAAATGTTAAGAATCTGAGGGTGAGATCTCACAGCTGAAGAATCTGAGGGTGAGATCTCACAGCTGAAGAATCTGAGGGTGAGATCTCACCGATTAAAGAATCTGAGGGTGAGATCTCACCGATTAAAGAATCTGAGGGTGAGATCTCACCGGTTAAAGAATCTGAGGGTGAGAACTCACAGCTTAATGAACCAATAAAAACGTCATTTCCCAGACGCACCAATGAGCCCCAGGTTGCGCTGATCAAGTGCCAGATTTCTCAAAGCCGTGGCAGCGGTTCGCACAACTCGATCAGCTTCCAGGCTGAGCAATTCAACTAGCAAGGGCAGGCCTTTGTCTTGCCGGACCTGGGCTCGAAACTCCACCGAGGGCTGCCAGTCGCAGGCGGCCAGATTTTGCACAGCACCAGAAGCCGCTTCAAGCGTCTCCGCGTTGGTGCAGTCGGCAATGATTGGCATCAGTAGGCTGGACATTGTGCCCGGGTGCCACAGTATGCCGCCGCGACCGTTGCTAACGGCAACGTCAGGTGCAAGAGGTCGCGAATTTTTTGTCTGCGAGTTTGTTGGCTTCCGATTGGGCTTTTTCTTATTGCCAGCGTTACTTTTTCCACCGAAGCAGCCTGAAATGCGCATGGTACGTTAGTTTTTTTATGCCGAATCGCTAACTAACTCGTTACTTTTTCCTACTAAATCGTTAAGGTTTTATTTTTTTAACAAATGGTACAAGTGCATGCAAAACTCAATTCGTTACTTTTTATACTGAATCGTTAACTTTTATCGATACTTTTTTAACGAACGGTAGTTTTCATCAACTAAAGCGTTAACTAAATTAGTTAATAGTTTATTTATTTGATCCCAAAAGCTAAATAGAATAAAGTAATGCCAATAATTTGAAAAATCTTAAACATTGTATTCTTCCTCTAGGGGGTCCGTGGCAGAGCGGTTAACGCTTGTGCCGCTCGCACCAAGGTCCCTGAGTTCGATTCCGCGGCGAGGCCACATTCATTTGGGGCGCAGCCGCGGAGAGAAGGCTTGGGGGCTTGTCGTGCAATTTACGCCCTTAAGGACCAACTTCCTCAAGGAAAATTTGAGAAACAAATTCAATTTAAACACCTTTGCCAGACTTTCCGTTAGCGCCGCTAGCATTGGCAGTCAGAACTGAATCAGCCGGCTTGTAGCCGGGATCAACGGCTTCTTGACAGGCGTACAGCAGATTGCGCAATAGGCAGACGCAATTCTCCACGGATTTTCCGTCAAGATCTCTGTTGCTCACGGCGGAGCGAAGCACCTGTTAATGGGAAATTGAGATTTGAGAGCTTCTGGTTTATATAGTTATTAGATTTAGCATTAACAGATCTAAAAGTCAAATGGTGTGCATAATTGATTTTTAAAAGAACAATAAAAGCACGAATAATAATTTTCAAAGTCCTTCAAGCTCTCTAACACAAATTTTCTAGGTTATTTTAACTTTATTACATGTTGTTTAATGTCATTTATGGACTATTAAATGTTTTAAAGGTCATTTAAAGAACATTAAAGGTCATTTTATTACATCCAAATATTCAAGGTCATTCCAGGACAACCACTTTTTCAAGGTCATTTCCTGACATCCAATTATTAAAGGTCATTCCATGGCATCCAATTATTCAAGGTCATATTGTCATCAAATTATTTAATGTCATACCAGAACATCCAATTATTCAAGTTCATTTCAGGACATCAAATTATTCAAGGTCATTCCAGGACATCAAATTAGTCAAGGTCATTCGAGGACATACAATTAGTCAAGGTCATTCCAGGACATACAATTAGTCAAGGTCATTCCAGGACATACAATTTGTCAAGGTCATTCCAGGACATACAATTAGTCAAGGTCATTCCAGGACATCCAATTAGTCAAGGTCATTCCAGGACATCCAATTAGTCAAGGTCATTCCAGGACATCCAATTATTCAAGGTCATTCCAGGACATCCAATTATTCAAGGTCATTCCAGGACATCTAATTATCCAAGGTCATTCAAGACCGACCCAAAATTTCCCTAAGTTCGTCACAATCACCTGTATAATACTCTCAACCAGTCCCGGCACAGATCTCAATCGTTTCCTTCCGTAGCCATCTTCGCCGAAAGCGCTCAAACAGCGCAGAGCGCCAGTAGCATTGCGAAACACCGGCGGCGCGTAGGACTCGCGTTGGACACTGGAGAATTCGCCGTTGGGTCTTTGTTCGAGGCCGGCGTGCGGCAACAAGACCTGGTTCACAAGGGGTAGAACGCATGAGTCCAGCATGTCACGCCTGAGGCTGTGACTGGCGCTGAGATTCCACAGCACGGCCGTGACCAGCTCTCTGGAAACAGTAAAGAAGATTTAATAACTCATTTGATGACGAGGAAGGTCATTTTAAAAATTTGTGCATAGCTACTCCCGCCGTTTACCTAGCTTAATAATAGAACAGATCATTACTGGACAGATATTACCCATCATTACAGAACTGACATTACCCATCCTTACAGAACTGACATTACCCATCATTACAGAACTGACATTACCCATCATTACAGAATTGACATTACCCATCATTACAGAACTGACATTACCCATCATTACAGAATTGACATTACCTATCATTACAGAATTGACATTACCCATCATTACAGAATTGACTTTACCCATCATTACAGAATTGACATTACCCATCATTACAGAACTGACATTACCCATCATTACAGAATTGACATTACCCATCCTTACAGAATTGACATTACCCATCATTACAGAACTGACATTACCCATCATTACAGAACTGACATTACCCATCCTTACAGAATTGACATTACCCATCATTACAGGACAGACATTACCCATCCTTACAGAACTGACATAACCCATCATTACAGAACTGACATTACCCATCCTTACAGAATTGACATTACCCATCCTTACAGAATTGACATTACCCATCCTTACAGAATTGACATTACCCATCCTTACAGAATTGACATTACCCATCCTTACAGAATTGACATTACCCATCATTACAGGACAGACATTACCCATCATTACAGAACGGACATTACCCATCATTACAGGACAGGTATTACCCATAATTACAGGACAGACATTACCCATCAGTACAGGACAGACATTACCCATTATTACAGGACAGACATTACCCATCAGTACAGGACAGACATTACCCATCAGTACAGGACAGACATTACCCATCATTACAGGACAGACATTACCCATCAGTACAGGACAGACATTACCCATCCTTACAGAACTGACATAACCCATCATTACAGAACTGACATTACCCATCCTTACAGAATTGACATTACCCATCCTTACAGAATTGACATTACCCATCATTACAGGACAGACATTACCCATCATTACAGAACGGACATTACCCATCATTACAGGACAGGTATTACCCATAATTACAGGACAGACATTACCCATCATTACAGAACGGACATTACCCATCATTACAGGACAGGTATTACCCATAATTACAGGACAGACATTACCCATCAGTACAGGAC
This sequence comes from Macrostomum hystrix, assembly GCA_950097015.1. Taxonomy (NCBI): domain Eukaryota; kingdom Metazoa; phylum Platyhelminthes; family Macrostomidae; genus Macrostomum; species Macrostomum hystrix. The sequence continues at coordinate 1,033,809 of CATNEN010000011.1, read as the reverse complement.
AGACATTACCCATCATTACAGGACAGACATTACCCATCATTACAGGACAGACATTACCCATCATTACAGGACAGACATTACCCAACATTACAGGACAGACATTACCCAACATTACCTGACTTCCATCTCTGCGTCGAGCAGGGCGCACAGGCTCGCCAGCAGGCCATTCCTGGCCATCTCTCGCCTATTCTCCTCCTGCCCCAGGCCGTAGCTGAGATTGCGCAATGCGCCCAGCACGCTAAGCCGCAGTTCGGGTCCTGCCGGTCTGGCCAGCAGGTTCACTAGCAGCGGAATGCCGCCGGCTGTGCGAACCCGAGTCTTGTTGTCCTCCTCGCAGAAGGTCAGGTGTTGAAGGTAGGCCGCGGCGTGGCACCGGGCGGCTTCCGAGCCGTTGCGCAACAGCTGGAGAACTTCCGGTAGCTCCGGGTCTCTGTAGCCGGCAGGCGGTGGTGAAGTCGCCGACGAAGCAGCCGGTTCTGCTGGCATCGGCTGCGCTGCAGACGGTGTGGCGCGAGACACCTGACTGGCGGACACTGCGGAGTCAAGGGAGGTCACAATGTCATACAAGCTGAATCAGACACCTGTCAGTCACATCACGTGTAAATCAGTACAGCTGTCAATCATTTCTTTGCCTGATCAGATGTATCTGCTGATCTAGCTAATCTACCAACATACCTGCCCAGCGATTGAAGTAATCAACTTCACTTGATAGACCAGGAGTCAGCGATCTGCGCTGCGTCTCATCTCTTCCGTGTTGGATCTCTCCCCGTCTGATCTCTCCCGTGTCTGATCTGTCCCGTGTATGATCTCTCCCGTGTCTGATCTGTCCCGTGTCTGATCTGTCCCGTGTCTGATCTGTCCCGTGTCTGATCTGTCCCGTGTCTGATCTCTCCCGTGTCTGATCTGTCCCGTGTCTGATCTGTCCCGTGTCTGATCTGTCCCGTGTCTGATCTGTCCCGTGTCTGATCTCTCCCGTGTCTGATCTGTCCCGTGTCTCATCTCTTCGGTGTCTCATCTCTCCCGTGTCTCATCTCTCCGTGTCTCATCTCTCCCGTGTCTCATCTCTCCCGTGTCTGATCTCTTCCGTGTCTGATCTGTCCCGTGTCTGATCTGTCCCGTGTCTGATCTGTCCCGTGTCTGATCTGTCCCGTGTCTGATCTCTCCCGTGTCTGATCTGTCCCGTGTCTCATCTCTTCGGTGTCTCATCTCTCCCGTGTCTCATCTCTCCGTGTCTCATCTCTCCCGTGTCTCATCTCTCCCGTGTCTTATCTCTCCCGTGTCTCATCTCTCCCGTGTCTCATCTCTCCCGTGTCTCATCTCTCCCGTGTCTCATCTCTCCGTGTCTCATCTCTCCCGTGTCTCATCTCTCCCCTGTCTCATCTCTCCCCTGCCTTATCTCTCCCGTGTCTCATCTCTCCCGTGTCTCATCTCTCCCGTGTCTTATCTCTCCCGTGTCTCATCTCTCCCGTGTCTCATCTCTCCCGTGTCTCATCTCTCCCGTGTCTCATCTCTCCCGTGTCTCATCTCTCCCGTGTCTCATCTCTCCCGTGTCTCATCTCTCCCGTGTCTCATCTCTCCCGTGTCTCATCTCTCCGTGTCTCATCTCTCCCGTGTCTCATCTCTCCCGTGTCTCATCTCTCCCGTGTCTTATCTCTCCCGTGTCTCATCTCTCCCGTGTCTCATCTCTCCCGTGTCTTATCTCTCCCGTGTCTCATCTCTCCCGTGTCTCATCTCTCCCGTGTCTCATCTCTCCCGTGTCTCATCTCTCCCGTGTCTCATCTCTCCCGTGTCTCATCTCTCCCGTGTCTCATCTCTCCCGTGTCTTATCTCTCCCGTGTCTCATCTCTCCCGTGTCTCATCTCTCCCGTGTCTCATCTCTCCCGTGTCTCATCTCTCCGTGTCTCATCTTTCCCGTGTCTCATCTTTCCCGTGTCTTATCTCTCCCGTGTCTCATCTCTTCCGTGTTTTATCTCTCCCGTGTCTCATCTCTTCCGTGTTTTATCTCTCCCGTGTCTTATTTCTCCCGTGTCTCGTCTCTTATTTTTTAACGAAAATTTGGTCAAAAAAGACTATGTCAAACGGTCAAATATAAAAAAAATTTGAAAAATTTGAATACAATCGTCGCATAGAAAAGCATTATTCACACAGCCCAATCTATAGCTTAGCCATTTCAATGAGAAACATAATAGAATCAGTTTCATAGAAGCAAATTTAGTTAGAGTAAGGCTACAGCTCGTTGTAAAAGAACTTAGATTTGAGAATTATAATTGGTAGAAGGATTGAAACTTTAATAATTCCATAAAAAGTAGACGCGAGCTAGTTCAAGTTTGAGTGCGAAATAGAGAGGAGACGGAGAGACGGCCCCAACAAGTTAAGAACTAAGCTTCAAACTAAGCCTAACAAGTAGAAAGTATAGAGCAATTTGGTAATGAGTTGGTGAGCGCATCTGCACCGACTAAACTAAACAGTGCACGCGTGGGGTAGAAATATAGAAATAATGAAAGCGTTATATATGTACCACCGCCTATTTGTCTGAATTTTATAGCCTCACTAAATAAAATGATGGCATGTGATTGAATAGTATTAGAAATACATCAATCTATTAATGATAATTTGATACTACGCAGGAATAATATATTTAGCATAGTTACGATAGAGTAATAGAATATTAATTATTTTTTTATAAAATGGATAGTGGTTAGGAAATTAAAATGGTGCGAAAATAGACTACGACAGTAGTGGAAAAGTAAAAAAATATTTATTTCAATTTAATTAAGGATCTCACACATCAAGACAGAAAATAGGAAAGTATTATTCATTTTAAGAAATATTCTTAAAATGTACACTTTTCAATAATCAAGAGCTACATAAATAAAGACTCAGTTTGTTTGACTAAACAATCATCTAAAAAATGAAATCGACAAGACTAAAATTTGCACTACAAGCTGAACTGTTTCACCAACCCCAAAGCTTCACAAACCCCAAAGCTTCACAAACACCAAAGCATCACAAACCCAAAAGCTTCACAAACACCAAAGCATCACAAACCCAAAAGCTTCACAAACACCAAAGCTTCACAAACCCCAAAGCTTCGCAAACACCAAAGCTTCACAAACCCCAAAGCTTCACAAACACCAAAGCTTCACAAACCCCAAAGCTTCGCAAACACCAAAGCTTCACAAACCCCAAAGCTTCACAAACCCCAAAGCTTCACAAACCCCAAAGCTTCACAAACCCCAAAGCTTCACAAACACCAAAGCTTCACAAACCCCAAAGCTTCACAAACCCCAAAGCTTCACAAACCCCAAAGCTTCACAAACCCCAAAGCTTCACAAACCCCAAAGCTTCACAAACACCAAAGCTTCACAAACCCCAAAGCTTCACAAACCCCAAAGCTTCACAAACCCCAAAGCTTCACAAACCCCAAAGCTTCACAAACCCCAAAGCTTCACAAACACCAAAGCTTCACAAACCCCAAAGCTTCACAAACCTCAAAGCTTCACAAACCCCATAGCTTCACAAACCCCAAAGCTTCACAAACCTCAAAGCTTCACAAACACCAAAACTTGATATATCCCAAACCTTCATAAATCCAAAAAAGCTTGACAAACACAAAAAGCTTCACAATAGTCTACAAACAATAAACTAACAACTAAAACTAAGACACGCATCGGAATAGAACAGTAATTAATTTCCGTTTTGGGACAGAAACTACGCAATAAAAAGCAGCAAACTTTCAAATCCGGCTTTGCTTGCAAGGCTTCAAGCTGCCACTTACCAAGCGACCTATGCGACTGGGAATAAGGGGACACGGCCCTCCCATCCGCTGTCATGGGATAAAAATCGCCTAAATCTGAGTAGCCGGGATTAGCAAAAGCGCCATCCTCTTCCGTTTGCTCCTTGCCATGGTGATTAAATGAGTAGCTACCGGAGTAGGGCAATATTCGCTGCCTACTGTCTCCAATAGTGCTGCTAGCGTATCTGCCTGTGGCTGATTGAGTTTGGTGGCGTCATTTTGGCATTGTTGAGAATGCTGCTTTGTTGCTATGGAGATAATTTTGTAATACAAACTTTAATAAGAACTTTAAACAACCATTCATTAAAATTAAAAAATGCAAATCTAATTGCACTTTATAATGTTTTGTAAGCGAGAAAAGCATTTGCGCAAAGTAAATTAATGTTGCCAAAAGTATAGACACTGGTTGGTTGGTAACAAACTTCGCAGTTTAAAATAAGAATGCAATTAGATGACTGTACTCTGATAAGATGTACATATTTCTAAGTTTTGAGTCAGATTAAGAATAAATAATTAAGTAGAGCTTCATTTTACAACCAGAAATGGGCAAATAGTTGTTAGCCTAATCAGTTTTGATGTCAAGGTGAAAAGCACAGCACAAATGTAAAACTGAGTGGCAACAGATTTTATCGATGCGTTATCTTCGAAGCCGTGCCCATGCAATGCAGAGCAGAAACATGCGAGTGGGCATTTGAGAACTGCATTCTTTAACTGGACAGAACAAAACAGAAAACAGAACAGAAGAGAACAGTCGGTCAAACCTGTTGAATTTGTTAAGCGCACAATATTTCTCACATATCCTGTACAAGCCTTGAAGGAAACAATTTAAACAAAGCAACTCACAATTCAAACTAGCCAATGTGCCAAACTTGTCGGATCTACTCAATCCGCCGGCGGCGCCGTCAACAGAAGCCGCTCTAGCCATGGCGACAACGTCCGGATCGCGATAATTGACATACTCGTGCTGCTGCTGGCTCTGAGAGTCGGCCGGCTGCTGCAGCTGACGATGCCGAATTCGGCCGTCCGTGGTGGCAAAGTCTCTCTGATACAGGTGATAATGATGCTGCTGCTGAGACTGGGAGCCGATAGAATTAGCGTAGCCGTTTCTAAGCGAAGCAGACATTGGCGACAGAGGCGCAGCAGGCAAATTCGCATACGGCTGACTGCCGTCTAGATCGTCAACGTCCGCTGCTGCTGAAGCTAGACGATAGCCCTGACTGTCGATTCCGAGGGAAGAAAAGTACATTTGTAGTTTAAGTGTGTAGCTGGGCGAGCGTACACAAAATTTTATGTAAAAAATAATATTATAATGGGGATTGGCACATCATTTGGTGACACTAGACCCGCAGCCAGCGAGGATGCAGTTCTGCCCAATTCGCTGACTCCTGAGCACACACGCACACAGATACTGTACGCAGGCACACGCTCACACAAGTGTGCACCTCTATCTGCCCTGAATTTCTCATCGTCAGCCCTCAATGGCGTAGATTGCACGACAAGCCACCAAGCCTTCTCTCCGCGGCCGCGCCCAAAATCAATGTGGCCTCGCCGCGGAATCGAGCTCATGGACCTTGACGCGAGAGGCAAACGCCTATCCCCACTGCACCTAGTTATCGCAAATTGCAAAAATCTTAGAAATATCATTTCATCCCTATCTATAGAATCTCAACCTTATCTTTAAAATTCCATCCTTATCCATAAAACTAAAGATCGTTTTCTTAAAAGGCTTACATGAAAATGTTTATAATCACATGCAACCAAAACTTTGGAACAATGCGCAATTTACTGGACAAATTAATTTGCTTTCCTTTTTTTCGATGCAGAGTGTTGCAATTATTTTCTAGCATGACTCATGCTCACAGTCGTTGCTTTTTTTAACTTCCAAGAAAACATGCTAACAATTTGGATTTAAAATACTATTAGGAAACGAATGGCTAAAAACCAACAGATCCTATTTAGGATTCTTAACGAAAACCTGAACGCTTAAAAGGCATGCCTTTAGTCCTTTAGTGATCTAAATTAAGAAAGATGCTGGCCTTAAAAAACCTTTTTCAGACAGTCATGCCGGAACACAGAAAAAACTCACTATGCTGGCTACATTACATATATAACTGCAACTATAAAAACAAAGAAATACTGTTCAATTCAGAACAAACTAACATATAATTAAATACTGCACGGTCAGCATTGATAGCCGATGGATGAGATAGGTGGCAGCAGTTGCAGCATCTCCTACTACAGCTGCTACAACTAAAGCAAACATCAATTGTTACGTAAACTGTGCTGGTGACACAATGTACCAAGGAAGGACTGAAGAAGAAAAAGCAATAAGACGATGCTATTGCTTTGGAGGAAGCTATAATATAAATAAACTAATTAGAAAAATGAAAAATATAGATTTTCCCTTTGTCAAGTCTTTGGCAATTTAATAATTGAAATCTAGGCAAAATAAAGATGCAATGAAAATCTCACCCAGGACTGTGACGACCAGCAGTGCCAGTGGAGTAGACAAATCCACCGCCACCATTTCCCAAGGAACTGGCAGCCAGATCCACATCAAGGTCATAGTCCATTGTATAACGAGTTGGACCACTAGTAGGCGGAGAATACTGCTGCACTGGCTGGGAATACTATGATGAATAAAACAAAAAAGATTCGAATTCTAAGTAGAAACTAGACAAACATTTCCCCATTATGCTTGATATGATTAAGAAAAAACTTACTTGCAAAGTACTGCCAGCATCATAGTTCAATGTACCACTGGCTCCAGCATTGTGCGAGCTCCAATGACTAAAATGGTATGTACAATATGTTTTTAGCCCTAAGTAAATTTTTTTCATAAGAATGAAATATCACTTACATGTGCCCATTTGCATAGCCATTGTGTGGCAAATCAGACTCAAACATTATTATTTATTGACTTAAAGCTGAAAGTAGTGAGTTGAGTTACAGAAGGAGTTTATTAGAGTATGAATATAGGAGTAAGCCTCAAATTTAGCAAGTTACTAGCAAGTTTTGCCCTCCCTTTGGGGAGCAGAAATATTTTTAATTCATATACACTATATAGTATACACTTTTTAGCAGAGCCTGTATTTTCAGTTTTTTTAAGCTACAATGATCACCCAGTTGACAATGATCTCCAAGTTGACAATGATCCCCCAGTTGACAATGATCCCCCATTTGACAATGATACCCCAGTTGACAATGATACCCCAGTTGACAATGATACCCCAGTTGACAATGATCCCCCAGTTGACAATGATCCCCCAGTTGACAATGATTCCCCAGTTGACAATGATCCCCCAGTTGACAATGATTCCCCAGTTGACAATGATCCCCCAGTTGACAATGATCCCCCAGTTGACAATGATTCCCCAGTTGACAATGATCCCCCAGTTGACAATGATCCCTCAGTTGATGATGACTCCCCATTGATGATGATCCCCAACGGACTATGTTCCCCAGTAGACTTTTTATATTAGCTGCTTTTGTAGAAAATTGAGATAAACAACAATTAAATGAATATTGGGCAACATACATGCGCAACCTCCCAAATCTTAGCCGGCCTTGCAACTTAGTTTTTGCTCTCATTTGCGACTTAGTTCGTTTCATTGCTCTATTTACGACTTAGTTTGCTCTCATTTGCTCTCTTTTTCTCTCCCCTTTTTCCTTTTCTTCACGCCTTCCTTTTTTGTCCCTTGGTCCCCCCTTTGATTTTTTGGCGCTTGGTCGATTGGTTTTTGCGACTTACCTTGCTTGGCCCTCGTTTCACCCGGCCGGTTCGGCCGGGTCGGCCGGGTGTTGCGCATGTATGTTGGGCAAAATTATTATCATACAAAAATATATCATTATGACACTATAAGAAAAAAAATCAAAATGTAGAGAATTCAGTTCAATGACAATAGAAAAATTTTGCCATGATTCAAACTCGGGTTTTGCCATGATTCAAACTCTGGTTTAGCCATGATTCAAACTCTGGTTTAGCCATGATTCAAACTCTGGTTTTGCCATGATTCAAACTCTGGTTTTGCCATGATTCAAACTCTGGTTTTGCCATCCAAAAGTGAATTAAAAGTTTCCCCTTTATTTTCAAAATAAAAATAATTTGCTTTGCATCCATCACTACTGACTGACAATTAGTTTAAATATTTGATGCAGTGCAGAGTCGAACCAGGGACACTTCACCTAGCCTAGCCTATCCTAGTGCCTACACATTGGCTACTCCGACTGTTGGATTGTTGATGCAAAAATTAGCCTTATAAAATGAATTCTTGAAGTTCTGGCTTTGTACAAATAGAGTACACTTAGGTAGGTTGTGTAAATTTATTTCAAATTTGTGTCCAGATTGTGTAGGCTTCTAATTCAGTCAGCTAGGGTACACAAGTTGATGATGCAATTCCAATTCAGCTGCAGTCATTGAAATTCTCAATAGGCCAAGATGGTTTGAACATTGAAAAATTAGGCAAAAAAGCATGTTTTTGGAACTTTTGTCCCATTTAGAATGAAGCAATTTTTTAGCAAAAAGTTGTGTACCATTGTTGGAAAATGTGGCATCTTTTGGCAAAAGAATGGTAAAAATTGCTTCAGCTGTTTTTTTCTCATGGAAAAGTGAACACAGCAGACACCACCACAAGCTTTTCATTTTTAGTATAGCCCCTATAAGAAGACTAGCACACTTAAGCACAAGTTCATGCTTCTGTTTTTCATAAATCCTGCTGGCTACCTCAGTGTCTGACCTGGCTGGAATATAATCCACTTTGGTAATAGCCATTTTGGTAACAATCACTTCAGTATCAACAACTTTAGGTACATGAATTTAAATGACTCACAGTTACTATACAATAACTTTTCTTTATTGTACTAAATTTTATTAAAATTAAAAACTATATTGGGCAATATTTTACACACACTCAAATACAGTCTACAGGTCTGTGCATTTTGTTTGTATGTTTTGTTTTCTCTTGGGTCTGTCACAAGTTAAACTTAAATTTACATAAACATGTATATGCATAGACATGGCACACTTTTGTGATTTTAAATTACTCTCAATTCTATGAAATAAATGCTCAGACAAACATTGAATATGAAAACAGCTAGATTTATTAAATAAAAAAAGTATAATTAGTTCAACACTTCAACATTTTGCTTTTTTACATTAAATACCATATTTAACTTTATCACCAGATCAGCATGATCAAATCAGATCATTTGTTACCAGGGTAAGCTATTACCCATGGCTGGGAGCTTATTGCTTTTCAGGATTTCATGGAAAACAACTGGTCAATTTTAAATTACATTGTGGTGCATGGGCATGGCCTATGTAGCACAAACCATGTAGGTAGATGGCCTGCAAAAATTAAATACAATATTTAAAAAATCATGTTTAAGTGTAATCTTAGGCCTATAGAATTGGAAATTCAGCTAGCTCACTAGGCCTATAGGAACTGGCATAAAATATAATATCAAGACCAGTTGTAGATACAGGAATTATGTTTGGTGGCTGATTGGACATCAGGGGGCGCTTATGGGACACAGAAGGGGGCAACAACCAGATCCTAGACACTTCGTCATCTTACAACTTCGTCATCCAGCCAATTGGCATGCTTTAAATTTTGGTCAGTTCATCATCTAGGTAGGCCCTACTAATAACAAATAAGCAATCAATAAAATGAGGGTGGGGTGGTGGGGCAAAGGTGTGAACACACTTCACATCTTAAAATGCCAAAAAGAGGTGTCAAAACTGATTTCATTTTAAGAGTTGAAAGATAGGTGCCAACACAATGTGAGGAGGTGGGGAGGGGTGGTTCTGTTCTAACTTTGAAGACTTTTGTTTTATAGATGACGAAGTGTCCACAAGTCTAAGTCTCTTCTTCATCCACCCTCTGAGATATTGGATAGATCGTCACGTGGATGACAAAGTTGTAAGATGACGAAGTGTCCAGGTACCCAATAACCACCCCATTAGGGGCGCCAATCACCCCTTTAGGCTTAGGCTTAGGGATATCTGGACATGCTAAGCACAAATGATGCCATTAGGGCTAGGGGCCCCAGTCAATGCTTCAGGGGCACCATGCCACCATAAATCCATGAACAAATTTTTAAGGGGCAGTCAAGCCTCGTACCTAAATCAGCCCCTGATCAAGACTCGAGAGAACGTCAGAAAGGAGAAGTTTTTAATTCTTAATCAATAAGAATTACTTAATTAGAAATGATTTTTACACAATTAGAAATGGTTTTTAGGTTATTAGAAATTAGATCTCGTCATTCTCTTCGAATCGTTATTAGAATGGTTATTAGAAATGAAGAATAAATTTTACTAGAAATTAATAAGAAAGCCTAGTTACCCTTTTCCTAAGTATAACCTGTAGCAGTAGCCTACGGCTACATGATTTAATTTAATCATGTAGACAACTTAGAATTATCCATTTATCTGCCACAGATCTAGACACTATTCAACTAAAAAACTAAGACCTGGACAAAAAAGTATTAAAACGGCTGAACACTATATTAATTTCCATACTTAAAACAGCTTACTATCAGAGAATCGGAGAATGTCAGAACTTTCTACATCAGTTCTGTTTTATTCTTGTGGAAATAAATTATTTTAAATCTCTGCGTCATTGTGAGTAATCAGTAAACCAAAAGATCCTTATACTTAGCATTAAAATTTACAAACTTAATTCATTAGCTTTAAATTCGACATTATGTTTTGTTTTACGTACATTATTGTTCTTCTATGAGTAGCCGATAAGGCAAGTGAAAAAATGCTCGACGAAGACAAAAGCATTTGCACGAGCATCCGTTCCAATCAAGAATAATTGCAGTTCCACTGTTCCAGAACAAGACACAGTAAAAAAATACAACGCATCGTATTTCATTTGTAATGTAATTTTTACAAAACCAAAAAATTTTTCTGCTCCCGAGCAGGCATCCGACAAATATAATTATCGCCGCTGACGAAATTGGGCTTAATTCCGCTCTCAAAAGTGTTGCATGGTTAAACGGTCAAAGTCCATGGCCGAAGATCATGACTCTAAGGTATTTTCAGTGAATAAAACGGGCAGCAAGAGAGGTGAACATTGCAACGGGGTTTTTGTGATGCAGCAAATTAAGCCAGAGATCGAGATTTCGATACACTCATTTTTATATTTTAAAAATCATAATTTATATAATGACTGCCTCGAAATCTCGATCTCTGGCTTAATTTGCTGCATGTATATGTGCTGCTGTATATGTGTATAGCTGTATAGCTGTATAATTTAAAATACATACATTAAAATACATTATATATATATAGCATCGCACAGCAGGTTAAGGCTCGGATTCCATGCATATCTGCAAATTCAAACTTAATTCGCAGAATATATATTACAACTTAGGAGGAACACATTAGTTCGATCGTTTCTAATAGTCTAAAAGAATAATACTATATTACATACGATTAGAATTACATTTGACGTCAAGGCTCTGCATGCTAGCCCTACTGCAAGTGTCCGTCTAACTGTCGAAGGACTTCAGCCCTGTATATCCTTAATTGAATTAATTTTCTATATATGTTTGTCTCGCAATCACATTCTTGGTTCTGCAGCAGTTGCACAAAATACTCACTGCACTCCACACCATAAGCAGAGAAGGAAGTGATTATAGCAGAATTAAAGATTGAGTTTGAGTCCTACCTTAGAATTAGAATTAATACCCTTCTTACCTAATTTTTGCTCTCAACGTAATTGTTGCATTTTGGTCAGTAATTAAAACTGTTATACAAAACATATTTAAAACGGTGAGAAAATAGAGATCAACGCTTTGAGAGATTAAAGGGTACTATCAGATTGGCAGCACGCGTAAAGGCAAATACCAAAACATGAGAGTCAGGTGGCGTTAAGGGTTCACGACCGATGTAGGGCGATCCCGGTTGAAGTAACCTCAGGCGTACTAGAGCGCCGAAATCGATGAAATCGAAACGACGCGATGCGCCGTCGCCGGATGTTGCCGAATCACTCAGAGAGACTGAGAGTTCTCATTTAGGCACAGGTGGACAAAGGAAAAAGGACAAATATTTCAAATAGACGAAGATGTCTCTTAGATGGGCAAAGACAGTTACACGATGAGTCTCGCAAGCAGAACGAGGTACTGCTGACGACGAAGGTATCTTCGGGCGGTTAACGAAGCTAGGTGAAGTACCATGCAGAGTTAGAACGAGGGAGGCGAAGGTAAACTTACAAGGTTAATTGTCTAGAAAGGGGCGCGCGCGATTCCTTTCTATAGAGTCAGAGTCAAGCGCACGCCGTGACCGCATGATCCGCCCGACCTTGACCTGGTTACCAGACAGCCTGCAGATCACGTGGTTTGGATCGCCATGCATGCAGTGATTGGTTGGGTGAAGTCTCAAGGTAAGAGGGTATGTGTCATTAGGGCATGGGAAGGGGAAGGAACAGGAAAGGACATTTTTACATTTACTACATTGTTCAGAAAAATTATTACCCTCTTAAGTTGCTTTTTCATCAATTAACCATAACGAATGTTTCGAAACGAGCTATAGGTTTCACTAGTGGCCCAATGCATCCAGCCGCAAAGAGTTCACTGAATCAATCAACGAATTCGCATCAAAACAAATCCACGCTTTTAAACATCTCATTGATACATTATTATAGTCTCACTTTCTGGACGGATTCAATAATATCAATTAGGCCTCGCGACTTCAATCAATAACTCTCGTCAATAATACATACTCATACGAGCTCGGACTGCAATTTAGGGGTGCAGAAGAAATGCCGATATGTCACATAGTACGAAGTAGCGACAAGTTTTCAAAGAAAAACCATATTTTCCATTATAAAAACGTGGCTAGATGTAGATATGCGAATTTTGTTTTACTTTTCATAGCTCAGAATGTGCACACAAAAAAACAAAAAACACAAGCATTTTGGTAACAAAAGCAACCTGCTAGACTCACTGCACGTTCAAAGAACTATATAAAATATACAGACTTATATGTATAATATTTTCAAAATCGTTTGTAACTATTGTCACATACAGCTGTATATATAAAGAAACAGTTTTGATAAATCTGCCAAATCATATTAATCCAACAGATGTTCCTGACAAATTATTTTTCAACTGATGTACCGGCCTTGAAATCTATACAGCACTCAACGAAAAATGAAGGCAGGTATTTTCCTCATTTGTTTATAATGATTCTCCGCTCAGTAATTACATGTAATTTACTCAGTAATAGCGGGTTTGTGATGACGACCCTGTCAAGCCAGCAACTATACTCTTGAATGACGAAGGAAGAATATATACACAGCTGAGAAGCGCCTGCATGCAGATACTAATTAAAAGGAAATAGAAATTAAGAATCGAGAAACTGCACTCGTTCAAAAGTTTGAATCGTTCCACCACTTGTTCCACGTTCCGCCCTGGAGACTGTTTTAATCAAGTTTATATTAAGAGAACGTGAGAGCGTTTTAACAAAAAAATGCTTAATGGTCGTTCAACAGATTATGCATGTATATCTCTTTAAAGTGCTTTACATACAATTTGTATAATGAGTACGGTAGAATTGGATGACTTTCTGTTCGTATTCGCCGTTCAACGAATCAAATTAATTCCCAGGAGAAGTTTTTTCTTCAGACTTCTCGGGAAAAAATGCATGCTTTTGATCATTTGCAGTGCATGACCGAAAATTTCCAATTATTTTATTTGCATGGAGTGCATGTAAGGCTCATTCGTTCTCAGATACACTTTCTTTCATGCAATTTATTAAGTGCAGTCTTCGTTAGTTTTGCTGATAACATGGACTCCAAGAGAGGTTGTAGCCTAGTGGTTAGGGCGTCGGACTCACGACTTGAAGGTCGGGGGTTCGATTCCCGTCTCCACTGGAACAATTTGTGTCCTTTAGCAAGACACTTAACTCTGCATTGCTTCAGTTCACCCAGCTGTTAAATGGCCGGGTACCAGCATTAGCTGGGATAATTGAAGGTGGGTGTGGCGTCCCCCCCAGTCCATGGACTGAACAGCCGTACGCAGCCTTCAGATGCGCCGCGCAATAGCTGCGGCTGTGCTGTCGGCTGCACATCTGACCCGATTGGGGCAGGTGTAATCAATTATTATTAAATTATTATTATGGACTCCAGTAACTGAAATCTGCAAGCGTGCATAACTCGTAATACGCTCGTATGTTAGAAGAACGTGCACTTCTATGTTTAAAGTCTAAATTACTCGATGCTAAAAGAGTCAGCATGCTCTGAAAATGTTAGCAGCGATCACTAACAACCATTTACTAAGCTTTAGTTCCAGAGCTTTTTCATCTAGTTTTCTAACCATCAAGTCTAAATTGTGACAGCTCCTCTATGACTAACAGTTCGGAAATGGATTTTTGAAACGAGTGCTTTCAGATTTACAAGAGGTAGATAGAGTGCATCCATCCACTTACGTTTAAAAAAGTAAAGCAAACAGCGCGGCTGGATTCGTACTTTTAGTTCAAGAGCACGGCCTGTGTCTTGAAGGGGCATTGAACGGGCCGTTTTAAAGGACCCATGCTTTTTTTCAAACATCCGCAACAGAATGGGTATGAGTTAGATAAAGAGGAAGCTGCAGGTATTGAAATAGGCTCATTGGCTACTTTATTGGCTTGATTGAATTATTCTGTGAGTTCAAACTGGATGGAATAATTAGCATTGCATGTCAAAATGTAATTTCCAAAGTAGCAATGGGGATTGATCGCGTGCATTTGGGACTGCCCAATCACAGAGCTCGATCGAGACTCAAGACTCACTTAGAGCAGCGACCGCGTGAGCAAATGAAATTGAAGTCTTGGATTTCATAAGGCAATGTCCCAGACTTTAAAGTCACCGCAGAGAACAACTGAAATTAATTAATTTCTTCTGTACAGTAAAGCCTCGCCGCACTTTCACAATGGGATGCGCCGGTTCGCGACTATCGAACGGTCTTTGCAGCGGCCTGAAGGCCACCGGCGAAGGCTCCGCAGAGGATGTCGGAAAATCAGTGGACGAAGACTCGAACCAGCAGCAGCAGGAGCGCAAGCTTGTCTACTGCAAGGTTCTCGGCGAAGAGCGCGAATGGGACGCTTCGCAGTGTCTACTGAGCCAGCAGGAGACCTTCAAGTTGTGGACGTCGTGGAATTTTGTGCACGACCGAGTCTGCAAAGCCGGCGTGCACATGTTCCTACTGCTGTTCAAGCAGCACCCGCTGCTGCTGGCCATCTTCAAGAAGTTCAGCGCTAATCTGGAGAGTCCAGACGGATTGGACGGCCTGCTGACTCGCGACAATCCGGATCTCAAGCGACACTCGGCCACGGTGATGGGCCTGCTGGACGAGGCCATTGTCAACGTTGATAAGCGCGACCTGATGCAGCAGCGCCTGCGAGCCACCGGGAGGCGGCACCGCCACTTCACCGGCTTCAAAGGCGACTTCTTTCTGCTGATGCGCGACCCGTTTCTTGGCTCCGTGCAGGCCACCCTCGCCGACAAGTGCACCCCGGCGATGCTGCGCATCTACGAGAAGACCATCGACTGGGTGCTGGGCGAGCTTCGCGAAGGATTCGAAGAGTCGGGTGTTATCGAAGCCAAGAGCGCTGCTGCGGAGCAACCACTGCTCGATCGAGCGGATGGTAGACAGCTGGTGGAAAATGACAAGTTCAACTGACGCCATTTAGTGACAATGACGTGACAGAAACCAGACAAAATGAGTGTTGTCTTGCTTTCATGTACACGTAGATGGCTATTCTGAGAACTGATGCACCTGACATGACACGATACAAGCATCTGGTTCTGGTTTCAACGAAGCTCGTATCGTGTTGTCTATCCACAGTGCATCCACGACTCGTAAACACCTGTCGCGAATTCCTTACCCACTATTGCAGTGTTTGTTCCATTAGTCAACGCTGCACTTGTAGCTTAGCACTAGCTGCTTGTAGATCAGTCGCAAATCTCACAGGACCTATTAATTAAATCAATTACGAGCTAAAAAACTATACTTTTGATGCGGCACTCGAAAATGAAAATCAATGAAAGCTTACTGTACGTTGTTTGCTTTTAGGCTAACTATAAGTTGAAGCTGAATTTGGCCCTGCAGTAATTGCGTGATAAAATTTCTAGTAATCCATTTGAATCTTTTGAACATTTCACTGTCCACTCACTGTTTTCAGCTAGAAGCTATAAAGCCAGTTGTACTTTTACGTTTTCCCTTTTTCTTAATCAGCTCTGACGTTTAGATTGTCCCTGCGAATGTCAGCAAATTTGATAAAAACCAGAAACTATTTTTTGGATTGGATATGAAAATGTAAAACAGCGCGCGTCACGTTCGTCTGTACACAAGTTTGGACAGCATGGCGGCTAAGAGCCGAAGAAGTAGGCTAAAATAGTTTAAAGAAAACTTTTTCATCAGACAGTAACAGATGATGGGCGGAACCAACAGCCGTCTCTCAGGGATTTTCTAGTACTTATTACTCAAGAAAAGCAGCTCAATATTTTCGTCGGAGCAGAGATAACAAGATCCCAAAGCTAGAATTTTTCTACTCCCAGTTATATGTCAACTTGAAAAATGATGCTAATCGAGGCACGAAAGTCTCGGCGAGTTCTGGGTGGGGCGGGGATGAAGCTTATCCACCGTGGAATGCTCAAATGGTTTCTGATTTCAGGCGGCAACTTTGAGAATAGGAAACTTTGCCTGTACACATTAGCTTGAGTGACATTGGCATTTGCAGCTGGGGGCAGTCAACGCAGATAAATAGAGATAAATGCCAAGTATTATCGATGCATAAATCCAATACTAACTCTTGGATAGTCTCATAGTATATTAGGCCTGTATCACAGGTGAAAATGTGCTCATTAATTTAAACTATATAACAATATTAGCTGTTAAAAATAAGCCTAGCTCCTAAAACACTTATCACATCTAGCACAATTACCCTAGCAACCAATCTAGACACTTACCCTAGCAACCAATCTAGACACTTACCCTAGCAACCAATCTAGACACTTACCCTAACAACCAATCCAGACACTTACCCTAGCAACCAATCTAGACACTTACCCTAACAACCAATCCAGACACTTACCCTAACAACCAATCCAGACACTTACCCTAGCAACCAATCTAGACACTTACCCTAGCAACCAATCTTGACACTTACCCTAGCAACCAATCTAGACACTTACCCTAACAACCAATCCAGACACTTACCCTAGCAACCAATTTAGACACTTACCCTAGCAACCAATCTTGACACTTACCCTAGCAACCAATCTAGACACTTACCCTAGCAGCCAATCCAGACACTTACCCAACAACGAATTAATATTCTTCATTCTTTCCATCATATTCTTTATCTAAGCTCTAAGACGCTTTACAATTTTTCATACTGAGACAAAGGTGAATCTAATTTAAGAACAAGGAACATATCTGCATGGATCATTCAGTGAAGCTTTCATCAATGAGAAATCTAAAATGGCCTTTAACTGGATTGATCGACAGAGATTTAAAGCAGGCTAGAAAAAAACAACCCTTGCTTTGTCCAAATTCAATAGATAAAAACTAACAGATCAAAATTTGACAATGATGAAGCAAGGCGTATAGACAAAGAGATGGATTTATTGTACGGAAAAAGTGAAGTAGCTGAATCTATTGTCTTATCTGGTTTTGCCTGCATTTGTCAAGCCAAATTAGGAAATTTTTGCCTAATTCCAACTATCACTCCCAATTGTTCAATCGCACGTTTTAGTAAAAATCGAAGATCCTAATCCTAAATTGAAGTCCAAACTCATTCCTTATGTCGTCCAGATCTATCTAGAAATTTAAATAGTGGGAGTAATTATTTTCTTAGCAACAACAATGGGACTCTAATCTTATCACAAGGTACTATTTTAACTTTATAATGGGATTCACATTCTATACTAATTATGGTTTTCTATATACAACCAAAGCAATTATTCACAAAAATCCAATATAAGAAAATTTAAGAGAGGATTCTCATCCCACATCAAAGTGAGGATTCTCATCCCACATCAAAGTGCAGATTCTTATCCCACATCAAAGTGAGGATTCTCATCCCACATCAAAGTGCAGATTCTTATCCCACATCAAAGTGAGGATTCTCATCCCACATCAAAGTGCAGATTCTTATCCCACATCAAAGTGAGGATTCTTATCCCACATCAAAGTGAGGATTCTCATCCCAGATCAAAGTGAGGATTCTCATCCCACATCAAAGTGAGGATTCTTATCCCAGATCAAAGTGAGGATTCTCATCCCACATCAAAGCGAGGATTCTCATCCCAGATCAAAGTGAGGATTCTCATCCCACATCAAAGTGCGGATTCTCATCCCACATCAAAGTGAGGATTCTCATCCCACATCAAAGTGAGGATTCTCATCCCACATCAAAGTGAGGATTCTCATCCCACATCAAAGTGAGGATTCTCATTCCACATCAAAGTGAGGATTCTCATTCCACATCAAAGTGAGGATTCTCATCCCACATCAAAGTGAGGATTCTCATCCCACATCAAAGTGAGGATTCTCATTTCACATCAAAGTGAGGATTCTCATTCCACATCAAAGTGAGGATTCTCATCCCACATCAAAGTGAGGATTCTCATCCCACACCAAAGTGCGGATTCTCATCCCACATCAAAGTGAGGATTCCCATCCCAAATCAAAGTGAGGATTCTCATCCCACATCAAAGTGAGGATTCTCATTCCACATCAAAGTGAGGATTCTCATCCCACATCAAAGTGAGGATTCTCATCCCACATTAAAGTGAGGATTCTCATCCCACATCAAAGTGAGGATTCTCATTCCACATCAAAGTGAGGATTCTCATTCCACATCAAAGTGAGGATTCTCATCCCACATCAAAGTGAGGATTCTCATCCCACATCAAAGTGAGGATTCTCATCCCACATCAAAGTGAAGATTCTCATCCCACATAAAAGTGAAGAATCTCATCCCCCATCAAAGTGAGGATTCTCATCCCACATCAAAGTGAAGATTCTCATCCCCCATCAAAGTGAGGATTCTCATCCCACATCAAAGTGAGGATTCTTATCCCCCATCAAAGTGAGGATTCTCATCCCACATCAAAGTGAGGATTCTCATCCCACATCAAAGTGAGGATTCTCATCCCACATCAAAGTGAGGATTCTCATCCCACATCAAAGTGAGGATTCTCATCCCACATCAAAGTGAGGATTCTCATCCTATACATACATTGTTCCTCATTTGAGTGAGACCTTCATAGCATCACAACGATCCTCTCTACCGGACTAAAATATATGCACATTGTGTCTTCACCCAGGTTAGTAATTCTATACGTTATACTATAGGCCTATACGTTAGAGATTTCTAGATCACTCTGCCGGGCATAGCATTATAGAAATATATTTTTAAACCTCTATTGCTGAGCAGTCATTTGAGACTATGGGAAGTAATCAGACAGTCGCATCTACGGTATATCTACGCTTAAACAGGACCAGAAGCCTTCAATAATGCATTGGAAAGCAAACCTTGTTGCGTGCGTAATATTTCAATTCCTGGAATCATTTCAAATTAAATCCAATTTTACTTAACAGAAAAATTACCCAGCAAATTCCCAAGCGATTAGACTAACTTATAAAAAATCAATATAGCTTTGGCTATCTGAATTGTTCATTTCTGTATTTGATTAAATAAACATGCTGGGGTCGATTTGCAATTCTGAGTGCCCGATTTGAAAGTACGAATGAACTTTAGGTCAACTTAGGTGAGCTTTTTAAGGTCGACTTTTTAAGGTCTTCCGCAATGTAAGCGAAAGATAATAAGCGTAGGATTCTGTCTGGTGTAAACCTGAGGATCTGGGATTCTGTCTGATGTAAACCTGAGCATCTAGGATTCTGTCTGATGTAAACCTGAGGATCTGGGATTCTGTCTGATGTAAACTTGAGGATCTAGGATTCTGTCTGGTGTAAACCTGAGGATCTGGGATTCTGTCTGGTGTAAACCTAAGGATCTGGGATTCTGTCTGGTGTAAACCTGAGGATCTGGGATTCTGTCTGATGTAAACCTGAGGATCTGGGATTCTGTCTGATGTAAACTTGAGGATCTAGGATTCTGTCTGGTGTAAACCTGAGGATCTGGGATTCTGTCTGGTGTAAACCTAAGGATCTGGGATTCTGTCTGGTGTAAACCTGAGGATCTGGGATTCTGTCTGGTGTAAACCTAAGGATCTGGGATTCTGTCTGGTGTAAACCTGAGCATCTAGGATTCTGTCTGATGTAAACCTGAGGATCTGGGATTCTGTCTGGTGTAAACCTGAGGATCTGGGATTCTGTCTGGTGTAAACCTGAGGATCTGGGATTCTGTCTGATGTAAACCTGAGGATCTGGGATTCTGTCTGGTGTAAACCTGAGGATCTGGGATTCTGTCTGGTGTAAACCTGAGGATCTGGGATTCTGTCTGGTGTAAACCTGAGGATCTGGGATTCTGTCTGGTGTAAACCTGAGGATCTGGGATTCTGTCTGGTGTAAACCTGAGGATCTGGGATTCTGTCTGGTGTAAACCTGAGGATCTGGGATTCTGTCTGGTGTAAACCTGAAGATTTAGAGAATACGTGAGCGAACATGAAGATCTGGGACAATGGCTGAGGGTTAGGGTGATCGGGGTTAATGGCTGAGGGTTAGGGGCATCGGGGATAATGACTGAAGGTTAAGGGGACCAGGGATAATGACTAAGAGATTTGGGGATCAGGGAAAATGATTAAGAGTTTGATGATAAGGGATAATGACTAAGTGTTTTGGGGATCAGAGAAAATGATTAAGAGTTTGGGGATCAGGGAAAATGACTAAGAGTTTGGGGATCAGGGACATTGACTAAGAGTTTGGGGGTTAATGTGTTAAGTTAGGGGTTAAGTTAGGGCGTTAATTAGAATGTTGACAATGGAATCAAATTTTAAAAGTCAAACATAAATAACAAAGAATTTGTTTGTCTAGAAGTATTTTGTTTATTAACCCAGTCTCCACAAGTAGAATAGTAGAAAATGATCATAAATGAAACATGGAACAGTGCCTTATCCTTCCCTCGTATTTGTTCTCGTATTACGCTCGTTGTTAGAAAGACACGAGGAAAACGGATGCAAATTTTGATTTGGTCCATAGAATCCAACGGAGCTTAACATGAACATGAAATGGATTGAAATTCATCATTTTTCAGCAACAAAAGCACAACAGAAACGCTTAAGTAGCAAACTACAATGTCTTGAAAAGAATAGTTATTTATTTACATTTGCAAAGGCGGGAGTAAAAGTGACATAGGAATTAGAAAAAATGGCAAGATATAACTGATTGGCAAAAGACATTTAATAAGAGAGAACTATGATTTTGAACTATGAGCTCGTGTAAGTGTTATTAGTACACCAGGAAGCTCTTTAAAAACCTGATTAGATTATTAGAAAAAAACTGCGTCACAAGGAGGCGGAGTACAATATGCGAAAATATTAAGATGAGAATTTTAAAGCGAAGACTGAAAACTGAACTAAACGCTCCGGGCAAATATTCGCTTTTATACGAATGCACAACATTTTCTGATTTAAATTTTGCACAGAAAAATTATACATACGATAATTCTGACAAATCTTAAATTCTTCGGCTGATTTAACATTCTACGGCTGATTTAACATTCTACGGCTGATTTAACATTCTACGGCTGATTTAACATTCTACGGCTGATTTAACATTCTACGGCTGATTTAACATTCTACGGCTGATTTAATATAGTTCGGTTAATTTAATTCTCTACGGCTGATTAAACATTCTACGGCTGATTCCTTCATAGATTCTAACATTCTACGGCTGATTCCTTGGCGGATTCTAACATTCTACGGCTGATTCCTGGGCGGATTTCTATAGTATCCGGCTTATTGCTTGGCGGATTGCTATATTCAATAGCTGATTCTTTGGCGGATTTCTATATTCAATAGCTGATTCCTGGGCGAAATCCTTCATTCTAGGGCTGTTTCCTAGGCGTATTCCTATATTCAATAGCTGTTTCCTAGGCGGATTCCTATATTTAATAGCTGATTCCTGGGCGGATTCCTATATTTAATAGCTGATTCCTTGGCGGATTTCTATATTCTATAGCTGATTCCTGGATGGATTCTAACATTCTACGGCTGATTCCTGGGCGGATTTCTATAGTATACGGCTTATTCCTTGGCGGATTCCTATATTATAAAGCTGATTCTTTGGCGGATTCCTATATTCTATAGCTGTTTCCTAGGCGGATTCCTATATTCTATAGCTGATTCCTTGGCAGATTCCTATATTCTATAGCTGATTCCTTGGCGGATTCCTATATTCTATAGCTGATTCCTTGGCGGATTCCTATATTCTATAGCTGATTCCTAGGCGGATTCCTATATTCTATAGCTGATTCCTTGGCGGATTCCTATATTCTATAGCTGATTCCTTGGCGGATTCCTATATTCTATAGCAGATTCCTTGGCGGATTCCTATATTCTATAGCTGATTCCTTGGCGGATTCCTATATTCTATAGCTGATTCCTTGGCGGATTCCTATATTCTATAGCTGATTCCTGGGCGGATTCCTTCATTCTAGGGCTGTTTCCTAGGCGTATTCCTATATTTAATAGCTGTTTCCTAGGCGGATTTCTATATTCTAAAGCTGATTCTTTGGCGGATTCCTATATTCTATAGCTGTTTCCTAGGCGGATTCCTATATTCTATAGCTGTTTCCTAGGCGGATTCCTATATTCTATAGCTGATTCCTGGGCGGATTCCTATATTCTATAGCTGATTCCTGGGCGGATTCCTATATTCTATAGCTGATTCCTGGGCGGATTCTAGCGTGCTACGCCGCATTCATAAGCAGATTTTAACCTTCCATCAATGACCACCACGCAGATTCTAACTATCTTATGACAGAAACATAGGCTGAGTTTAATATATCAAAATTTAATACTTTAGCAGATACCGATGTCCCAAAGCAGAAACAAAGTTTTTACAGGCGATTCCACGACTTACTCCGTAAGCACATGATTCTAATCAGTTTCTTTGTCGGCTTCCATGAAGAATTTTGATTTAATCAAAGGAAAAAATAGATCTATAACATTTGCATAAAAACGCATTGAAAACAACAACACAACAGAAAAAATTACCAAAAATCACCAATGGAACTAAAAAGCTTTCAAAGCAGCAACAAAACAGGGTAAAGCTTCTACGCGCTGATATATTCTAGCGTCAAAAAAACAAAGAAAAAAATTAAAATGACAACAGGAAAATTTTTTTATAATTATGGCAGATAAAGAAAATTATAAAATACTGTTTTCTACTCAAAGGTTAGGCAGACAGCTTTTAGCTAAATGTTAGGAAAAAATTAGACATTTAGGAAAACTGCTCATTTGCAAACTTTTTAAAACTAAGGCATTTCAAACACTGTTGAGCCACAGTAGATTAGTTCAACAAACAAATAAGACAGATGTTAAAAATACAACCATTTTAATTTCTTTTCATTTCACGAAGGATTTCACTTAAAATTTCGCTTCGGACATTTATTACCACACCTGCAACAGTAGGATTTTATCCTACAAAAAGTGAGGATCTTTATCCCATACTAAAGTGGGGATTATTAACCCACTAGCTTTTTTTGCCCGTTTTTTTTGGGGCAGAAATTTAAAGCAAAGCAGTAAGCAATTCACGTCTCTGTATTAACTTTATAGTGAAGGTCACCATTTATTTATTTACTGCATTAATGAAAAGTGAAGAGTTTGTTTAAGGGCGTTTTAAGTAAAAAATAAGTGAAAAGTTTGTCCAAACAGCCCCCTCTTGATTACTTCTTTAGAAACATGTTTCTTAGCCACTCCTCTATACAGTCAGTGGCAGATCCAGGAATTTTGTTTTGGGGCGGTCTGTCAGGGGAGCGCCATGAGAATCACAGAGGGGGTGCCAGCGGCCGAAAAAGGGCGCCAGGAGCCAAGAAAGGGCGCCAGCGGCTGAAAAACGGGAGCCAGCGGCTGAAAAAGGGGCGCCAGCGGCCGAAAAGGGGCGCCAGTGCTGCGACTGGCGCCCCTGGTGGGGGCATCTTATTCCCATGATTAAAATTTAGGGGGGCGACTGCCCCCCCGCCCCCCCCTAAATCTGCCTCTGTATACAGTATGCATGTACACGCGTATACATAAGGAAAATAGCCATGGCATAACAATAACAATGTCAAAGAAACAAAATTAAACTGTTTCAGAGTTCAGAGTTAGACAGGTCAAGGTCATTTCGTGACTACTTTTCTATTAATTGCTTGCGAGTCACCTCAAGGCCTGGGGATACACCACATTCATCGTTATTCCCCTTGGTGCGAAAATGAATAGGCCAGCTGGAGTTCCAACACGGCAGCAGGCGACATAAAGCTGCCCATGCGAGAAGCAAGGAGTCTCCAGGTTGATGCCAGCCACCTTCAGCGACTGTCCCTGAGCCTTGTTAATAGTCATCGCAAAGCACACTCTCACAGGGAACTGCAGTCGCTTGAACTGAAATGGCAGGTCCGTGGGGATAATTGGAATCCGGGGAACGAACACAGACTCTCCTCTGCCAGATCCAGTCATTATCGTGGCCTCAATCACGTGTGGGAAGAGCCGCCTGACTATCAGTCTGGTGCCGTTACACAGCCTTGGCGCATTCAGGTTGCGGAGGAGCATAATTGGTGCCCCAACTTTCAGCTGCAAGTTGTGCGATGGAGTTCCAGGAGGATCTAGAGAGTTCAGAAACTCAACAGGATACTCCACAGCGGTGTCATCAGTCAACGTTGTATCAATTGACTTGTAGGTGAAAACTGCACCTGGCAACTCCTGAAGCAGTTGGTAGTTAATTTCGTTGGCGGCATCATTTCTAGGACACAGAATTGCCCTCTGACAGCCAGTCAACGTCAGCATATCGAACCATCAGGTTCGGGTAAACTTTTGCCTTGAGCTCCTGCACTGACTGCACAATGGTTCCGATTGTAGCGATCGATGACTGCCCATCCTCGGTGCTAATCTCCAGCAGACCATTGCCGATTCGCAATAGATTGGCAGAGAACTCATGAGCTGTTTCGTCTCCTTGAATTGTAGCTCTCATGTTTGTTCGTAGGTGCAACTTCACAACCGATGGCCACAGGTGAGATGATTTTAGGCAAGCATTAATCTCATCAGCAGGAGTGCCACGCGGAATCACAGGCAGCGTCTGTCTAAAGTCTCCAGACAGCAGCAGAGTGACACCACCCATCAGTTGATCGCCAGCCTCTCTCTTTCTTCTATCCCAGGCTGGCTGGAGAGAAATATAGACCGGAGAGCCCTGCGCACTGGGACGCCACCGCACTCACCGCACTCAGTCTCAGTGCTGCTTGGGGGCCAGTAGACAGTCTAGGGGTTTGGGCTGTGTACATTCACGTCTTAAAATACAATGTACAGTCTGGGGCTTCGGCGCCCGGGGAAGGGAGGGGGTGGCTGTAATAAAATTTGGCCCGCAGAGTGGCGGAGGGGAGTTGGGGTGGCTGTCCTCGGAAAACAAAAAGTGACTCACTTTGAGATGATGCAGCTTTGTTCTGGATTGAGTAGAGATGTTCAAAATTGACAGCATTGTTGGAAAACATGTAAAGTGTAAGTGGATCAAATTTGGAGAAAATCTGACAAAGTGGGGCGACGATATGTCGAATTGAGTGATTTTTTGACGATTTTTGAGCAGTTTTTTGCACTTTTGAGCAGGAAGGAAATGATTTTTCGGGAATTTGAGTAGCCTATTGCACTCAGCGTAGGTGGTTTTAGGTATGTGCAAAGTTTGGTGCGATTTGGTTGAGCGGTTTCGGCGTCTATAAAGACAAAAGGTTGCACACACACAGACAGACACACACACACACAGACAGAGTTTTCACTTTTATATATATAGATAACAAGGTAAAGATTCTTATCCCATACGAAAGTGATAATTCTCATCCCATTACAAAGATTCTCATCCTATAACAAAGTGAGGATTCTGATCCCATACTAAAATGAGGATTCTGATCCCATACTAAAGTGAGGATTCTTATCCCATACCAAAGTGAGGATTCTCATCCCATACCAAAGTGAGGATTCTCATCCCATACCAAAGGGAGGATTCTCATCCCATATACCAAAGTGAGGATTCTCATCCCATACCAAAGTGAGGATTCTCATCCCATACCAAAGTGACGATTCTTATCCCATACCAAAGTGAGGATTCTCATCCCATACCAAAGTGAGGATTCTTATCCCATACCAAAGTGAGGATTCTCATCCCATACCAAAGTGAGGATTCTCATCCCATATACCAAAGTGAGGATTCTCATCCCATACCAATGTGAAGTTTCTCATCCCATATACCAAAGTGAGGATTCTCATCCCATACCAATGTGAAGATTCTCATCCCATATACCAAAGTGAGGATTCTCATCCCATACCAAAGTGAGGATTCTTATCCCATACCAAAGTGAGGACTTGAATCCCATACCAAAGTGAGGATTCCCATCCCGTACTAGAATGAGGATTCTTATCCCATACCAAAGTGAGGACTTGAATCCCATACCAAAGTGGGTATTATCATACAATACCAACGTAATGATTTTAATCCTAAACTAAAGTGAGGATTATCTCACCATACCAATGTGAGGATTTTAATTATAGACTGAAAAAATATTTTGATCAAAGTGATTAATTAATTCTCGTCACAGTAGAAACCGATCAGTTCTAGGAACAAAATCACGGGCTTCCACTAGGCCCCGTGGCGATGGCCCAGGCCGATGGAAATACCAGCCACTAAACAGAAGCCGATTAGGGTAGCAGCGAATTTTACGCCCTGCCTGCGCTTGTTTCCGTCGCTGCCCGTTGCGGCCAGTTCCGGTGGCAACAGTTCCACAAAGATGACGTAGGCGAACGTGCCAGATGCGAGGCCCTGCAAATTGAGTTGAGGTGGAGCATGGGGAAATATTGCTATAGGGAGGAGGATCTCGAGGGGAGCGGAAGTGTGTGTTGTGAGGATTTAAAAAAATAAAGAGGACAAAAGAAGAGATTTGCAGAGAGAACTTACGGGTACTTACAGGTCTGGGATTTTAAACATTCGAATAGTTAGAATTTGAGGATTTAAGAGTCTGATATGTCAAAAAAGAGATTTTTTGGATTACAGATTTTAGGATATGGGATTAAAAACAAATTGGGATTCAAATAAATAAATTTAATGTAAGACTTTAAAACCTGGGGACTTTTAGACCTGGGAAATGAAGATATTGGATCTGAGGATCAGGGATTTTTAGATCTGGGAAATGAAGATATGGGATATGAGGATCAGGGATTTTTAGATCTGAGGATATGAGGATTTGGAATTTGGGAATCGAAGTTTTGATGATCTGGGATTTGAGAATCTGGGATAGGAGGATTTGGGATCCGGGATATGAGGATTCAGGAATTGAGAATCTAGGATATGAGGATGAGAGATTTAATAATCTACGATATGAGGATTTGGGATTTGAGGATCTAGGATATGAGGATCTGGGATTTGGGAATCGAGGTTATGAGGATGTGGGATTGGAGAATTAAAAGGATTTGAGGATTTGGGATTTGAGAATCTAGGATAATGAGGATCAGGGATTTAAGAATCTAGGATATGAGGATTTGGGATTTGAGGATCTAGATTTCAAGGATTTGCGATCTAAAGGTTTAATATCTGAGTATAACAGGCCACGAGAAGTTACTTGATAGGATTTGGTAGATCCGATGACAAGCTTATATGAGACAATATTAGTTGTAAAAATGATAGAAGACTGACAGTAAAGAAACCAAGTTTATTCACCTGCAAAGCGGCAACCGCCCTCGGAGCGGACAAAGAGGATCCTCCGGAGCCTCCAAAACTTCCAACCCCGGCTTCAATGCCCAGTCCGATAGCCAATCCCAGCGGTATTAGGGCTGAGAACAGGCCGACTAGGCAGGCCTGCAGACGGGGCGGTGCGCCACCGCGCAGCAGAGCCACGCCAAGAGACAGGCTGCACAGCGATTCGTGCATGAGCATAGCAACTAGCAGGGTTAGCACTGTGGTGCCTGATTGGCTGACGCCGGCACCCACACCCTCCAAGAGGCTGTGCACACCCATGGATAGGGTTAGCAGGACGGCGTTCATTGTGGCTGCGGGGCCAGAAGACTCTGGAAATATGAAATTAATATTCGCTAACTTTATTATTCTCATTGTATTCTCACTTCATATATTCACAATGCCCAAATCTTCACAGCTCCCTGATTTGTCAATCTTCACGATTTCTAACTCTCTAATGCGTGTGATTCGTTAGTTTTATTCGATAACACAATTCGTTACTTTTTTAAAAGAACGATATTTTTAAGTCAAATTATTAGTTCAAATCGTTACCTTTTAACAAAGGGATGCTATATATGTCAGACCGGTAACAAATCCTTAATTTGTTTCACTAACTAGCGATAGTGAAGGGGAAGAAGAGCGGTCTAACGCGTTTGCCTCTCACACCAAGGTCCCTGAGCTCGATTCCGCGGCCAGGCCACTTTCATTTGGGGCGCAGCCGCAAGGAGAAAGCTTAGGGGCCTGCCGTGCAATCTAGGGCCAACCTCCAAGGTATGATGAGAGTGTACACTACCTGACGTTGAGAAAGTCAGGGCAGATGTACACACCCTGTGTGAGCGTGTGCCTGCGTAACAGTATGCTCAGGTGTCAGTAAAATGAGCAGAATTGCCTCCTCACTGGCTGCGGGTCTAGTGTCACCAAATGATGTGCGATTGCCCGTAGCCTGAAGACTGAAGAAGAAGATTCAAGAAGACTGAAGCAGACTGAAAAAGACTGAAGAAGATTCAAGAAGACTGAAGCAGACTGAAAAAGACTGAAGAAGATTCAAGAAGACTGAAGCAGACTGAAAAAGACTGAAGAAGATTCAAGAAGACTGAAGCAGACTGAAAAAGACTGAAGAATAAGACTGAAGAAGATTCAAGAAGACTGAAGCAGACTGAAAAAGACTGAAGAAGATTCAAGAAGACTGAAGCAGACTGAAAAAGACTGAAGAATAAGACTGAAGAAGATTCAAGAAGACTGAAGAAGACTGAAGAAGACTGAAGAATAAGACTGAAGAAGATTCAAGAAGACTGAAGAAGACTGAAGAAGAAGACTGAAGAAGATACAAGAAGACTGAAGAAGACTGAAAAAGACTGAAGAATAAGACTGAAGAAGATTCAAGAAGACTGAAGAAGACAGAAGAAGACTGAAGAAGATACAAGAAGACTGAAGAAGACTGAAAAAGACTGAATAAGAAGACTGAAGAAGACTGAAGAAGACTGAAGAAGACTGAAGAAGACTGAAAAAGACTGAACAAGAAGACTGAACAAGACTGAAGAAGACTGAAAAAGATTGAAGAAGATTGAAGAAGACTGAAGAGGCTGAAGAAGACTGAAGAAGACTGAAGAAGACTGAAGAAGAAGACGGGAGAAGACTGAAGAAGACTGAAGAAGAAGACGGGAGAAGACTGAAGAAGAAGGCTGAAGAAGACTGAAGAAGGCTGAAGAAGACTGAAGAAGAAGGCTGAAGAAGAAGGCTGAAGAAGACTGAAGAAGACTGAAGAAGGCTGAAGAAGACTGAAGAAGACTGAAGAAGATGGGAGAAGACTGAAAAAGACTGAAGAAGAAGACTGAAGCAGACTGAAGACTGAAGAATAATACTGCAATTATTATTAATATTCACAATTCTTAATAAAAAAAATACGAATCACCTAAACTAATTATAAAGACGAATGCAGTCAAACTAACCTGATCCCCAGGAGAAGCTATGATGATGATGCTGATGATGACGCCGATCAAATGCGGCTTCTTCATCAGCCTCGTCGTCATTGTCCGAGTTATCTAGCAGCGGTACTCGACTAGAAGAATTCGCAGACGCCAATGAGTCAGTGACGACAGGAGGCGATTCGCCATTTATCGATCTGTCGCCATTGTTTAATCCTTGCTGCTTCTTTCGCCATTCGGGCAATTGCAACTGCTGCTGCTGCTGCTGCTGCTGTTTCTTGCTAGACCAACATGGGCAACCGCTGCCGCAGACAAAATGAGCCATCAAATCGAGCGCCCAGACGCCGAAGAAGCCAACCATGAGACTGAGCTCTGTAAGGGGCATTCGACTCAACGAGCTGCCGTCGCTCTCCGGATAAAGCCGGGAGAAGCTGGCGCGAACCGACGGCACCAGGCCGACAAAACAGGAGGCCAGAAACACGCCGGCGCTGAAGCAGCTGGCGGGGCTCATCCAGGCCCGCAGACGGCTGTCTCCGCCGCCGCCGCCGCGAAGGCACCGACCTCGCAAAGCTAATGGCAATAGGCCTGCCATTAGATTGACGGCAAAGATCAAAGGAATGCCAATCGCTTTGATGGTCTTATAGCCATCGACGTGGCCATTTCCAAAGCTGTTTGGCGATTGAGACGTTGAATAATTGTTTAGCGACGCCGCCAAATGCGGCGAATGCGTGCCCGACAATGCACTGTGAAACTGCGGCACAGAATATATTGAATCTAATTTAGTAAGTGCGATTTAACAACTGAGGATCTGAGACTGGGGGATAAGCGTCCCTGGGGAAATTCTCGCAGTGGTAGTGGTTGGTAAATGTCTTGGGAGCAAAATAATTTACTAAATCTTACCATCTTATCCTGGGTACTAAAACTGGGGATCTGGAAGTGGGACAGCTTGACCTAAGGATCTGGAAGCGGGAAAAAAAATGAGGATCTGGAAGTGGCGATCGCTAAATATGAGGATCTGGAAGTGGGGATCGCTAAATATGAGGATCTGGAAGTGGCGATCGCTAAATATGAGGATCTGGAAGTGGGGATCGCTAAATCTTAGGATCTCGAAGTGGGGATCGGTAAATCTGGGGATCTGGAAGTGGCGATCGCTAAATATGAGGATCTGGAAGTGGCGATCGCTAAATATAAGGATCTGGAAGTGGCGATCGCTAAATATGAGGATCTGGAAGTGGCGATCGCTAAATATAAGGATCTGGAAGTGGGGATCGCTAAATCTTAGGATCTGGAAGTGGGGATCGGTAAATCTGGGAATCTGGAAGTGGGGATCGCTAAATCTGGGATCTGGAAGTGGGGCTCGCTAAATCTGGGGATCTGGAAGTGGGGATCGCTAAATCTGGGGATCTGGAAGTGGGGATCGCTAAATCTGGGATCTGGAAGTGGGGCTCGCTAAATCTGGGGATCTGGAAGTGGGGATCGCTAAATCTGGGAATCTGGAAGTGGGGATCGCTATATCTGAGGATCTGGAAGTGGGGATTGCTATATCTGAGAATCTGGAAGTGTGGATCGCTAAATCTGAGGATCTGGAAGTGGGGATCGGTAAATCTAAAGATCTGGAAGTGGGAATCGCTAAATCTGTGGATCTGGAAGTGGGGAGGCAAAATCTGAGGATCAGCGAAAAAATCTAACATAAAAAATCTCAACCGTGCTTATTCTAGCAAAATACACACGTCTAAGAATCTGATGATTCTGCATAAAATTTGTTTATTCCAGTATAGAAGCAATAATTAGCGGCATGATAGAGTGATTGCAGCCACATATCAATGAGACTACTGAAAGTACCGTTGCTTGAAAACTAGCATTTCAAATCGAAACAAATAGATGAAATATTAGGTTTAGAATACATTAAGCAAACTCAATGAGTTGAATCTACATGACTTTAGATTTTTGTGCTAACGTCAACCAAATAATGCCTTCTTCAGGTGCCAGCCAATCTCTTTGATTTTGTCCAGCGAGCTCAGATTGGGATCTTGTAGCACACGTATTAGAGTGCCGAGTAAATCTGCAATGCCAAAATACTTTATCGCTTGCATAGGGAATGGGAGACAGGATGTAAAGAATGAGAGAGGATGGAGTTAAAGACACGGGATGGAGGGAACGGGAGAGAGGGTGGAGGGAACGGGAGAGATGGTGGAGGGAACGGGAAAGGGAATGGGGAAACGGGAGAGAGGATAGAGGAAACGGGAGAGAGACTGGAGGGAACGGGAGAGAGGATCGAGGGAACAGGAGAGAGGATCGAGGGAACAGGAGAGAGGATTGATGGAACAGGAGAGAGGATTGATGGAAAAGGAGAGAGGATCGAGGGAACGGGAGAGAGGATGGAGGGAACGGGAGAGAGGACGGAGGGAACGGGAGAGAGGACGGAGGGAACGGGAGAGAGGACGGAGGGAACGGGAGAGAGGATGGAGGGAACGGGAGAGAGGATGGAGGGAACGGGAGAGAGGACGGAGGGAACGGGGAGAGAGGATGGAGGGAACGGGGAGAGAGGACGGAGGGAACGGGAGAGAGGATGGAGGGAACGGGAGAGAGGATGGAGGGAACGGGAGAGAGGACGGAGGGAACGGGGAGAGAGGACGGAGGGAACGGGAGAGAGGACGGAGGGAACGGGGGAGAGAGGATGGAGGGAACGGGGAGAGAGGATGGAGGGAACGGGAGAGAGGATGGAGGGAACGGGAGAGAGGACGGAGGGAACGGGGAGAGAGGACGGAGGGAACGGGAGAGAGGACGGAGGGAACGGGAGAGAGGACGGAGGGAACGGGAAAGAGGATGGAGGGAACGGGAGAGAGGACGGACTGAACGGGAGAGAGGACGGACTGAACGGGAGAGAGGATGGAGGGAACGGGAAAGAGGATGGAGGGAACGGGAGAGAGGACGGAGGGAACGGGAGAGAGGATGGAGGGAACGGGAGAGATGGAAAAACAAACGAACTGAAGCCTCCAACCGACCTGCAGCAGCAGATCGCTGCACACCGTCCACAGAGCCGCCGCGCTGCTCAGTCGGTCCTTCAAGCTGAGCAAATTTCAGCAGCAACTGTCGCTGCTCAGCTGTGAGTCGGCGCGGAGATTTGATTCTAACATGCAGGAAATGATCTCCATTGCCGTAGCCACCGAATTTAGGAATTCCCTGGCCGGACAGCCGAATGACATCGTGCGAATTGGTGCCCGGTGGCAAGCTGACACTGAGCTGCTGTCGCAGGCCCTGCGCGCTGACTGTGCCGCCTAGCACTGCTTGGCTGATGCTCACCTGAGATTAGGTAAGGATAAGGAAGTTGCTGCATAAGCTTATCTTCTTTTTGGTTTCCTTTTCAGATTGCAGAAGGGCGTAAACCCGAACCTAAAACTAGGGAAAACCATCCAAAAACGGAGGGTCAATAATCGAACTGACGTTCAAAATCCGAACTAATATACGAACTAAGGGGATAATACTTAAATTGAGGGGATAATATTAAAACTGAGGGGACAATACTTGAATTGAGGGGATAATATTTAAACTTAGGGGATAATATTAAAACTGAGGGGATAATACTTAAATTGAGGGGATAATATTAAAACTGAGGGGATAATACTTGAATTGAGGGGATAATATTTAAACTGAGAGGATAATATTTAACTGAGGGGATAATATTTAAACTTAGGGGATAATATTAAAACTGAGGGGATAATACTTGAATTGAGGGGATAATATTAAAACTGGATAATACTTGAATTGAGGGGATAATATTTAAACTGAGAGGATAATATTTAACTGAGGGGATAATATTTAAACTGAGAGGATAATATTTAACTGAGGGGATAATATTTAAACTTAGGGGATAATATTAAAACTGAGGGGATAATACTTGAATTGAGGGGATAATATTTAAACTGAGAGGATAATATTTAACTGAGGGGATAATATTTAAACCAAAGGGATAGAACTCACGAGTTCACAACACTAAATCTTGAGATTAAAATGTAGACTAGTCAATACCAAAGCTCGAACTGACGCACCTCAACCTCGGAATGCACATCGGCTCCTTCGCGCCGAAACTTTTCACTCGGCTCAACCTCAATGCGCGCCCAAATCTCGTCCACAGAACCACCGCCGCCGCCGCTAGCATTCAGCGGCACACGCAGCGTCTGGCCGGATTCCACGCCAGCTGGCACGGCTATTTGAATGTTGCGCCTTTGAACTGTGCGGCCCCGACCTGCGCACTCACTGCACGGCACAGAGGCTGACCGCTTGGCACCGCCGCAGCGGCGACAGGTGGAGCGCATAAAAAATGCGCCCGTGGTGACCATCTCATAGCCTGCGGTGGTTAGGGGATGATAGTTGGATAGCATTTGAGCACTGTGGACATTGAGTAGGATTTGAGCACTATATACATTGAGTAGGATTTGAGTACTGGGGGACAATGGGTAGGATCTGAGACTCTGGGTCATTGAGTAGGATTTGAGTACTGTGGACATTGTTTAGGATTTGAGAACTGTGAGACAATGGGTAGGATTTGAGGCTCTGGGTCATTGAGTAGGATTTGAGCACTGTGGACATTGAGTAGGATTTGAGCACTGTGGACATTGAGTAGGATTTGAGTACTGTGGACATTGTTTAGGATTTGAGCACTGTGGACATTGTTTAGGATTTGAGTACTGTGGACATTGAATAGGATTTGAGAACTGTGAGACAATGGGTAGGATTTGAGACTCTGGATCATTGAGTAGGATTTGAGCACTGTGGACATTGCTTAGGATTTGAGTACTGTGGGACATTTGGTAAAACGCACTGAAGGACTGCAGACACTGGGTAGAAGATAAACAAAAGAAGGAATATGAAAACATAAAAGAATTAAGGACACAACAAAGACAGTGTCCTACCTGTGCCATTGCACTGCGGACAATTGACCACTCGCGAGCCGAACTCAGCCCCGGAGCCTCCGCACTTTCTGCAGTTGCCAACGGCGTTCACCTGAGCCGTCTTGACGGCGCCGCAGGCGGCCTCTTCAAAGGTGAGCCGCAGAGATATCTCCTTAGCCGGGCCGAAGCCGAACAGACTCTCGGCGAAGCCCTGAGCCGTCGAATCGGCGAAGCCGCGAAAATCGAAGCCGGCGTCGCGAAACATCCGACGAAACAGCTCCTCGGGATCGATCGAGCCGTGATAGCTTTCAAAGCCCTAGTGTTTATTTGCGGGTAACGAATATCTTTGAGTACTGCGTATGTGTACAACTGTTCAGTCCATGGACATTGGAGGGACCGACACAGCCACTAAAGCTTTCACCACAGATGTTAGTTACCTATTTTAAGTCGGGTGAACTGGAGAAAACTTAAAACTAGAACTGTGTTAAAAGTGTCTAGTTTGAGGACACATAAAAACTTCCTTAGGTTAAGATTCGAACTCTCGAACTTTCAGATTCTCTCCAAATCTCTTAGTCCAGGGGTCGGCAAACTCCGGCCCGCGGGAAAGATACGGCCCTAGAAGCTCCTAAATCCGGCCCGTTGCCCCCTTCCGACACCTAGTATCCTGTGTCATCTTTCCCTGTCTCATCACTCATGTCTCTTATCTCTACCGAGTCTTGTTTCTCCTATATCTCATCTCTCTGTGTCTCATCTCACTGCTACCTTATCTCTCCTGTGTCTCCTCCCCCGTGTCTCATCACTCCCGTGTCTTATCTTTCCCGTGTCTCATCACTCCCGTGTCTCATCTCACCCATGTCTCAACTCACTGCTGCCTTATCTCTCCTGTGTCTCCTCTCCCGTGTCTCATAACTCCCGTGTCTCATCACTCCCGTATCTCATCTTTCCCGTGTCTCATCTCTCATTTTTCTCATATTTCTACAGTCAATGCGGCCCACTGTCAGGTTCTCTCTTTGGCCCGCTAATAAGATTGCCGATCCCTGTCTAAGGTCTAACCACAGGCTGACCATTTGGTGACAGTAGATTCTGACTGAGCCCCGGGGGTTGAAAGGATTATCAGTAGTAAGGAATACCTGGAAGCCGCTAGCAGAACTGCGACCAGCACTAGAAGCTGCCTGGGCGCCACTCATACCATAGGTGTCATATTGCCTACGCTTGGCCTCGTCGGACAGAACCTCGTAGGCTTCCGACACCTCTTGAAACTTTTTAGCCGCCCCCGGATCATTCTTATTCACATCCGGGTGATACTTCTTAGCTAACTGATAGTAGGCTCGCTTAATCTCCTTCTGATCGGCCTGACGCGTTATGCCAAGCACATTGTAATAGTCGCGTTTAAATAGTGCAGATGAAGCGTGTATTGAACGCCGGCATAGTGTTAGCCACAATGGCACAGCTGAGCGCATTTGCAATTTATGGCTGCAAAATCATGTTGATAAGAATGATGATAAGAAAATTGCCATTTAGAAAAGGACCCTTTTAATGTCTAATGCAAATATAACAAGTTAACAATACTAAAATAATTGTAGATGGTCCATCTGCACTTGGTACATCATTTAGTGACGATAGAGTAGTAGACCCGCCAGAGACAGACATATTCAAACAGGGGTGTACATCTGCATTCTGCTTTAGCTCTACATGCTCAGTTGTAGGTAAGGAAGGGGTGATGTCCAGTTTTCTCTCCCAGACATAACAGAGCACACATGGTGACAAATAACAGTGAGAGAGGGTTTCCAGCCATTGTACAGTAAATCAGGCAACTTTGGGGTCTTGTGCAATAATTGCATAATTTCAAAGACAAGTTTGTAGGGGGCCTATACAGACATCCATTCTACTAAAATTCACTTTGTGACTTAACATTGCTAAAAACCTAATTTTGGAACCAGCAGGCTTTGAAAACCACAGTTCCAAAATTTGTTTGAATTTGAAACTAGACATAAATAGCAAAACTCAGAAAATAAAAATCAAAATTTTCAGAACATCACTACTATATTTCGTAACCTTAACCTGCAACAATCAATAGCTAATAAATGGTTGGAGTAATCCTGCCAATATAATTTGTGTTTTGTGTATAAAGCTATCAATTATGGCTTTATAATAAATTTCCATTACCAAAGCAACAAACTATAAATTGTTTGTAAGGGCCTAGAATTGACCACAGATAAATAATAACTTGATAGGTCACTTCCACTTATACATATGTCCTAAAATAGTTTTGCTACTTTTTATTCAGTAGTTGGAAAGGAAAGTTGCTGCTTTTTTCTATGCAAAACTGGAGAAGACCCATAGGCCACATGTTGAATTGTAAAAATGTGAATGTATGGTGATAAGTTAATTACATATTACTCTCAATCTATTTATGACAATGGTTACTTAGGCCTTAATTAGTTACATTTTTATAAAATAAGAACAGTAACTATCAAAATACTAATAGTTTTTGCTATGTTGCCATGTCACATTTTTATAGCTTGT
Source organism: Macrostomum hystrix (assembly GCA_950097015.1). NCBI lineage: Eukaryota > Metazoa > Platyhelminthes > Macrostomidae > Macrostomum > Macrostomum hystrix. The sequence goes on along the minus strand of CATNEN010000011.1, from coordinate 996,811 downwards.
AGTTGCCTGACTTGAATGTTTCTTTATTACATAGGAGGCCTAACACCAAAGCTAGACAGAGAATCATAAGGTGATTCTGTTCTATATCTGGGGCTAAGGCATAAGCCATAACCTTAAAACTAGCTAACCTAGCTGATTCACATGTGTATTGTAATTATATTAATATAGTAAAGAAAATATTCACAAGAATCGTAACTTATAAATAAATATTAAAATATATTAAAATTCCATTCAAAACTGACATGTTTTTTATAAATTTAGATATTAAATCAAACTGTGCTTGTGTTAATGAGTAAAAAATCGATTTAGTGTAAAAGATAGCAAGCTAGGCCTACTTTTTACAATCCTTAGATGTTATCTATTGTTTGACAATAAATTCAGCTAGGCCTAATGATAAATATTTCAATTAGATTTATAACTTATTTTAACAATTATAGCAATTTTACTGTCATGATAATTCCAATTAATAAATTATTTTGGGCAATCGAGATCTTTAAGTTCCAGCTATTTCATGCCTATGAAATTGAATTCTTAAACAGTGCTTGAGCCAACACTGTCCCTGTTACCAAAAAGCCGGGCAGGCACCTATTTAAATTATAGTTAGCTAATAAGCTCATCAACTGACACTAAAATTAAAAAACGTTACACATTTAAAAAGAGCAATTAATGAAGGTATAGTCGCAAAAACACATAATAGGACTCAATAAGTAGTTTTTATTTATCATGATCACACGTATGTTTAATCCGCTGTTATCAAGACAAACCATTGGGCTAGAAACTGCTAGCTACAACTTAAAAATAAGAAACCTGCTCAGTCAGTCGTGTCCAACTAAAAAACAAAAAACGTGATTTAAAAGTTGCATTTGAATTGCATCGCTAGTTTGCATCTTAACAAAAACCGCATCTGTGAATTCTAAGAGTAAAAAAAGTTTTTAATACAAAAATTCGAAAGTTTTTTTCAGTTTAAACTCTTCATGATCAGCAAATGTAATTTGTAGTTCTTAAGTAAAGTTAACACGTCTGACTTCCCCTTACAGCTGCAACATTAGTGACTAAAAGTACTTTTGTTGGCTCACACTGTGTTGACAAAATTTTGCTTATAACTTAATTCGAAAATCGTTGCATTTCAAATGTATCAATTATGTGTTCTGTAATAAAAAATTGATTACAGAATTGGGTCCATTTGCTGGATGCAACTGTAGCCCATTGGCCAAGGACAACTAAAAACAACTATAGCGATTTGGTTGTTTTAGTTGTCCCTGTGCAGCTTCGTACAATATAGCAGTAGCTAATTTTGCTCTTAGCTTCTAATGCTGCAAAAACTGGTGTTGAGTCCATAAAGTGGGAATCGGGACGCCCCACCCACCTCAAATTACCCCTTACGGCTTGTGCTGGTCGAAATGAATTAAGCAATATGATATGATAAGGTCTTGCTAAAGGACGCCAATCGTTATAGTGCCAGTGGAGTCAGGAATCGAACATCCGACCTTTTCAAGTCCTGAATACGACTTTCACGCTCGATATGAAAATGTATTATCATTATAATTCGACCTGTAGGTTTTTCATAAAGTCTTTTAAGTCACCCGCAACCCAAGATTGCGTGTCAGAAGTGATTTGGGAAAATTTAATTAGCTAGCTATAATCCCTTCGCTTTTTCTTGTTTTTTTTTACAATCGTGGCTTAAAGCAGCGAGATTTGGGGCGACTTGCTTGCAGAATTTCTATTAAAAAGACGAGTAATTTGTGTTCTGTGTCTTGTATTACTAGGTACATTAATCCAGGCTGAGTTAAACTCCTTCAATAATTAAACATACTCGTATATTTAGCTTGGTCTATGGCTTGCATGTGGCTTGATGTGAATCTGTTGTTGCAATGATCGAGGTATTAAATAATCGATGCTCTTTATAAATGACAGGATTAAAGAAAAATCACTAGCTCCTAAGAAATTCTATAACAAAAAATTTTATGCCCACACGCGTGAGTGATCGCTTCTGGACGACGTCGCACACAGGATGTATATAGGTTGTGGTTAAGTAACGTTTGAGACGTTTTATCAATTGTAGCAGACTGATTTGTACTTCAATAAGTATGCTTCTGAGCGCTTTGACTATAAAAAACTGACCCGTGCACTTATTTAGTAGATCCTCTTTTTCAAAAGTTTTAATTACGCAACTTTTTTTGCGGCTAAAATACATTAATGCTATACAGTGATGTCATTAAAGCGAAAATCTTGTCACTACAATTTGGACATCCTGTCATTGAATTGGTTGTCTTTTCATTGAACATCCCTGTCATTGAAGATGTCATAGTGTCATTAAAGTGGATTATCCATTCTTTCATTGAAATGAACATCGTGTCATTGAAGTGGTCGTCCTGTCATTAAATCGGACATCCCATCGTTAAACCTGTAACTAAAGTGGACATCCTGTAATTAAAGTGGAGATCCTGTAATTAAATAGGACATCCGGTAATTATACCGTACATAATATATGCAACCATAACTTAATTGTTATCTCATCTGGTCATCTGGTGTGAAATTATAAGTGTGTCCATGTAAACTGAGAACTAATTAATGGGTTGCATGGTTATACAGTAATACGACACTTTAAAAACACTGTAAATCATTCATTCATTCAGCAACTTGGCAGCTGTGGAGGATTAGACAAGTAAGTGTTGTACTTAAAATACTTAAAAATTCATGAAACTACGGTAGGCTAGAAGGAAAATCAATGTATCTACAAGTTATTGCGAATGTTCAGAAGCAGGTGTATAGCTACGATTCTAGCTAACATTCTAGCTACGATTCTAGCCACGATTCTAGCCATGATTCTAGCCATGATTCTAGCCATGATTCTAGCCATGATTCTAGCCATGATTCTAGCAACGATTCTAGCTACGATTCCAGCTACGATTCCAGCTACGATTTAAGCTACGATTCTAGTTCGATTCTAGCTACGATTCTAGCTACGATTCTATCTATGATTCTAGCTACGATTCCAGCTACGATTCTAGTTCGATTCTAGATTAGCTGCGATTCTAGCTTTGAATTCTAACTGCGATTCTAGCTGCGATCCTAGCCATGATTCTAGTTCGATTCTAGCTACGATTCCAGCGATGATTCCAGCTACGATTCTAGCCACGGTTCTAGTTCGATTCTAGCTACGATTCTAGCTACGATTCTAGTTCGATTCTAGCTACGATTCTAGTTCGATTCTAGCTACGATTCTAGCTACGATTCTAGTTCGATTCTAGCTACGATTCTAGCTACGATTCTAGTTCGATTCTAGCTACGATTCTAGCTACGATTCTAGTTCGATTCTAGCTACGATTCTAGCTATGATTCTGGTTCGATTCTAGCTACGATTCTAGTTCGATTCTAGCTACGATTCTAGTTCGATTCTAGCTACGATTCTAGCTACGATTCTAGTTCGATTCTAGCTACGATTCTAGCTACGATTCTAGTTCGATTCTAGCTATGATTCTAGCTACGATTCTAGTTCGATTCTAGCTACGATTCTAGTTCGATTCTAGCTACGATTCTAGTTCGATTCTAGCTACGATTCCAGCTACGATTCTAGTTCGATTCTAGCTACGATTCTAGCTACGATTCTAGTTCGATTCTAGCTACGATTCTAGCTACGATTCTAGTTCGATTCTAGCTACGATTCTAGCTACGATTCTAGTTCGATTCTAGCTACGATTCTAGCTACGATTCTAGTTCGATTCTAGCTACGATTCTAGTTCGATTCTAGCTACGATTGTAGCTATGATTCTAGCCATGATTTTAGTTCGATTCTAGCTACGATTCCAGCTACGATTCTAGCTATGATTCTAACTACGATTCTAGCTATGATTCTAGCTACGATTCCAGCTACGATTCCAGATACGATTCCAGCTACGATTCCAGCTACGATTCCAGCTACGATTCCAGCTACGATTCTAGATCGATTCCAGCTACGATTCCAGCTACGATTCCAGCTACGATTCTAGTTACTATTCTAGTTCGACAACAGAGCTGTTTAGATATTTTCCCTATCGCATAATGTCAAGGCCTGCAATAGTCGTTATTAAAAATTTCATCTTGAAGTTTTGAAAACTGATTAGTACAATTTCAACACTTTTATCATTTCCAGTCGTTTCGCAGTGTTTGCACTTATTCATGCATGCGCAGTTGGTATGCAATCTTTCGAATATTAATATATACCCCGCATTCTCCTAGCTCGTTATATTGCAGACATAACTAGAAAAATCTGTGCAGTCCACATAGCCTGGCATCGCTTGTCCATCATCACTCTCGAACAGCAGGCTAATAATGTCAGCTACGGTCATTGCTTACTGGATTGTCTAGATCTTCGGATAACGGCGCTCGCGCTCTCTCCCTGACTTGTCCTGCATGCGACGCCGTACAATCGACGCCATGGAAAAACGCCTGTTAAGGTGCGTCTGCCTGAAATGACGCACCAGCGACATGTGCTCCAACCCGTCAATAGCTGTCTCCTGCCCTCCTTATTTTGCATATTCGCGCAGTTGCCATGGGGGGAACTTAAAATGTTGTGCACTTTTGTTACATCAATCCTTAGCATTTACCATAACACCACTTTTGTCAACGACAATTACCCATATATTTCCTTGCTTAGATAAGCGAATCACATGGTAAAAATGGAAATACCTTAGCAAATTCAATAACTTCAAAAAGTGCACAACAGACATTTGTGAATTGATATTAAAATCACGTGCATTCAAAAACAAGCGAAACTGTTGAATTAAAAAGCCCCTCTTAACCAAAAATTATATACCTTATACCTGTCTGAAGTGAAAGGACATTTTAGATGTGAAATAAAAAAAGACTCACCCACAATGTCATGGATATTGTATGCAGATAAAATAAGGCCTTCACTAATGAAAAAATGTCAAATCTTTAACTACCTGAACATATAATTTAAATTTAAACGCTTTTAAATGTCATTATCATACAGGAGATGTCTTATATAATACTCTCACCTGTAGAATGGAAGGCGATGTTCTAATTGTTTAATTTAATGTCTTATCTAATACTCTCACCTGTAGAATGGAAGGCGATGTTCTAATTGTTTAATTTAATGTCTTATCTAATACTCTCACCTGTAGAATGGAAGGCGATGTTCTAATTGTTTAATTTAATGTCTTATCTAATACTCTCACCTGTAGAATGGAAGGCGATGTTATAATTTTCTAATTTCATGTCTTATCTAATATTCTCACCTGTAGAATGGAAAGCGATGTTCTAATTGTTCAATTTAATGTCTTATCTAATATTATCTTTGTAGCCAGTAATTACGAGCGTAAATAAACGAATCTGTTTATGTGCATGTTTATCAATAGACAATAACAATAGCAATTGTGTCTAACTGGGGTTCTCGTTAGAGCCACGGCAAGTCAATTGGAATGTCCGGTCGCTGAGCCGCACAATGAGACGCTTCCACCCGTATCCTAGCAACCTACCTACCCAAGGTGTCAATAACCTCGGGAGTCTGCAGGATGCGCAGCAGGTCTGGGTCCGACAGGACGCCTTCAACGAACTCTTCATGCGAGATCTCGCTGTTTCTGTCCGTGTCTAGCTGTCTGAAGAAGTCCTCGCAAACCTGCAACGGCGTCTTGCTCAGTTGCACGCCGCGGTCGCGAGCTGTCTGGAACACGGCGTTCATTATCGCCAGCACCTCCTCCTTGGAGATGCTGCGGTCTTTGTTGGCGTCGAACAGCTCGAAGAACTGGTGGGCTTTCTTGCGTAGCACCTCAGCCGAGCTGTGCGTCTTGGCCAGCAGGTTGAGAAAGTCCGCTCGACTGCCAGACGGTTGCTTGGCCTTGAACTCTGCGTACAGTTGGCGCACCTGGTCGCCGCTGAGACTGCTGGCGTCCGCCAAGAATGCCACAGACTCTGCGTCTAGCTCCTTGGGAGCGGAGGCTGCGGCTGCAGCTCTGCACTGGGTCATTCCCTAGCTGGCCATGCGACAGAAACGAATTAACAAAAGTTCGGAACAGCTGATTTCGAGGGCCGGCCTTCTATACTCGGCTCCGTCTGCGCATAAATAAGTACCAGTTAGAGGGACTTGTTCGATGGGATAGGGGAGCAAAGTGTGGGAAGGAGGTTGGCCCAAAAAGGGGAGGAAAGAGGACCTATCTGTTTGAAAGCCAATCAGGATTTCGTTCTTCAAATAAATGAAATGAGCTGCAAGAAAAGTTGCACAAGCCCTGCCTTCCTTCCGTCCTTCTTTTTGCCTTGCACTCGCCCACAGAAAAAAAATCAATACAGAAACACGACAGCGCGTCCAGAATCAGGAACTGAGCAGATCGAAGCCTCAAGCCTACAATCGTATCGGCGAGCTAACAAATAATTTACGCTACTAATAATTACCTAGTAGCCTTTGCTAATGGAAAAGAATGCCCCAGAAATGGGGGAGTTAGTCCTGCAGGCTAATTATATATTCGAGGCCTAATTACATATAAACCTGTTGCATCTCGGGATATGAAGTAGATTATAGGTATTGTTAAAGCTCACGAGAGTTGGGGCCTAAGGGTAGACTTTTGTACTAGCCATGCAAGCAGTTTTTTTCTTTCAAAGCAGATTATTGCAGTAATCAGTTTCCTTCGCTCGAGGATTAAAAGGTTCACAAAATTATCTGCTTTGATCTGATAAATAAAACATAAAAACTGAGAAAAAATCATAGAAAACTGTGACGAATGAAGATTTTAATGAAAGCTCACGGAATGAAAAAGTCTGTACGATCTACTCGGCATGAAGCATCAAGCTTTTGAGCACATTTTACAATAGGCAGCACACCTTGACTGAACATTGCACAGCTGTGCACAATGACACAATTCTGCCCCATTGTGCGCAGAATGCATGGTCAGATTGCGTGTTCAATGAGAACAAAAGGCCTCTAGGCTTTGAAAAGAAAAGCGAATTTCAGGCTTCATACGCTCGTAAGAAGTGGCACCTGCATGAGCTGATCTGTGTGAGCAATCTCATTCCTTCTATCATAACATGCTTTTTATATTTATCCTCATCTTGAACCACAAAGTTTTTTTTGCTTCGAGTTCGGCGTCAAGCCGTTGCCAAGCCCTGCTGAGTAAAAGCCAGCTGTTGCGTCAGAATGGCCTCGAGACAATTAATGAGGCCACGTTTTTCAATCGTTTCAGTCTGGGAGAACGCCTTGGATCCGGCTCGTCCGGCTTTGTCGTTTCCGCAGTCGACAGGACTGTCGCCAATGATTCGTCAGCGAAGGCTGCGCCACTCGCGGTGAAGTTCGTCCGTATTGAATCTGTCGCCGATCGCCGCCGTCTGGTCGCTGAGGTGACTGCTAATCGACGGCTCGGATTGGATCGCGGTGCTCTGCTGCTGAACAACAGCTGCGCTGCGTTGCTGACACCGCAGCGTCAGGGAGGCTCGCTTCGTTCCGCTCTCAACAGGCTGCGACGTTTCAGTGAGGCAACAGCGCTGAGGTTTTCTCGAGCGCTGCTTCGTCAACTACGTCGGCTGCACTCCATCGGGGTGGTGCACGCGGACCTTAAGCCGGAGAACATCGTCCTAGACAGTGCTGACGACATATCATCGCTGACCATTGTGGACTTTAGCTCGGTGATCTCTGGCGGCGTTGCCACGGCTAGAACGGCCGAGTACGCGGCCCCGGAGCTGCCAGGAGTTGCCACACCCGCCGTCGACATCTGGTCCGCTGGCGTCGTCATCCGCGAGATTCTCTCCGGCGGCCGAGGCCCGCATTGGTCGCCAGAATCTCGCTTGGCGGCCGATTTTTTGAGCTGGCTGACTAGTGCTCAGCCGGAGAGGAGACCAACCTCAGGACAGGCTCTGCGGCACCCGTGGCTGGCGAAACTTGCTCACCTCCGGACACCTGCCAAGTCTGCTACAACCGAATTCGCCAACCAAAGCGTTGAGAATCACTTGAAAGAGTGTTCTCTAGCTATTGGCCGAAGTATTTGTGCTTGAGCGATAACGATTCTTGTATTCAATTTCATTGATGACAGAGTTTGAGTTGTGCTTGTCGTATCAAATAGACGCATCACACAACTGGGACGCTTTCCCAGGGTTCACAAAACCCAAAAACTGTGTTTTGTTCAACACAACATCGTCTTCCTGTTCCCGTGAAAACGGAGAGTATCTAACAAAAAATCCACTGAGATCGAACCTGCGCTTCTCTTGTGAGCACAATATGTTTCCCGTCGATCGATGCAATTCTTAGATCAATACCTGAGCGACAGAAAGAGTTTGTGAGGCGAGAGAAGGGGAGAGTGGTTGAGGGACAGAATTAGTCAGCTCATTTGTCGCAGCAACCCTACCAGCACTTCGTGTCTCTGTGTGTATGTCCCATGATGGATTGGTGTATAGGCACCGATCGTCCCTCTATTCGTGAGTTTTGAAGAAAAGAGAATCGCGTGCTGCATACGGCCGGCCTAGCAAAGGGTTGCTAGCTGGTGTGTGCGAGTGATTGAGTAAAACTCAAAGCTTACAACTAGACGAATCGAACGCTCGGATTCGCGCACAGTACAGAACGCACACAAGCTGATGATGCTTAATCTGATCAATCAGTCAGGCTTAAGTGCGCACGCAGCACCCTGGCTCCTACCAATCCTACTCTTGCTCTTAACTAACTAATCCTGCTCTAGTTTGTGAGCAGGCGCCAAAGCTCTTGTTCTGCAGTGTCTGGGTGGCTCCTCTCTGGCACTTATTGCTCGATCCTCTTTGGCCAGATATTTTCATGTGGATTGCAGCGCTTGGCAGATAAAACCGATGGCTTAGCGGGACTTTGAGAGGGAAGAATAATGAAGGCGGGCAAAAGCTCGAAATAGACGCCTCAGGGACCATGAGTCTAACATCGCGACTTTCGTCTCTGTTTTCTGCCCTCTATTAACTCTTCCGTTATCTACATTTTTGTTTACCTCATCCTGTTAAATCTCGTTTTTCTCTCTCGTTTCCCCTACTCGCGGCTTATCATTCCTCGTTTCTGATTGGTCGCCACCTCACCCCAACTGCAAAACATTATTATTGTCTCTTCTAGTCTCCTTCTGTCTGTTTGCATTCTGAGCTAACCTTCACTTCTCTTTCCTCTTCCTCGTCTCTGATTGGCTAGCTGCTCGCCTCTCTTTCCTCAACACCTCCATTTCAGCTCTTACCCTCTGGCCCGTGCCTACTCATTTTACTCTTCTGCCCCGTCCTTATCTCTTGGTTATTACTCGTATATTCGAGGGCTTCGACCTCGGCCTGCCATTTTTATTCATTCATTGCCGTAAAGACTGGCTCTAACTGCGAAGACTCTATTTATTATAAGATGTCACTAAAGCAACAATAGCCATATTAGCCATAGCTTGTAGAGTAGTAGGTATACTGACTATATCAACCGACTTGACGGTGGATAAGAGTAATTAAGTAGTGTAATTCAGGTATAAATTATTGCTTAACACCTCCTGTGTGGTTTTATTGTATTATTTTCTGTTCAACTAGCACTTAGGTAGAAAACCATAAGATTGTTAAAGGAATATATTTTCTCGTATTAGAAAACAAAACAAGAAACGCCAATATTTGAAGTTTCAAACTGCCTAAAATTATGTTCGTGAATAATTAAACGTTCATTCTGTTTTGCTTTCAGCCAGTTATGAAGAAATGTAGGAGAACACCTGACCTAGCTTGCAGAATATTAATATTAGGAAACTATTGGATACAGCAGAACCAAATCCAGGCTACAGTGCTGATAAACATAAGCAACAGTGCCATCAGCCAGGTGAACAATATTGGCTCGGATGCATAACCAGCCATTGCCATTTCAGCTTGACGCTGTTCCACAGAGATTCGCTCAATTTTGGACTCGTCGATGAGGACTGACTGCCGCTGAGAAGGTTGGCTAGTTATTGTCGCTGTTGGCTGGTATTTCGATCGACGTTTAGGCTGAGTCGAAGCGGTGGAGGCTGTTGTTGTTGTTGTTGTTGTTGTTCTTATCGTTGCAGTGGTTGTTGCTGCGGTTGTTTCTGTCATGGAGGCTGTAGATGCAGATGTTAATGTTGGCGGTGAAGTTCTCATTATTGTTGCCCTATTCGTTGTAAATGTTAATCGTTGAGTAGTAGAGCTCAGTTCAGGCTTCGTGGCTTGAATAGTTATATTCGATGATCTAGCAGATCCTGACTTTGATGCAACCACAGCAGCTGTTGTGGTCGGCGTCGTCTGCACTGACGATGTGGACGAAGCTTCCGTTGATTTTGCGACGAGGGTTAAGCTGCTCAAAGTTGTGGCCGTTTTTCTTATCGACGAAGTTGACGATGCAGCGGTTGGTATCGATGTTGGCTCACCGAACAGCTCGCTTTCAAACACATCAAGTGCATCTCCAGCTGCTGTGGCTGTAGGTGTGCAGGTGGTAAATAACAATACGAATTATCGATTACGTAGGTTAGTCACTAGTTATTAGGCTTAGTGACTAGTTCCCGCTCCTTAGACTACTTATCCATCGCCGCTGTATGGTCTAGCTAGTTCTGTTCCAAGTTTTTAGAAATTATTTGGAGTCTTATGGCGTTAGTATTAGAGAACTGTGGCCGCTATTTTTACGGTTTTCTATGGCAGTTTTGGTTAACGATTCCTAAAGTGTGAGATCTAAAGGTTGCGCTTGGACAAACGTTCCTTATAAGGCACTCGAAGTTACTTTTGGACAAAAGTAATCGTCCAGTTGAATTACATTCGTAGCTTCAGGATTATCTTTCGGATAAGAGATCCATTCTAGACTTAGTGTCTTAGTATCCATTCTAGACTTAGTGTCTTAGTATCCATTCTAGACTTAGTGTCTTAGTATCCATTCTAGACTTAGTGTCTTAGTATCCATTCTAGACTTAGTGTCTTAGTATCCATTCTAGACTTAGTGTCTTAGTATCCATTCTAGACTTAGTGTCTTAGTATCCATTCTAGACTTAGTGTCTTAGTATCCATTCTAGACTTAGTGTCTTAGTATCCATTCTAGACTTAGTGTCTTAGTATCCATTCTAGACTTAGTGTCTTAGTATCCATTCTAGACTTAGTGTCTTAGTATCCATTCTAGACTTAGTGTCTTAGTATCCATTCTAGACTTAGTGTCTTAGTATCCATTCTAGACTTAGTGTCTTAGTATCCATTCTAGACTTAGTGTCTTAGTATCCATTCTAGACTTAGTGTCTTAGTATCCATTCTAGACTTAGTGTCTTAGTATCCATTCTAGACTTAGTGTCTTAGTATCCATTCTAGACTTAGTGTCTTAGTATCCATTCTAGACTTAGTGTCTTAGTATCCATTCTAGACTTAGTGTCAGAGTTGGGTCTTTTGTATAAGAATAGACCAACAATCTCTATTGGCTAAAGGAACTCCCTTGGATGAGGGACTCATTCCTGTGTTAGAGCAGTTAGTTCAGATAGTTAACCTTTGTATAAGGTTTAATTCCTTAAGGTCCTTTCTAGGCAATCCTTAATACCTCAGTTCGCAGCGCTGTCCAGAGACAATTTTCCCCGTGTCTCGGCTGTAAGGTTTTAATTATTATCTAATACGTCCAAGGTGAGAGAAGTCTTACTGCAAAATTGACCCTTCTGACCAAGGTGGCAGCAACCCTGCCGTTTTCAGGTACTTATTTCGAACCTCACACTTACCTTTTGTTTAAGTAACTAAGGATAGGCACAACAATTCCAACTGACCCGATTGGGTAAGATGTGCAGCCGACAGTTATTGTATCTGAAGGCTGCGTAAGGCTTTTCAGTCAGTGGACTGGGGGGACGCTACACCCACCTTCAATTACGCAAGCTGTTAAGTACGAGCCGTGAAGCAACGCACAGTTAAGTTGGACGCATGTTTTTCAGTGGAGTCGGGAATCGAACCCCCGACCTTCAAGTCATGAGTCCGACGCTCCAACTACTAGGCTAAAACCCATGGTAAGGCAGTAATGCTGGAAAAGTCTTTTTATGTCTGCGTTTGACCCGGGTTTGACTGAGTTGCTTTCACAAGTCGAATTTCGCAATCCATAATTTCTTATCTGGACTTATCTGAAATAGGGATTTAACTATCTAGGACAGGTAACTATCAGCTGGGGTAGAAATTAATGTGGCTTCGGTGGCTTCTCCTCCCCCAGTCCATGGACTGAATTCAGCCGTACACATCCTTAGGAAGAGCCGCACAGTTTACATCCTTAGGTAACTGTTCCTTTTGTATCGTTTTTTAGAATAAACATCGTCGAACTTACCAGTTGTAACAAATGGAAACAAGAATAATGCGACACTGATTGCCAGTAACAGTCTTTCACTAGACAATGGCATAGCTATAGCCAAACACTTTGACAGTTTGGTCTGGTGTGACTTTTTTGCAAAGCGAAAACTTGCAAAGCTTGCTTTTTAGAGAAAATAATTTTCTTTGACCAGCCTTGAGTTTTCACAAGGTCATTTAGCTGAGCGGAACAATTGAACGCGAATGAAATTCCTGGGGCTCTGTGCTTCTCAAGAGCTGAGTACATTCGATAATACAGTGTGAAGATGAAGACTGAAATTCATTTAGAGAATAAACTGCTCAGTTAAAGGCAGCTAAATAGCAGAATGGCATGTATTCTCTAGCTTTGGTCTGGCTGTGTACAGTCGCAGCTATTGTGGTTGAAACTAGTTTGTTAAGACACCCTTATTTTAGCTTGCTTTATTAAATACCTTGCAGTAAAAAGTGGCACATCATTAAAACCAGTTAACTCGCTAAAAACCGTAGCCCAAATTAAAAGTTCACCACAATGAAATAAAAACAAGAAACTTACTTTTTGTCCTCTTTCAAAAAAGTATTTTACCAAACTAATTTTCTTCAAAGAATCAACCAAATTTAACGAATTTAAAAGCATTTCCCGTATCTAGAACAAGCATCTAACATCTGAAACCAGTATCTAACATCTGGAACCACAATCTAACATCTGGAACCAGTATCTAACATCTGGAACCAGTATCTAACATCTGGAACCAGTATCTAACATCTGGAACCAGTATCTAACATCTGGAACCAGTATCTAACATCTGGAACCAGTATCTAACATCTGGAACCAGTATCTAACATCTGGAACCAGTATCTAACATCTGGAACCAGTATCTAACATCTGGAACCAGTATCTAACATCTGGAACCAGTATCTAACATCTGAAACCTGTAACTAACATCTGGAACCAGCATCTAACATGTAGAACCCAGATCCAACATCAGCCCCATCGCCCTTGCCGCAGCAGTCTCTGTTCTATACGACGAAAATAGAACGGTCGACAATGGTAGGGCCATTCGTTCTGATAGCGGTTTATGGATTCATCCTCGCGATCCTTAACATGAGGATTAGCAAACAGTTCCTCATAGTTAAGGAGTGCAAACTGGCTGCCAGGTTGCAGTCTTCGGCGCAGGTAGTCGACAGCTTCTCGATGTTGTCTGTTGGCCTCGTCTAGCTGTTGCTGAAGCTGGAGACGAGTTGATTTTGACAGTCTAATGTCGGTGTAGCCAATGTCTACTTTGAGCTGTTCTGCTGGAGGGACTGGAAATCGCAAGACAAGTTTTAAGGTGTTAAAGTGATTTAATAGCCTCATTTGGATTGTCGTGTAAGGGAAAACCTTTTTTACCGTCTATCCGTAGAGAGCCTCACTTAAAAACAATCCAACAGGTGAGAGCCTGTTTAATTAAACCGTTAAACCGTCATTTTCAATGTCTTACCGATGCGAACCTCATTTTAAAAGTCCAACCAGACGAGAGCCTCATTTTTAAGTCTGACCAGCAAGAGCCTCATTTTAAGTCTGACCAGCAAGAGCCTCATTTTAAGTCTGACCAGCAAGAGCCTCATTTTTAAGTCTGACCAGCAAGAGCCTCATTTTTAAGTCTGACCAGCAAGAGCCTCATTTTTAAGTCTGACCAGCAAGAGCCTCATTTTAAGTCTGACCAGCAAGAGCCTCATTTTTAAGTCTGACCAGCAAGAGCCTCATTTTTAAGTCTGACCAGCAAGAGCCTCATTTTTAAGTCTGACCAGCAAGAGCCTCATTTTTAAGTCTGACCAGCAAGAGCCTCATTTTTAAGTCTGACCAGCAAGAGCCTCATTTTTAAGTCTGACCAGCAAGAGCCTCATTTTTAAGTCTGACCAGCAAGAGCCTCATTTTTAAGTCTGACCAGCAAGAGCCTCATTGAAACAGTCTAACCATCGAGAGTCTTATTTTAACTGTCGAAATGGCCTCATTTTTAATGGTCTTATCAGTAGGAGCATTATTTTTTACCGCTTATCCGTAGAGAGCCTCATTTTAAACAATCTAACATTCGAGAGCCTCACTTTAAACAATCTAACAGACGAGAGCCTCATTTTAAACTGTTTTACCTTTTATAGATTTCATTTTTATTGTCTTGCAGATAAGGGCACTTTTCCTAAATGATTTGTGAGCCTGTCTCAACTATTTGTCAATGCAATGAAATTGCTCACCATTACAATAGATAACGACAGTGCAGGAACTGTAGGCCATGCCGGCTATAAGGCAGTAAGAAGTTCAGCCTTGCTTTTATGCTTTATTTTTAAGCAGGAAATACTCTTTGGATGGTTTCGTTTGCTGAAGCTGCAGATTCTACTCGTACAAACTCAAATTAACTGAAAGATATAGTATGGTGAGACCTACTGTATAACTAATTAGAACTTTGCTCTTGCTTGGTATTCGGCTGAATAAATAAATGTACACCTCCTATACATGCCCACTGACTGTGTACTGACACTGCAGTGTTAGCTTGAGTGTCACTTAATTGCATTCAAGTGAAAAGTGTTTTGTTAATTCATCTGCTGCTTCCACACAGTTTTCCTATGCCTCGATTGCTTCCAAGCTAAAAAGTCCTAGATATTAGTTTTTTTCTTGCTTTTATAGTATTTTTAATTGTGGTCTTTTAATTAAGGATAAGAAAAAACGTATATATATTGTCTGCACTACACTACTATGAAAAGTAGAAAATAGAGCAGTTGAAAATTATTTGTGAGAAAAAAACGGAAAATGAAAATTGTATTTCTATTTAAAAGTAATCGACTAGGCTAGATCGACTGCAGGAAATGACAACTAGTCCAGTTGGGTCAGATGTACAGTCAGTGTACAGGCTGTTCAGTCCATGGACTGGGTGTGCCGCTACAGACACTCTAATTAATACCACAGAAGATGCTGATACCAATTTTACAGCTAAGTGAATAAAAGCATTACGAATTTACTCTCTCAACTAAGTAAACAAATCATTTCCCTTAGGCTGAGAATCGAACTTCAGACGTCCTCGGTCAGAAGTTAGAGGCTCTAACCAATGGCCGCTACTAGCCAAACGAAAAAAACTATAATTCTGGATGATTAGTTACAGACAATAGTCTGAAATTATTAAGTTTCTGTATATTAATGAGCAATAATTGTTTTCAAAGGCACCACACATTTATACTTAGGTATAAATGAATAACGATGAAGATGTGGGATAAATATATCATCATAGCAGTTTTATTGACTATCATCCACCTATGCCACAAATAGAAAAAAATGATACGCTGACAGGCCTTTGTAATCAACTAGCCGACGCTTATAACCTATACAACAATGCCATATGACGGTGACTAAATAAAATCGCTGACATGGCCTTATTTGTTGATTATTCCAGACCAACTAGAGTCATATATTAAGGCCGTTTGCCGCCAAAGCTTGACAAGTGACGGGAGAGCCTCTGCAGCGTAGAGTATTGAGACGCGTTTGGTTGGCTGGCGTCTATAGACTGTCTTTTGATGTCTGCCGCGCGTGCATTGCCGCGGGCTTTTTGATATTTGGAACTGATGAATGCTCTTTCTTTATTCTCTGGGAGGGTATAAGTGACAAGCCATGGTCACCAGAACCCCACCCTACCCCTTGGTGGCGCCAAACCACACGCGGATACAGGCCAAAATATCGCCAGCATCCTCAAAGTATTCCTACTTTTAGATAGATGTACAGCCTGTCTACAGATAATAGATAGATAGATAGATAGATAGATAGATAGATAGATAGATAGATAGATAGATAGATAGATAGATAGATAGTTAGATAGATAGATAGATAGATAAATAGATAGATAGATAGATAGATAGATAGATAGATAGATAGATAGATAGATAGATAGATAGATAGATAGATAGATAGTTAGATAGATAGATAGATAGATAAATAGATAGATAGATAGATAGATAGATAGATAGATAGATAGATAGATAGATAGATAGATAGATAGATAGATAGATAGATAGATAGATAGATAGATAGATAGATAGATAGATTCCCCAGTCTGAACTGCCAGGCCAGCAACTGCAGGCTCCCGTGCCATTGGTCCGAAGTTTGCCGCCACATACTTTGGGATAGAAGATTTTGGCCAATCCTAGCTCGTCTCGTTGAGGTGAAACTCCTTTATTTGAAAAATGGGGAACTCCCTAAACTTAACCTGGAGTTTGGCCACCGTCATTTCAGTGAACTTTATTTAATAATTAAAATATCTTCAACTATAATTTAGTTACTATGTCACGAGAATATCTAAGCGCATCAGTTTACAATGAACTAACGGCCTATCAAAGTATGAGGCAGTGCTCGCATCAGTATCAGCAGCAGTATCAGCAGCAGCAGCAGCAGTCGCCCAATCTCTACCAGGGTCAATGCTGCAAGGTCTCGACTGAGCTGATTCAGACACAAGCTTCGCCATATTCAGCAACAGCAGCCGGGATCGAGGTGATGTCACCATCATCATCGGCAGCTGCGCCCGGCTGTGTGTTACCTTACGAGCAGTCCAGTCCGAATGGACGGTGCAGCAGCAATGACAGCAGCTCAGTCGGTGTGTCTTCAGCTGCTGCTCCTTTCAAATGGATGGAGATTAAACGGCATCCACCGAGGGTGTTAAAAGGTACTAAAAAGCAATTGATTTACGTATAAATCTACAAAAGCGAAGGTAGAAGAAGGAGATAGAAGAGGAATGAGGGAGATAGGGGAGGGTTGAAGGAGATAGAAGAGGAATGAGGGAGATAGAAGAGGGTAGAAGGTTGATAAGAAGAGGTTTGAAGGGTGATAGGAGAGGGTAGAATGGAGATAGAAGAGGGTTGAAGGGAGATAGAAGAGGGTTGAAGGGAGATAGAAGAGGGTTGAAGGGAGATAGAAGAGGGTTGAAGGGAGATAGAAGAGGGTTGAAGAGAGATAGAAGAGGGTAGAATGGAGATAGAAGAGGGTTGAAGGGAGATAGAAGAGGGTTGAAGGGTGATAAGAAGAGGTTTGAAGGGAGATAGGAGAGGGTAGAAGGGAGATAGAAGAGGTTTGAAGGGTGATAGGAGAGGGTAGAAGGGAGATAGAAGAGGGTTGAAGGGAGATAGAAGAGGGTTGAAGGGAGATAGAAGAGGGTTGAAGGGAGATAGAAGAGGGTAGAAGGGAGATAGAAGAGGTTTGAAGGGTGATAGGAGAGGGTAGAAGGGAGATAGAAGAGGTTTGAAGGGTGATAGGAGAGGGTAGAAGGGAGATAGAAGAGGGTAGAATGGAGATAGAAGAGGGTTGAAGGGAGATAGAAGAGGGTAGAAGGGAGATAGAAGAGGGTTGAAGGGAGATAGAAGAGGGTTGAAGGGAGATAGAAGAGGGTTGAATGGAGATAGAAGAGGGTTGAATGGAGATAGAAGAGGGTTGAATGGAGATAGAAGAGGGTTGAAGGGAGATAGAAGAGGGTTGAAGGGAGATAGAAGAGGGTTGAAGGGAGATAGAAGAGGGTTGAAGGGAGATAGAAGAGGGTTGAATGGAGATAGAAGAGGGTTGAATGGAGATAGAAGAGGGTTGAAGGGAGATAGAAGAGGGTTGATGGGAGATGGAAGAGAGAGACAGTGAGATAAAAAACCAGGAAGTTGCTAAGTGAGGCTGAGCATATAAATTCGAAAGCCTAAATCAATGACTTGTGCATTGGCAGTTAAAGATTCCTAAATCGAATGCGCTTTAGTACTATAGCCATAGAGCTCATATGTTTATGCATAAGCAAATACGGCAGTAGATCAGGAATCTGTTTGACCAATTTGATCTATTTGAGCTATCGACTAGGAAAAAATTCGTACTCAGCATATAACTGCAATACTCTAACTGCCAACGATTTTAAGAAATAATTTCGTTATTCTTTATTTATTAATAAATACTTTATGGAGTGGCAATTTTATTAGAAAATGATATACGGGAGAGTGAAAGCAGTGTGAGAGCAGAGTGTGAGAGTAGAGTCAGAGCAGAGTGTGAGAGTAGAGTCAGAGCAGAGTGTGAGAGTAGAGTAAGAGCAGAGTGAGAGTAGAGTGAGAGCAGAGTGAGAGCAGAGTGAGAGCAAAGTGAGAGCAGAGTGAAAGCAGAGTGAGAGCAGAGTGAAAGCAGAGTGAGAGCAGAGTGAGAGCAAAGTGAAAGCAAAGTGAGAGCAGAGTGAAAGCAGAGTGAGAGCAGAGTGAGAGAGTAGAGTCAGAGCAGAGTGTGAGAGTAGAGTGAAAGCAGAGTGAGAGCAGAGTGAGAGCAAAGTGAAAGCAAAGTGAGAGCAGAGTGAAAGCAGAGTGAGAGCAGAGTGAGAGCAGAGTGAGAGCAGAGTGAGAGCAGAGTGAGAGCAAAGTGAGAGCAGAGTGAGAGCAGAGTGAAAGCAGAGTGAGAGCAGAGTGAGAGCAGAGTGAAAGCAGAGTGAGAGCAGAGTGAGAGCAAAGTGAAAGCAAAGTGAGAGCAGAGTGAAAGCAGAGTGAGAGCAGAGTGAGAGAGTAGAGTCAGAGCAGAGTGTGAGAGTAGAGTCAGAGCAGAGTGTGAGAGTAGAGTAAGAGCAGAGTGAGAGTAGAGTGAGAGCAGAGTGAGAGCAGAGTGAAAGCAGAGTGAGAGCAGAGTGAGAGCAGAGTGAGAGCAGAGTGAGAGCAGAGTGAGAGCAGAGTGAGAGCAGAGTGAGAGCAGAGTGAGAGCAGAGTGAGAGCAGAGTGAGAGCAGAGTGAGAGCAGAGTGAGAGCAGAGTGAGGGCAGAGTGAGAGCAGAGTGAGAGCAGAGTGAGAGCAGAGTGAGAGCAAAGTGAGAGCAGAGTGAGAGCAAAGTGAGAGCAGAGTGAGAGCAGAGTGAGAGCAGAGTGAGAGCAGAGTGAGAGCAGAGTGAGAGCAAAGTGAGAAAGATGCTCAATATTTCATAATTATAATTATTGATCAGGAAACCAGTGGCAGATGGCTAGGAGAAACGAATAAAAGCAGGTAAAATCAGCATAAGCATTCGAGCCCTAAAGTGAAATGAATAGTGTAACATCTACCCTTACAGACTCGCAGCAAGTGTCCGAGTAGCAGCTTCTTAAATGCTCCCTCCATTTTTACCACAAAGTTTTAGAAACGAATCGCTCAGCATTTTAAGTGGGCCCGTGCAGTTTTCTCCATTCGACTTTTAACATTTCTTAGACTGTTTATACACATCATCGGCGTGGCTACAAAAACACGGCCCAGCCATTCCCTTAACTGCAGCCATAGCAACTGGCTCTATGAATATGGTCTGTGGTGGCGCTTCTTTTGTCAAGTGAAGTATTTATCAGCGTGACAAGTTGCCGGCAATGATCCAATAATAAATGGGTGCCAGTTGTACAGAATACACGCAATCGGTGGGCCTGTGTTTGCTTACCCACTGTCCCATAACAATGATTCATCAACTGTATTGGACGATAAGAAAATCACTCTGTTATTTTATTTTACTAGAGTTAATAAGCCGGATGTAGCCCAGTGATTCAGAGCGTTAGACTCCTAACTTTCTCTCTGACCCCGTCTCTCTGACCTCTGTCTCTCTGACCCCTGTCTCTCTGATCCCTGTCTCTCTAACCCCTGTCTCTCTGATCCCTGCCTCTCTAACCCCTGTCTCTCTGATCCCTGTCTCTCTAACCCCTGTCTCTCTGATCCCTGTCTCTCTAACCCCTGTCTCTCTGATCCCTGTCTTTAAAAACCCCTGTCTCTTTGATCCCTGTCTCTCTGACCTCTCTGACCCCTGTCTCTCTAACCCCTGTCTCTCTGATCCCTGTCTCTCTAACCCCTGTCTCTCTGATCCCTGTCTTTAAAAACCCCTGTCTCTTTGATCCCTGTCTCTCTGACCTCTCTGACCCCTGTCTCTCTAACACCTGTCTCTCTGACCCCTGTCTCTCTGACCCCTGTCTCTCTGACCCCTTGCCTCTCTAACCCCTGTCTCTCTGACCCCTGTCTCTCTGATCCCTGTCTCTCTGATCCCTGTCTCTCTGATCCCTGTCTCTCTAACCCCTGTCTCTTTGATCCCTGTCTCTCTGACCCCTGTCTCTCTGATCCCTGTCTCTCTGATCCCTGTCTCTCTGATCCCTGTCTCTCTGATCCCTGTCTCTCTAACCCCTGTCTCTTTGATCCCTGTCTCTCTGACCCCTTGCCTCTCTAACCCCTGTCTCTCTGACCCCTGTCTCTCTGACCCCTGTCTCTCTGATCCCTGTCTCTCTGATCCCTGTCTCTCTAACCCCTGTCTCTTTGATCCCTGTCTCTCTGACCCCTTGCCTCTCTAACCCCTGTCTCTTTGATCCCTGTCTCTCTGACCCCTGTCTCTCTGACCCCTTGCCTCTCTGACCGTTATGTCTATAAAATATTTCAGTAGTAACATTTAGACACAAAGATGTAATAAAACTCCTATACTATGATTTCAAGTTTGAGCGCTTATTCTCACTTATACGTCGTATTTCCCGTTTCGCTTTCTTAATCCTTCCAGCCAGTTTCTAGTGCAGATTGACGGAAAAATCTGCTGCATATAGAAATCCCATTTAATTCCTTGAATGAAAGTCGGCCATGCCAAAAACTTCATCGAATTGACGAGATGATCGAGGTCTGGCAATATAGCAAAATCAGTCTAACAGTCTAACAGCGCCCGGCCCTTCCCCAAACCAATGGGATTTGGCGCTACTGCCAACGTTTGATCCCATCCAATTTTCTTATGAATCGAATGACTGCTTCGTGCTTGTCAGCAAGTTGCGGCTTCCGTCACCGAGTCAGGAAAATATCGACTATATAGGCCTTGTTTGCATTGGGCTTTCAAATTAAATGGTCCAATTTTCTGCTGTTCTATTTCTTTCAGTTCAGTTTGGGAGGAGGAGAATTCGGGGGGGAAGAAAGAGCTTATGGAGAGGAGAATCAGGGGGGAAGAAAGAGCTAGTGGGAGAGGAGAATTTGGGGGGAAGAAAGAGCTAGTGGGAGAGGAGAATCAGGGGGGAAGAAAGATCTAGTGGAAGAGGAGAATCAGGGGGAAGAAAGAGCTAGTGGGAGAGGATAATTAGGGGGAAGAAAGTGCTAGTGGGAGAGGAGAATCAGGGGGAAGAAAGAGCTAGTGGGAGAGGAGAATCAGGGGGAAGAAAGAGCTAGTGGGAGAGGATAATTAGGGGGAAGAAAGAGCTAGTGGGAGAGGAGAATCAGGGGGAAGAAAGAGCTAGTGGGAGAGGAGAATCAGGGGGAAGAAAGAGCTAGTGGGAGAGGAGAATCAGGGGGAAGAAAGAGCTAGTGGGAGAGGAGAATCAGGGGGAAGAAAGAGCTAGTGGGAGAGGAGAATCAGGAGAATCAGAGGAGAATAAATTGCCCCCGACATACTTTTACTTTCCCAAAAACGACTGGGAAAATAATTCCCGCACAAAAATTGTAAGGTCACATCCCAAAACTGGTGTTTGAGCTCTTTGAGAACCAGCGCGCATGACTTGGCAATTTTCTATTCCAGTGAAATTGTTCATACTTTGCCGCACAGCTATTGGGTCTCAAGCATAAATATCAGATTATTAAAAACTTTCTCCTCATACCCAACCCGGCATTCTCAGCAAATGTCTCCCGAGTCAACACAAAGCAGATCGTTTTAAAGAGTTTTTGGCAAACAGAGATCAAAACTCAAGGCTTAACCACTGTCTCTAGTTTCCCGATCAGCCATATGGTGTTCCATTCCGAGCACGTTTTTAATGTTGGCATAACTACCGTTCTAAAGCTAATAGGTAACTTTCATTTACTTTAGCCGAATTCGTAAAACAGCTTCTGTCACTCCACTCTCGGTCACTCTGCTACTCACTCTCTGTCACTCTGCTACTCACTCTCTGTCACTCTGCTACTCACTCTCTGTCACTCTGCTACTCACTCTCTGTCACTCTGCTACTCACTCTCTGTCACTCTGCTACTCACTCTCTGTCACTCTGCTACTCACTCTCTGTCACTCTGCTACTCACTCTCTGTCACTCTACTACTCACTCTCTGTCACTCTGCTACTCACTCTCTGTCACTCTGCTACTCACTCTCTGTCACTCTGCTACTCACTCTCTGTCACTCTGCTACTCACTCTCTGTCACTCTACTACTCACTCTCTGTCACTCTACTACTCACTCTCTGTCACTCTACTACTCACTCTCTGTCACTCTGCTACTCACTCTCTGTCACTCTGCTACTCACTCTCTGTCACTCTGCTACTCACTCTCTGTCACTCTGCTACTCACTCTCTGTCACTCTGCTACTCACTCTCTGTCACTCTGCTACTTACTCTGTCACTCTGCAACTCACTCTTTGTCACTCTACCCCGTCTGTGTCACTCTACTATCTCTCTCTGTCACTCTACTCTCTCTCTTTGTCACTCTACCCCGTCTGTGTTACTCTACTATCTTTCTCTGTTACTCTACCCCGTCTGTGTCACTTTACTATCTCTCTCTGTCACTCTACTTTCTCTCTGTCACTCTAATATCTCTCTTTGTCACTCTACCCCGTCTGTGTCACTCTACTATCTCTCTCTGTCACTCTACCCCGTCTGTGTTAATCTACTATTTCTTTCTGTCACTATACCCGGTCTGTGTCACTCTACTATTTCTCTTTGTCACTCTACCCCGTCTGTGTCACTCTACTATCTCTCTCTGTTACTCTACCCCGTCTGTGTCACTTTACTATCTCTCTCTGTCACTCTACTTTCTCTGTGTCACTCTACTATCTCTCTCTGTTACTCTACCCCGTCTGTATCACTCTACTATCTCTCTCTGTCACTCTACCCCGTCTGTGTCACTCTACTTTCTCTCTGTCACTCTACCCCGTCTGTGTCACTTTACTATCTCTCTGTGTCACTCTACCCCGTCTGTGTCACTCTAGCAACACTTATCTCACTTTCGCAGCTCCCTACATTTTCACATACGCATCTTTACCCTTCTATTCGCACGCCACAGCTGTCTTTTTCAACTTAAAAAACGCCACAATACCACTTCAAAGATAGAAAATTACGAGTGTGTAATTTAAAATTCGATGAAAACAGCCAACCTTTTAAGCAAGATTTCTTTATAACGCAATATTTCTTCATGGCGCCGCCAAGCAATGCTGCTGCGGCTGATGCTTTAGCCAAGAAAAAGAGATTTATTAGTGTCAGTCGTGCTATTACGTCGTCCGTATGTCGTGCGTCGAAGACTTGCGCAAGATTTTCCAGGAATTCAACGAACCTACGCAACACTAAACTGTGCAGCTGTTCTTGATTTACGGTGGCGCGATGGTGAGACCAGTAGCGAATGTAGCAGTCACTGGCCTTCAATGAAATTAAGACCTAAACAATATGTAGCGATGTTCTGGACCGTGCGAAATCTAAACTTGGACAGTAGCAAACAAATAGAATTGTTGTAATACGAGCTAGAAAATGTTTTATGACTGAATTGTCGGCTAGGAGACTACAGTCAGAAACAGGGGTCAATGAGACAGGGGTCAATGAGACAGAGGTCAATGACACAGGGGTGACTTTGAAAGATTGAATCTTCTAGTGTGACTTTAAAAGAGTGAATCTTCTAGTGTGACTTTAAAAGAGTGAATCTTCTAGGGTGACTTTGAAAGAGTGAATCTTCTATGGTGACTTTGAATGAGTGAATCTTCTAGGGTGACTTTGAATGAGTGAATCTTCTAGGGTGACTTTGAAAGAGTGAATCTTCTAGGGTGACTTTGAAAGAGTGAATCTTCTAGGGTGACTTTGAAAGAGTGAATCTTCAAGGGTGTGACTTTGAAAGAGTGAATCTTCTAGGGTGTGACTTTGAAAGAGTGAATCTTCAAGGGTGTGACTTTGAAAGAGTGAATCTTCTAGTGTGACTTTAAAAGAGTGAATCTTCTAGGGTGTGACTTTGAAAGAGTGAATCTTCTAGGGTGTGACTTTGAAAGAGTGAATCTTCAAGGGTGTGACTTTAAAAGAGTGAATCTTCTAGTGTGACTTTAAAAGAGTGAATCTTCTAGGGTGTGACTTTGAAAGAGTGAATCTTCAAGGGTGTGACTTTGAAAGAGTGAATCTTCTAGGGTGTGACTTTGAAAGAGTGAATCTTCAAGGGTGTGACTTTGAAAGAGTGAATCTTCTAGGGTAACTTTGAAGGAGTGAATCTTCAAGGTTGACTTTAAAAGAGTGAATCTTCTAGGGTGTGACTTTGAAAGAGTGAATCTTCAAGGGTGTGACTTTAAAAGAGTGAATCTTCTAGGGTGTGACTTTGATAGAGTGAATCTTCAAGGGTGTGACTTTGAAAGAGTGAATCTTCTAGGGTGTGACTTTGATAGAGTGAATCTTCAAGGGTGTGACTTTGAAAGAGTGAATCTTCTAGGGTGTGACTTTGATAGAGTGAACTTTCAAGGGTGACTTTGAAAGAGTGAACTTTCAAGGGTGACTTTGAAAGAGTGAATCTTCTAGGGTGTGACTTTGATAGAGTGAACTTTCAAGGGTGACTTTGAAAGAGTGAATCTTCAAGGGTGACTTTGAAAGAGTGAATCTTCAAGGGTGTGACTTTGAAAGAGTGAATCTTCAAGGGTGTGACTTTGAAAGAGTGAATCTTCAAGGGTGACTTTGAAAGACTGAATCTTCAAGGGTGACTTTGAAAGACTGAATCTTCAAGGGTGACTTTGAAAGACTGAATCTTCTAGGGTGACTTTGAAGAGTGAATCTTCAAGGGTGTGACTTTGAAAGAGTGAATCTTCAAGGGTGTGACTTTGAAAGAGTGAATCTTCAAGGGTGTGACTTTGAAAGAGTGAACTTTCAAGGGTGACTTTGAAAGAGTGAATCTTCAAGGGTGACTTTGAAAGAGTGAATCTTTTAGGGTGACTTTGAAAGAGTGAATCTTCAAGGTTGACTTTGAAAGAGTGAATCTTTTAGGGTGACTTTGAAAGAGTGAATCTTCAATCGTGATTCTATTGTGACTTTAGTAGAATAGTGGCCTCAAACCACTACCGGTAGGTTTTTGTGTTAGTAAAGGAGAAAATATTTCACTAAATTTATCCCGAAAATTCTGGTACGGGGGTTGGTGCCCTTCCCACCTGCGCTAATGAGGTGCTAAGAGGCAGCGGCTCCCGCGGTGGTTGCAACTTCTTGCTCCAAAAATTGCTTCAAGACAGATTACACTTCCAGGCCAGAGTCTTTAGCCCCACGGCGCAGCCCACGGCACTGCCGGCGGACATCAAAGAGCGGGCAGTGAAAAATGCCAGCCCAAAACTAAAAGCAGAAGATGTATGAAAGAACAAAGGACTAGTCTAGCTTTTCTGGGGTCAGGATGTATGTTCGTGCATGCAGAAATCTAGCAGGCCGTAAATCTTTTAGACTAATTTTGCATGGCAAGCCAAGATGCTTCATTGTTGAGGGTCAAGCAATGTAAGAAAGAAATTGGATTCCTTTAGGATCATTTAAAGCTTTGAGTGATCAATTATTAGTATGCAATTTTGGAAGTGAAGCTTTAGTTGAACTGTTGATTAATCTTCTGGAATTATTAAAAAATAGCGAATATTTTAGTGTGGATTTTATACAACGAGTATTCTGGAGTGACTGAAAGAGTGAGTCTTCCTGAGTGACTTTGAAAGAGTGAATCTTCCTGAGTGACTTTAGAAGAGTGAATCTTCCTGAGTGACTTTAGAAGAGTGAATCTTCCTGAGTGACTTTGAAAGAGTGAATCTTCCTGAGTGACTTTGAAAGAGTGAATCTTCCTGAGTGACTTTAGAAGAGTGAATCTTCCTGAGTGACTTTAGAAGAGTGAATCTTCCTGAGTGACTTTAGAAGAGTGAATCTTCCTGAGTGACTTTAGAAGAGTGAATCTTCCTGAGTGACTTTAGAAGAGTGAATCTTCCTGAGTGACTTTAGAAGAGTGAATCTTCCTGAGTGACTTTAGAAGAGTGAATCTTCCTGAGTGACTTTGAAAGAGTGAATCTTCCTGAGGGACTTTAGAAGAGTGAATCTTCCTGAGTGACTTTAGAAGAATGAATCTTCCCGAGTGACTTTAGAAGAGTGAATCTTCCTGAGTGACTTTAGAAGAGTGAATCTTCCTGAGTGACTTTAGAAGAGTGAATCTTCCTGAGTGACTTTAGAAGAGTGAATCTTCCTGAGTGACTTTAGAAGAGTGAATCTTCCGGAGTGACTTTAGAAGAGTGAATCTTCCGGAGTGACTTTAGAAGAGTGAATCTTCCTGAGTGACTTTAGAAGAGTGAATCTTCCTGAGTGACTTTGAAAGAGTGAATCTTCCTGAGTGACTTTAGAAGAGTGAATCTTCCTGAGTGACTTTGAAAGAGTGAATCTTCCTGAGTGACTTTAGAAGAGTGAATCTTCCTGAGTGACTTTAGAAGAGTGAATCTTCCTGAGTGACTTTGAAAGAGTGAATCTTCCTGAGTGACTTTAGAAGAGTGAATCTTCCTGAGTGACTTTGAAAGAGTGAATCTTCCCGAGTGACTTTAGAAGAGTGAATCTTCCTGAGTGCCTTTAGAAGAGTGAATCTTCCTGAGTGACTTTAGAAGAGTGAATCTTCCATTGTGATTGTATTGTGCCTTTAAAAGAGTGATTCTTCTAAAGCGACTTTTATAAAGTAAATTTTTTAAAGTGGTTTTTTCGGAGTTAATCTATTAGAATAAATTTTCGAGAGTGACTTTAAAAGAGTGATTCCCAGAGAGTTATTTTCAGTGAAATTTTCATTTTCAGGGGAATCCTTAATATTGAAATCTTAAAAATTTTAGACTGCAAGCAAAAATGCCAGCAGCAGCAGCAGCAGCAGCAGCAGCAGCAGCAGCAGCAGCAGCATTATCAGCTACCCGATTCTCCACCGAACCTGCCCGCCATTTCGGACGAATCCTCGCCGACCTGCCCGATGCTCGGCCGGAATTCCAACGCCGCCGGCCGGACAAACTTCACCAACAAGCAGCTGACGGAGCTAGAGAAGGAATTTCACTTCAACAAATACCTGACTAGAGCCAGGCGTATTGAAATCGCGGCTAGCCTGGCTCTGAACGAGACCCAGGTCAAGATCTGGTTCCAGAATCGACGGATGAAGCAGAAGAAGCGACTGAAGGAGTCCAGCTTCTTGGTGAAGAGTCAGATTATCGGCGCCGAAGTCGGAGAATTCTCTGACGACGGTCGAGATGAGGCGGCCAATGCTAAGTCCGTAATGCGATTGGTGCAGACATTGTGACGAGTTTAAAAAAAACTTATAAACGCATTGGAAATTCTACAATTAAGTATTATATACTCGTGATTGATATCTACGGATTAACCATCACATTCATTGATGACTTTTTTCCTTAATTCGCCATCAAAATGATTTTCAAACCGCCATAATTGGAAATCCTAATCACGAAAATATCTTTGAATTTCCCCCATCGTTAGGATTCCCCTCATTGGGAATTTCCCATTATTGGAATTCTCGATCTTGGTACTTCCCCATCGTTGGAATTCCCCTCATTGGGAATTTCCCATTATTGGAATTCTTGATCTTGGTACTTCCCCATCGTTGGAATTCCCCTCATTGGGAATTTCCCATTATTGGAATTCTCGATCTTGGTACTTCCCCATCGTTGGAATTCCCCTCATTGGGAATCCCTCATTATTGGAATTCTCGATCTTGGTACTTCCCCATCGTTGGAATTCCCCTCATTGGGAATTTCCCATTATTGGAATTCTCGATCTTGGTATTTCCTCATCGTTGGAATTCCCCTCATTGGGAATTTCCCATTATTGGAATTCTCGATCTTGGTACTTCCCCATCGTTGGAATTTACCATCTTTGTGAAATCTCTTTTTGGAACTCTGCTCTCCATCTCAGGAATTTCCTCTGATTAGATTTCCCCATATTGGGAATCGCCTATCATGGAAAAGTCCCAATCATAGGATTTCCCTATCTCGGGATTTCCTCAAATCGCTGGGAAATCCTTTTTTGGGGAATTCCGAGCAATAGAGATTTCGCTTCTTGGAATGCCCAATCTACGGAATAAATGATCATTAGGGATTTCATTTCCTACTATACTCAATTCTGTGTTTCATGTTCTAGAGTTTCAACAATCGTGCTCACAATGCGATTTTTTGTGCACACCTGAAGTATTTTATGTTTATAATGTCACTGTTTGTGTAATCGAGAAAAAGCACCGATACGCCAGATTCTTGTTAATTATTATAACAAAGATTTTAGCTTCTTTATGACACTCTCTCTCAATTTTAACACCTGTCTATTTATATTTGATTAAGTAAAAATCAACATGTAAGTTACCACATAAATTTACTTAGTCAACTTAAAACAGAAGAGAACTAATTGATTTGTGTTAATAATCAATTGTTGTTTACAAAATAAACGCGACAAGAAAATGAACATTTTGTTCTACCGTTATAAACCTACTAAAGTCTGATTAAGTGAGCTTGCTGGTATGCACAAAAAGCAAGTTAAACAAAAAGTTAACGTCAAATTCCAACGATTCAGCGACTTGACCAGCAAAAATCTACCAACAGAAGGAGATGGATCGCTGGATAATATCTTGCTGGAAGAAGACACCAGAAAAATCCTGCAGTTTTTTTTCTTATCGATCAATTTAAAAGAAAAAGAAAAAATGCATGCAAAAAAGTCAATAGAGACCAGCTTCTAATTGCGATGGCAATGTCCACCATCACTCACCAGGAGCGCTCATTAATCAACTCGCATTCCGGTCTTCCGTTGCTGCTTTTGCGTTCGTTTTGTGCGCACCGTTGACCTTCCTTTCCATTCCATGCTGAAATAATTATTGTTGCTTTGCCTTTGCAACACATCTCCCCTGCCTCATCTCTCCCCTGCCTCATCTCTCCCCTGCCTCATCTCTCCCCTGCCTCATCTCTCCCCTGCCTCATCTCTCCCCTGCCTCATCTCTCCCCTGCCTCATCTCTCCCCTGCCTCATCTCTCCCCTGCCTCATCTCTCCCCTGCCTCATCTCTCCCCTGCCTCATCTCTCCCCTGCCTCATCTCTCCCCTGCCTCATCTCTCCCCTGCCTCATCTCTCCCCTGCCTCATCTCTCCCCTGCCTCATCTCTCCCCTGCCTCATCTCTCCCCTGCCTCATCTCTCCCCTGCCTCATCTCTCCCCTGCCTCATCTCTCCCCTGCCTCATCTCTCCCCTGCCTCATCTCTCCCCTGTCTCATCTCTCCCCTGTCTCATCTCTCCCCTGCCTCATCTCTCCCCTGTCTCATCTCTCCCCTGCCTCATCTCTCCCCTGCCTCATCTCTTCCCTGTCTCATCTCTCCCCTGCCTCATCTCTCCCCTGTCTCATCTCTCCCCTGCCTCATCTCTCCCCTGCCTCATCTCTCCCCTGTCTCATCTCTCCCCTGCCTCATCTCTCCCCTGCCTCATCTCTCCCCTGCCTCATCTCTCCCCTGCCTCATCTCTCCCCTGCCTCATCTCTCCCCTGTCTCATCTCTCCCCTGCCTCATCTCTCCCCTGCCTCATCTCTCCCCTGCCTCATCTCTCCCCTGCCTCATCTCTCCCCTGCCTCATCTCTCCCCTGCCTCATCTCTCCCCTGCCTCATCTCTCCCCTGCCTCATCTCTCCCCTGCCTCATCTCTCCCTTGCCTCATCTATTCCGTGTTTCATTTATTCCGTCTGTCGAATCTCTGCCCTGTTTCATCTCTCCCGTCTCATCTCTCCCCTGCCTCATCTCTCCTCTGTCTCATCTCTCCCCTGCCTCATCTCTCCCCTGTCTCATCTCTCCCCTGCCTAATCTCTCCCCTGCCTCATCTCTCCCCTGTCTCATCTCTCCCCTGCCTCATCTCTCCCCTGCCTCATCTCTCCCCTGCCTCATCTCTCCCCTGCCTCATCTCTCCCCTGCCTCATCTCTCCCCTGTCTCATCTCTCCCCTGCCTCATCTCTCCCCTGCCTCATCTCTCCCCTGCCTCATCTCTCCCCTGCCTCATCTCTCCCCTGCCTCATCTCTCCCCTGCCTCATCTCTCCCCTGCCTCATCTCTCCCCTGCCTCATCTCTCCCCTGCCTCATCTCTCCCTTGCCTCATCTATTCCGTGTTTCATTTATTCCGTCTGTCGAATCTCTGCCCTGTTTCATCTCTCCCGTCTCATCTCTCCCCTGCCTCATCTCTCCTCTGTCTCATCTCTCCCCTGCCTCATCTCTCCCGTCTCATCTCTCCCCTGCCTCATCTCTCCCCTGCCTCATCTCTCCCCTGCCTCATCTCTCCCCTGCCTCATCTCTCCCCTGCCTCATCTCTCCCTGCCTCATCTCTTCCCTGTCTCATCTCTCCCTTGCCTCATCTATTCCGTGTTTCATTTATTCCGTCTGTCGAATCTCTGCCCTGTCTAATCTCTCCCCTGTCTCATCTCTCCCCTGTCTCATCTCTGCCCTGTCTAATCTCTCCCCTGTCTTATCTATTCCGTGTCTCATCTCACCCGATCATCATCTCTCCGCTGCCTCATCTCTCCCCTGTCTCATCTCTCCCCTGTCTCATCTATTCCGTGTTTTATCTCTCCCGATTCTCATCTCTCCCATGACTTATCTCTCACGTGTCATCTCTCCCCTGTCTCATCTCTCCCGTATGTCGAATCTCCCGAGTCTCAAATCTTCCCTTGTCTCATCTCTCCCTTGTCTCATCTCTCCCCTGCCTCATCTCTCCCCTGTCTCATCTCTCCCCTGTCTCATCTCTGCCCTGTCTCATCTCTCCCCTGTCTTATCTATTCCGTGTCTCATCTCACCCGATTATCATCTCTCCGCTGCCTCATCTCTCCCCTGTCTCATCTCTCCCCTGTCTCATCTATTCCGTGTTTTATCTCTCCCGATTCTCATCTCTCCAATGACTTATCTCTCACGTGTCATCTCTCCCCTGTCTCATCTCTCCCGTATGTCGAATCTCCCGAGTCTCAAATCTTCCCTTGTCTCATCTCTCCCTTGTCTCATCTCTCCCCTGCCTCATCTCTCCCCTGCCTCATCTCTCCCCTGTCTCATCTCTCCCCTGTCTCATCTCTCCCGTGTGTCATATATCTCCCCTGCCTCATCTCTCATTAGCCTCATCTCTCCCCTGTCTCATCTATTCCGTGTCTCATCTATTCCGTGTCTTATCTCTCCCCTGCCTCATCTCTCCCCTGCCTCATCTCTCCCCTGCCTCATCTCTCCCCTGCCTCATCTCTCCCCTGCCTCATCTCTCCCCTGCCTCATCTCTCCCCTGCCTCATCTCTCCCCTGCCTCATCTCTCCCCTGCCTCATCTCTCCCCTGCCTCATCTCTCCCCTGCCTCATCTCTCCCCTGCCTCATCTCTCCCCTGCCTCATCTCTCCCCTGCCTCATCTCTCCCCTGCCTCATCTCTCCCCTGCCTCATCTCTCCCCTGCCTCATCTCTCCCCTGCCTCATCTCTCCCCTGCCTCATCTCTCCCCTGCCTCATCTCTCCCCTGCCTCATCTCTCCCCTGTCTCATCTCTCCCCTGCCTCATCTCTCCCCTGCCTCATCTCTCCCCTGCCTCATCTCTCCCCTGCCTCATCTCTCCCCTGCCTCATCTCTCCCCTGCCTCATCTCTCCCCTGCCTCATCTCTCCCCTGCCTCATCTCTCCCCTGCCTCATCTCTCCCCTGTCTCATCTCTCACCTGTCTCATCTCTCCCCGGCCTCATCTCTCCCCTGCCTCATCTCTCCCCTGTCTCATCTCTCCCCTGTCTCATCTCTCCCGTATGTCGAATCTTCCGAGTCTCAAATCTTCCCTTGTCTCATCTCTCCCTTGTCTCATCTTTCCCCTGCCTCATCTCTCCCCTGTCTCATCTCTCCCCTGGCTCATCTCTGCCCTGTCTCATCTCTCCCGTGTGTCGAATATCTCCCCTGCCTCATCTCTCATTAGCCTCATCTCTCCCTTGTTTCATCGATTCCGTGTCTCATCTATTCCGTGTCTCATCTCTCCCCTGTCTCATCTCTCCCCTGTCTCATCTCTTCCCTGTCTCACCTCTCCCCTGTCTCATCTCTCCCCTGCCTCATCTCTCCCCTGCCTCATCTCTCCCCTGTCTCATCTCTCCCCTGTCTCATCTATTCCGTGTCTCATCTATTCCGTGTCTCATCTCTCCCGATTCTCATCTCTCCCATGACTTATCTCTCACGTCTCATCTCTCCCCTGTCTCATCTCTCCCGTATGTCGAATCTCCCGAGTCTCAAATCTTCCCTTGTCTCATCTCTCCCTTGTCTCATCTTTCCCCTGCCTCATCTCTCCCCTGTCTCATCTCTCCCCTGGCTCATCTCTGCCCTGTCTCATCTCTCCCGTGTGTCGAATATCTCCCCTGCCTCATCTCTCATTAGCCTCATCTCTCCCTTGTTTCATCGATTCCGTGTCTCATCTATTCCGTGTCTCATCTCTCCCCTGTCTCATCTCTCCCCTGTCTCATCTCTCCCCTGTCTCACCTCTCCCCTGCCTAATCTCTCCCCTGCCTCATCTCTCCCCTGTCTCATCTCTCCCCTGTCTCATCTCTCCCCTGCCTCATCTCTCCCCTGTCTCATCTCTCCCCTGTCTCATCTCTCCCCTGCCTCATCTCTCCCCTGTCTCATCTCTCCCCTGCCTCATCTCTCCCCTGCCTCATCTCTCCCCTGCCTCATCTCTCCCCTGCCTCATCTCTCCCCTGCCTCATCTCTCCCCTGTCTCATCTCTCCCCTGTCTCATCTCTTCCCTGCCTCATCTCTCCCCTGTCTCATCTCTCCCCTGTCTCATCTCTCCCCTGCCTCATCTCTCCCCTGCCTCATCTCTCCCCTGTCTCATCTCTCCCCTGTCTCATCTCTCCCCTGCCTCATCTCTCCCCTGTCTCATCTCTCCCCTGTCTCATCTCTCCCCTGTCTCATCTCTCCCCTGCCTCATCTCTCCCCTGCCTCATCTCTCCCCTGTCTCATCTCTCCCCTGCCTCATCTCTCCCCTGCCTCATCTCTCCCCTGTCTCATCTCTCCCCTGTCTCATCTATTCCGTGTCTCATCTATTCCGTGTCTTATCTCTCCCGATTCTCATCTCTCCCATGACTTATCTCTCACGTCTCATCTCTCCCCTGTCTCATCTCTCCCGTATGTCGAATCTCTCGAGTCTCAAATCTTCCCTTGTCTCATCTCTCCCTTGTCTCATCTTTCCCCTGCCTCATCTCTCCCGTCTCATCTCTCCCCTGGCTCATCTCTCCCCTGTCTCATCTCTCCCGTGTGTCGAATATCTCCCCTGCCTCATCTCTCATTAGCCTCATCTCTCCCCTGTTTCATCGATTCCGTGTCTCATCTATTCCGTGTCTCATCTATTCCGTTTCTCATCTCTCCCCTGTCTCATCTCTCCCCTGTCTCATCTCTCCCCTGTCTTACCTCTCCCCTGCCTCATCTCTCCCCTGTCTCATCTCTCCCGTGTGTCGAATATCTCCCCTGCCTCATCTCTCCCCTGTCTCATCTATTCCGTGTCTCATCTATTCCGTGTCTCATCTCTCCCCTGTCTCATCTCTCCCCTGTCTCATCTCTCCCCTGTCTCATCTCTCCCATGTCTCATCTTTCTCGTGTCTCATCTTATAAATGGCAAACGAAAGCATATGAAACGATTAAGATAATTCAAGTCTTGCACAACCTACTTCGGCGCCTACTTAAAGTAGATAATTGCAAAAAGATTAGATTTTTTACGAAAAAATGATTGTCTTTGGAAATTCAATATGCAAATGCGTAGAATTATTTTCTTTTTTTCTTGTTCATGGAGTTCTAGAACTAGCATTCGCACTAGATGCTACGTTTAGGCGCCCGTGCTTGATTACTTGATTTATTTTTATTACAGCTAATCATTGTCACGACGTGACTTGAGAATAGGTGCTGTGATAGTTGTGAGCCCCGTATAACATTGTAGAATTTTAGGAAAACAGAAAATACAAGACGTATGCGATAAAAATAGACTCGGACACACCCAAATATACTCATATTGACTGACCCGTGCTCAATGGATCCTTTCAATATGCTCTGAGAGAGTGTCTAAGATTTCGCAGTGGGATGACATTTGTATTATTACGTGTTATTTTAGCTTGACCAAGCCCTATAGAAGGCAGCGATCCTTAATGATCCCACTGGGATGTTAATATGGGGGATTTTGATGATGAGCGACAGACAGAAATACTCTCTATAGACAAATAATAGAGATTTCTCTAGACATCTTTTTCACACTTAAATCATAAGTTGTATGATAATCCTACGTGATCTATTTTAATCCTAATTTTCTTTGTTTTATCATCCTGTTCTATTTTAATCCCACCTGTTCAAATTTACTCCCACCTGTTCTAGTTTAATCCTACCTGTTCTAGTTTAATCCCACCTGTTCTAAGATAATCCCTTTTTGTTCTAGTTTAATTCTAGTTCTAGTTCTACTTCTTGTTTAATCCTACTTGTTCTTGTTTAATCCTACCTGTTCTTGTTTAATCCTATATGTTCTAGTTTAATCCTACCTGTTCTAAGATAATCCTATTTGTTCTACTTTAATCCTATCTGTTCTGGTTTAATCTGACCTGTTCAAAGATAACCTTCCTGTTTTAAGAAAATCTACCTGTTCAAAGATAACCTTCCTGTTCTAAGATAATCCTATACCTGTTCTAAATAGTCCTAACTGTTCTTTTTTAATCATTCTTGTACTAAAAAAGTCCTTTTCGTACTAAGGAAATTGTTTCTTTTCTCAGAGAATCCCACCTGTTAGAGAAATCACCTGTTCTAAGAGTGGAAAATCTGCCCTATCGGGCACTGAGTAGATTGTGAATTTTGGACGCCTACTTAAACCAATCCGCGATGCTGCTGGATATCCGAAAGGTCCAGCAAATCTTCGAATTCTCTAACCAATGTACGTCCGGTCGGTTTGAGCACTCTTATTGGCTCGCATCTGGAAATGATTAGGCTCAAGGGTAGGCCCGCGATTTCTACTCGGAGCATAGCAACAGAAATTCGTCTCAGCAAACCTGAAGAAAGCTAGTTTTTTGCCATCAAAATCAATGGAACCGCAGATAAGAATCGAATTTGCTGACGATGATTCAACTAAGCAGCAGCAGCAGCAGCAGCAGCAGCAGCAGCAGCAGCAGCAGCAGCAGCAGCAGTTCAGGCGTCGATTATCGCCGCCCCCGTCGCCACGGTCGCATCGATCCAGATCCTTGCCATCGGTGAGCGCCAGTCTGGACAATCCGGTTGAAGCTGCTGATCTGCAGCGGCGCCTCAGACAGTTGGCTCTGCAGCGCAATCCGGACCTTCAGCCGGGTGACACGGCCACCAAGCTGGCCATGGACATTATGCCGCTGCCGACCGATGTCAGCAAGCAGCTCCGCCGACGGTCTTTCGACTTCTCGGCGCTGCAAAATCTGGACGCCATTCAGGAGACGGGCGAGGGAGGCGCAGAGGGTTGAAGCGACAGTCCAACTGAGGCATTGAACTAACAATGAACTTTTGCTGACTAAATTCAATGAACGCTGCACTGACATTGTTGTAAATCGGTTGAATAAATTTTAAATTATTTAGCTTAGTCAATTTCTGTTCGAACAACAGAACTTTTTGACCATGACTTATCTGAGATTTAATGTAATGATAAGTTAGAATAAATTTTGACGTGTAGCAATGAGGTCCGAGGTTCGATTCTCAGCCGCGGGAAACAATCTGTGCCTTTAAGCAAAATGTGTGTAACAGGTAGGATTATCTTAGAACACATCTTCTTATACAGTGTCTAACAGGTAGGATTATCTTAGAACACATCTTCTTATATAGTGTCTAACAGGTAGGATTATCTTAGAACACATCTTCTTATATAGTGTCTAACAGGTAGGATTATCTTAGAACACATCTTCTTATATAGTGTCTAACAGGTAGGATTATCTTAGAACACATCTTCTTATACAGAGTCTAACAGGTAGGATTATCTTAGAACAAATCTTCTTATATAGTGTCTAACAGGTAGGATTATCTTAGAACACATCTTCTTATACAGTGTCTAACAGGTAGGATTATCTTAGAACACATCTTCTTATATAGTGTCTAACAGGTAGGATTATCTTAGAACACATCTTCTTATACAGTGTCTGACAGGTAGGATTATCTTAGAACACATCTTCTTATACAGTGTCTAACAGGTAGGATTATCTTAGAACACATCTTCTTATATAGTGTCTAACAGGTAGGATTATCTTAGAACACATCTTCTTATATAGTGTCTAACAGGTAGGATTATCTTAGAACACATCTTCTTATATAGTGTCTAACAGGTAGGATTATCTTAGAACACATCTTCTTATACAGAGTCTAACAGGTAGGATTATCTTAGAACAAATCTTCTTATATAGTGTCTAACAGGTAGGATTATCTTAGAACACATCTTCTTATACAGTGTCTGACAGGTAGGATTATCTTAGAACACAGCTTTTAATACTGTCTAACGCATTGTATTATTTTAGAACAATCGGATTAGATGTGCCAGAGACTAAAAGCTAAGCCGTCCAGGGTATGGCAGATGGTTCAAAGTCCTACAAAAAGTTTGTAATTAGATTTCATTGGACAACAGAGCCGGTCATACAGTTAATCCGAGCAGACGGGGCAGAGCCACGTCAATTTTGAGTTCTGGCTCGCTGCAGGTTAATTAGCTTGTAGCAGAAATGCGAGTTGTCGCAGATGCGAACGCAAAAGCTTTTACCGGCTTAAAGTTCTGGAAAAAAAATTAGGGTATCCTAGCTTTGACTGCTCGGCTATTACGATACTGGTGTATACTTCTGTGTCCCGTGTTCTCACACTGTGTCTTGAACTGTGTCTCATTACCGTGTCTTATACTGCGTCTTGTACTGAGCCACGTGTCTCATACCGTGTCTTGTACTGAGTACCGTGTCTCATACTGTGTCTTGTACTATGTCTCATTACCGTGTCTCATACTGTGTCTTGTACTATGTCTCATTACCGTGTCTCATACTATGTCTTGTACTGAGTACCGTGTCTCATACCGTGTCTTGTACTGAGTACCGTGTCTCATACTGTGTCTTGTACTGAGTACCGTGTCTCATACCGTATCTTGTACTGAGTACCATGTCTCATACTGCGTCTTGTACTGAGTACCGTGTCTCATACTGCGTCTTGTACTGAGTACCGTGTCTCATACTGCGTCTTGTACTGAGTACCGTGTCTCATACTGCGTCTTGTACTGAGTACCGTGTCTCATACTGCGTCTCGTACTGAGTACCGTGTCTCATACTGCGTCTCGTATTGAGTACCGTGTCTCATACTGCGTCTCGTACTGAGTACCGTGTCTCATACTGCGTCTTGTACTGAGTACCGTGTCTCATACTGCGTCTCGTATTGAGTACCGTGTCTCATACTGCGTCTTGTACTGAGTACCGTGTCTCATACTGCGTCTTGTACTGAGTACCGTGTCTCATACTGCGTCTCGTACTGAGTACCGTGTCTCATACTGCGTCTTGTACTGAGTACCGTGTCTCATACTGCGTCTTGTACTGAGTACCGTGTCTCATACTGCGTCTTGTACTGAGTACCGTGTCTCATACTGCGTCTTGTACTGAGTACCGTGTCTCATACTGCGTCTTGTACTGAGTACCGTGTCTCATACTGCGTCTCGTATTGAGTACCGTGTCTCATACTGCGTCTTGTACTGAGTACCGTGTCTCATACTGCGTCTTGTACTGAGTACCGTGTCTCATACTGCGTCTCGTACTGAGTACCGTGTCTCATACTGCGTCTTGTACTGAGTACCGTGTCTCATACTGCGTCTTGTACTGAGTACCGTGTCTCATACTGCGTCTTGTACTGAGTACCGTGTCTCATACTGCGTCTTGTACTGAGTACCGTGTCTCATACTGCGTCTTGTACTGAGTACCGTGTCTCATACTGCGTCTTGTACTGAGTACCGTGTCTCATACTGCGTCTTGTACTGAGTACCGTGTCTCATACTGCGTCTTGTACTGAGTACCGTGTCTCATACTGCGTCTTGTACTGAATACCGTGTCTCATACTGCGTCTTGTACTGAGTACCGTGTCTCATACTGCGTCTTGTACTGAGTACCGTGTCTCATACTGCGTCTTGTTCTGAGTTCCGTGTCTCATACTGCGTCTTGTACTGAGTACCGTGTCTCATACTGCGTCTTGTACTGAGTACCGTGTCTCATACTGCGTCTCGTACTGAGTACCGTGTCTCATACTGCGTCTCGTACTGAGTACCGTGTCTCATACTGCGTCTTGTACTGAGTACCGTGTCTCATACTGCGTCTTGTACTGAGTACCGTGTCTCATACTGCGTCTCGTACTGAGTGGTCGTGTCTCATACTGCGTCTCGTACTGAGTACCGTGTCTCATACTGCGTCTCGTACTGAGTACCGTGTCTCATACTGCGTCTTGTACTGAGTACCGTGTCTCATACTGCGTCTTGTACTGAGTACCGTGTCTCATACTGCGTCTTGTACTGAGTACCGTGTCTCATACTGCGTCTTGTTCTGAGTTCCGTGTCTCATACTGCGTCTTGTACTGAGTACCGTGTCTCATACTGCGTCTTGTACTGAGTACCGTGTCTCATACTGCGTCTTGTACTGAGTACCGTGTCTCATACTGCGTCTTGTACTGAGTACCGTGTCTCATACTGCGTCTTGTACTGAGTACCGTGTCTCATACTGCGTCTTGTACTGAGTACCGTGTCTCATACTGCGTCTTGTACTGAGTACCGTGTCTCATACTGCGTCTTGTACTGAATACCGTGTCTCATACTGTATACAGTGCTGAAGCAGGAAGACGCATGATTTTGCCGAGTCTGTCAAGCAGCTTACATGCACACGGAAGTCCAGATCGATAAGGTCGCTGATAAGCTGAAAAATGCCCTACCTGTCAATATTTATCCATTTATCGAAGCAACTCCAGGCAAGCGCGGTATATCAGAGTTAGCAATTTGACCGACATATTTAAAACTAACACACAGTCTAGCCCTTGACTGCCAGCTTCAACAGGTCGAAGTCAATGGCAAACAAGTCGGGCAAGATAACTTGGGGCGTATGTCCAATATCTTTAGCCTTAATTTTACAAGAGCTTGATTCATATTTTCAGGAGAAATCTGATGGATCTTAATGAAAAATCTGATGGATCTTTATGGACAATTTGATGGATCTTTATGGAGAATCTGATGGATCTTTATGGACAATCTGATGGATCTTTATAGAGAATCTGATGGATCTTTATGGAGAATCTGATGGATCTTTATGGAGAATCTGGTGGATCTTTATAGAGAATCTGATGGATCTTTATGGAGAATCTGATGGATCTTTATAGAGAATCTGATGGATCTTTATGAAAAATCTGATGGATCTTAATGGAAAATCTGATGGATCTTAATGGAAAATCTGATGGATCTTTATGAAAAATCTGATGGATCTTTATGAAAAATCTGATGGATCTTTATAGAGAATCTGATGGATCTTTATAGAGAATCTGATGGATCTGTATAGAGAATCTGATGGACCTTTATAGAGAGTCTGATGGAACTTTATGGAGAAGCAATTTCTAGTAATTTTTGCCTAGCTATTTCTTGGCAAAGTCTGGCGACGATTCCTAGATAGTTTCTGGACTATTCCGCTGAAGTTTCTGGCAGATTCTAAGGAAGTTTTTAGACGATTTCTTAGAAAGTTTCTGACGTGTCTAGAAAGTTTTTAGACGATTCTTAGAAAATTTCTTGACAATTCTTCGGAAGTCTCTAGACGATTCTTAAAAAGTTTATAGATTATTTTTTAAAGTTTCTAAATGATTCTTTAAGTTTCTAGGCCATTCTTTAAGTTTCTAGATGATTCTTAGAATGTTTCTAGACTTTTCATAGTACGTTTCTAGAGGATTCTTAGAAAGTTTCTAGACTTTTCATAGAACGTTTCTAGAGGATTCTTAGAAAGTTTCTAGACTTTTCATAGAACGTTTCTAGAGGATTCTTAGAAAGTTTCTAGACTTTTCATAGAACGTTTCTAGAGGATTCTTAGAAAGTTTCTAGAGGATTCTTAGAAAGTTTCTAGACTTTTCATAGAACGTTTCTAGAGGATTCTTAGAAAGTTTCTAGAGGATTCTTAGAAAGTTTCTAGACCATTCTTAGAAAGTTTCTAGACCATTCTTAGACAGCTTCTAGACTCTTCTTAAAATGTTTCTAGACGAATCCAGTTTTTCTTTCATCTTTGTGCACAGAAATTTCTTAACAAAAAACGAGTTTCTCGTTTCATCCACGAAGAACATCCTGAAATGAAATGAGATTTATTTATCCACCTCGAAAGTCTCAAGAGAGAAGCTATCAGAGGTCCAATTAGTGCGCCAAAGAAGGGAAGGATTATCGGTTCATATTGATAAAGGCTGGTTCGGAACTTAGGAACAGCCCCGGAAGCTGTTGGTAATACTACTCACTCTCTAACTCTCAGATATTGTAACAATTATGCTGTGCAAATTAGTCTCGAAAGATCTAGAATTGGATTCGTATTCAGATTAACTTACATTCATTTTCGCTACGCTCATAAGAATTTATGAAAGTGAAATTTAGCATTTGGTTCTCCAGCGCCACAAGCTCACGAAAATGAAGATTTCTTTTAATTACTCTGTAGCGTTCGCTTTCTTAAAATAAATATTACATTGTCTTTAAAATGCGCTACTTTGGTGTGGGACAAAAACTACCTCCGTTACTTCTAAGCCTTCTGATATAAACCAGCCTGAAATTTTTTAACTTTCGTACTCAATCCCTTAGATCAGGGGTCGGCAAACTCCGGCCCGCGGGCCAGATGCGGCCCTCGAAGCTCCCAAATCCGGCCCGTTGCCCCTTCCGACACCTACAGTATCCTGTTTAATCTTTCCCCTGTTTCATCTTTCCCCTGTCTCGTCTCTTCCGTGTCTCATCTCTCCGCTGTCTCATCTCTCCCATGTCTCGTCTCTTCCGTGTCTCATCTCTCCGCTATCTCATCTCTCCTCAGTCTTATCTCTCCTCAGTCTCGTCTCTCCCGTGTCTCATCTCTCCCATGCCTCGTCTCTCCCGTGTCTCATCTCTCCCATGCCTCGTCTCTCCCGTGTCTCATCTCTCCTCAGTCTCGTCTCTCCCATGCCTCGTCTCTCCCGTGTCTCATCTCTCCTCAGTCTCGTCTCTCCCATGCCTCGTCTCTCCCGTGTCTCATCTCTCCTCAGTCTCGTCTCTCCCATGCCTCGTCTCTCCCGTGTCTCATCTCTCCTCAGTCTCGTCTCTCCCATGCCTCGTCTCTCCCATGCCTCGTCTCTCCCGTGTCTCATCTCTCCGCTATCTCATCTCTCCTCAGTCTTATCTCTCCTCTGTCTCGTCTCTCCCGTGTCTCATCTCTCCTCAGTCTTATCTCTCCTCAGTCTCGTCTCTACCGTGTCTCATCTCTCCTCAGTCTCGTCTCTCCCGTGCCTCATCTCTCCCCTATCTCATATTTCTACAGTCAATGCGGCCCGCTGCCGTCTTTTAGGTTCTTTTTTTTTGGCCCACTAGCTAATAAGTTTGCCGACCCCTGCCTTAGATCGTCTGTCATATTTTTATTCTTATAAATTAAAATTAAGGCTAAGGTTACTCTCGTATTCGATTAAATTAACTTCGTTACTCTCGTATTCAATAAAATTAACTTCGTTACTCTCGTATTCAATAAAATTAACTTCGTTACTCTCGCATTCGATTAAATTAACTTCGTTACTCTCGTATTCAATAAAATTAACTTCGTTACTCTCGTATTCAATAAAATTAACTTCGTTACTCTCGTATTCAATAAAATTAACTTCGTTACTCTCGTATTCGATTAAATTAACTTCGTTACTCTCGTATTCAATAAAATTAACTTCGTTACTCTCATATTCAATAAAATGAACTTCGTTACTCTCGTATTCGATTAAATCAACTTCGTTACTCTCGTATTCTATTAAATTAACTTCGTTACTCTTGTATTCTATTAAATTAACTTCGTTACTCTTGTATTCTTGGAAATTAACTCGATTACTCTCGTTTCTATGAAACCAATTTCGTTACTCTCGTGTTCTATAAAATTAACTTCGTTACTCTTGTATTCTTGGAAATTAACTCGATTACTCTCGTTTCTATGAAATTAACTTCGCTACTCTCGTGTTCTATGAAATCAATTTCGTTACTCTTGTATTCTATGAAACCAACTCCGTTACTCTCTTATTCTATGAAACCAACTCCGTTACTCTCGTATTATATGAAATAAACTTCGTTACTTTCCATTCTACGAAAAAAACTTGGTCACTCTCGTATTCTAGGAAAGTAACTACGTCAATCTGGTGTTCTATGAATTTAATTCCGTTAAAAGCTAGTTTTCTATTACTAAAAAAGAAAGTGCTCGATATATATTTACCACTGATAGGATAAAGAACTAGTAAAAAATAACACACTTGTGGCAGGAGTTTTGTTGTTGTTGTTGACAAGAAATAAGAACCGTTAAACTTTCTTCACAAACTAAGCTACTCGTTCTATTTTATTTTTTTTCGTTCTAAAACGCGGCATTAAAAATATATATGATAGTATGTCTGGTTTCTAATGAGGATCTTGTTTGTTTTGTTCTAACACAAACAGTTCTAATAGTTATCTAATAGCTATGACCCCAACCAAAGTAGATAATAAGCAACAATGATAAGTGTAAGCTAGCGAAGTGTTCCGCACCAATCACTGATGCTTCCAATACAGCTTGGCGTGCATCTCATCCAGGGCGTCATTGACGTAAAGGATGGCGTAGGGCCGGTTGTTGGCCTCGGTAACTCTCTCGCTGACTGGCAGGATCTCGCGCTTAGCGTCCAGGTGGGCGGCGATGATGTGGCGAAACGTGCGGCTTTCCAGCTCTTCGCGAGGCAGTCGGCTGACGCCTTCGCGAACATGATCGCGATAGGTTTCGTACAGCATGTCATCGTCGACTAGGCCAATCTGCGAGTTAGATGACAGAAGCTTGCTGATCAGATGGAATCTGATAGATCATGTTGTCAGAGATCATAGATCATAGATCATAGATCATAGATCATGATCATTGATCATAGATCATAGATTGATCATGATCATAGATCATCATAGATCATTGTCCATCTTTATGGACAATCTGATGGATCTTTATGGAGAATCTGATGGATCTTTATAGAGAATCTGATGGATCTTTATGGAGAATCTGATGTATCTTTATGGACAATTTGATGGATCTTTATGGAGAATCTGATGGATCTTTATGGACAATTTGATGGATCTTTATGGAGAATCTGATGGATCTTTATGGACAATCTGATGGATCTTTATAAACAATCTGATGGATCTTTATGGAGAATCTGATGGATCTTTATGGAGAATCTGGTGGATCTTTATAGACAATCTGATGGATCTTTATGAAAAATCTGATGGATCTTTATGGACAATCTGATGGATCTTTATGGACAATCTGATGGATCTTTATGAAGAATCTGATGGACCTTTATGGGGACTCTAAAATATTTTTTATTAAGAATCTGATGGATAAGCTTGGGAATCTGATGGATTTTTGCGGACAATCTGAAGGAGCATGAAGACCGGAGAATTTGAAGTCTTACCTGTCGATGATAGGCAGTGGACATGACTAAGCGGTCGACCCTAGTCATCAGACTCTCGTCCTGTAGTCGTCGCTGCATGAGCAGCTCGTGCTTCTCGGCCATGGCGCGGGCGTACGAGCCAACGTACTTGGCCAGGGATTTGGCTGCTTTGGTAGCCATGCGCTTGCGATCAAAGCTGAAATATGTTTAAACATACAGTTGTAACAAACAATAAACCCTGACCTAAACTGACACAACAAATACCTGACCTAAACTGACACAACAAATACCTGACCTAAACTGACACAACAAATAGCTGACCTAAACTGACACAACAAATAGCTGACCTAAACTGACACAACAA
Source organism: Macrostomum hystrix (assembly GCA_950097015.1). Lineage (NCBI taxonomy): Eukaryota > Metazoa > Platyhelminthes > Macrostomidae > Macrostomum > Macrostomum hystrix. The sequence continues at coordinate 952,691 of CATNEN010000011.1, read as the reverse complement.
ATACCTGACCTCAACTGACACAACAAAACCCTGACCTAAACTAACACAAACAGCAAAACCCTGACCTAAACTGACACAAACTGCAAAACCGTGACCTAAACTGACACAACAAATACCTGACCTCAACTGACACAACAAAACCCTGACCTAAACTAACACAAACAGCAAAACCCTGACCTAAACTGACACAAACTGCAAAACCGTGACCTAAACTGACACAAACAGCAAAACCCTGACCTAAACTAACACAAACAGCAAAACCCTGACCTAAACTGACACAAACTGCAAAACCTTGACCTAAACTGACACAAACAGCAAAACCCTGACCTAAACTGACACAAACAGCAAAACCCTGACCTAAACTAACACAAACAGCAAAACCCTGACCTAAACTGACACAAACTGCAAAACCTTGACCTAAACTGACACAAACAGCAAAACCCTGACCTAAACTGACACAAACTGCAAAACCTTGACCTAAACTGACACAAACAGCAAAACCCTGACCTCAACTGACACAAGCAGCAAAACCCTGACCTAAACTAACACAAACAGCAAAACCCTGACCTAAACTGACACAAACTGCAAAACCTTGACCTAAACTGACACAAACAGCAAAACCCTGACCTAAACTTTAAACAGCATTAAATGATAGAAAGCATTAAACAGAAGTAAATAAAACACATTGAATTGTGTCAGAATGGACACAGTCAAAACTGAAATATATCATATTAGATATTGTTTTATATTAAAAATGGAGTATTTATTCAGTCTGTGTACTATACTGCTACCAAGCATTGTTGATTAAATAGAGCACGGAGGGACACATGTAGAAATCATATGCAAAAAATATTTATTAATTATCATTAGGAAAATACACCAAAATGAAAAGCAACCCTAGAAGATTGTGTGTGTGTGAAATTGTTTTTGTTACTAAAGCTTTTTTGGAAGTCGATGTTATTAAAAGGAAAATGTAAACTCGCGTCAATAATTACTAGTATTTAACAAACAAAACGTAAATCAGTTTGGACGTTAAAATAGGTCAAATTTCAGATCTGGGCGCAAATTTAAATTTATGATTTTTCTTAATTGAATTTCACTGCTAGGATTATTTTAACATCGGTAATTATAAAGACGTAACATATACCTAATTGGGACAGAAGGCTGAATGCTGCGTACGGCTGTTCAGTCCATGGACTGGAAGGACGCCACACCTACCCTTAATTATACCCCAGCTAAACTTTTTATTAACTGAAGCAAATGCACAGATAAGTGGCTCGTGGAGTCCTGTCAGTCGTGAGTCCGCTATGACCACTAGGACACTACCCCTTATGCCAATATCAAGAGATTAAATTAAAATATATTACTAACTATTAATTATAAGCCACTAATCGCAGTATAGTAAGAAAACGAATATTAAAGCGATTGATTGATTGACACATTTATCAAACAAAATTACTATAATTCATAAAAAAACATCAGTTTGAGCACACGCTGTGCAAGCGTTTCCGGATAAAAGCACAGCGCGCAACCAGCACCACTGGCTGTTTTTGTTTAAACTTAAAGCAGCGAAAAGAAGCAACGCATACTACTAAAGTTCACCTGCACAGTAGTAGTGAGTAGCGGATTAAAAAATACACACAATGGTCCGTGGTTGCTGAAGAAAATTGGTTTAACGAAATTTCTCTCAAGAAAATGAGCAAAAAACGTGTAATCAGAGAAACAATTGTTGCTTTTATTTCTCTAGTGCAGATTACTGCGAAAGTAAAACACTAATGACAAAATTTACTTACAAAAATGAAACAAAACGAAGATCAGATTTTCCTAGAAGCAATTGTGTAGAAGAAAAAACTGGAATGTGAATGAAATACTAGTTTCATTTTGCACAGCCTTTCTACTTGTCGGAGAAAATAATTTATTTAAGGCGATCGCATTTAGTAAATCACAGGCATGATAAAGGTAATTAGTAAAGTAAAAAAATTGGTCACAGCACAATAGCTCCTCATTTAACACAGTGAAGTTAATATCGAAATAAAACGAATTTCTGTCTCCAGTTCATGTGGTGAGTTTAAATTATAATACAGAAGGCTGTTGTTATACTGTTATATTCATAGTTTAATTACATAATAAATAGAAATATATTTAACAATGCGTCTAAATTGAGCAACAGACAACATTTCATGATTAGCTAACTGTGAAAACTAAAAGAGTACGCGACGAAAAAAAATGTCGTGTACTCTTTCTACTGTTAATAGGCGAGAGCTGTGACAAAAATAACGAATTAACGAACAAACTGGACAGACAAGTAGAAGACTAGACCAGACTTAAAGAAGCAGTTTTTTTATGTCCTCATTTCGTTCAGTTTCTTTGTTCGTTAGTCCCGCTATTTTTAGACAGCCCTTGTAATAAAAAAATACAAAATTTAGACACTTGTTTCGTAAATGAAATTCGAAGTAGCCGGAGGCAGCCTTCTACGGCGACGTCGTTTGCCGCGCTTGGTTGCCTGGTCCACCTGCACCGCCAATTCGTTGTAATCCGCCGAGGTCGGTATCGGCATCGAACGCGAACGCAGCCGAGGATCCACGCCGTGGTTAGCCCCGGCCGTGGCTGCCGAATTGGGGCCGCCAACGAAGTCGCCATTGCTGGCAAACCAGGTCCATTCGCGTCGGCGGGTGTCGAAAGTTGCCGAACGCAAATTATCATCGTCGTCTTCTTCGTAATAGTCGTCTTCGCCGACCTCTTCGCCGTCGGATTTAGCGCCACCAACTAGGGTGTCGGATGATGGAGCGCCCGCGATGCCGGTGAAGCTCTTGGATCGACCGGCGGCCGTTTCCGGAGATCTTCGATGACGGAGAGTTAGAGAGAGCTTTGAGGGACTTGAATGGGAAGCCAGAGATACTTGAATGGGAAGCCAGAGATACTTGAATGGGAAGCCAGAGACACTTGAATGGGAAGCCAGAGATACTTGAATGGGAAGCCAGAGATACTTGAATGGGAAGCCAGAGACACTTGAATGGGAAGCCATAGACACATAAATGGGAAGCCAGAGACACTTGAACGGGAATCTGGAGGGCAAAGCTGTGATTAAAATTCGATTGGGCTCACCTCGATCTAGATCGACGCTTACTCTGACGCCGCATAACAGCGGGCGACAATGCCGTGAAGGACAGTTCCCTGCCAGACAGAGCGGAGGAGCTGCGATAATAGGATGCCGACCGACTTGGACCACCGCCAGGGCCACCTCCGCCGCCGGTTCCGGTGCCACCGCCACCTGAGCCAAGTCGATGATTTCTCCTTCGACTGCTAGCGGCCTTCTTAGCCTCCCTGCCTCGCTGATATCGACGCCTCTCGTCTGCGTCTAACGGCAACGGTTCAGCAATCAGTGGCGGCTGGGGCAGCTTGGCCTGCTCCGCCGCCTGCCTGCGATATGGATTTGTTAGCAGGCGAGACGGCGCAACATCAGACGAGTCAATATCGCCTGGCAACAGGATCGGCTTGCTAGCCAGACAGTTAAGCATGAAATCTAGTGCACCTTGGGTGATATCTTGGGCTGTTCCAACTGGCAGTGTAGTAGACAGTGGCTTCTTTGGCGGCACTGGCTGCTGCTGCTGCTGCTGTGGAGGTGTAGGCGGCAACGGCGGCTGAGTTGACGGCTGCGGCAGAGTGGCCGATGCTCCGAGGCCAGTTGGCGGGTGAACAATGCTGATTGGCTCCCAGCTGAGTGGTCGCATCACGGGCAAGTCCTGCGCCGGTTTGTCGTCCTCCACTTCGTAATCTTCATCCTCTTCCGGGGTGTCATCCAAATCTGATTCTGAGTCGAAATCTTCTTGCAAGTCTGCTTTGGCTGGCGCCAGCGCGGTATCGCCGGCCGCTGTGCCAAGAGGTGCCAACTGGTTGTCGCTGCCAGGATCGCTGAGGTCGGAGGCCACCACCAGAGACTCCTGGTCGAAGGCGTCTGGCGAGATGGCGCCGGGCCGCACTGGAAGATGACAAGACTTTAATCAGCATAAATAATCAGAATGAGCAACCCAGCTTTGGCGGACTCAAACTGAGCATCTCAGACTTGAAGGACTCAAACTGAGCATCTCAGAATTGAAGGACTCAAACTAAGCATCTCAGAATTGAAGGACTCAAACTGAGCATCTCAGACTTGAAGGACTCAAAACTGAGCATCTCAGAATTGAAGGACTCAAACTAAGCATCTCAGAATTGAAGGACTCAAACTGAGCATCTCAGACTTGAAGGACTCAAACTGAGCATCTCAGAATTGAAGGACTCAAACTGAGCATCTCAGACTTGAAGGACTCAAACTGAGCATCTCAGAATTGAAGGACTCAAACTGAGCATCTCAGAATTGAAGGACTCAAACTGAGCATCTCAGACTTGAAGGACTCATACTGAGCATCTCAGACTTTAAGGACTCAAGCTAAGCATCTCAGAATTGAAGGACTCAAACTGAGCATCTCAGACTTGAAGGACTCATACTGAGCATCTCAGACTTGAAGGACTCAAACTGAGCATCCGAGACTTGAAGGACTCAAACTGAGCATCTCAGACTTGAAGGACTCAAACTGAGCATCTCAGACTTGAAGGACTCAAACTGAGCATCTCAGAATTGAAGGACTCAAACTGAGCATCTCAGACTTGAAGGACTCAAACTGAGCATCTCAGACTTGAAGGACTCAAACTGAGCATCTCAGAATTGAAGGACTCAAACTAAGCATCTCAGAATTGAAGGACTCAAACTGAGCATCTCAGACTTGAAGGACTTATACTGAGCATCTCAGACTTTAAGGACTCAAGCTAAGCATCTCAGAATTGAAGGACTCAAACTGAGCATCTCAGACTTGAAGGACTCATACTGAGCATCTCAGACTTTAAGGACTCAAGCTAAGCATCTCAGAATTGAAGGACTCAAACTGAGCATCTCAGACTTGAAGGACTCAAAACTGAGCATCTCAGACTTGAAGGACTCAAACTGAGCATCCGAGACTTGAAGGACTCAAACTGAGCATCTCAGACTTGAAGGACTCAAACTGAGCATCTCAGACTTGAAGGACTCAAACTGAGCATCTCAGAATTGAAGGACTCAAACTGAGCATCTCAGAATTGAAGGACTCAAACTAAGCATCTCAGAATTGAAGGACTCAAACTGAGCATCTCAGAATTGAAGGACTCAAACTGAGCATCTCAGAATTGAAGGACTCAAACTAAGCATCTCAGAATTGAAGGACTCAAACTGAGCATCTCAGACTTGAAGGACTCAAACTGAGCATCTCAGAATTGAAGGACTCAAACTGAGCATCTCAGACTTGAAGGACTCAAACTGAGCATCTCAGAATTGAAGGACTCAAACTGAGCATCTCAGACTTGAAGGACTCAAACTGAGCATCTCAGACTTGAAGGACTCAAACTGAGCATCCGAGACTTGAAGGACTCAAACTGAGCATCTCAGACTTGAAGGACTCAAACTGAGCATCTCAGACTTGAAGGACTCAAACTGAGCATCTCAGAATTGAAGGACTCAAACTGAGCATCTCAGAATTGAAGGACTCAAACTAAGCATCTCAGAATTGAAGGACTCAAACTGAGCATCTCAGAATTGAAGGACTCAAACTGAGCATCTCAGAACTTGAAGGACTCAAACTAAGCATCTCAGAATTGAAGGACTCAAACTGAGCATCTCAGACTTGAAGGACTCAAACTGAGCATCTCAGAATTGAAGGACTCAAACTGAGCATCTCAGACTTGAAGGACTCAAACTGAGCATCTCAGAATTGAAGGACTCAAACTGAGCATCTCAGAATTGAAGGACTCAAACTGAGCATCTCAGACTTGAAGGACTCATACTGAGCATCTCAGACTTTAAGGACTCAAGCTAAGCATCTCAGAATTGAAGGACTCAAACTGAGCATCTCAGACTTGAAGGACTCATACTGAGCATCTCAGACTTGAAGGACTCAAACTGAGCATCCGAGACTTGAAGGACTCAAACTGAGCATCTCAGACTTGAAGGACTCAAACTGAGCATCTCAGACTTGAAGGACTCAAACTGAGCATCTCAGAATTGAAGGACTCAAACTGAGCATCTCAGACTTGAAGGACTCAAACTGAGCATCTCAGACTTGAAGGACTCAAACTGAGCATCTCAGAATTGAAGGACTCAAACTAAGCATCTCAGAATTGAAGGACTCAAACTGAGCATCTCAGACTTGAAGGACTTATACTGAGCATCTCAGACTTTAAGGACTCAAGCTAAGCATCTCAGAATTGAAGGACTCAAACTGAGCATCTCAGACTTGAAGGACTCATACTGAGCATCTCAGACTTTAAGGACTCAAGCTAAGCATCTCAGAATTGAAGGACTCAAACTGAGCATCTCAGACTTGAAGGACTCAAACTGAGCATCTCAGACTTGAAGGACTCAAACTGAGCATCCGAGACTTGAAGGACTCAAACTGAGCATCTCAGACTTGAAGGACTCAAACTGAGCATCTCAGACTTGAAGGACTCAAACTGAGCATCTCAGAATTGAAGGACTCAAACTGAGCATCTCAGAATTGAAGGACTCAAACTGAGCATCTCAGACTTGAAGGACTCAAACTGAGCATCTCAGAATTGAAGGACTCAAACTAAGCATCTCAGAATTGAAGGACTCAAACTGAGCATCTCAGACTTGAAGGACTCATACTGAGCATCTCAGACTTTAAGGACTCAAGCTAAGCATCTCAGAATTGAAGGACTCAAACTGAGCATCTCAGACTTGAAGGACTCATACTGAGCATCTCAGACTTGAAGGACTCAAACTGAGCATCCAAAACTTGAAGGACTCAAACTGAGCATCTCAGACTTGAAGGACTCAAACTGAGCATCTCAGACTTGAAGGACTCAAACTGAGCATCTCAGAATTGAAGGACTCAAACTGAGCATCTCAGACTTGAAGGACTCAAACTGAGCATCTCAGACTTGAAGGACTCAAACTGAGCATCTCAGAATTGAAGTACTCAAACTAAGCATCTCAGAATTGAAGGACTCAAACTGAGCATCTCAGACTTGAAGGACTCATACTGAGCATCTCAGACTTTAAGGACTCAAGCTAAGCATCTCAGAATTGAAGGACTCAAACTGAGCATCTCAGACTTGAAGGACTCATACTGAGCATCTCAGACTTGAAGGACTCAAACTGAGCATCCAAAACTTGAAGGACTCAAACTGAGCATCTCAGACTTGAAGGACTCAAACTGAGCATCTCAGACTTGAAGGACTCAAACTGAGCATCTCAGAATTGAAGGACTCAAACTGAGCATCTCAGACTTGAAGGACTCAAACTGAGCATCTCAGACTTGAAGGACTCAAACTGAGCATCTCAGAATTGAAGTACTCAAACTAAGCATCTCAGAATTGAAGGACTCAAACTGAGCATCTCAGACTTGAAGGACTCAAACTGAGCATCCGAGACTTGAAGGACTCAAACTAAGCATCTCAGACTTGAAGGACTCAAACTGAGCATCCGAGACTTGAAGGACTCAAACTGAGCATCTCAGAATTGAAGGACTCAAACTGAGCATCTCAGACTTGAAGGACTCATACTGAGCATCTCAGACTTTAAGGACTCAAGCTAAGCATCTCAGACTTGAAGGACTCAAACTGAGCATCCGAGACTTGAAGGACTCAAACTGAGCATCCGAGACTTGAAGGACTCAAACTAAGCATCTCAGAATTGAAGGACTCAAACTGAGCATCTCAGAATTGAAGGACACAGAAGCTCAGACGATCTCAGAATTTTTATGTACAGAGCAATATAAACCAATTTGAGGATAAATAGATTACGCTCACTGCATTTCAACTTGATCGAAAGTACAACGCCAGGCATCGTGAGCCGATTTAAAAATATCCAATTTAAGTAGGCGAATAAATAATAGGAGACTAAGTAAGAGGAAAATAACTTTTTTCGAAAGCGATGCAAATCTTTGGCGCTCAACGGGGCTTTGCTGCTCTGATATGTTCAGAGAAAATCTCAGTTAAATATTTGTTATAGTCTTAGCACACCCACACAGGCAGATATGGTTGATTTACATAGCTAAAGAAAAGTGTAATAGTTCCTATATACTTCAATACAACTGAGAGCTTTATCTCACCTAAGTTGATAAGCAGATAAGTATTTTCTGTTAGCATATTTTCAGCATAAGAACTGAAAACATGAAAAGATCTAGCACAATGCAAATTTATCTATGTGTAGTACATTCCGGAGGAATATAAAATAAACAATATATCATGATCGATGGTATGGGCAAATAAAAGTAATGCGCTATTAATAATAATAATTATAATTGATTACACCTGCCCCAATCGGGTGCAGCCGACAGCACAGCCGCAGCTAATGCGCGGCGCATCTGAAGGCTGCGTACAGCTGTTCAGTCCATGGACTGGGGGGACGCCACACCCACCTTCAATTATCCCAGCTGATGCTGGTACCCATTTAAAAGCTGGGTGAACTGAAGCAATGCAGAGTTAAGTGTCTTGCTAAAGGACACAAATTGTTCAGGGGAGTCGGGAATCGAACCCCCGACCTTCAAGTTGTGAGTCCGAAGCCCTAACCACTAGGCTACAACCTCTCTATTAGTGCGCTATCAATGCGCTATTAGTAATCATACTAACAAAATGAGCCTTACCAACGAACGAGTCATTAGAAACAGCGGGCGGTGCAGTCTCGGGCGCAGTGTCGGCTATAGCAAAGCCGCCAGTCTCCTGACGTTGATAATCCGGTCTCTGACTCTGCGGTGCATCGTTCAGTTTCGGCGTATCGGCTAGGATTCGGCCAGAAATTGTTGGTCGACTGGAGTCGCTTAGCAAATGTTTGTTCGTGTTTTCAACCCAACGATCGATTCGGCCCTCAGCTTGAGCGCCTTCTAATCCCAATTCCTCATCGGTGTCAACTCCAATCTCTTCTTCAGCCTTGTTTGGCTCGGGTGATCTGCGACGATTGCTAAAGTGCAAAACCTTTGGCTTCTCTTTCTTTGATCTACGCGACTTCTTAGGCTTTTCCTCTACTTCAGCAGACTTTGATGCAGCCGGGGTCTCAACTGGAGGAGGCGTCGGAGTCCGCACTGGCGATACGGAAGATCCTGACAGACGCTTTGGTCGGTTCTGCATAGATGAGACTTCAACACAAGGCAGGTCCACAGGGGTTTCCGTGGCCTGAGATCTGATAGATTGCTTTGACGAAAAAGACGGTGCAGCATAGGCTACCAACTCTGGCACTGCTTGGCTGCTTTGCTGCTTCTGCTGATCGGTGGAACGCATGAGTTGCGGCTGCGATACAATTGTCTCCTTGCCTTGCTCTTCCTTGGCCGGCACAGGTGCATGTTTTCCTGACTGATAGCCACGAGAATTCTTTGCATAAATATCCACCCTTTCGATGTTGTCTTCGATATGCACAAGTTCTACTACTTCTGCTTCAGCAGTACGATTTGACTTAATGTTCTTTGACTCTTTCTTGAACTTTTGACTACGATGATCGGATTCCTGTGGCGTCTTAGTGAATGAATCACCGTTAGTATCGACTGGGACTTTAGATTTGGAGACAGTTAAGCTAGCCCGGTCTGAGGTAAAGGCAGTTTTACTCAGCTGATCGATATTCGCCTCCTCGTTACTGCTCTTCGGACGCTTTTTTTCCTCTACAGACGTCTTAGACTTGCGACCAGAAGAAGATCGAAATGATGATCGAATCAGCTTTGCCGGTTGTGCCGGTTCGCTTTTCTTGCTTGCTTCCGTATCTGCGTTAGTCGATACCGCGGCGACCGGTTCCAATGCGGGCTGCTTAGCAGTATCCGAACCGCGTCGATCTTTTCTTTCCTTTTCAGCAAGCTTGGCTTCCTCAAGCGGCGGCGCAGGTTGCAAATCAGCAGGCTCCCTACTGTCTTTCAGTTTCTTTGTCTTTTCCGGTTTGCTGATAGTTGGAGCATCCGGTTCAAAATCCGAAACCTTAGCACTGGTCAGAGGTTGGGGCTGAGATATTGTCAATACGTTTTCAGTAGTAGAAACTGTCAGACTACCTAAAATGACTTTGTTGTCGTTTGTTTTATTTAAGTCAGTTTGCGGCTTCCGCTGCTGCGATTGGACAGGTGCTTTATCAAAAGACAGTTCTTCGACTTCTTCACTTGGTTTTATAACTGATGGTTCAGTCTTTGGCGTTTTTGGCCGACTAGAATGACGATCCTTAGATCGTCTATGTTCCTTCTTTTGTTTCTTCTTTTTCTCTACTTCAGTTTCGGCTAAAGCCATCAAAGCTTCTGTGTGCTGAGGATCAGGCTTGCTGAGTATCGAAGCGTTACCTTGAACAGAATATCCAAGCAGGGATGTGGAGGCAGTGCTGACATGACTTTCATGTGTTGTATCACGCGTCGTACTAATGTGACTTTCCTGCTCACGAAACAACTGAGTATTTGTCTGCGCGACGTTTGTCACTTGTGTCTTAGAAGCTGATCGATACTGGCTGGAGCCGGCAATCCTAATGTCGAAGTCTTCATCTGCCTCAAGCGAGATCTTTGTGGATGCCATCTTAGTGGCAGCCTCTTCAATATCAGCAGCAACACTTCCGGTAAAACCACGTTCTTCTTCAGCCCTAGGCACCTCGTGTGTTTTGCCGTTGGATTGTGACGGAGGTCGAACTAGAACAGTTTCATGATTAGACAGATCAGATTGCCGAATACTCACTGTGGCATCGTTACTACCCGATTGAGGAATAGCAGAAGAAACCTGCGTGACAGTCTCTTCGTCTATTGTCTCTAAAGTGTAACGTCTGGGTAAGTACAGATCGTCTGAAGGTTTGTACCATTCAACAGGATTGCTGTAATTATCATCGTCATCCTGGTCGGAGGCGGAGGAAGAAACTGACTCAGACGCATCGTCGATTAGCAGAGAATTTATTGCGTTCTCATCAGTAATTAAAATACTGATAGGAGGCTGCTTGTCAGAATCTCCAGCTGGAGCAAAGAGTAGATGATCATTTAGACTATCATTATCGTTGCACGCTTGCGATCCGCCTTCACTGTTAGTATCGCCCTCGCTTTCTCTCTCATCGTCGGCCTCAGTTAAACTTGTAAGATTGGTTGACAGCAGTTCGTGTGTGTGGGGTTGGTGATGCTGAACGTTTGGCGGCTTAGGTTTAACGCTCTTCAGTACTTTCTGCAAGTCGTATTGCTCTTCATACCCAGTATCATAGTCACCACCTCCATCCGATTCCGCACTGGATGGGGATGAATCTTCCGATGTACCACTCATACTACTTGTCACAATACTTGTTTGGGGAAGAGACTTGGATTCGAAACGTTCCGATGAAGAAATTTTATATTCTGCTTTAGGTAGGTTGTCTCCTTTAAGACGATCAACTCGCAAAGACTTGTCAAAAGCTGTGGAGGGCAACAAGTTTTCTTGGGCCCGATCAAAGCGCAAAGTTTCTGATCGGCCGATCAATTCAGCAGTCAACGAGCTGCCAGGCTCTTCTTCAGCCTGTGCTTTTGCAAGCATTTCATTAGTGTACTTTTCACGATCAGAGGCCGATAAAGAGTACCAAAGATTCTCTTGCGAACGGTCGTATCGAATCGTTGCTTCTGACTCGATTGACGCTGGACTAAAAGGCTGCTTTTCTTCTGTCACAGGAGCGGTTTCAGCAGGCGGCCTTTTGCTTGGAACAATATCAGCACGATTATCCTGTGCTGGATATTTTACACCGCTACCTTTTGCCATTCGGACTGAGAGATTTTGCGTAGTTGCATTTTTCGATGGAAGCAATTCATCTGTATCTGGGTCTGGTCGTATCTTTTCTGGACTGCTTTTAAGGGACGCTGATCTATGATCAAAGCTACTCAAGACAGGCTGCTTTTCAAGAACAGCTTCGGTCTCCATCATACGAACAATAGGAGCTACAACTGATGCCGCTTTTGGTGAAGATGAAGTGACAGGACCAGACGTTGTGACCGATGCCTGCTCCTTGTGGAACACTACTCGCTCTAGCTGATCTGCGTCAACCTCAAGACGAAAATCGCTTGGACTGGGCGGCATAGCATCCTTCTCGATCAACTCTTCGTGCTCTTTACGTTTTTCTTTTACGATTCCGGAATTTATTAATTCCTGATAGGATTTTCGTTCCTCGGCTGTGTGACCTCGAATAGCACGCCGTACTTCGAACTGCTCAGCACGTCGCTTAACAATACCAGGTGAAAACTTTTCTTCAACGCTGTCACTGTCTTGAGTTGTAACTACCGATAGTTGAGTAACCTGCTTGCTTGTTGTAGTAACCGTCTTAGATTCTGTGGATGAAGGTGTATGTGTTGTCTTGTACCAGATTCGCATGTCAACTTCATCACTTCCATGTGGCTGTTGAATAGATAATGGAGGTGACAACGGATTCTCTAGATACTGACTTGGCGTGTTTCTTAGATTGTCTGTAGTAGGCTGGTCGACAACGCTACCAGGACCCGACGAAGACTCTGATGGAGCCTTGGAGCCTTTTGGAGAAACGTCATCATACACTGGCTCGTGAACTTTCACGTACGAATTTGTAGCTGGATCGCGAACAAAAACAACATGATAGCGAGAGTCATCGTCGTTGTTCTCACCACGCTCGGAGTCCTCAGCGCCGGCGCTAGTAACACTGCTATTTTTAGCATTGCCGGCATTGAATTCTACAGTCAAAATCTCTCCTCGCGTCAAGCGTCTTTCATTGGACACAACGCGCTTAAAAATCTTAACTGAATCTTCCATTTCAGCTGGCCTACCTTTCGGTCCGTCACATAAGTAACTATAGGAGCCTCGAGGACGCGTCGGATTTTCATCTTCTGAATCCGACGAGTCTGCATCAAAGGGTTCAGCAAGAACCTCCATGCACATCTTCTCAGACACCGAAAGCCTAGCAGCTTGTCTAGGAGCGTGGAAGATTGTAACTGATTCACTGGAGGCAACAATCTCCTCCGTAACGGTTACTTGCTTGGACTCCATCGTCGAAATCTTCAATTCTGACTGCTCAAGCTTAAGCTCCTGACCTTTTTGCTTCTTTCTGTCTAGGAAGGCCTCCATTCGTTTCTGCAGCGAGTCATCCACACTGTCTTTTACCTCATGTGTCGAGTCAGGGTCTTTAACAGAATCTTCGCTTTTTGTAGCTGAGCGACTAGGTCTTGGTCGAGTATTTTTATTTTCGCGAGATTTCCTTTCATTCCGCGACGTCTTAGGAGGCTCCTCCAAATGATCATTTGACTTCGGAGCATTTTGTATCGACTGCGGGCTTGCACTAGCAGTTTCTGGTAGCGCGTGAACATCAGCATGCTCATTTGATAATCTTTCTTGTTGACTAGCCTGCTTTAGCGTCGATTTGCTACTTAAGGTGGGTAAAACGATAGTATTTTGCTCAGCTTCCTGCTTAGGCATGCTTGCAGAATTGCTGCTTTTTGGATTTGTTGTCGACTGATCTGTAGATGCTCGCTTTGACGAAGGCGTAGCATTGTTAGGTCTACCAGCAGAGGTAGCTACATTCTCTACAACTGACTCAGCGGACGATGATTCAGACCCTGCATTCTCATCTTCGCCGTACATAGCTACATAAGCGTTCGGCAGCGGATAAGTGATCTCAGAGGACAGAGATACATCAACAACTGGCTGAGTAGCAGGCTGCATAATCTGTTCAGTTTTGTCAGCTGTCGCTAGTGAGACAACATTAGCAACAGAGGACGCAATAGCCGCAGCGTCAGCAGCAGCCTCTGCGCCTTTCTCGCCTTTCTTTTTTAGCAACATTGAGCACAATTGGTCGTCGCGAAATCCGTCACAGGAGAGAATAAGGCTAGCCCATTTGTTGCTTTGTCTTTCAGCCAGTTCGGCAACGTTTGATGAGCTTGGAGGACAGTCTAATGACGGCAGCGACTGTGCTAAACAGACAGTCACCTCAACGTTCGGATCTGTAGTATGATAGACCTCCTGGTGAGTCACGGCCACAGTTGAGCTATCTGGCAAACGGAAATTCGATCGATAAACGTGCTCAACACACCTGCGCACTATGTCAACAGACGACACTTCCTCGTGATGGCGCACGTGAGCACTGCGAGAGTCCCTGTGATGCTTTACAGATTCCAGCAGAGACTGGCCACGGTTCATGGAATATTCTTCCAGTCCGAGCGTCGTCTCAAACTCAGTGTTTTCCGATAGGACAGTCTCAGTAACGCGTCTATCTTCTTCGCTAATAGTGACAACCTCTTGGAAGATTTTTCGCTGATTCGGCTTCTGGCCAAGGCGCTCGGAATTGGTGCGATTCAGCACAGCCGCCTGACGAACGGGCGCAGATTCTGCAGCCTCCGAACCCGAAGCTGTTGAGGCGGGCGTTGTCGCTGTGGCCATTGTTGCAGATGACGATGTTTCAACTGCTTCTGAAATCAAAATATTAAAAAAATCTTAGGTATTTAGCATTTAAATTGTAAATGTTCTCAAACTCGTTTATTGGTTCCTATTGTGCACACAAGATGTACCACAGCCGCTCAATAAGCAAACATAATGGAAAGCAACAGTGAAAACACTTACCAGGGTCTGAATGAGCAGTACTCAGCTCGCAACTGACCCCTTGGCTGCTAGTAAATGACTCAGAAGGGTTAGCAGGCTGAGAACTAGCCGCCTCGCCGCCGCTGTCACTGTTTAGATCTAGTTCAACTGGGCGCCGAGGCTTTATCTGGAGAATAGAAAAAGAATTGTAGCGAACAATATATTAACAATGCGAGCTAGCTAGCATCTACAGAAAACTGTGTACACTCAGCCAACCCAGCTTTGTAGCAGAAAAAAATGTCGCGTGTGCGAGCAATTCTCGTGACCTCCAAAACACAACGCAGCTGGCAACAGGAAAAAAGCAGACTGACCGTGTCTTCTCCTTCAATACCTTTGCGGGCTGTGGACACAAAAAGTGCTCTTTAAATGTAACCTTATTACTGAACTAAATTCCACGAGTCTTCAACCGAAAGTTATCGGATAAGGAACTGACCCCAATAACTGGGGTTACTGGGGTAATTACTCCGACAGGATCCCTTAGAAACAGCAAGTCAAGCAAAGCATTATATTGGGTGCAATTATTTTCATGGCAGGACACCTCAAAAGTAATTATTTTTTCACAGATTAATTAAGCTATGCAGATTTAGTTTAGCTTCTCTGCACAAAATTAACTAAAACTCAATCTAACTTGTAAGTTAGAACCGAAATATTTAACTTTAAATCTGTGCAGTGTCTGCCATATTTTCTAGAAGAGGCTAAGCCACTTTCGTTTTCGAGTTTAACGCATTCTGAATGTGAAGACTGAATGTGAAAAACCGTCTCGACGAGAATTAAAGGATTTCGATACTTTAGATTCGGAGTTTGGTTTTACTATTTTATTTTCAATTGCATTATAAACGCAGCAAGATCTGCAGATCAAAAAATTAATATCTATGCGCTACGATAATAAACTTTGTCAGTTCTTGCATGGTTGATAATTTGAACTAGCTATTATAATTTAATAAGTAATAAACAGCACACGTGTTACCAAAATCAAATTGAATACAAACAGCTAATGCCTCTTACATTTCCACATGTTAATGCGCCGTATTTAACTTACCAAGCGATTTGTGCAAGAAAAGCTAAGTAGTCTAAGAGTAGAAAGAGGTACAATCGGGTGACAATTAGCCATTAGTTCCAAAATGAGATTACACAATTTTACACGAGGGGTATCGAACATATTTTAAACTAAATTAGAATGTGTTAATTGCATGTTATAGGTGCAGTTACCACAATATTGAAAGTAGATTCTGTATATATATATATATTACTTTTATCGCATAATTACCAAAAGGCAGATTGTTTGACCAACAGGTGGAACAATGGCTCTCTTAATTTGGAGTAAAAACAGCACAGGTATAACTTATGTCTTTTGAGTGGCGAAATGACTCTTTTTTGTACAATGCACACAGACTTATCAATCTTAGATACAGACAGCAAATTTGTGGCTATGTAACAGTTACATCAAACATTAAATAAATTTATAACTTAAACCTCTACTAGAAGTAGGGTGAAATCTCATCAACCGAACAACGTCTCATCAAAACCGAACAACAAAGTCATGGCCGAATTTAACCTCCTGTCTTGCATCGAGATCGGCTTTTATCTGTAAAAACCACTTAACTTACAGCAGACTAATTCATAAACAGTTTCGTGCTACCGTTTTATTATGATATTCACTACGAAAAAAGTTATAGGCCAAGAAGTTCTGAAGATAGTAAAAAAATCGCTTATTTGCAAGATTATTGAAAATCATAGGTGTGCAGAAGAAATACTCTTAAACCCACAAAACTTATCTGATTTGAGACTATAACCACTCTTTGGATTCAATATTAAATTCTGTACAGAATGCAATATATTTTGTGTGAAATACTCGAGTATTTACTCAGTTCTTTTTCTTGTTCGGTTGATGGAACAGAATTTGCTGCTCCGTTCGGTTTTCAGATAGACGTTTCATCAAACCGAACAGAAATTCATCAAACCGAACATGCATTTTTTGTCGCTTTAAGTGTCGAATTTGACAAATATGTATAGTAAGAATGTTTTTTCCTCTCTCACAAATCATTACACGTAATCTAAAGCCTAAAAACTCTAGTTTTATTATTTTTAATTTTGTTACTTTTTTCATTTCAGATGCGGCCAAATTTTCATTATTCAAATTTACTCTTTCGTTGAATTTAGTTTGTCAAATGTTTTGATTACTACTTGCAGTAGCAAAATTTGGTATGAATATACTTTGAATATATTTTTCTTCAAAAAATCATTTCAGAATGGACAAGTTGGGACAACTAATTAGACAAGCAGACAACGCATGAATCATCCGGTTTCCACGTGCCTGCCTGTCCAGTGGATCCTCTTTACAACTAAACCATACTGAACCATTGGTCTGTGCAGGTCCTCTTATCATCTTATGCCAAGTCTATAATGCAGCAAGTCATCGCAATCTGCATTGCCACCAAATTGGCAATTGCCTCTCTGCAACAGAGTCCATGCATGATGGCAAATCGCATGCTATACAGCTGATTGTCCAGCACCGACCAAACTATCAATGACTAGATAGGACGCCTACATGTAGCTGCCAGCAAACTGCCTAGCTATTTAGCTATATATAGGGGGGCCTAGCCTATATCAAAGAAATCTTAGTGCCTTTGTTTCAGTTAGGCCTAAGTTTAAGTCCGATTCTTTGATATATCAATTGGCTTCTAACTAAGAAATATGGCAATATGCCCCGGCCCCTACTATAGGGGAGAGATGAGACAAGGGAGAAATAAGGCAGGGGATAGATATGAAACAGGGGAGAGATGAGACAGGGGAGAGATAAGACAGGGGAGAGACGAGACAGGGGAGAGATAAGACAGGGGAGAGATGAAACAGGGGAGAGATGAGACAGGGGAGAGACGAGACAGGGGAGAGATAAGACAGGGGAGAGATGAAACAGGGGAGAGATGAGACAAGGGAGAAATAAGGCAGGGGATAGATATGAAACAGGGGAGAGATGAGACAGGGAAGAGACGAGACAGGGGAGAGATAAGACAGGGGAGAGATGAAACAGGGGAGAGATGAGACAAGGGAGAAATAAGACAGGGGATAGATGAAACAGGGGAGAGATGAGACAAGGGAGAAATAAGGCAGGGGATAGATATGAAACAGGGGAGAGATGAGACAGGGAAGAGACGAGACAGGGGAGAGATAAGACAGGGGAGAGATGAAACAGGGGAGAGATGAGACAAGGGAGAAATAAGACAGGGGATAGATGAAACAGGGGAGAGATGAGACAGGGGAGAAATAAGACAGGGGAGAGACGAGACAGGGGAGAGATAAGACAGGGGAGAGACGAGACAGGGGAGAGACGAGACAGGGGAGAGATAAGACAGGGGAGAGATAAGACAGGGGAGAGATAAGACAGGGGAGAGATGAGACAGGATACTAGGTGTCGGAAGGGGGCAACGGGCCGGATTTGGGAGCTTCGAGGGCCGCATCTGGCCCGCGGGCTGGAGTTTGCCGACCCCTGAACTAAACTGTATGGATATGGATGAAGGTAGAAAGATAAGGGCCTAACTGCATGTGTTACATTTAATAAAGAACCAATTAGGTGCACAGGGGGGTTTGTATGACGCCAGAATGAGAAATGACGCATGAGATATATGCGTAAAAACCAAGATCCATGCTTGCGAAAAAGCTGAATTAAAAAAATAGTGTATATTTAAGCACTGCAAAACAAAGACAGAATTTAAGTTCTAACCGCAAAAAGCAGAACAAAATCTGAAAAACTACTGCCAATTGTCTTGGTACATATCTTTTTAATTGTACCAACTAACAATAACTTTTTAATCTTAAAATCAAAATACTAACACACTAAAAGTGTGGGTAAAGATGTGAAAAAGCTGTATATACATGTAAGACTGCGAATGAGGCCATAAATGTAAACGTGAGTGAGGCTGTGAATGTGAGTGAGGCTGTAAATGTGAGTGAGGCTGTGAATGTGAGTGAGGCTGTAAATGTGAGTGAGGCTGTAAATGTGAGTGAGGCTGTGAATGTGAGTGAGGCTGTAAATGTGAGTGAGGCTGTGAATGTGAGTGAGGCTGTAAATGTGAGTGAGGCTGTGAATGTGAGTGAGGCTGTGAATGTGAGTGAGGCTGTGAATGTGAGTGAGGCTGTGAATGTGAGTGAGGCTGTGAATGTGAGTGAGGCTGTGAATAAAGTTGTGAGTGTGAATAAGGCTGTGAATGAGGCTGTGAATGAGGCTGTGAATGAGGCTGTGAATGTGAGTGAGGCTGTAAATGTGAGTGAGGCTGTGAATGTGAGTGAGGCTGTAAATGTGAGTGAGGCTGTGAATGTGAGTGAGGCTGTGAATGTGAGTGAGGCTGTGAATGTGAGTGAGGCTGTGAATGTGAGTGAGGCTGTGAATGTGAGTGAGGCTGTGAATAAAGTTGTGAGTGTGAATGAGGCTGTGAATAAGGCTGTGAATGAGGCTGTGAATGATTTCACAGCGCTTAAGATTTGCAGCATGTCTGTGTCATTTTGAATAGCTGTATATCCCTCCCATTGTGTGTCACTTCTTTGTTATCCACTGCTTACTGTATATTGACAGCAGCGGATCTCAAGAAGGCGCCGCTTCAAGACAGTTAGAAACTGCTGAAAAAGCAGGCCGCATGCGTCATCTGTGCAGCTGTGTATACCTGTCCCATCTAGTGTCATTTCTGAGTCTTCTATTAGATTCTGTATATAGACGGCGCCGCTTCAAGACAGTTAGAAACTGCTGAAAAGGCAGGCCGCATGCGTCATCTGTGCAGCTGTGTATATCTGCCCCATCTAGTGTCATTTCTGAGTCTTCTATTTGATTCTGTATATAGAAGGCGCCGCTTCAAGACAGTTAGAAACTGCTGAAAAAGCAGGCCGCATGCGTCATCTGTGCAGCTGTGTATACCTGTCCCATCTAGTGTCATTTCTGAGTCTTCTATTAGATTCTGTATATAGAAGGCGCCGCTTCAAGACAGTTAGAAACTGCTGAAAAAGCAGGCCGCATGCGTCATCTGTGCAGCTGTGTATACCTGCCCCATCTAGTGTCATTTCTGAGTCTTCTATTTGATTCTGTATATAGAAGGCGCCGCTTCAAGACAGTTAGAAACTGCTGAAAAAGCAGGCCGCATGCGTCATCTGTGCAGCTGTGTATATCTGCCCCATCTAGTGTCATTTCTGAGTCTTCTATTTGATTCTGTATATAGAAGGCGCCGCTTCAAGACAGTTAGAAACTGCTGAAAAAGCAGGCCGCATGCGTCATCTGTGCAGCTGTGTATACCTGCCCCATCTAGTGTCATTTCTGAGTCTTCTATTTGATTCTGTATATAGAAGGCGCCGCTTCAAGACAGTTAGAAACTGCTGAAAAAGCAGGCCGCATGCGTCATCTGTGCAGCTGTGTATATCTGCCCCATCTAGTGTCATTTCTGAGTCTTCTATTTGATTCTGTATATAGAAGGCGCCGCTTCAAGACAGTTAGAAACTGCTGAAAAAGCAGGCCGCATGCGTCATCTGTGCAGCTGTGTATATCTGCCCCATCTAGTGTCATTTCTGAGTCTTCTATTTGATTCTGTATATAGACGGCGCCGCTTCAAGACAGTTAGGCCTAGAAACTGCTGAAAAAGCAGGCCGCATGCGTCATCTGTGCAGCTGTGTATACCTGTCCCATCTAGTGTCATTTCTGAGTCTTCTATTTGATTCTGTATATAGAAGGCGCCGCTTCAAGACAGTTAGAAACTGCTGAAAAAGCAGGCCGCATGCGTCATCTGTGCAGCTGTGTATATCTGCCCCATCTAGTGTCATTTCTGAGTCTTCTATTAGATTCTGTATATAGAAGGCGCCGCTTCAAGACAGTTAGAAACTGCTGAAAAAGCAGGCCGCATGCGTCATCTGTGCAGCTGTGTATATCTGCCCCATCTAGTGTCATTTCTGAGTCTTCTATTTGATTCTGTATATAGAAGGCGCCGCTTCAAGACAGTTAGAAACTGCTGAAAAAGCAGGCCGCATGCGTCATCTGTGCAGCTGTGTATACCTGCCCCATCTAGTGTCATTTCTGAGTCTTCTATTTGATTCTGTATATAGAAGGCGCCGCTTCAAGACAGTTAGAAACTGCTGAAAAAGCAGGCCGCATGCGTCATCTGTGCAGCTGTGTATACCTGTCCCATCTAGTGTCATTTCTGAGTCTTCTATTTGATTCTGTATATAGAAGGCGCCGCTTCAAGACAGTTAGAAACTGCTGAAAAAGCAGGCCGCATGCGTCATCTGTGCAGCTGTGTATACCTGCCCCATCTAGTGTCATTTCTGAGTCTTCTATTTGATTCTGTATATAGAAGGCGCCGCTTCAAGACAGTTAGAAACTGCTGAAAAGGCAGGCCGCATGCGTCATCTGTGCAGCTGTGTATACCTGTCCCATCTAGTGTCATTTCTGAGTCTTCTATTAGATTCTGTATATAGAAGGCGCCGCTTCAAGACAGTTAGAAACTGCTGAAAAAGCAGGCCGCATGCGTCATCTGTGCAGCTGTGTATACCTGTCCCATCTAGTGTCATTTCTGAGTCTTCTATTAGATTCTGTATATAGAAGGCGCCGCTTCAAGACAGTTAGAAACTGCTGAAAAGGCAGGCCGCATGCGTCATCTGTGCAGCTGTGTATACCTGTCCCATCTAGTGTCATTTCTGAGTCTTCTATTTGATTCTGTATATAGAAGGCGCCGCTTCAAGACAGTTAGAAACTGCTGAAAAAGCAGGCCGCATGCGTCATCTGTGCAGCTGTGTCTATCTGCCCCATCTAGTGTCATTTCTGAGTCTTCTATTTGATTCTGTATATAGAAGGCGCCGCTTCAAGACAGTTAGAAACTGCTGAAAAAGCAGGCCGCATGCGTCATCTGTGCAGCTGTGTCTATCTGCCCCATCTAGTGTCATTTCTGAGTCTTCTATTTGATTCTGTATATAGAAGGCGCCGCTTCAAGACAGTTAGAAACTGCTGAAAAAGCAGGCCGCATGCGTCATCTGTGCAGCTGTGTCTATCTGCCCCATCTAGTGTCATTTCTGAGTCTTCTATTAGATTCTGTATATAGAAGGCGCCGCTTCAAGACAGTTAGAAACTGCTGAAAAAGCAGGCCGCATGCGTCATCTGTGCAGCTGTGTATATCTGCCCCATCTAGTGTCATTTCTGAGTCTTCTATTTGATTCTGTATATAGAAGGCGCCGCTTCAAGACAGTTAGAAACTGCTGAAAAAGCAGGCCGCATGCGTCATCTGTGCAGCTGTGTCTATCTGCCCCATCTAGTGTCATTTCTGAGTCTTCTATTAGATTCTGTATATAGAAGGCGCCGCTTCAAGACAGTTAGAAACTGCTGAAAAAGCAGGCCGCATGCGTCATCTGTGCAGCTGTGTATATCTGCCCCATCTAGTGTCATTTCTGAGTCTTCTATTAGATTCTGTATATAGAAGGCGCCGCTTCAAGACAGTTAGAAACTGCTGAAAAAGCAGGCCGCATGCGTCATCTGTGCAGCTGTGTATATCTGCCCCATCTAGTGTCATTTCTGAGTCTTCTATTAGATTCTGTATATAGAAGGCGCCGCTTCAAGACAGTTAGAAACTGCTGAAAAGGCAGGCCGCATGCGTCATCTGTGCAGCTGTGTCTATCTGCCCCATCTAGTGTCATTTCTGAGTCTTCTATTAGATTCTGTATATAGAAGGCGCCGCTTCAAGACAGTTAGAAACTGCTGAAAAAGCAGGCCGCATGCGTCATCTGTGCAGCTGTGTATATCTGCCCCATCTAGTGTCATTTCTCAGTATTTTGTCTAGCATTGAAATAGCGCAGCGAAAATGTGTTTTTGAATTATGGTGCAAGTTTTATACATTTTTACGCAGTTATTACAAGTATATTACAAGAGCAATGACAAGTATAAAGTTAAAGATTAAAAAGTTTCGTGCAAATAATAGATAAGAGCAAACAGTTGATTCTTTATAAAAAATTGTCTAAGCGAGACTCAATTTCGAGTTTGCTGGCCTTCGCCATTTGCTCGTAGGCTTGGCGGAGCTTTTTGGAGGCATTGTTTGGAGTCGGCTCTGCTCCGCTTACAAGCTGCCACCGGTGGAGCCAGGCACTCGACGGCGGTTTATCGAAAAATTGCACATGAATTTTTAGAGTGCAAATGCCTTTTGTGCAGCTCGAACCGTGGCTGGGTAGGCAAACCATTGCCGGCCACCAGTTCTCTCCGTCCGTTGGCCAGTAGCCGAGAACAAGGCAGCCTGGCTGAACTTCTTGCCGCTCAACTTCTGGCCGCTTGCTCGCTGGACTAGCGGCGCTGGTGCTGGCGCTGAACTCTGGACGTCGCTTTCGAGCCAAGCGGTTACCCGGCGGCTTGGCGGAGTCGACTTTAGCGCCAGCAGCAGGCAGGTCGGCGCCAGCAGCAGACAGGTCGGCGCCAGCAGCAGACAGGTCGGCGCCAGCAGCAGACAGGTCGGCGCCAGCAGCAGACAGGTCGGCGCCAGCAGCAGACAGGTCGGCGCCAGTAGCAGGCAGGTCGGCGCCAGCAGTAGGCATGTCGGCGCCAGCAGCAGGCAGGTCGGCGCCAGCAGTAGGCATGTCGGCGCCAGCAGCAGGCAGGTCGGCGCCAGCAGTAGGCATGTCGGCGCCAGCAGCAGGCAGGTCGGCGCCAGCAGCAGACAGGTGGGCGCCAGCAGTAGGCATGTCGGCGCCAGCAGCAGGCAGGTCGGCGCTAGCAGCAGCCGACGAGCTCGAGCTCGCCGTCCAATTTTTGGTGGCCTGCCGGTACGAGGTGAGCTGCTGCTGCAGCCCACCATCGAAGATGCGCTGGTAGCGCGCCGAAATCAGAAAGTTTCCGACCTTCTCAAGGGCGGAAACTGTCTGCTTCAGCATTAGGTATGTCAGGCTGTCCAAGTAGGCGCTTACCGCGCCACGCCGATCCTCGCCGATCAGCTGCTCAAAGCTGACTATGTCGAGGCGCTGCATCAGCCGTTTCAGATAGCACCGGATTTCCCGGACCGTAGCCGGTTTTCTGCGTCCGCCGAGCGAGCTCGCTAGGAAGACGCACAGGGCCTCAACATCAGCGGCTGAAGGATGCTCGGCCACCACCGCTCTGGCCGGCACTTTTAACCTGGCGTCAGCCAGCTTTTGTTGTTTTGCCGCTCTGACAGCGACAGGATGGCTGTTGCGCAAGTGGCTGGATAATAGATTCGGATTATTCCGCCACTCGCCGCAGATGTGGCCATCTCCGGCATCGGGCTGGCAGTCAGCTGATGGGTGTGCAGCTTAACTGCCGCACGCACAGCTTTCAAGGCCTCTTTTTGAAGCGCAGCTTCAGATGAAATTCCGGTTGCTGCTAGCTGCTGCTTTGTGCTCTCTAGCACAGTCACGTGGGATCTTTTTAGGTGCTCGCTGAAGCGGGACTTTTTTATTGGCAAGCAATTGCCGAAAGGGCAGATGTACTCTTGCCCGGCCCGCATCTTCTTCGGCTCAACGGCGGCAGGCTGTTGGACGGTGGCGGGCTGTTGGACGGTGGCGGGCTGTTGGACGGTGGCGGGCTGTTGGACGGTGGCGGGCTGCTGGACGGTGGCGGGCTGCTGGACGGTGGCGGGCTGCTGGACGGTGGCGGGCTGCTGGACGGTGGCGGGCTGCTGGACGGTGGCGGGCTGCTGGACTTTGCTGGAGGTCCATTTCTCCCATTGAAGAAGTTTTTCAATGAAGGATTTTTCCATTTTTTGAAACCGAAAAATATACTTAAAATAGGATTATATGATTAAAAATGTATCTAGAGTCATGACTTAAATACGATGCCTGTGCTCAAAGGTGGGGATGAAGTCAGTCATCGGCCAATAAAAATATAGATAGCATATCATTGGTTTTGGCTTTCGACAGACTTTGCAAAAACATAACAAGTCTCATTCAAATTTCAAATTGGAAATTGGAATTGGAATTGGAAGCACTGCTTTGCCTCCGATTTAAAATTGCGCAATCATAAATTTAGTGCAACAAAAATGCTCCTCACATAGGTGTCACCGTCTATCATTCACCACCTCTAAACACTCGAGTCTATTTGAGTGTTCAAGTTGCGCAAACTCGACCATATTGATAAAACGTACTTCGTGAACAACTTTTTAAAAAGCCGCGAAGTATATATTATCTATTACTCAACTCAAAAAACTGTCGAGAGATAGAAAAACCGCAAATCTCACACCGCACAAAACAACCGTGCATCATGGCTCCATAGGACCCATGGTATCCATGGCACCCATGGTATCCATGGCACCAGGATATCAAATAAAAGAAAAAATAGTTTCGTCACCAAAAAAATTGCGCCATACAACCAAACAAATATTGCAAATCGTAAACTTTATCACTAACAATTCGATCCTCATAAGCATCATAGCGGCGCCTTCTATATACAGAATCAAATAGAAGACTCAGAAATGACACTAGATGGGACAGATATACACAGCTGCACAGATGACGCATGCGGCCTGCTTTTTCAGCAGTTTCTAACTGTCTTGAAGCGGCGCCTTCTATATACAGAATCAAATAGAAGACTCAGAAATGACACTAGATGGGGCAGGTATACACAGCTGCACAGATGACGCATGCGGCCTGCTTTTTCAGCAGTTTCTAACTGTCTTGAAGCGGCGCCTTCTATATACAGAATCAAATAGAAGACTCAGAAATGACACTAGATGGGGCAGGTATACACAGCTGCACAGATGACGCATGCGGCCTGCTTTTTCAGCAGTTTCTAACTGTCTTGAAGCGGCGCCTTCTATATACAGAATCTAATAGAAGACTCAGAAATGACACTAGATGGGGCAGGTATACACAGCTGCACAGATGACGCATGCGGCCTGCCTTTTCAGCAGTTTCTAACTGTCTTGAAGCGGCGCCTTCTATATACAGAATCTAATAGAAGACTCAGAAATGACACTAGATGGGGCAGGTATACACAGCTGCACAGATGACGCATGCGGCCTGCTTTTTCAGCAGTTTCTAACTGTCTTGAAGCGGCGCCTTCTTGAGATCCGCTGCTGTCAATATACAGTAAGCAGTGGATAACAAAGAAGTGACACACAATGGGAGGGATATACAGCTATTCAAAATGACACAGACATGCTGCAAATGATAAACACTGTGAGATCCGCTGCTGTCAATATACAGTAAGCAGTGGATAACAAAGAAGTGACACACAATGGGAGGGATATACAGCTATTCAAAATGACACAGACATGCTGCAAATGATAAACACTGTGAGATCCGCTGCTGTCAATATACAGTAAGCAGTGGATAACAAAGAAGTGACACACAATGGGAGGGATATACAGCTATTCAAAATGACACAGACATGCTGCAAATCTTAAGCGCTGTGAAATCATTCACAGCCTCATTCACAGCCTTATTCACAGCCTCATTCACACTCACAACTTTATTCACAGCCTCACTCACATTCACAGCCTCACTCACATTTACAGCCTCACTCACATTCACAGCCTCACTCACATTTACAGCCTCACTCACATTCACAGCCTCACTCACATTCACAGCCTCACTTACATTCACAGCCTCACTCACATTTACAGCCTCACTCACATTCACAGCCTCACTCACATTTACAGCCTCACTCACATTCACAGCCTCACTCACATTTACAGCCTCACTCACATTTACAGCCTCACTCACATTCACAGCCTCACTCACATTTACAGCCTCACTCACATTCACAGCCTCACTCACGTTTACATTTATGGCCTCATTCGCAGTCTTACATGTATATACAGCTTTTTCACATCTTTACCCACACTTTTAGTGTGTTAGTATTTTGATTTTAAGATTAAAAAGTTATTGTTAGTTGGTACAATTAAAAAGATATGTACCAAGACAATTGGCAGTAGTTTTTCAGATTTTGTTCTGCTTTTTGCGGTTAGAACTTAAATTCTGTCTTTGTTTTGCAGTGCTTAAATATACACTATTTTTTTAATTCAGCTTTTACGCAAGCATGGATCTTGGTTTTTACGCATATATCTCATGCGTCATTTCTCATTCTGGCGTCATACAAACCCCCCTGTGCACCTAATTGGTTCTTTATTAAATGTAACACATGCAGTTAGGCCCTTATCTTTCTACCTTCATCCATATCCATACAGTTTAGTTCAGGGGTCGGCAAACTCCAGCCCGCGGGCCAGATGCGGCCCTCGAAGCTCCCAAATCCGGCCCGTTGCCCCCTTCCGACACCTAGTATCCTGTCTCATCTCTCCCCTGTCTTATCTCTCCCCTGTCTTATCTCTCCCCTGTCTTATCTCTCCCCTGTCTCGTCTCTCCCCTGTCTCATCTCTCCCCTGTCTTATTTCTCCCCTGTCTCATCTCTCCCCTGTTTCATCTATCCCTGTCTTATTTCTCGCCTGTCTCATCTCTCCCCTGTTTCATCTATCCCCTGTCTTATTTCTCCCCTGTCTCATCTCTCCCCTGTTTCATCTATCCCTGTCTTATTTCTCCCCTGTCTCATCTCTCCCCTGTTTCATCTATCCCTGTCTTATTTCTCCCCTGTCTCATCTCTCCCCTGTTTCATCTATCCCCTGTCTTATCTCTCCCCTGTCTCGTCTCTCCCCTGTCTCATCTCTCCCCTGTCTCATCTCTCCCCTGTCTCGTCTCTCCCCTGTCTCATCTCTCCCCTGTCTCATCTCTCCCCTGTTTCATCTATCCCCTGTCTTATTTTTCCCCTGTCTCGTCTCTTCCCTGTCTTATCTCTCCCGTTCCTTATCTCTCCCGTTTCTTATCTCTCCCCTGTCTCATCTCTCCCCTGTCTCATCTCTCCCTTGTTTCATCTATCCCCTGTCTTATTTATCCCCTGTCTCGTCTCTCCCCTGTCTCATCTCTTCCATGTCTTATCGCTCCCGTTTCTTATCTCTCCATTGTCTTGTCTCTCCCATGTCTCATCTCTCGCCTGCCTCGTGTCTCTCCCCTGTCTCATATTTCTACAGTCAATGCGGCCCAATATGATATTTTAGGTTCTCTCTTTGGCCCGCTAGCTAATAAGTTTGCCGACCCCTGGTTTAGTTGTACATGCATTGCAAAAACGATGAGCCTAGGCCTACTGGAATCAAATCAATGAATGAGTGAACGGGGAGCCCCATTTGAGTGAGTGATAGAGTGAACGGGAGGGCGCAATGAGTGAACGGGAGGGCCACATGAGTGAACGGGAGGGCGCAATGAGTGAACGGGAGGGCCCCATGAGTGAACGGGAGGGCCACATGAGTGAACGGGAGGGCCACATGAGTGAACGGGAGGGCCACATGAGTGAACGGGAGGGCCACATGAGTGAACGGGAGGGCGCAATGAGTGAACGGGAGGGCCCCATGAGTGAACGGGAGGGCCCCATGAGTGAACGGGAGGGCCCCATGAGTGAACGGGAGGGCCCCATGAGTGAACGGGAGGGCCACATGAGTGAACGGGAGGGCCACATGAGTGAACGGGAGGGCCACATGAGTGAACGGGAGGGCCACATGAGTGAACGGGAGGGCGCAATGAGTGAACGGGAGGGCCCCATGAGTGAACGGGAGGGCCCCATGAGTGAACGGGAGGGCCCCATGAGTGAACGGGAGGGCCCCATGAGTGAACGGGAGGGCCACATGAGTGAACGGGAGGGCCCCATGAGTGAACGGGAGGGCCACATGAGTGAACGGGAGGGCCCCATGAGTGAACGGGAGGGCCACATGAGTGAACGGGAGGGCCCCATGAGTGAACGGGAGGGCCACATGAGTGAACGGGAGGGCCCCATGAGTGAACGGGAGGGCCACATGAGTGAACGGGAGGGCCACATGAGTGAACGGGAGGGCCACATGAGTGAACGGGAGGGCCACATGAGTGAACGGAAGGGCCCCATGAGTGAACGGGAGGGCCCCATGAGTGAACGTGAGGCCCTGGGAGACAGGCCAGGGCCTCCCCAAGGGTCGCGAAGAGCAATGGCTTCTAATTTTCTTGCGCAACGCCACCGCTTTTCACACCTTGACTCGATACATATGCATAAAGCAGTAAGTCTTTTTGTGTTCGAATTTTTTCACTTTTAGAGTTTAGCCTTCAGATTCTTTCAGTTTGTTGTTTGCTTTTCCCATTTTCCTCCCGCTGTGATTCCACTCGTGGTCGTGGATGTGGATTATGGTTTTCCGTGAGTCCTATTCAGTCATACAGTCACAATGATAACAGCTGTTGCACAATCGAAGGATTTGAAACCGCGAGATTATGCGGAGAGCCGAAACATTATGAGGCCCGAGATGACATCCACGAGCTTATTCACTGTATAATATTGCGTGTATTAAGTTGAGGCTTTAATAAAAGCCGGAATAAAAATGATTCCATTTTCGCACCCTGAACCGATTTTACTTTGCCTTGTCCACTTAACCATCGGCCTTTTCTTCCCCCAGGCAATGTTGGGACAAATAAGGCTACGGCCGATATGCATAATATATGAGTCGCATGGGGCCTACGCATACCAATTGCGACAATATTTTAGGGACGATTGCATTTTAGCACATCCCATATATATATATAGACAGGCGACAGGTCTGCACATGCATTGTTCCACACTTGGGGACGCAGGATTATGAGAAAAAATCATCCCTGCAAAAAGGGTGCATGCAAGGGAAAGTGTTAAACTGTTGCTAGCCTAAGGCTTACTAGGCCTAGGCCTAATTGTTGCGGATTGCTGTCTGCACTGCGAAAAACATCATCGTACACGCGAAAATGTATAGGCCTATACAGGAAATACGAGCTGGAAATGAAACTATGAAATATTACATGCACAACCAATCTATTTTAAGCGAAGAAGCGCTTCAAATTATTTTCTCGGAACTGTGAAGTGGAAATCAGTAGGCCCTAAATATATATTCTCTTTTTTAAGTGCGCCTAAACGGGAATTTTTTTAACAAAATAATTTCTTTTCAATTTTTTGTACATTTCATTTTATTTCATTTTGTACCTGCAGAATTATAGCGGTCATGCCTGCGACCAGACCATGAAGAATTTTCGGACCGGGCGAGGCTGCCGCATGCAGTATTGCAGCACTGCAGCGGTTGCGTTACGGCCTGTGACATTTACTATACATGTGTTTAGATGTGATTCTTATGTTCATAGAGATGTGTATATAGAATACACTTGTACATGTACATCTACAGTTGAGGGTTTGTGTCAGGCAGTGACAATAAACAGATATGCTGCTGCTGCTGTGCATGGTAACAGAATTTTTTCTTCTAGCCCCGCGCTTGCTTTATTGATAATACGAGTTATAGAGTACAGTGGAAGCTTGGATTGTCTATGGTTCAAACGTAGTGAACCATAGTGAAAATGAATATATGCCTAGTGATATGATTGCGTACTTTGTAATGGAGGATTCGGGAATCCGACAGTTTGACTAGGCCCGCTATACTTCATTGCGACTACATGTATAGATGCGTCCACAGTCTTTCCTCCAGAAATCGATCTGTAACGAAAATAGTGTCGAATACGACTCGTATTATTTAATGCGGTAGGCCAAAATCTCATACATGCTCAAATAGATCTATCTGCACTTCATCTTCATTCCGGCAACATTATTCGATAGTTGATTAGTACATTTTTAGTAATAAATAATTAGGTAATAAATTAAGTAATAAATAATTAAGTAATAATTAGATTATTTTTTCAGTTCTAATTTTTTAATCAAATAACGCCGACGCCCCGCGGATACAGGTGGAGGCCTTGCACCTGCAGCACCTGAAGCACCGCGCCTTCTGACGCTGACTCTGAGACTCCAAAGGCCCATTTTGTTTCTGTTGTAAATAATAGAAATCCTGCTTGACTGCACTTCAGTAATATGAATAATGAAACTT
The DNA here is from genome assembly GCA_950097015.1 of Macrostomum hystrix. Taxonomy (NCBI): domain Eukaryota; kingdom Metazoa; phylum Platyhelminthes; family Macrostomidae; genus Macrostomum; species Macrostomum hystrix. The sequence continues at coordinate 922,245 of CATNEN010000011.1, read as the reverse complement.
GACAAGTCTAAAAATGCACAAAAGATGCACATAAGTTTTCATAAATAAATAAATTGCACAGGGTGCAAATTAATTTATCCTATCGGGGAAGAGGGCAGAAGATGGGTAGAGTGGGCAGAGTGGGCAGAGGATGGGTAGAGTGGGCAGAGTGGGCAGAGTGGGCAGAGGATGGGTAGAGTGGGCAGAGTGGGCAGAGTGGGCAGAGGATGGGTAGAGTGGGCAGAGTGGGCAGAGTGGGCAGAGGATGGGTAGAGTGGGCAGAGTGGGCAGAGGATGGGTAGAGTGGGCAGAGTGGGCAGAGTGGGCAGAGGATGGGTAGAGTGGGTAGAGTGGGCAGAGGATGGGTAGAGTAGGCCTAGGCAGAGTGGGCAGAGTGGGCAGAGTGGGCAGAGGGCGTTAAGGCCGGGGCAGCGGGAGAAGCCAAGCAGACAGATGGAGATGGCGAAAGAAACAATGGAGATGGGTGCACGCAAATTTAGTTTGGGGTGCCGCGCAGCTTCTAACCTGGCCGGCTTGTGATTGGATGCGCTTGCCCCGACCAAGACTCGTTGTCATTGGACACCAAGCTGCTTCATTGCTTCAAGCCCCTCAAAATATAAGTCAAGGATTAGCATACTAAGATGAACTACACTCAAACAACTCTCAAGCTCTTTGTGCGCACTCTGCTTCTGCATTCGGAGACATCTGATCAGCTATCGTGACACTTTTGCTTTTTTAATTTATCTTGCATTTGCATTATTTCTCATCATTTTGCTTACATACATTTATAATTACATAGTGCCATAGCCTAGCCTACTTATTATACCTAGCCTAGCCTAGCCTATATAGTTGCTTTCATTTTGCTTTAGGCCTACTCAATTTAATTTTCACCAGACAGTAAATTAACTACATTTTATTAGAATTTCAATTTATATAACTTATAATTACCATAGACAATGGCCGTAGGACAGAAGAGTAAGAAGGTTCGAATCCAGGAAGCAACTGATTATGTGATAGCACAAATCCGAAGTGGCAAATCAATAAATTATCGAGATGCTGCTAATCAATATTCTGTACCCACCACTACACTTTATGACAGAGTCCGCAAGGTACTGAATGGGCAGCGGCCGCGCAATAAGAACACATGCAAGCGGTACTTCACCCAAGCCGAAGAGCAGCTGCTCAGCGAGTCAATAAAGGAAGCTGCCCGGCAGCAAATTCCTATCACTCGGAAGCAGCTGCAGCAACAGGCGACCCAAACAGTCGTGAAGTTGAGCGAAGCGAGCGAGGACCGCAGCGGCCTGCGACCTGCAACCAAGGTAGGGAACAGGCCGAAAATTTTTCAAATTTCTATCGAATGCGTTTAGGACCCACATCTTCATTTTTTGTTCCTGAAAAGAAGCGTCTTCATCCCCTTCCCCTATAGGTTCTCTTCACCGCTTCCTCTCTAGATTCTCTTCACCGCTTCTTCCTCTCTAGATTCTCTTCACCGCTTCCTCTCTAGATTCTCTTCACCGCTTCTTCCTCTCTAGATTCTCTTCACCGCTTCCTCTCTAGATTCTCTTCACCGCTTCCTCTCTAGATTCTCTTCACCCGCTTCTTCCTCTCTAGATTCTCTTCACCGCTTCCTCTCTAGATTCTCTTCACCGCTTCCTCTCTAGATTCTCTTCACCGCTTCCTCTCTAGATTCTCTTCACCGCTTCCTCTCTAGATTCTCTTCACCCGCTTCTTCCTCTCTAGATTCTCTTCACCGCTTCCTCTCTAGATTCTCTTCACCGCTTCCTCTCTAGATTCTCTTCACCCGCTTTTTCCTTCGTTGCTTGTTTCTCTTCTTCCCCAATATATATATTTCACTTAAATCTGGCCTCGCCCTAAAGACGGCGCCCTGGAAACCTTCACTGTTCCGCTTTCACGGCGCCCCAGTATGGTGCATGGCAGTCCCACCGAAATATAATCAGAGGGCCATCATTATAGTATGAGATCGTATTATGATAAAAATTTGAATAAGTTATGCAGACAGACTTTTGAGATATCCCCTATAAACGTATAAGGATGAGCATAAGAAATTTCCTCATCTCTTCATCTCTCCATCCCTTCATCTCTCCATCCCTTCATCTCTTCATCCCTTCATCTCTCCATCCCTTCATCTCTTCATCCCTTCATCTCTTCATCCCTTTATCTCTCCATCCCTTCATCTCTCCATCCCTTCATCTCTTCATCCCTTCATCTCTCCATCCCTTTATCTCTCCATCCCTTCATCTCTTCATCCCTTCATCTCTCCATCCCTTCATCTCTCCATCCCTTCATCTCTTCATCCCTTCATCTCTCCATCCCTTCATCTCTCCATCCCTTCATCTCTCCATCCCTTCATCTCTTCATCCCTTCATCTCTCCATCCCTTTATCTCTCCATCCCTTCATCTCCCCATCCCTTCATCTCTCCATCCTTCATCTCTCCATCCCTTCATCTCTCCATCCCTTTATCTCTCCATCCCTTCATCTCTCCATCCCTTCATCTCTCCATCCCTTCATCTCTCCATCCCTGAATTTAATTATGTCACGCATTTTAAATTTTTAATAACTTTTTGCTGCATTAATATTATTCTCTCTTAGCTCAAGCAGTCTGGTTTGTCCGATGGCTGGATAAATCGCTTCCTGGAGCGGCACCCGGACATTTCTCGCCGGACACCCCAGGCTGTCAATCCAGCCCGGACGCTTGTCACCGAAGGGCGGATCCGCAACTGGTTTACAGAGCTATCGGACTTCGAGAGCGACGGCCTTCTCGATGGAGCTCTGCAGGACCCGGCCCGCATGTTCAACTGTGACGAAATTGCAGTGCCTCAGGCAATGAAATCCCACTCAGTTTTAGCTGAGAAGGGCATGGTGAATGTTGTGCAGAAGGTTCACGGCAGTGATCGCAAGCACACGACCGTTTTAATTACCGTGCAATGCGCTGGTGCAATTTTACCGCCACGCTTTCTGTTTCCAGGAAAAAAGCAACAGCAAATGATTGACTATCCTAGTGATTGCCACTATGCATTTTCACCCAATGGTTGGATGACAGCCAATGCATTTGAGGCTTTCGCAAAGGAAACATTTGTTCCATTCTTGGAACAACACAATATCCGTCGCCCAGTTGTCCTTTTCACAGATCTGCATGACTCTAGATTCTCCCTGGAGGTTCTTGACTACCTGCGGCAACAAAAGGTCGTGCTCTACGGCCTCGTTCCGAATGCCACGCATGTCATTCAGCCGCTTGATCTTGCCGTCTTTCGTTCGGTGAAAGCTGGCTGGCGAGAGCTTCTGGCGGACCGGTCTCGGAAAGTGGCATTTGGCAGCATGATCAGCAGATTGAGCTTCGTCAGCATGCTGCGGGAGGTCCTGATGGAGCGGGCGACTCCTAAGAACATCAGCGCTGGCTTCAGGAAGAGCGGCATCTATCCGCGGAATCCGGATGCTCTGGCCTACGACAAGCTCTGCAAGCGCCAGGACCCTGCACCTGCACCCGTGATCCAGGACGTTGCCTGCAGCATTGGCGGGAGCCAATCTAGCCAGCCAGAAGCGAAAATTTTCAAGATTTCAAGAAAGTGCCAGACGGTCGCCGGCTCTGTTGAGCGCTGCTTTGAGGACGTTCTGGGGGCTGCTTACCTTGAACGGCTGCAGACCGAGCCGGCTCAGACTGATGCAGATCGCACACTGCAGCAGCTGCTGTTCCGACTGACTGGCAATTTCTGCTGCGAGCAGCCTGATGACGAGCACGTCAGCTCCGAAGGCGACCCCTCCTCTGACCCGCAGAGCTCAGACAGCTGCAACAACCTGTTTGAGAGCAGTCCAATGCCAGCGGATGAAGAACAGGAAACAGCTCCGGCGGTCAATGCGGAATCAAGTGACGAGGAGCAGCCAGGTAAGAAATTATAAAATTATGATATATATATTTATTTACTCCTTTGACTCACTCTTAAGTTGTGAAGTGCATTCACCGATCAAATGAACTCTGTCAGTTGATTCTATTGATCTATCGGGGTTTTTCAGCCATTTGGTCTAATTGAGCCTTGGGGTTTATGAGCCTTTTTGCTTACGGCTTAATGCACTAACCTTAAGTCAAAAAAGACGAAAGAATCTATTCATTAAATTTTGAATGCCTTGTTGGCCGTTTTGCAATTAAATATATTTTATCATTTCCTTTTTTCCTGCAGGTGCATTCTGCCCGGTGTCATCCGTGTCAGCGGCTGCCAAGGAAACTGCTCAGGAAATCGCGTTTCCAACGAAGCGGCATGGCCAGGCTCCTGCGATTCCTATTAAAAGAAGAAAAACATCCGTCTACCAGGACATACCACATCCTAACTTAACAAGCCGCTCCACTCTAGCCTTTTTCAGAGCCAGAGCGCAGAAGCGTCAAGCTGCCCTAAACGCGAAGAGTGCCCGGCAAGCTGCTCGGCTGCAAAAGAGGAAGCCGATTCCGGTTCCACGGCGAGTGCCCATGCGAGTCGCGAGTCCCGCAGAGCAGCAGCCTGCAGCCGCTTCTACCCCAGCCGCCCTCAGTATCGACGATGCACTTCGGATGCTTGATGCGAAGGCGAAGTCACTGAATTGCTCAATTGGTAAGGCTGATTCATTCGGCAATTGCTTTTTTGACTCAATTCAGCAGATTCTGCGGTCTGAGGGCACTGAAGCTGATGGAGTCCAGCTTCGGCTAGACACCTGCGACTACTTGGAGAAGCATGGCCTAGTACTCGCATCCAATGGTGAGAGTATCGTTAATTTTCTTGATAAGCCGCTTGAAACTTATTTAACAAAAATGAGGCTTCCCAGCACATATGCCGATCACCCAATAATCGTTGTATTAGCATATTTTCTTAGCAGGCCGATTCACATCTACCAGCCCGAAAGCACTTGTCCAACCGAGGTCCTGCCGGATGGGTGCATGCAAGGTGTTCAGCCGATCAAGCTGGCGCACATCCCGGAGGTGCATTACATGCCGCTATTGCCGCTGCCTCTACCGGAACTGAGCCTCAACTGCTGGGTGCTGGCCGCCGTGCGGACAACGTGCAGAGGACGTGTGAACACCTGGCAGCATTACCCGAGTCGAGTTATTCATCTCCTGGGTGAGAACCAAGTCATCGTCTCTGCTTGCACCCAGTCGATCTCGAGCTGGATGGTCGGAGGACAGAAGCCGTTCGTCTTCCCGGACCAGAGCGATGAGTTCCCTGCACTGGTGAGTGAAGTCGCTGTGTTGCCGAATCCCCAGTTTGCAAAAGGCAGTCGGAGTCGTGGGTTCATCTGGGCTCGAGATGAACTCATGAATGCCCGCAGCCGCATTAGGCACTGAGCAGCATGAGGAAATCATTCTTTTTAAGCCATCTCATATAGATACGCTATTTAATTGTATCTATTTGAACATAACTATATTTTAATCTAAAATATCACACTTTCAAGCTTACGGTTTCTAATCTAACAAATAAAACTGCCGCATTAGGCTATATAGTCATTTGTGCTGCTCAATGCGAAATGCTCATTTTTATTTTACTTTGCTTTCATTCAAATATGCTTGCATAATCCTCCTTATTCACAAAATGCTTAACAAATGCTCATTGCTGCACTCGTATCGACAATCATTTTGTCTGCCTGCTTGTCAAACATTGCCTTGCTATTATCTGCACCTTTATATTACAGAAGCGCACATCAAAAACAAAAAATCTAAAAAAAACAAAAAATCTAAAAAACCAAAAAAAAACTAAAAAACCAAAAAAAATTGCTTATGAACTCTTTCATGTGTATAATTGTGCTTTACTTAGTGGCTTTAACTTGGTTTTCAGCGGCAAGCAACTTAAAATTGAATCAAGAAATAATACATAAACAAGAATCTGCTAGAAAGAATGTACACTCGTATTTAAACGATTTTTATTTTTTGTCAAGGTAGAAAAATATTGATTATAATAAAATTTACCTTTTCGTTAAATACAAAAAGTTTTGCTTGCTGCTGCGGCAGGGAAGGGCCTCCTTCTCGGTTAACAAAAACCCCTGACGACCAAACCAAGAAAGGAAGCGGACTCAATACAAATTGATTTGATTTGAAAGCAAATCAACACACACTGCAGGCAACAGGCTTATATTTCTGAATGTCAATGGAATCAAATCAAACATATCAATTATATAAAAATGCAGTACCAAATACCAAATTATTAGCCTAGCAGAAGACAAATGAGTCCTTGCTTCCGAGTCACCACGAGAAGGAATTGAGTTTTTTCTGGAAGCTATCAATGTCAAAAGGCCTAGCTTCCATCTTGAACATAAAAAAACAAAAAATCGTTGCTGTGCATGGTTGCCACCCTGCAGCTTCCTCACTCCCGCCCTCTTCTTTCTGGCTCTCAGCTTCCTCACTTCCGCCCTCTTCTTTCTGGCTCTCAGCTTCCTCACTCCCGCCCTCTTCTTTATGGCTCTCAGCTTCCTCACTCCTAACCTCTACTTTCTGGCTCTCAGCTTCCTCACTTCCGCCCTCTTCTTTCTGGCTCTCAGCTTCCTCACTTCCGCCCTCTTCTTTCTGGCTCTCAGCTTCCTCACTCCCGCCCTCTTCTTTCTGGCTCTCAGCTTCCTCACTCCTAACCTCTACTTTCTGGCTCTCAGCTTCCTCACTCCCGCCCTCTTCTTTCTGGCTCTCAGCTTCCTCACTTCCACCCTCTTCTTTCTGGCTCTCAGCTTCCTCATTCCCGCCCTCTTCTTTCTGGCTCTCAGCTTCCTCACTCCCGCCATCATCTTTCTGGCTCTCAGATTCCTCACTCCCGCCCTCTTCTTTCTGGCTCTCAGCTTCCTCACTCTCGCCCTCTTCTTTCTGGCTCTCAGCTTCCTCACTCCCGCCATCATCTTTCTGGCTCTCAGATTCCTCACTCCCGCCCTCTTCTTTCTGGCTCTCAGCTTCCTCACTTCCGCCCTCTTCTTTCTGGCTCTCAGCTTCCTCACTTCCGCCCTCTTCTTTCTGGCTCTCAGCTTCCTCACTCCCGCCCTCTTCTTTCTGGCTCTCAGCTTCCTCACTCCTAACCTCTACTTTCTGGCTCTCAGCTTCCTCACTTCCGCCCTCTTCTTTCTGGCTCTCAGCTTCCTCACTTCCGCCCTCTTCTTTCTGGCTCTCAGCTTCCTCACTCCCGCCCTCTTCTTTCTGGCTCTCAGCTTCCTCACTCCCGCCATCATCTTTCTGGCTCTCAGATTCCTCACTCCCGCCCTCTTCTTTCTGGCTCTCAGCTTCCTCACTCCCGCCCTCTTCTTTCTGGCTCTCAGCTTCCTCACTCCCGCCATCATCTTTCTGGCTCTCAGCTTCCTCACTCCCGCCCTCTTCTTTCTGGCTCTCAGCTTCCTCACTTCCGCCCTCTTCTTTCTGGCTCTCAGCTTCCTCACTCCCGGCCTCTTCTTTCTGGCTCTCAGCTTCCTCACTCCCGCCCTCTTCTTTCTGGCTCTCAGCTTCCTCACTTCCGCCCTCTTCTTTCTGGCTCTCAGCTTCCTCACTCCCGCCCTCTTCTTTCTGGCTCTCAGCTTCCTCACTCCTAACCTCTGCTTTCTGGCTCTCAGCTTCCTCACTCCCGCCCTCTTCTTTCTGGCTCTCAGCTTCCTCACTTCCACCCTCTTCTTTCTGGCTCTCAGCTTCCTCACTTCCGCCCTCTTCTTTCTGGCTCTCAGCTTCCTCACTCCCGCCCTCTTCTTTCTGGCTCTCAGCTTCCTCACTTCCGCCCTCTTCTTTCTGGCTCTCAGCTTCCTCACTCCCGCCCTCTTCTTTCTGGCTCTCAGCTTCCTCACTCCCGCCCTCTGGCTCTCAGCATCCTCACTCCCGCCCTCTTCTTTCTGGCTCTCAGCTTCCTCACTCTCGCCCTCTTCTTTCTGGCTCTCAGCTTCCTCACTCCCGCCCTCTTCTTTCTGGCTCTCAGCTTCCTCACTTCCGCCCTCTTCTTTCTGGCTCTCAGCTTCCTCACTCCCGCCCTCTTCTTTCTGGCTCTCAGCTTCCTCACTTCCGCCCTCTTCTTTCTGGCTCTCAGCTTCCTCACTCCCGCCCTCTTCTTTCTGGCTCTCAGCTTCCTCACTCCCGCCCTCTTCTTTCTGGCTCTCAGCTTCCTCACTCCCGCCCTCTGGCTCTCAGCATCCTCACTCCCGCCCTCTTCTTTCTGGCTCTCAGCTTCCTCACTCTCGCCCTCTTCTTTCTGGCTCTCAGCTTCCTCACTCCCGCCCTCTTCTTTCTGGCTCTCAGCTTCCTCACTTCCGCCCTCTTCTTTCTGGCTCTCAGCTTCCTCACTCCCGCCCTCTTCTTTCTGGCTCTCAGCTTCCTCACTTCCGCCCTCTTCTTTCTGGCTCTCAGCTTCCTCACTCCCGCCCTCTTCTTTCTGGCTCTCAGCTTCCTCACTCCCGCCCTCTGGCTCTCAGCATCCTCACTCCCGCCCTCTTCTTTCTGGCTCTCAGCTTCCTCACTCCCGCCCTCTTCTTTCTGGCTCTCAGCTTCCTCACTCCCGCCCTCTTCTTTCTGGCTCTCAGCTTCCTCACTCCCGCCCTCTTCTTTCTGGCTCTCAGCTTCCTCACTCCCGCCCTCTTCTTTCTGGCTCTCAGCTTCCTCACTCCCGCCCTCTTCTTTCTGGCTCTCAGCTTCCTCACTCCCGCCCTCTTCTTTCTGGCTCTCAGCTTCCTCACTCCTGCCCTCTTCTTTCTGGCTCTCAGCTTCCTCACTCCCGCCCTCTTCTTTCTGGCTCTCAGCTTCCTCACTCCCGCCCTCTTCTTTCTGGCTCTCAGCTTCCTCACTCCCGCCCTCTTCTTTCTGGCTCTCAGCTTCCTCATTCCCGCCCTCTTCTTTCTGGCTCTCAGCTTCCTCACTCCCGCCCTCTGGCTCTCAGGATCCTCACTCCCGCCCTCTTCTTTCTGGCTCTCAGCATCCTCACTCCCGCCCCCTGGCTCTCAGGATCCTCACTCCCGCCCTCTGGCTCTCAGGATCCTCACTCCCGCCCTCTTCTTTCTGGCTCTCAGCATCCTCACTCCCGCCCCCTGGCTCTCAGGATCCTCACTCCCGCCCTTTTCTTTCTGGCTCTCAGCTTCCTCACTCCCGCCCTCTTCTTTCTGGCTCTCTATTAGTCTATTAGCCATCTTTTGGTGTCGTCTTTTTGTGTGATTGGGATTCCATTTGCATTCGCAGCTCCCAGCAAAGAATATAAAATGCGATAATTGGCTGTTTACTGGTTTGTCTCTAAAATGTGCTCTTGTATTATGCATTAATTCCATCTCTTCTAAGTAAGCCTAAAATCTATGGCCCAGCCTCTGGCTGAGTGGTAATGGAATGACCCCAAAATTGAACCCCGGTGCAGGGGTTTCGGTTTTCGAGCATTTTGATTGGCTCATGAATTTATGTGCGGTATTGGCTATTGGCTAGCTTCAACCCGCATGCAATTTGGCTGAGGGGGCAGCTGACTGGGGCTGAGAATATTGGTGACAAGAGCAAACTCTTTCTTCCTCTACCTCGCCCCCTACCTCTGTTCTCCACCTCTCCCGCTCTCCCTCTCTTCTTATCTCTCCTTCTTCCTCTTCCCCTCTCCTTCTCTGTCTTCCCCTCTCCTTCTCTGTCTTCCCCTCTCCTCCTCTGTCCTCCCCATCTCCTTCTATGTCTTCCACTCTCCTTCTCTGTCTTCCCCTCTCCTTCTCTGTCTTCCCCTCTCCTTCTCTGTCTTCCCCTCTCCTTCTCTGTCTTCCCCTCTCCTTCTCTGTCTTCCCCTCTCCTTCTCTGTCTTCCCCTCTCCTTCTCTGTCTTCCCCTCTCCTTCTCTGTCTCCCCCTTTCCTTTTCTCTCTCCCCCTCTCCTTCTCTCTCTTACCCTTCTTCTCTCTCCTCTTTCACGCCTAGCCGCTATATACTTTCAGCTCTCTTCCTCATCTTCTTTTTATCTCCCTGCATTGTGACTGCATCCTTTTTTGTTAAATATCAAGTTACAGAGTAAATTTTCAGCCTAGAATTTTGGCCCCAAGTACTTGCTTTCATTTATGACCTTTCTTTACGTGCTAGGCCTATAGGCCTAATGCTACTTTGTCTATCTGCTGTGTATTGATGGGGAAATTTAAGTGGCCTCCAACAAGTTGAGTCAGGGGGTCGGCTTCCAGTCCAGATTGCTTCTTCATACCTTTGGCTAGGCCTCGCCCTGTCATTCATCGTTGCCAACAATTGTCATATGTGCAACTCGGTTGCCATGGAGATCACGCAATGGTCTCTGTTCGGCTCTCTCCCGCCTTTGTCTCCTTCTCTGCCCTGTCTGCCAAGGAGGCCCAGTTGTGTAGCCTAGCCTTTATTGGACCTTCAATCTTTTTTCCTAAGAGCTGGGATCATTTGCTTTAGCTTTTTTAATTTCCGCAACAGACTACTGCCAGTAGGACTAGTAGTCTAGCAGTAGAAAAACACGTTCAGAAAAAAGTTTAAAAGATTTCGAAAAAGTGGACATTTTTTGTGCAAGTGAGTTACATTAATTCTCATTAGTACAGCGTAAACGCTTTTAAACTGGGAGAAACCGATTTTACTTTGAAGTTTTGCATGGTTTTCATTTATTTTTAAGTTTTACCAAGCATCTCTGTTTGCATAATAAAGCTGTAGCGACTTAAGGTCTGAGATATCGCAAGTACCGCCAGGCCTACAATTATGAAATGAGGGTGAGTTTGTCACTAAAGGCTTCGTTGCAAAATACTATAAACTCCACGAACCATAGGAAACTCATGAGCAAAGACAGCACATAACTTTTTCGCTGTTTGTTTCGCTGTTTAGTGTGCCTGAAGCAGGAAAACTCAAGATGGAAAAAAAATTGCACGATTTGACTCGGATGGGAGGTACATACTTTGATGCTAAAAATAACCCTCTTATTATCAAATCGGACTATTGAACTTTACTTAGATCGATGCAGCATGATTTTTTCTTTCTTTTACACTGTTTTGTTATAACTTTTTATTGAGCAGAAGTCAATTTTTTTGGCAAATAAAAAAAAAACCGAACATCAGAAACATCGTTCGGTTTGATGAAATAGGAAATTCATTGTTCGGAATTGAAACAAAAATAGCCACAACTTTTTTTGTAGTGAACCGATTTAGATGACTAGACTTTCATTTGAAAGATAAAATTGTTTTTTACAACTACCCGTAAATTTTATTTTCTTATCTTGTTTAGTTTTTTTGTTATGAAACTTGGAATGGTCGAAAATGACATTTTCTTGTTCGGTTGATGAGATTTCACCCTAGTATTTAGCTAAATTTACCATTTTCAGTTTAATTAGAAGCCAAACGTAGAGCCAAATTATAAAAGTCAAAATAGCTAAATAAACAACAAAAATAATCATGGTATTAGCGTTGGAGCTTACTATTTCAACATATTATGTAACAATTTTAGACTGCAAAAAAGTTATGTGTAGGAACACAGGTACACATAAATATACAAATTGTTACTTTATTAAGAGCAAATACATGCTGCACAGATGTTCAATCTTGAAGTAAAATGGTTTTAATAAAAAATATAATAACGAGCCTGACAGAATTTCACGAAAACATGCACTAGCTTCTAGGGAGCACTAGGGAGCTTCAATCAAAAGAATTATTAAATCAGTGGCTAATATTAGTGTAGCCATTTACTAAATTATTCTAAAGACAGAAATATATGTATTTTTATTGCCCAGAGCAATGCCAAGAACACTTGTTAATCACAGCCAACTATGATGAAGTTTTAAATTACACTTGTACGGCTTGATGTTTGGATAGATTATGCTTTAGTATGTTCTAATTAAATTCTCGTTATATGTTAAATTAGCATTTACATACATAAACTAAAGTGTCGATTAGACTTACTGATCTTACTAGCAGAATTAATAACAATCCAAGTCCAAGTAATGCCTAAAATATTCATTAAATTTGTTTTGTATCTTTTATTGCAATTAGCACTATTTGGTTAGGCTCGTAAAAAGGAATCTACATGAAAACAATCTAAAAAATATTCAAAAACACAACAACAATGTATAAGCTCCATGTAAAAGTGCTAATAGATAAGTAATTCCAAGTAAACTAAGGAAAGAAAAAAATATAGAAAAATGATGCCATTAAAACTTACAATTAAATATGCTGCAACTTCAGGAAGTGGTCCTTCATCCATTACATGTTTATCATTAACAATTATTCTGAAATCAAATTAATTTAGAGTTTTTATTAGTTAAGTTTTTTTAGTTTATTAGTTGTTATTTTATAATTTATAGTAGCACTAAAATCAGTTAAAATCTAGTAATTTTAACAGCACAAAAGCAAATAAGATATTTAGTATTTTGAATTAGTATTCAGAAAAATCAGTATTTTTTTATTTTCATTAGTTATAGGTTGATATAATTGTTTAATTATATAATGCAGTTTGTAAACAAATATATTTAGCATTCTAAAATAGTAAGTGCTAATTCTTCAACATTTTATCAGTCTTTTTTAGCTTTCATTAAAGTTAAATTTCTAAAAACATTTGTTTATTTTAAATAAAAAAATCTTGTTCAATCAATTATTTGTGGAAATAAGGTTATTTAAAAAAATTAGGTAAAAAACTAATAGTAATATACCTAATTACTTTGTGTCTGTAGCCTTCAAACATAAAAATGCTACAAACTAGCCTCAAAGACAATTATTTGTTATTACTTTGTCATTGTCTCTTTTTTTTGCTTTGTTTCAATGTTGTATGATCACAAAATAAATTATTTGGAAACTGAAAAAATCTGTAAATTAGCACTATCAACCAGAGTTTTTATTGGGGTAGCTTTAGATTAAAGCCTTTTCTAGAAGCTTATTTTGTAAAATTATAGTATAACTTTGTTCTGATTCAAAAGACATGCTTGGTTTGTAAATTTGTCAAATAATAAAAGAGTTTTATGACTTTTTCTACAAGCTGCAAGCAGGAAAAAATATAAATATTGGAGAAACTAGATCTGAACAGTTAGTGAAATCGTTTTAGGGCATATTATTAGTAATATATTTACTCATTGAGAATTTTTGTCAGAATTAAAATCTCATTTGAATTAAAGCTCTTATTTGTAGTTATAGTGGTCTTCTAAGCATTTTAGTTTGTCTTATTTATACATAGGAATGGGTAGTATATGAGCATTCATGTTTGGTATAAATGATACACTATTTGGTTGATGATAAAGATTTAACTTTTCTCTAGCTAGCGATTGCTATTAATTGTAAAAAACTTTAAAGAATTTTTATTTTTTAATATATATTATTTTTGTCACTATTAGAAAAAAGTGGATAAATGGCATTTTCTGAATTTTTTGGTGTCCGATCATAGTGAAGTCAAGGCATACATGCGCAACCTCCCAAATCTTAGCCGGCCATGCGACTTAGTTTTTGCTCTCATTTGCGACTTAGTTCATTTCATTGCTCTATTTACGACTTAGTTTGCTCTCATTTGCTCTCTTTTTCTCTTTTGCAGAGCAATGCCTTGCATCGCGATGCAAAACCAAATAAATCTGAAAATGCATTGGACAGTTGGATGTGATTTGTCAACTTATTCCAATAGGGAAAGTCAAAATAACATGTCAATGAAAACTGACTCAAACAAGTGTGGGAAGCAAGAAAATGTAGGCCTAATTTTACTGCTTGAAAACGAAATATTTTGGCCTATAATTTTGACAAAAAATAATACATTGGCTAGTGTTAAATAGGCTAGGGCCTAGTATGTAGTTAGCGATTTTAAAGAATTACTTTACTTAGAAGAGGACCAGAGGAGGCATAGGCCTACAAAATGTTTTTATTTTACTAAAACTTGTACAAGACATTAAAAGAATCATAAGAAAAAATGTATTTCTATTACTCTAAAACTAATTTTAGTAAACATACATACAGTACATACAGTAAGCATACTAGTTTTAGTAACAGTAAGGTGAGGCCAAGACTAGTTTTAAGCAAGCAACGGTTTGTTATGTTAAGAGGCAATAATTGTAGCCAAGCGTATAGTAAGCAATAAAAAACTAATTAAATACATTTTGCGATTGCACAACACAAACATGTTTCAGTTCAATTTTTATAGCATTACATATCGATTACAGAAACATATGCTTTTGTATGTAACTTACTTTCCTGAAAAAATCAAGGAAAATAAATTGGTTTTAAAAAAGACTCAGTTAGTTTAATCAAAGTATCTGTACGTAGCAGTTATCAGCTGAGAAATACACTGCTTCAAAATGTTCAAAAATAATTTTTTTTACAAAAGATATAAATAAACATAAGCTAAATTGTTCGTTATTTAAGCAACTGACACCGGGATTGTTTTTAATGGCTCTTAGCGACATTTGATGGCTATTATTGATATGTTTGCACTTTGCTTATTCAACCAACTTTTCCCTAAAAATTGCTTTTTATATAAACTTTGGAACCACGTCGCAATAAGAAATATGACAATATGTTTACTTTATTGCTTTTTTTTCGCCAGAATTTTTCGAAGTCACATTTTTAAGTTGAAATGGCGGTACCATATCCATTCCATGCGAAACATACAATTTTAAAAGAAGTGGAAATCGTTTTCCACTTCTACCTTGGCATGACTTACTGCTCGTTTGCTTTTTTTGAAAATTTTCACTTTGTTTGGGTTCACTTAGCGCGAGAGTAGCCGCAAATATGTGCAATCAACACCAGTCAACGTCAGTCTACTGTACGACGTCGAGCCAATCAGAGTGCGGCAGGTTTTGCACATGGTTTTGCACATCTAGTTGGGTCAGCAGGTCTTTTGAATTAATGGCTCACGTGCTTAATGCGGTAATTGTCCCCAAAAATTAAACCCAACCAATTTTTTTTCCAATAAATACTTTTGCTTCGAGCCTATAATGGAAGTTAAATTGATATCGCTATTTAATTCTCTCTAAAACTCCAACTGACCAGAACACACAAAATATCGATGCCCAGAATTGTTTTGTTGCTCTAACTGCCATTTATTGCACTTTTAAAAGCAAAAGCGGTTGCGGCAAAACTACTCTAAGTAGTTCCTACCGTACAACTCCGTGACTGGAATTTAAATTGACAATGGGACCTTGGACAATTGGACGATCACTGCAAGTTAGCTATACCGCCCTGATACATGTATACGTGCGGAGGTTAGCCCTCAAGGGTGTATACTGCGTTGTGCAGCTCCGTCACGACCGTTGCTCTGATGCAATGAGGCGCATATACTTTCTAGACAGTCCAGCCTTCTCAGATATTGTCTGCATCATTGATCCCAGCGTATTGTGTCCAACCGGCTGCTTGGCAAAATACCACGAGTCTGCGTTAGGCTTAGCCCTCGGCCGAAGGAAGACGATGCTGTTCACGACACCTTCTCGGTTCTTAGCATTCGCGATCCTTTCCATGTAGTCTTTGAAGCAGCCCACAGGGCAGTCAGGTAAGCCGGTAGAAACCATCAGCACCTGTTTAGTATTTTTTGCTGCATTTTCCAAGTGTCCTCCATCAGTCTTTGTAGCCATCGGCCGCAACTTGATAGCCTCTTGCCCAGATGCAGTGATGATCTCTTCGAACGACTCAACTGTTAGGCGTCGAAACCACTCTCTCGCACGCAGCCCAAAATGAGTCATCATATTGTAATAGAACTCATGCTGTAACTTTGCTGGTGTGCTCCGATCGAAATACTTTCGAAGCTTAGCTAGATTATTGTCTTCTATGGAGCTGAATCTCTTTACTTCTCCGCCGTTCTCCAGAAACAGTTTAGCAGCAACTTTTAACGTATTGTTCGCTTTTTGAACATCTGGTTAGATATGACATCCACTCCACGCATCCGAAGCAGCCAGCGATACAAACCGGCCCGGAAACAGCGCAAAGTAGCAGGTGCATAGTACCCACCGTCAGAGCGCTTGATAGTTCCATACGCAATCCGGATACAGGCCGCCAATCGCTCCTCTGCGCAGGTCTTAATGTCGACTTCAAGTTGAAGGGACTCCGTGGTCGAATAAAATTTTTCCAGAGCCCATTTTTCTTGGTGACTCGCACTTGGTGGTTCAGTTTTTTCTCAACCAAATCAAGATCTTGTATTAGAGCCTCGATATCTTCGTTTCGAGGCTCTTTTGCATCTAGCAGTTCGGCAAGCGTATTATCATCAATTCTCGCAGCGAATGCAGCCGCCATCTCTTTTATTCTATCTGCGTCCATTTCTAGAGCAAATAGAGCGTTGTCAGCTTCCATGCGTGCGGCTATCTCGTCCTTCGTCAGTCCAACTATGTCTCCGTATTCAATATGTAGCAGACCGCTAGGGTAGGATCTATCTCCTTCCATCAGGCTTTGTTTTCGATCCAGAAGATCCAGAGTTTACCTCACTATATTCGGCCATAGACATAAGAAATATAGACATCGGTCTTTAATGGGTGTTTCCCCAGTCAGGCTGTCTTTCGCGTCCTTGGGCTGATCCATTTTTAGAGAAATCTTTAAAATAGATGGGGAAACTATTGTACCATGACTACGTGGCTATCGGGCGGGCTGATATTCGATTATTGCCATAGACGATGTCATTTTGGCCCGAAAAGTTGGGCCGATAATGGATTATTTTTGTGTATTTTAACGTATAGCCACATACTATAAGCCACATAGTCTATGGTACAATCACAGTATTACCCAGGCTTTGCGGGCGATAATGAGAAATCCCTCGGGCGCCTTCGGCGCCCTCTGGCTTTCCCATTATCGCCCTGAAAGCCTGGGTAATAATATACTATTATCGTACTACAATGACCCTATAGCACGGTTTCCTCGGTCTTTAATGTCTATGGCCTCGAGGCGCTTCGCGCCCTCGGCCATGACATTAAAGACCTCGGAAACCATGCTATAGTATACCTTTTCAACTTCGGATTCGTCAAAAGTGACTTCGAATTCGTCAGCCTATATAAAGTCACTTTCTAGAAAGAAATTACCATAGACACCCCTTCTCATTCCCTTGAGCGCTCTATAGTTTTATATAGGCTGACGAATTCGAACTCACTTTTGACGAATCCGAAGTTGAAAAGGTATATTACATTATTTAATTCTGAAACCATAGACATAAGCGCATTATCATATAGACTAGCGTTTTCGGTTGATCATTATGTAACGCCATTAAGCCACGCCATTAAGTAACGCTGCAGTGTCTTCGTGCCATAGATATTGGCTCGGCAGTGAGCAGGGTCAAGGGAGCGCAGCTAATCGGACCATAGACAGATTATAATGAAAGCTTGAAAATTAATATATGACCAATGGTCTTGGACTCGGGGGACAGGGAATGAGATAAGGTAATAAATTAAGAAGCGTCTTGGCTTGCCCTTTGCATACATTGCCCCCCCGGGCCGAAGGGGGAGGCGGCCGCCACCCCCGCCCCCCCCTGGTTGCGCCACTGATTGTAAAGGCCATTACTTGGGACTTTTGTGGATTTTGAGGAATGAAAAAGAGCAAAAGAGCACAAGAGCTTTTGAAAGCGTAAAAACAATTTAGAACTTAAGAACCTTTTCGAGGAAATACGGAAATAGAGACATGAGATGCCTTAGCTTCCTTGCTGGCTTAAAGCTACTATGTACTTGAGAAATAAAATTGCGCATTGCGCAATTCATTTTTTTGCAAAAACAATTCCACTGTACTATTATTATTATTATTATTATTGAGGTGCGCACGCCGATTGGGTGCTGATTATTTTTGTTTATTTTATGTTTGAGGTTAAACAAATCGATATTTTTAAAGAGAAGGCGATAGGAAAACAGTAGCATGCGTAATTTTAGGTTAATAAAATATTTTTAAAAAAACAAATTTTTGAAATAAACAAAGGCATTAAAACAAAAAATGAAATATTGACATTTAAAGAGAAAATTAAAAACTGACCGAAAGGAGAATAGCTATTGTGTTTTCGCATTCTAACTATGGGCCTCAGGGCAGTGGCTTTTTATCTAGCTTTAATTATGCTTTCTATGAAGTCCACAAAACTTTCTGTTAATTCTGTGCTTTTCTGTGTCATTAAATACACAATTTTGTCATCAACTGTTAGGCTTTCGAAATTTCGAACCTGCTACTTTCTCTATGAATTTATTTCTAATTGGAACATAAACGGACCAATCGCATCTAAAGAGAATATGAGTTTCGTTCTCTACCTCGACTCTACATTTTGGGCATGTTCTGTTTTCATAGGCGATTTTCGGTCTTACAGTGCGCAATGTCTCACAGGCCAGTTTGTGGTTTCCTAGACGAAATCGGGACATTGTGCGCCTTTGTCCTGGGTTAGAGATTATTGTTAGGTTTTCTCGGGAGAAATCTTTCTTAAACGTGTAATAGAAGTGGCTGAGCTTGGCTGATTTTCCCATCCTCTGAGTCCAGTGGCTTCGAAACTCTGACTCAAAGTTCTCTCTGTGCGTTTTGATGGACTTTGTTTTTCTAGTCTGTTGACAATTCCGCATTACTTCACTATTCATTTTTTCCCCAATGCCAACATCGCTGTATTCTGTATCTGCCACCAATTTCGCGATGATGGAGTCTGGTCGGCTCCGAACTGAGGACCTGTATTGAAGGCTTCTTTTTTGAATACTATATAATAGTGGTAGTCTTCCTAATTCGGACCGAGCACCATTGCTGTCAGTGTTTGGACTAACTTGCAGAATCGACTTGCAGATTCTAAAATTAATTCTCTCTATAAGGTTCCGATCCCAAGTACCCAGTTTCCAGGAGACAAAGGCTCCCCAGGCCTCTGATGCATAGAGAACTATGCTTTCAATCATAGTTGTGCTAAACAGGATGAGCTGTTTGTGTTTTACTCTCTGAAATCCCGCCAACTTTCTCAGAAGCATTATTGGATATCCACTTTTTTACCTAGTTCTATGGCATGAGTATCTATTGTACCCTTCACGTTCATGTGAAACCCAAGATATTTCCACTGCTGTACGGGTTCAACCAGTTGACCATGTAAAAACAGTCTATGTGTTGCCCTTGAGTGGAGATTGCAGCTCAGAAGCTTTGTCTTCTCAGTGTTTATTTCTAATTTATGAGTATTGCAAAAATCTGCTACTTTGTCGAGGCCTTTTTGTAATTCTGTCAGGTCTTCACCAAAAATGACTAAATCGTCACAATAAAGCAGGTTGTTTACGTCTTCATTCAATATGGAGGTATGGCTTTGAAAGGAGTTTTTAAGGATTGTGCTTAGCGGGTCGATGTATAGGGAGAATAGCAGTGGAGATAAGGGGCATCCTTGCCTGACGCCATTAGTGATTCGACACGCCTCAGTAGCTGTGCCTTCTGACACCTTGAGGTGAAATTTCGCGCTTGAGTACATACTCTCAATGGTGCTTATTATTGCTGGGTTCACGCCCAACTGCTTTAATCGTGTGACCAGGGTTGGGTGGTGAACCATGTCAAAGGCGCTTTTTAAATCAAAGAAAACACACGCACACACGCACTCACCAAGTATGTGGCATCGAAGCTGACAGGTATTTTAGCACGGCAAAATTCATTCAACACATTTTTGCTCGCTACACGTAGCTTTTATTTTAGCTCGTATAGCTGCAATCCACTTTAGTCAATTCTCGCCCGTTTGGCAGCATAGCGACCGAAGAGCACTTTTGCTACTTGTAAATGTTGTACTAGAGCTACCCTGTACCATGTAGAGCCAAACAGCTGTCTATAGCTTTTCACCTTCGAGATCGTTAAGACGTTGAAAAGCCTGCATCGCTGTCAAGTTGAATTTGAATTTGAATTGCTTATCAAAGACAATAACACTGAAAGACGACACAGCTGTGTGAAGAAAGAAGAGAAAAAAGACAAATCGCTTGTGCGGAGGTGGAGGCGAGACCGACGACGGATCCCCGGGAGAAGCTCCCTCTGGTTGTATTAATCGTCCGCCTCCCCATCCAGAAAATTCAAGTAAGAATAAGCCAAATAGTTTTTTAAGGATTGCAATTGTACTTAAATCTGCGAGTACATATTTTAAATTTTAATATTCTAATCTTTTTTCGATCGGAATAACCGTTTTGCTAATGCCGCGGCCTGCTAAACAAGCGTCCCTATATATACGAAAAGTCTATTGAAAAACTTCAGTGGGCTAGATTTTGTGTGAATATAATAAAATTATCGCAAAGCCTAAAATGAGTTTAAAATAAATCTATAGCAGATTTTTTTAATCCTAATGGTGGATTTCTTCAATGAAATTATTGCAAAACTGCTTTAATGATGAATTAAAGGTGAGAAGTGGGGAGATAGTTAACCAATTTTCGAGAGCAATCGGACTAATTTTGAGGGTGTATTAAATTGGGAAGTGTATAGTTTGCCAATGAAGTGGGAATTGGTTAATTGAGCTGCATAACTAACTATAGATGCCTCATAAACTGCCGCAACCTAAGAAACAAGCAGAAATAAAAAACAGGTTTTAGTATTATCAATCGATCTTATCTTTTCTGGCGGTGTAACCCTGGTTCGTTCAATTATTTATCTATTTTAAAGTAATTGCTACGTTACAAGTTGCTGAGAAGATTATTATATTATTTATATGCTAAGCATGTCTACTAATTATTGTTATATTGTATCATTCTAGGAATAATCAGTCCTTTTGAAAGCGTGTTTTTTTCTGCTCCTGCATCCGTGCCCCCGGATATACATATATCTAATATAATTAGACGATATTACCGCTACACTAATCTCAGTAATTATAGTTATTCGTTACTGGCTTCTAAAACCAATCTAGGTTACGTACCTGAGTATGTAAGGAATATGGACTTAAAATAGGTGAATTTCTATTTGTTATTATCAACTCTGTACTTTTCTCATCAAGGTTACGAAACCAAAGAATGCAGATTTTAACTGCAAAAATATATTATAGTTGCATACTCTCGTATTGCAGTCACAAATACGGAACCATAGTTCATGCTTCATAATAAATATCCGTTTCATTAAACGGGTAAAACAGCTAAACTTTATCATTACGTAAATTCGATAGATGCAGGAAAGTAATATAGAATATGCAATTAGAGGAATATAGCAAGCAAATTTTCATTATAACTTTATAGTATATAACTACATGTATATAGTCGAACAACTGCTTAAATTGAAAACTGTACGACTATCAGTATTACAAAAAAGCTTATACTAAACTTAACGACCGGAGGAAACTCACTTAGCAAAAGGATCGTTTGCCCCATTGTATGCATGCTTACAAGGACACTTAAGAAGCCTTGAAAATTATTCAAACAGCTGCACCTTGTCAGTATTGGACAGTCAAGCCAAGACGACGATTCGAGATGACAGCAAAAGGGGCCTAAACTGCTTGCAGTCAATAATTTAGCAGTGACTTGCTCTTTTTTAAGACAATAAACTTCAGTTTAACTCACCAAGCTATTGTCAGGTTTGGACTATTGAAGAAGAATAGTCAAAAGTCTCACAAATTTGTACACTCCATGTACAGCGCGCGACACTTTCTTAGATTTTATACAGTCGTTGCTTGGTGATAAAAAACCAGAAAATCTAAAAAATTGCCCATTAGATTTCATTCTTGTAACTAAACTTTTGGTTACGTCCTGATGACGAAGTACACATCCTTCACAAGGAATTTATGGTGTTCTTATAGTGGCTTTATTTAAAAAGAAACCGTTTTACACTTTTCCATATCTGGCCATGCAGGTGCAGGTGCATGGGTCTGGCCATTAATTACCCCTGCTAACTCAGGTACCAATTGAAAAGCTGGTGCGAACTAAAGCCATACTGCATATTTAAGGACAAAAACTGTTTCGGCAGAGTCAGGAATCGAACCCCCGATCTTCAAGCTGTGAGACAGACGCCCTAGCCTTTTATATACTTGACCCAGATTGCCGGCTCCAGAGCCAGCTGAGTCTGCGAGTCGGTGAACTCAATCACGTGACAGGTTCCATTGGCCTTGTTGTAGAAGAAGCTCCGGCTGTGTGGTCGGAAACCGGCCTGCATGGCGCAGTCGCGCAGGGTGGCAAGGTTGGTCAGCTCGGTGAAGCAGTACTGGCTGGGACTGTTGACGGCGTTGGACGTAGGAGGTGGTGCCGGCCTCCAACGAACTTGACCGCCGCCGCCACTGCCGCCGCCGCCGCAGGTGTTGGAGCCGATCGGTCCGTCTGCAATTTCGCACACGTAGCCGGCCCCATTGTAGTCACACTGCTTGTCAATCATGGCATTGTGGCTGGAGTCGTGGCTGAGCATCATGCAGTCCTGATCGCCGCCAGAATTGTTAGGATCTCCGTGAATCCACAGACTCGAGCTGGCTGGCAGGCTGCCCCGCCCGTTCACCAGCTGCCAGCCTGAGTTGCTTTTGCCGCGCTCGTCAGCCAGGTCGCTGACTCCCACCCAGGCGAAGGTGTTTGGTATGATACTGCTCAGACTCTGGAGCAATGCCCAACTGGTGAGCAGCTCGGCGCCGAGATTGGCGCAGGCTCGATTGGCGCCGCACCAGTTGACCCTGGCGGTCCCGTTGAACAGCAGGCAGCGGTCCATTGTGCTGTAGAAGCCGGCTGGGCAGGCCTCCGTTGACCATTGTGGATTGAGCAGCAGCAGCAGCAGCAGCGAGGCTTGTTGAGGCTAGTAAAATGTTTAGGGCCTGCTGGTTGATTGGCATATCCTTCACTCGCATCAAAGATCTAGAGCTTGAGTCCGCGGCAAGGCCACATTAATTTCTTGTGCAATTTACACATATTAGGGCCACCTCCGCTACCCACCCCAAGGGCACTGTAAGAGTGTACAGAGTGTATACGTACCTACCGTGCGTGAGTGTGTCCTCAGGTGTCAGTGGGATGGGCCCATTATATCGCAATTGCTGCTTGTCGACTGTCGCCAAAACATGCGTTGCAGGGCGGCCACTGCAGCCCCCCATGTGACCCCCATCTTGCACTAGAACACGAAAAAAAATTTATTGCAGGAGGGCTGCGGGAAATGGCACATCATTTGTTGACACTAGACCCCCAGCCAGCGAAGAGGCAATTCTGACAATTTCGCTGACTCCTGAGCACACAGGCACACGCTCACACAGGTGCGTACATCTGCCCTGACTTTCTCATCGTCAGGCAGTGTACAGTCTCACTATGCTTTGGAGGTTGGCCCTCAAGGGCGCAAATTGCAAGACGAGCCCCCAAGCCTTCTCTCCGCGGCTGCGCCTCAAATAAATGCGGCGTCGCCACGGACTCGAGCTCAGGGACCTTGGTGCGAGAGGCAAACGTGTTAGACTCGCTATGCCACTGACCCCAAATAGTACGAACTGTCGAGTTTAAAATACCTTGACGCCGAAACCTGCAGAAGCCATCACAGTAGTCTTGAGCGCATGCAATTCACGTGTTTCAGCACAGTTCGCAATCCCTCTCCAGAGCAGTTAAATATATTGGCTGGGATGCCAGACGTCCCATTCTGATTGGTCCAATAACAGCAATTAGAATAACAAGTTGCCAGTGCCCACATATTTATCCTCAATTCACACGCGATTGCTACTCACGAACGCGCTGAAGATCTCGCGGGTTATTTGAGAAGGTAAACGGTCCTTATCGGAAATCCCAACTGCATAAATATTCTTTTGCTTTAGCTGCCAACTAGCTACAGCTACTATGCTCATGCACTTCAGTGCTAGACTCAACAGATTCCGACAATTCTTCCGACGATTCCGATTATAGAATTAACTATTCATTTCCACAATGTCTTGCTTGACTTGCATGATTTGTGATTTGGTACACCAGTCATGTAGTAGAGTGCCAGTTATATCGGATATTTATTCAGAATCATATCTAGTGGCCTTCTTTCCGAATTAACTATATCAGAAAATCCACGTGCTATTGTTTTACGGCAAGAATATTGTGTGTTCGTGTTAATTTCGTCTTAATAAATAGTGCAAATGTAACAGAGACTTCTACTACAATTCAGATTGGAAGGCGTTCGCCAACAAGGATTCGCAGGGGAGGGAACGCTACCATTGATTTGAGGTGGAGGCAAAGCTACCATTGATTTGTGGTGGAGGCAAAACTACCATTGATTTGTGGTGGAGGCAAAGCTACCATTGATTTGTGGTGGAGGCAAAGCTACCATTGATTTGTGGTGGAGGCAAAGCTACCATTGATTTGAGGTGGCGGCAAAGCTACCATTGATTTGTGGTGGAGGCAAAGCTACCATTGATTTGTGGTGGAGGCAAAGCTACCATTGATTTGAGGTGGAGGCAAAGCTACCATTGATTTGTGGTGGAGGCAAAGCTACCATTGATTTGAGGTGGCGGCAAAGCTACCATTGATTTGTGGTGGAGGCAAAGCTACCATTGATTTGAGGTGGCGGCAAAGCCACCATTGATTTGTGGTGGAGGCAAAGCTACCATTGATTTGTGGTGGAGGCAAAGCTACCATTGATTTGAGGTGGAGGCAAAGCTACCATTGATTTGAGGTGGCGGCAAAGCTACCATTGATTTGTGGTGGAGGCAAAGCTACCATTGATTTGTGGTGGAGGCAAAGCTACCATTGATTTGAGGTGGAGGCAAAGCTACCATTGATTTGTGGTGGAGGCAAAGCTACCATTGATTTGAGGTGGCGGCAAAGCTACCATTGATTTGTGGTGGAGGCAAAGCTACCATTGATTTGAGGTGGCGGCAAAGCTACCATTGATTTGAGGTGGCGGCAAAGCTACCATTGATTTGTGGTGGACGCAAAGCTACCATTGATTTGAGGTGGAGGGAACGCTACCATTGATTTGTGGTGGAGGCAAAGCTACCATTGATTTGTGGTGGAGGCAAAGCTACCATTGATTTGTGGTGGAGGCAAAGCTACCATTGATTTGTGGTGGAGGCAAAGCTACCATTGATTTGAGGTGGAGGGAACGCTACCATTGATTTGAGGTGGAGGCAAAGCTACCATTGATTTGAGGTGGCGGCAAAGCTACCATTGATTTGTGGTGGAGGCAAAGCTACCATTGATTTGTGGTGGAGGCAAAGCTACCATTGATCTGTGGTGGAGGCAAAACTACCATTGATTTGTGGTGGAGGCAAAGCTACCATTGATTTGCGGTGGAGGCAAAGCTACCATGGATTTGTGGTGGCGGGAACGCTACCATTGATTTGTGGTGGCGGGAACGCTGCCATTGATTTGTGGTGGCGGGAACGCTACAATGGATTTGTGGTGGAGGAAACGCTACGATGGGTGTGTAGTGGAGGGAACGCTACCATTGATTTGTGGTGGAGGGAACGCTACAATGGATTTGTGGTGGAGGGAACGCTACAATGGATTTGTGGTGGAGGAAACGCTACCATGGATTTGTGGGGGAGGAAGCGCTACCATTGATTTGTGGGGGAGGAAGCGCTACCATTGATTTGTGGGGGAGGGAACGCTACCATTGATTTGTGGTGGGGGGAACGCCACCATTGATTTGTGGTGGGGGGAACGACACCATTGATTTGTGGTGGGGGGAACGACACCATTGATTTGTGGTGGGGGGAACGCTACCATTGATTTGGGGGGAGGAAGCGCTACCATTGATTTGTGGGGGAGGGAACGCTACCATTGATTTGTGGTGGGGGGAACGCCACCATTGATTTGTGGTGGGGGGAACGCCACCATTGATTTGTGGTGGGGGGAACGCCACCATTGATTTGTGGTGGGGGGAACGCCACCATTGATTTGTGGTGGGGGGAACGCCACCATTGATTTGTGGTGGGGGAATGCCACCATTGATTTGTGGTGGGGGGAATGCCACCATTGATTTGAGGTGGAGGCAAAGCTACCATTGATTTGAGGTGGAGGCAAAGCTACCATTGATTTGAGGTGGAGGCAAAGCTACCATTGATTTGAGGTGGCGGCAAAGCTACCATTGATTTGAGGTGGAGGCAAAGCTACCATTGATTTGAGGTGGAGGCAAAGCTACCATTGATTTGAGGTGGAGGGAACGCTACCATTGATTTGAGGTGGAGGCAAAGCTACCATTGATTTGTGGTGGAGGCAAAGCTACCATTGATTTGAGGTGGCGGCAAAGCTACCATTGATTTGAGGTGGAGGCAAAGCTACCATTGATTTGAGGTGGAGGCAAAGCTACCATTGATTTGAGGTGGAGGGAACGCTACCATTGATTTGAGGTGGCGGCAAAGCTACCATTGATTTGTGGTGGAGGCAAAGCTACCATTGATTTGTGGTGGAGGCAAAGCTACCATTGATCTGTGGTCGAGGCAAAACTACCATTGATTTGTGGTGGAGGCAAAGCTACCATTGATTTGCGGTGGAGGCAAAGCTACCATGGATTTGTGGTGGCGGGAACGCTACCATTGATTTGTGGTGGCGGGAACGCTGCCATTGATTTGTGGTGGCGGGAACGCTACAATGGATTTGTGGTGGAGGAAACGCTACGATGGGTGTGTAGTGGAGGGAACGCTACCATTGATTTGTGGTGGAGGGAACGCTACAATGGATTTGTGGTGGAGGGAACGCTACAATGGATTTGTGGTGGAGGAAACGCTACCATGGATTTTTGGGGGAGGAAGCGCTACCATTGATTTGTGGGGGAGGAAGCGCTACCATTGATTTGTGGGGGAGGGAACGCTACCATTGATTTGTGGTGGGGGGAACGCCACCATTGATTTGTGGTGGGGGGAACGACACCATTGATTTGTGGTGGGGGGAACGACACCATTGATTTGTGGTGGGGGGAATGCCACCATTGATTTGTGGTGGGGGGAACGCTACCATTGATTTGTGGGGGAGGAAGCGCTACCATTGATTTGTGGGGGAGGGAACGCTACCATTGATTTGTGGTGGGGGGAACGCCACCATTGATTTGTGGTGGGGGGAACGCTACCATTGATTTGTGGGGGAGGAAGCGCTACCATTGATTTGTGGGGGAGGGAACGCTACCATTGATTTGTGGTGGGGGGAACGCCACCATTGATTTGTGGTGGGGGGAACGCTGCCATTGATTTGTGGTGGGGGGAACGCCACCATTGATTTGTGGTGGGGGGAACGCCACCATTGATTTGTGGTGGGGGGAACGCCACCATTGATTTGTGGTGGGGGAACGCCACCATTGATTTGTGGGGGAGGGAACGCCACCATTGATTTGTGGTGGGGGAATGCCACCATTGATTTGTGGTGGGGGGAACGGCACCATTGATTTGTGGTGGGGGGAATGCCACCATTGATTTGTGGTGGGGGGTAACAGTACCATGGATTTGGGGTGGAGGAAACTCTCCCTGCTTAAAAGATAGACAGGCCGAGACTTTGTGCCATCAACGAAAGCAGGAACAAAGAACACCTGAACACACGATGTTCCTTTCTGTTTGATAGGGAGCAATAATTCGAATTAAAACTCAGCTCATTATTGGTTCCCGAGTAGTCTATTTGTTCGAAATTTAAGGAACGCGACTTTGTAATAGAATACGCACTGATTTTGAATAAAACAACAAGATTTTATAGTTAATAAACGCTTACTATAAATAAAAACGTTGGATGGCCTCAAGTAGAGAACAACTCAGCAATGAAGAACAGTTAGAATCATTTTTCTAAACGCATAGATAAATATTTATTGAATAAAATTTCAAGTGTGCAACTACTATGCTTGCAGAAATAAACCAATTAAAGAGCAAATTAAAGAACGTGATTTTGTAAGCAAAATGCTTCAAATTGTGTTGCTAATTGGATTAACAGATTACTGTCCAATAGTAGAATACTAATAATATTACAGGTCAAGAGCAAAAGTGAAGCACTGCTTTCTGACTAAAAATTGGAATAAAAAACACACACACATATATACTACTAGCAGCAAGCAAGAGCAGGAGTTTTACAGGAAATTTTATTATAAAAAAGGATAAAATATGATTTAAAGCCAGGTTTTGCTTAGCCAATTTCAATGTTAAAACTTATATCAGAAACGAAAAGAATAAACTAATTGAAAATAAAAATTCTTTGTTTATCACATTGAATCACAGACAAGTTACATGTGAAACTGTGGGTTTTGCGCAAGTTAGATTTTTACTGATCGAAAAGATACGATAAACATAGAAACTACTAATTCATAGGTACTAATTAATTGTTGGGTCAAATTAACATGCTGTGCACAATAATTAATCTGCGTACAGCTCTTCATTCTATGAATTCGAAGGGGCCCAGTTATACACACTTAAATATAACCAAAATTCGAACTTCTGCCCTCTTAATAGAGACAGACAGATACGACAGATTCTCTATTGAAAGCCAAAAACTACGTCAATCCGTAAAGCGCAATGAACAATAAAAGTTAATAACAAATAGTAAACAGCAAATAGTCTAGCGTGCGCTACCAATTCTACTTACCGTGCGAGTAGTAAGACTAAAATAATTTCGACTCTATTGTCTACGCGCGACAGGGGAGGCCGCAGATATAACAAAAGCGTGCAGTTTAGGGCAGAGGTAAAACAAATGATCACCATATAAGGAGTCTGTAAAACGAACTTAACTATAACAAATCAAGAGAGTTCAATGCGCCGACAGTTGCGGCAGAGTTTGCGAAACGGTGCGCGATCTGGCCTCGATGTGTTTCTGACTGAGCCACTGGCAGCTGCCAACATTGTCGCCAGCTTCGGCAGCTTCGCAAGAATCCGTTTCGGGCTTCTAGATAAAACAATTTGGGGAGAAATTTGAGAGAATGGATTGCTAATCTAGCCTCCACACAGAGAGTAGGAATAGAATGGATTGCTAATCTAGCCTCCACACAGAGTGTAGGAATAGAATGGATTGCTAATCTAGCATCCACACAGAGCGTAGGAATAGAATGGATTGCTAATCTAGCCTCCACACAGAGCGTAGGAATAGAATGGATTGCTAATCTAGTCTCACAGAATGTAGGAATATATTGGATTGCTAATCTAGTCTCACAGAATGTAGGAATAGAACGGATTGCTAATCTAGTCTCACAGAATGTAGGAATATATTGGATTGCTAATCTAAAAATACAGAATGTTGAGAATGAATTCACTCACCTCTTCGGGTTTATCCCTGTGCGTATCAACGCACGGCACCTCCATGTTGAAGTGATCCACCCGGCAGCCGTATGGTGCGGGTGTCAGACTGATAACAGTGTGCAAAGGTACACGCAAGTAGGGCAGCTCATCATGGTTGATGTCCATGAAGTAGGCTAGCAGGCACCTGGCTACGGCTTGATGACAGACCACCAGCACGTGCGACTGACGCTCCAGTTCCATGATCACCGGCTCCAGACGGGCCACCAGGTCGCCGTAAGATTCACCGCCTGGGTAGCTGTGGGTTTATGAGATGATTGCGTCACAGTGTTGCAACAAGTGCAATTCTCTCTTGAGTTTCTCCCTGGATCTTAGCTGGCTATCTCTCTGGATCTTAGCTGGCTATCTCTATGGATCTTAGCTGGCTATCTCTATGGATCTTAGCTGGCTATCTCTATGGATCTTAGCTGGCTATCTCTATGGATCTTAGCTTGCTATTTCTACGGATCTTAGCTGGCTATTTCTACGGATCTTAGCTGGCTATTTCTACGGATCTTAGCTGGCTATTTCTACGGATCTTAGCTTGCTATCTCTATGGATCTTAGCTGGCTATCTCTCTCTGTTTCTTAGCTTGCTATCTCTCTCTGTTTCTTAGCTTGCTATCTCTCTCTGTTTCTTAGCTTGCTATCTCTCTCTGGATCTTAGCTGGCTATCTCTCTGGATCTTAGCTTGCTATCTCTCTGTTTCTTAGCTGGCTATCTCTCAGGATCTTAGCTGGCTATTTCTACGGATCTTAGCTGGCTATTTCTACGGATCTTAGCTGGCTATTTCTACGGATCTTAGCTGGCTATTTCTACGGATCTTAGCTGGCTATTTCTACGGATCTTAGCTGGCTATTTCTACGGATCTTAGCTGGCTATTTCTACGGATCTTAGCTGGCTATTTCTACGGATCTTAGCTTGCTATTTCTACGGATCTTAGCTTGCTATTTCTACGGATCTTAGCCTGCTATTTCTACGGATCTTAGCTGGCTATTTCTACGGATCTTAGCTTGCTATTTCTACGGATCTTAGCTTGCTATTTCTACGGATCTTAGCTTGCTATTTTTACGGATCTTAGCTGGCTATTTCTACGGATCTTAGCTGGCTATTTCTACGGATCTTAGCTGGCTATTTCTACGGATCTTAGCTGGCTATTTCTACGGATCTAAGCTTGCTATTTCTACGGATCTTAGCTGGCTATTTCTACGGATCTTAGCTGGCTATTTCTACGGATCTTAGCTTGCTATTTTTACGGATCTTAGCTGGCTATTTCTACGGATCTTAGCTGGCTATTTTTACGGATCTTAGCTGGCTATTTCTACGGATCTTAGCTGGCTATTTCTACGGATCTTAACTTGCTATTTCTACGGATCTTAGCTGGCTATTTCTACGGATCTTAGCTGGCTATTTCTACGGATCTTAGCTTGCTATTTCTACGGATCTTAGCTGGCTATTTCTACGGATCTTAGCTGGCTATTTCTACGGATCTTAGCTGGCTATTTCTACGGATCTTAGCTGGCTATTTCTACGGATCTTAGCTGGCTATTTCTACGGATCTTAGCTGGCTATTTCTACGGATCTTAGCTGGCTATTTCTACGGATCTTAGCTGGCTATTTCTACGGATCTTAGCTGGCTATTTCTACGGATCTTAGCTGGCTATTTCTACGGATCTTAGCTGGCTATTTCTACGGATCTTAGCTGGCTATTTCTACGGATCTTAGCTGGCTATTTCTACGGATCTTAGCTGGCTATTTCTACGGATCTTAGCTGGCTATTTCTACGGATCTTAACTTGCTATTTCTACGGATCTTAGCTGGCTATTTCTACGGATCTTAGCTGGCTATTTCTACGGATCTTAACTTGCTATTTCTACGGATCTTAGCTGGCTATTTCTACGGATCTTAGCTGGCTATTTCTACGGATCTTAGCTGGCTATTTCTACGGATCTTAGCTTGCTATTTCTACGGATCTTAGCTGGCTATTTCTACGGATCTTAGCTGGCTATTTTTACGGATCTTAGCTGGCTATTTCTACGGATCTTAGCTTGCTATTTCTACGGATCTTAGCTTGCTATTTCTACGGATCTTAGCTTGCTATTTCTACGTATCTTAGCTGGCTATTTCTACGGATCTTAGCTGGCTATTTCTACGGATCTTAGCTTGCTATTTCTACGGATCTTAGCTGGCTATTTCTACGGATCTTAGCTTGCTATTTCTACGGATCTTAGCTGGCTATTTCTACGGATCTTAGCTCGAGTTTCTCTGGAGTCTAGACCATAGCTAGATTTGAATTTTTAGATTGTTGTATGTAATAACTCTTTAGCACAAAATTGTACTAAATTATTGAATATTCTTGATTGATTTTCTGTCCTGAACGCACCAAACATGAGTTCCCGATAAAAAATAAGTGAATATCTCTTTAAAAATTGTTTATCCAAATGAAATATCTTACAATGATTTCTTAAACAGTCTAACAAGTTATTAGATAAAGAATTGGTCACATACAGACCAGATGGCCTGTAAAAGTATACTTGCAATAGACCGAAGCGTTTCTGCACAGCAAGAAAAGACTGCACTTGTGTTTCGTTCGATTTTGATAAGCTAAAGTTCGACATAAAACTTTTTTTAAAACAGCATAGAGCGCATCCAATAGGATATAATGTGTGCACCCGACCATTAGGCTGCACTAAAGTGCAAGCCAAAATGAACAAATGCAATACATCATGTGATCAGCAGTGTACTGTATTATAGATTTAACATTTCCCCCTCAGACAGTTGAAGGTCGCAGAAATGCCAAATTGCACTGCTTATAAATCATTTCTTAAACCTTGTTTTCTAGACAAAACAGACAATTTGCTATGAAAACGGACTGCTTAATTTTTTGTTAAAAGGTTTTGCACCTTAAATTATTTGCATATTAGTAGTCCTCACTGGTGGAATCTTTCGCCCCTGTCCTTCTAGGTACCTGCAGTGCTGACGGAGAGACAGAAAGGTATGGCTTAAATTAAAAGCTAGCAAATTCTATAATTACGAGTAGCCCAGTTGGTGTAGGCTAAACATATTTGCAGAGCTGCAAACTGGCTAAGCAGGCTATAGAAGTGGCATTTACGCGGCACTGGTGCTAACTCGACTCTACCAGCACAGTGCGGGACGGTGGGGTGGTGACGGGGTAGCCTAGGGGTGAGCAAATTGAGACATATCTCTCCGGTGCTCGTATGGAAATCTAGAGGTCTCTTGTCTTATTATACAGAAAATCACACCACTAGACATTTTATATCTTCTAGCACTCAACGATTGTTAAATCTGGATTTAAGAATATAACAGTTAATCTAACGTCAGGAAAATAGCGTTGTGCAGTCATGGTTTTATAACTATTTCCTATACAAACTTCCGAATTATAATATATTTTCCTAAGCTTGAGGTCAACACAAGTCTAGTAGTAGTTAAAGCGAGATTGTTGCTACACTAGAGCCAAGAGTTTGCGTGTACCAGAGTACGTGCAATGACACATGACTCACTCATAAACAGATCACAAGCAATATAATTTGCCCGGTTGGATTCAATAATGCGTGACTTGCTGACAGACAACATACATTGTTACAGACACAAATTAAGAAGCAATCGAAAACAGTAGCCACTAGACAGTAGGTGGCAATTTTAAATACTAACAGAGTTAGATTTAGTGACTCCTAGGAACATAAAATAAGATAAATGACTCTAGAATATAACTGTTAATATGACACCGAGACAGGATAATTAAAACTGGAGTAAGATGGATAGAATGAAATAGATGAATCTATGAATGGGATAAATGACTCCGTGAATGGGAAAAATGACTCTGGAATGGGATAAATGACACTGGGCCAGATAAATGGCACCTGAACCTCATTAAACTTTAAGTGAGATTATAAGATCAATCAACAATCAACTTACCGATAGTTAAACTTATCCTTGTCCCGCTCGACAAACTCGGTGGGATATCTCTGCTCAATCTCCTCATACGTCAGGCCCTCGCAGACGCCGGCGTCAATTTCGTTGAGCGCCTTCCAGTGCTCCAACGAGTGCCGAGTCTTGATGAATGCGGCAGTCTGAATTGTCCTACGCATGTGGCTTGTCCACACTCGCAGTGGAGGCCTGTCTCTGGTATTCCTATCATCAACCCAGGCTCCCAACTGCCTAGCAAACTGACGGCCTCGCTCAGACAGATCGGCGTCGCCACCGATTCGACCCATCTGGTTGAGCATAGACTCACCGTGGCGCAATAGGTAGATGCAGCGGTTGTGATTCACCTGCAAATTTACCGCGGATTCGTATTGTAGAAGCTCTAAAATATTTTGCGTAAACATGTTTATGCAGAAGCTTCAGATAAAATCATAAAGCCAAAAACAAGCATCCACTAATATCTATATTTTGCTAATAAGTTGATATTAAATATTTATACAGTCGAGAATTGATGCTTAAAAGAAATGACCATCCGATCGGACTAGGAGATAATCAAACTAATTAGCTGCCCCAATGCGCAACAAGATTGACAGCAAAACTCCATTTTGTCTAATTAGTCATTGATTTAACGAGAAAAGAAGATTAAGCATCCTTGCTAATCTTATCGAAATAGCATGCTAAACTCACTTTAATATTCATTAGATAGTAGACCACGCGACTCTGAATGTTGCCGTCCAGTCGGTTGATGAGAAATCTCTCGCCCTGATTGAAAATCTTGATGAATGACAGGTCCTTGTCAAGATTCTCGTCCAAAGGTTCGTACTCCAGCTTGTAGTTGTCGATGCGTTGACGAAAATCTTTTACAACGGCCTCTTTATCGGGAACGGACTGATAATCCGGATTGTTAATCTTCACCTCTAGGATGTTGGCTTCGATAATATCTTCATTGTCGCACACTGATTCAACAAAGAATGGTCGGAAATTCTCAGCAGCGCAATGCTCCAACAGGTTCTGACGACGCTTGCGCGTGGAATTGGTGGCGTCGAAGACGGCGATTTCGCCGCACTCGCTATTGAGATAGTGCGTCATGTCGTCCAGAGCCATCTGGGCGCACTCCTCGCGAATGCGGGCCGCCTCGTGATTACTAGGGCTGAAGAAGTCGTGACTGGTCTCCGTGGTAATGCGGCGGCGATAGTCGCCCAGGTTGAACACTGAAATCATTGGCTAATGATCATTGCTATTCCTGGCTCGTTGAAAAGAACAATCTGAGGGTGTTCTTTAGCCAGACACTTAACTCTGCTTTTCTAAAGCTCACCCAGCCATTAAATGGGTACTAGCATCAGCTGGGTAATTAAGGGTGGGTGTGGTGTTCCCTAATCCATGGACTGAACAGAACAGCCATATGCAGCCTTTAGAATAGATGCACCATACAATAGCTGCAACTATGCTGTCGGCTGCAATCTACATATAGTTCCAGCTGTGTCAATAGTTGTACACTAACAAACTGAGTCTGATGTCTTTATTAACCCATATAAATTAGGTGTGCATATAATAGTAAGCTTGAATCAGACACATTAGCAATCTTACCTTTGGTCTGTATGCCAATCCAATTTAGATATCTTGTCAGCTTCTTGGAAATGTAGGTCTTGCCTCTAGCTGGCAGTCCAACTAGCACAATAACCGTTGGTCGAATTCCTTGTGGAACATAGCCTAATATGTAAAATTGTTAAAGCATAATTGTTAAACATATTAAAACAAATAATAACTAGCTGTGTAGCTATTTATAATGATCAAAATCATGAAAAAGCAAAATAAAGAGCATTGTATGTACCATTTGCGTAATTAGCTATTTATAAAACCACATAATCTAAAAAACTAAAATTTCAAATTCGATAACACAGTAAATAAATAAAACAGATAAATCAATATCTGCAAGGCACAAGCTATAAGCCAATGTCTTAGTACATACCTTAAGCAGTATAATGAATCACAATAGCTATTATAAAAACAACAGATTGATCAGAGCAACAATACAAAAATGCAGCTTTGCTTCATGATAAGTAGTTAACTAGCCACTTACTATATAGAGCTTACATGAATGAGTGTTAGTGTCAGTATCCTCATGAACTAAAATATATTTTTCATTTTTGTAGCATTTAAGCAAACTAAAAAGACTTTGCTTAGCTAATTTTGTATGAATTCCAAGTGGAATTCGGACTATTTTTATAAGCAGTCTAAATAATTAAAAATGGCAGAATTAGGCATGTCTGCCTAACGAAAAAAAAGAAATAAGTAATCAGAAATAACTAAGTAAAGGTAGAAAGTAGTAAATAAAATTAAGCAAAGTAACACAAGCAAAAATAGTCAGAATAACACAGAAACCCCTTATTGTAAAAAAGTAACAGATAAAGCAAATGGATACTTTATCTAGATTATAGGTAACAAGCCATCAGTTTATTAGAATCAGGAATAGGGGAATATAATAGTTATATAAGATCATTTGGAATTTTACTCACTGTGTGAAGGGCAAATGCTCTTTGCTCGAGGCCTCAAACCAAGACTTCTTTCAATAATTTTGTCAGCTGTTGATGGACTTTCAAGTGAAATAGAGCCTGAAGATCCAGGCCCAGACTGGTCAGCAGAAAGAACTCTAGCAATCTCTTTTTCAAGATCCTCACATATATTGCAAAGAGATTCCTTGCAATGTGTACAGTGCTCATGCTTTTTCTTAGCAAGTTCATGTATCGCAGAAGAAAATGTAGCGGAATTTTTTAAATCATAGTTCGCCGATTTTCCATTGCCATTAGGGTTCGGACAAGGTGTAGATGTTAAGTCTGATTCCATGATTTTTTACTTAGATTTTTAGGCTTAGAATTTTAATGCTGGCGGACCAGATACCCTAGTGTTGGTATAGGCTATAGGGAATATAAATAGCGGAGGAGGAGGTCCACCCGAGCGGGAACAGGATTGGACCTGATTTGATTGGCCGCTTAAAAAATAAACGTTGGAAAGTCAAAAGCTAGTAATAAATTATAATAATTTTATTTTAATTCCTAGATAGTAAATTGCAAGTTCCTTAGACATAACTTTTAATTAATTTTGAAACTGTGTTAAACCAAATGACCCATTTCTTTAAAAAGTAACATGGCTCTCTGCTTTCTACGAAACGTATCTTGCGCGGCGTGTTCAAGGAGAACAACCACTAGAAAAAGGCAAGGACTAGGCCCTACTAGGAGAAAAATCATTCTTCCCATTCCTAAAGACCTATTTTTATAGTGTTCATTGCGCATGTTTTGAAGAAAAGAGCTTATTTTGAAATGTATGTACTTTAATATTTAATTTTAGAGCTGTTGTCTTCTCTAAAAAGGCAGTTTTTCTAAAAGAAAATTTCAATATAAAAAATTAAATAATTTATAACTTATTAGTCTGAATATTTCCCTAGCTATGAGTGCAGTTATATATTTTTAGCTTAACTTACTCAGAACAAGATAAAAGTAAAGAGCCCAAGCCAAGTCAGCTCTGTGCCATGCTGATTTATGTGTACAGGCCTAGCTAGCTTGCCTTGCACTTAATTTTTGCTTACAAAAATGCAAACGCAGAGGTTTAAGATTATAATATTTACAAAGTTAAACAAAAAATTCATACATGATCCCTGTGTTGTGTTCTTGGCTTCAACAATATTGTACCTAAAAACATTGCTACACCTAGGCCTAGTCCTAGATCTAGGCTACTGTTTTATTTTCAATATTATTTTTCTATTTAATCTGGTAAATAATTTTAAATCCAAAATCCCAATGAGGCTTTAAGTTAGAGTCTAGATTTGTTAAAAGATAAAAATTTAGTCCTGCCACTTTTTTTATTTGCCATGACTAGGGACATGGCGGCAGTGCCTCTAACTCTATGTCTAAGCTACCACACTACTCTGTGCCTAGAGCCACGGCAGCTGTCTCTTTAGCTGTGTGGACTTGCGGCATGGCCGCCGTGTCCCTAGCTCTGTGCATGGGGACATGGTGGCTGTGTTCCTAGTAATCTACCACTCATATGCCTAGGGGCACGGTGGTTGTCTCTGAACAATGGGCTTTAAATGCAACATGATTTGATACATGTACATAAGGTAAGCTCAAATGTTGCCGGTAGTGTCCGTAAAGTCGGTCAAATATTGTGTTGATATTTCTTTTACAATATACTAAAACTCACAAGTATATACTGTGTTGTGGATCCGAGATTGTCTATGTTGGATACACTAACATACATGTATATAAAGTAATTGCACAGCGCTACATGTATTTTTGTAAGGTACTCTAGGCATGGTAGGTAAGAAGTTCAATTCCTAAATTATATTCCTGCAAACAATCAATTTCAACAAAAATGCTCGAGATATATATGCATCGAAAAAAGCAATATTCAATAAAACAAAAAACAAACAAGTTTGCGCGTTCCACAACATAGTATACTTGTGCAATATAGTAGTATAATTTAAAAGGAGTTTTAGTATATTGGATTGACACAATATTTGACCGTCTTTACAGACACTACCGGCAACGTTCAAGCAGATCCTAGACACTTTGTCATCTTACAACTTTGTTATCCACTTGGAAGGTAGGACACTTCGTCATCTAGCCAATTGGCATGCTTCAAAGTTTGGTCAGTTTGTTATCTACTAATAACAAGTAATCAAGTTCGTCATCAATAAAGTGAGGGTAGGGTGGTGGGGCAGAGGTGTGAACACACTTCACACTCTGAATTGTCAAAAATATGTGTAAAAAACTGATTTCATTATGAGTTGAAAGATAGGTGCCAACACAATGTGAGGAGGGGTGTTTCTGTTCTAACTTTGAAAACTTTTGTTTTATAAATGATAAAACACAAGTCTAAGTCTCTTCGTCATCCACCCTCTAAGATATTGGACAGATTGTCATCTGGATGAGGAAGTTGTAAGATGACAAAAGTGTCCAGGTACCAGTTTTAATTATGCCAGTGCCCCTCTATACAATAAATGATAATTCAGATTTTATGTATACTAAATAGCTAAATAAATATGGCAATCTGCATTATAGAGCTCTTTTGCTGATAATTGCTATAGAGATTGGTTGTCTGTGTGATGCTTCAATAAAAAAGCTATTTATTTATTGAGCTTTTAATTTTACTTCTTAGGTACATCGGCATAGATAAAAATATCATATATTGTGTAAATTACATGTTTATTTCAAGGGAATTTATGAATTAATTCAAGTACAATTTATGATAATAAATTTACAAAAGCAGTAAATAACTGTGACTAATCAACTTTAGTTAAACAAAATGAAGCGATCAGTTGAAGTAGAAAATTCTTCATCAATTGAACCTGACCCAATGACTGCCAATGATACACCTGCTGATGAGCCTGAATTGAAACAAGCTAAATTGGAGTCATCAGTATTACCAGTTGATAATGCAGCCACAGCTGCCAAGAGCAGTGACACTGCCCCTGAAAGTTCTCAGGCTTCTATTGCTCTCAGAAGAAAACAAATGAAGAAGGCTGTGCTCATGCTAATGTACTCAGGCTCTGGCTACTATGGTATGCAGCGCAACATGGGCTTTAGCACTATTGAAGGTGTACTTTTTGACTGCCTACTGGCTGGCGGTCACATCAGCCATGACGAGTATGCAGCGCCTGGCAAACTACAGTTTCAACGGGCATCCAAGACTGACAAAGGTGTCTCAGCTTTGGCGCAGGTGAGAATTGCTTTCCACTTGTCTTCCTAGCTTGTTTACTAAGTGCAGTTAGCTATTGACAGAAATTGCACCTTTGTCCATGGACTGTGGGGACGCCACACCGACCCTAAATTACCCCAGAAAATGCTGTTACTCATTTAACAGCTGGGTGAACTGAAGCAATGCAGAGTTAAGTGTCTTGCTAAAGGATACAAGTTGTTAAAGTAAAGTCAGGAATCAAACTCCCGACCTTTAGGTCGTGAGTTCGACGCTCTAACCACTAGGCTACAACTTCATTGGCTAGAACCCCCTTCAAAATACAATTTTGCAAGTTATAGTAGCCAAATTTTCTAAACCAAATCCTTCAATTTTCCTTTGTTTAAGGTGGTGTCGATGAGACTAGACCTCAGCGATGTTGACGCCTTGAAAGCAGACCTGAGCAATCGACTCCCAGCTGAAATTAAACTGCTCGACTTATTTCGAACTACAAAGCATTTCCAATGCAAAGGTCGGGTTAATCATCGCGAATACGCCTACATATGTCCAAGCTACACTTTCGCGTCCAAGAGTCGGCCCATAGACAATTCTTATCGCATCAACACCGAGCAGTTGGAGTCGTTGCGCAACTGCCTTTCGCGCTACAAGGGCACCAAGAACTATTATAATTTCACTTCTGGCCGGCCTGTTGGCGACGCCTCTTGCAATCGTTACGTCATCGAGTTCACGGTCGGCGAGCCGTTCATTCATCAGGACGTTGAATTTGTTGAATTGCGCGTTCGCGGCCAAAGCTTTATGCTGCATCAGATACGCAAAATGGTCGGCCTAGCTGTAGCCATTGTGAAGGGTTATTGCGAGCTAAACGCTATGGACGCCGTGTTTACGTTTAAGTGAGTTTAGTTTGTAATCAGAAGTATATAATAATTTATTTAGTATTTCACGAAGGTCGGATGTTCGCTTCTCGACTTCACTGACCTTCAATTTGTGTCTTTTAGCAAGACACTTAACTCTACATGGCTTCCGTTCACTCAGCTGATGGGTGTGGCTTCCCACAATTAGGGCAATTAGTCCAATTAGGGCAGGTATAATCAATTATAGCTATTATTATTATTATTTATCTCTGAATTTCAGGCGAATGGACGTACCCAAAGCGCCCGGCTTGGGCTTGCTTCTGAATCGCATTCACTACGGAGCCTACAATGAGAAGTATGCCGTTCCTCTAGGCTATCCCACCATCGATTGGGATCGATTCGAAGCTGAAAGGTAACAGATATGGCTTGTTAGTTTGTTTTGCCATTAGATCCCATAGATCTCA
Organism: Macrostomum hystrix; assembly: GCA_950097015.1. Lineage (NCBI taxonomy): Eukaryota > Metazoa > Platyhelminthes > Macrostomidae > Macrostomum > Macrostomum hystrix. The sequence continues at coordinate 882,387 of CATNEN010000011.1, read as the reverse complement.
TAGATTCATCCCACTATCATTCTTATCCCAATCTAGATTCCATATCCAAAATCTAGATTCTTGATTCCAGATCTTAATCTTGATTCCATATCCCAAATCTAGATTCTTGATTCCATATCCCAAATCTAGATTCCATATCCAAGTCTAGATTCCATATCCTTGTCTAGATTCCATATCCCAAATCTAGATTCTTGATTCCAGATCCTAATCAAGATTTCTTATCCTAATCTAGATTCCAAATCCAAAGTCTAGATTCCATATCCTTGTCTAAATTCCATATCCCAAATCTAGATTCCAAATCCCAATCTAGATTCCATATCCCAAATCTAGATTCCAAATCCCTATCTAGATTCCATATCCTTGTCTAGATTTCAAATCCCAATCTAGATTCCATATCCTTGTCTAGATTTCAAATCCCAATCTAGATTCCATATCCTTGTCTAGATGCCAAATCCCAATCTAGATTCCAAACCCCAATCTAGATTCCATATCCCAAATCTAGATTCCAAATCCCAATCTAGATTCCATATCCCAAATCTAGATTCCAAATCCCTATCTAGATTCCATATCCTTGTCTAGATTCCATATCCTTGTCTAAATTCCATATCCCAAATCTAGATTCCAAATCCCAATCTAGATTCCATATCCCAAATCTAGATTCCAAATCCCAATCTAGATTCCAAACCCCAATCTAGATTCCATATCCCAAATCTAGATTCCAAATCCCAATCTAGATTCCATATCCCAAATCTAGATTCCAAATCCCTATCTAGATTCCATATCATTGTCTAGATTCCAAATCCCAATCTAGATTTCATATCCTTGTCTAGATTCCAAATCCCAATCTAGATTTCATATCCTTGTCTAGATTCCAAATCCCAATCTAGATTCCAAACCCCAATATAGATTCCATATCCTAAATCTAGATTCCATATCCCAAATCTAGATTCCATATCCCAAATCTAGATTCCAAATCCCAAATCTAGATTCCAAATCCCAATCTAGATTCCATATCCCAAATCTAGATTCCATATCCCAAATCTAGATTCCAAATCCCAATCTAGATTCCATATCCTTGTCTAGATTCCAAATCCCAATCTAGATTCCAAATCCCAAATCTAGTTTCCAAATCCCAATCTAGATTTCATATCCCAAATCTAGATTCCAAATCCCAATCTAGATTCCATATCCTTGTCTGGAATTCATATCCCAAGTCTAGATTCCAAATCCCAATCTAGATTCCATATCCTAATCTCGATTCCAAATCCCAAGTCTAGATTCCATATCCTTGTCTAGAATTCATATCCCAAGGCTAGATTCCAAATCCTAATCTAGATCTCATTGCCTGTTAGATTCAGTCGGTATTGCTTATTCTGCAAGCAATCTAATTTATAATTTATAAATTTTAAACCGTCTCCGTTAGGATCGAATTCAGATCCAGCCACATCATGCCAGAGATTTATCGCGGCGAAGTTCACGACCGCAGCATGCTAGACTGGCTCAAGACTCTCGTCATGCACTCCTATGATTTTAAAAGACCCGATGGACCGCCGGCTGCGGTAGCGACTAAGCAGCAGCAGCAGCAAGATGCTGTTGCAGAATCTTCTTCAGCCCCTGTTTCTGAGGATGCTCCAGAAGCGACTGCTAGTGTTGTCACCTAGTCTTAAAAACAATAAAAAACTGCCTATAAATTGGCTTCTTAATGGCGATGTGCATTTTATTGCATTGCTTTAAATTGTTTATTAACTATCAAGTAACTAAATTCAGACCCTGATCGGTCATTAAGCTGTAATTATAAACATTTTGCTGAATTCGTGTTAGCTCTTTTAAACGCTATGGTGGCTGCCAGATTTTTGGAGTATTGGAAATTCCAAGCCTTTTTCATCATTTATATTTTGTAATTTTACTAATTAAGTCAACTAATGCTAGTTCTTCAATGATAGGACTTTGCAGAATAGAATTGTGGGTGGAAAATAGAAAGAGAGAAACTATTATCACCGATTATAATATAATGTAATTAAGGGCGTGAAATCCTGCATGATTGATTTTTTTAACCTTCCAGATGCTGTATTCCCTTCTGTTTGAGCCGTTTTATTGGCTGCTGCACTATGCTGCTCAAAGCATCCTGTACGCTGCGCTGCAGTACATTTTCTTCCTAGCTATCGACTGTGTATTTAAAGTGCTGCTTCAGCATGAGGCGTAAGTTTATTTTTAATAACTGCTTTTCCAATTTAAGTCTCGACTGTATTAGGCAATCGGCCTAGATTCAACTGAAGAACAGAAAACTGCGTCTAATCCACAGAGAATCTCCCTAATCCACAGAGAATCTCCCAATCCACAGAAAATCTCCCCAATCCACAGAGAATCTCCCAATCCACAGAAAATCTCCCTAATCCACAGAGAATCTCCCTAATCCACAGAGAATCTCCCCGATCCACAGACAATCTCCCTAATCCACAGAGAATCTCTCTAATCCACAGAGAATCTCCCAATCCACAGAAAATCTCCCTAATCCACAGAGAATCTCCCTAATCCACAGAGAATCTCCCTAATCCACAGAGAATCTCCCCGATCCACAGACAATGTCCCTAATCCACAGAATCTCCCTAATCCACAGAGAATCTCCCTAATCCACAGAGAATCTCCCTAATCCACAGAGAATCTCCCAATCCACAGAAAATCTCCCTAATCCACAGAGAATCTCCCTAATCCACAGAGAATCTCCCTAATCCACAGAGAATCTCCCCGATCCACAGACAATCTCCCTAATCCACAGAGAATCTCCCCGATCCACAGAGAATCTCCCTAATCCACAGAGAATCTCCCTAATCCGCAGAGAATCTCCCAAATCCACAGAGAATCTCCCTAATCCACAGCGAATCTCCCCGATCCACAGACAATCTCCCTAATCCACAGAGAATCTCCCTAATCCACAGAGAATCTCCCAATCCACAGAAAATCTCCCCAATCCACAGAGAATCTCCCAATCCACAGAAAATCTCCCCAATCCACAGAGAATCTCCCTAATCCACAGACAATCTCCCTAATCCATAGAGAATCTCCCCGATCTACAGAGAATCTCCCTAATCCACAGAGAATCTCCCTAATCCGCAGAGAATCTCCCCAACCCACAAAGAATCCCCAATCTACAGAGAATCTCCCTATTCCCAAAGAATTGCCAGGGGTATAAAATCAATATTTGCTGTCTTGTCTCGGTACTATTTTACATAATTACAATGTTATTTATCGCTCCAGAATGATCCCAGGTGCTACAACCTGGCACTACTTCCTAGTCGAAGGCAGCCTTCTGGCAGTCGTAGCTGGTTCTATTCGCTACACCTTAAACATAAGTCCGATGCTACTGTGGACACTATCGGCCTGCAACGTGGCTTACGGCCTGATGAGAGTGTGGCTAGGCCAGCAAGAAATTGTTGCGCTGGCGCGCCGAATAGCTGCCGCGTTTCTGGCCGTTGGATTTTACTTGCATCGTCTCTGGTGTCTGTGGCGATCGCGCCGGCTGCAGGTAATATTTAGTTTGTTTTGTATTGGTCGGTTTAAACAAACCCGGGCTGTAGCCACGAAGTCAAGATTTACGGAAAGGTCGTGAGTTCGAATCTCAGCCCTTATAAAACGACGGGGTTCCTATAAGCCCTGAACTCGATTTTGGGTTCAACAGCCGCAGAGAGAAAAATTAGTGGAATTTCACGCAACTTATTAAACCAGTTTAAGCGTAAACTGCCATACGCCGGTGCCCACACCCCTCCTGTAATTATTATTATTATCAGCATTAGTTGTGGCGTAGAAATTCAGGTTGATGTGACAGCCTCCCTAGTCCACAGACTGAAAAGCTGTACATAGCTGCGACTGTCACTGGCTGTACATCTGGTCCTGCTTGGCTAGGTGTCATTGCTATGTATATTCGCTACAAAAATTAGTTAGCTCCTAATTTGGCCAGAGGTGCAGCCGACAGCACAGCCTCAGCTACTGTGCGGCGCTTCAGAAGGCTGTTTACCGTTGTTCAGTCCATGGACTGGGGGGCGCCACACCCACCCTCAATTACCACGGCCAATACTGTTACCCATTTAACAGCTGAGTGAACGGAAGCAAAACAGAGTAATTTGTCTTGCTAAAGGATTCAATTTGTTCCATTGGAGCCGGGAATCGAACCCTTGACCTTCAACTCGAAAGTCCGAGCTACTAAGCTACTAGGCTTAAATCCCACTTCGCTTCACTCGCGCACACTAGATATCAATCTTTCTTTAAAAAATCTGCAGCAGTGGCCAGAACCGCAGGCATGGCAGCAAGGCTATGGTTACAGCGGTGGCAGTGCCAACTACCTAGCACCTGGAGCTCAATCTGGAACTTGCGCTACGCCACAGATTGGTTACAATAATCGTATAATAAATGCAGCGGCTGCAGGAACCCTTTCATCAACACAGGCGTTGGCATGGCAACCATCGCCTAACGCAGGCACTGGCGGTAGCGTGATTAGCAACCTGTGTCGTCGCTTTGTTGGCCAGCCACCGTTGCAGGATCAACAGCAGTTGGTCGTAGAGCTCCTGAGACCAGTAGGCTTTGTGAATCTTGGCAGCAACTCGTGCTTCATGAATGCCTGCCTGCAGTTACTACTTAACAATGATCGCTTTGTGTCAGCTCTGCGGTCTTGCGGTAGAAATCGATCCGCTTCTGTTACTCACGAAGCTGTACTGGATGCCATGCAAGCTTTGGCTGATCGGTGAGTAATCGGCATCCGAGATTTAATTCTATGGGGGTTGTTTTGCTAGTCTAGTATACTAAATCTTCATATCCTATAACTAGCTTTATGAGCAGATTTAGCGTATGTCTGTCTCTATTAATGCAGTTGGAACTTCACAAAAAGAGTATTGGACAACTGTCATTCAATTAAGCATACCAAAATTGCAGGAGAGCTGCAGGCAATGGCACATCATTTAATGAAAGTAGACCCGTAGCCAGCAAGGAGGCAATTCTTCCGCCCATTTCGCTAACTCCTGAGTGCCCACGCTCACAGGTGTGTACATCTGCCCCGACGTTCTTATCTCCAGGCAGTGTACACTCTCACTGTGCCTTGTAGGTTGTGTCATGTAGGTGGGATCTTGGTGCTAGAGGCAATCGCTTTAGGTCGCTCTGCCACTCACCCCCTCCAATTAAGCTTAGTCGGACACTAGATATGCACAGATTGTGTTCATAAGACTCGTCATATAATTATTTTACAGTCGTCATCGAATCCAACAACAAAGTCGACTGGCCAGTCAACAAGATCACCTAGATGACCATCATTTCGCCTCGCGGAAGCAGCATCACCGTCTTGATCTCCTAGATACTCAGCAGCTTCGACGAGCTCTCGCCCAGCTTTGCCCGCTGGTTCAACCACTCGGCCTGCCGCAGCAGCAGCAGGACGCAGTTGAATTCTTCACTTTACTATTGGACGCCCTGCTTGAAGCCAGCAGAAACTCCGTCGTCTCCAACGGCTTCGATGCGACAATCTGGACGCCGACTTTAGAAAGGCTGAGCCGCGCCTACCCGGATGTGGACATGATTCGTTCATCGGACGCGCGGCTAAGGCTGCTGGATTCGGCCAGCTTAGAGGTGACCTTCGCCCATCAGCCGGCTGACATTCCATCCGGCCTGGCTAACCGCGCCTGCTCGGCCTCCCTAGTCCGGCTGGCTGATCTGCACTGGCTGGAGCGCCGACTAGGCGAGTGCCGCAGCCCGCTGGGTGCGGCGATGGAAGGCCAGATGGTTGACCTGATCCTGTGCGAAGCTTGCCATCGGCTTAGCGCCAAGTGTCAGGCCGTGCTGGCCCTGCCTGTGCCGCTGCCGTTGGAACCGGTTGGCGGAACTGATCCTTGTGTGAGTAGCCAGAACTGATCCTTGTGTGAGTAGCCCAGAACTGATCCTTGTGTGAGTAGCCAGAACTGATCCTTGTGTGAGTAGCCAGAACTGATCCTTGTGTGAGTAGCCCAGAACTGATCCTTGTGTGAGTAGCCAGAACTGATCCTTGTGTGAGTAGCCCAGAACTGATCCTTGTGTGAGTAGCCAGAACTGATCCTTGTGTGAGTAGCCAGAACTGATCCTTGTGTGAGTAGCCAGAACTGATCCTTGTGTGAGTAGCCCAGAACTGATCCTTGTGTGAGTAGCCAGAACTGATCCTTGTGTGAGTAGCCCAGAACTGATCCTTGTGTGAGTAGCCAGAACTGATCCTTGTGTGAGTAGCCAGAACTGATCCTTGTGTGAGTAGCCAGAACTGATCCTTGTGTGAGTAGCCCAGAACTGATCCTTGTGTGAGTAGCCAGAACTGATCCTTGTGTGAGTAGCCAGAACTGATCCTTGTGTGAGTAGCCAGAACTGATCCTTGTGTGAGTAGCCAGAATTGATCCTTGTGTGAGTAGCCAGAACTGATCCTTGTGTGAGTAGCCAGAACTGATCCTTGTGTGAGTAGCCAGAATTGATCCTTGTGTGAGTAGCCAGAATTGATCCTTGTGTGAGTAGCCCAGAACTTTCTCTTGGGGTGTTGTTAATCCTCTAATTACTGATCTTCTGAAATCCCCTAATCCTCAGTTTCTAATCGCACATCTTGATTTCTATCAATTTCAGATGTCTAATCTCGAATTCAAATTAATAATAGTAATAATATAATAATAATAATTGCAGGAGGGCTGCGGGCAATGGCACACCATTTAGTGACAAAATACCTGCAAACTGCGAGGAGGCAATTCTGCCCATTTCACTGACTCCTGAGCACACACGCTCACAGATTCCGCACGCATGCAAACGCTCACACAGGTGTGTACATCTGCCCTGACTTCCTCATCGTCAGGCAGTGTACACTCACTGCGCCTTGGAGGTTGGTCCTCAAGGACGTAAATTTCACCACAAGCCATCAAGCCTTCTCTCCACGGCTGCGCCCCAAATGAATGTGGCCTAGCCGTGGAATCGAACTTAGGGACTTTGGTGCGAGAGGCAAACGCGTTAACCGCTCTGCCACCGACCCCCCTCGAATTCAGATTTCTGAACGCAAGTTTTTTTCCAAGATTCCAAATTTTTATCCAAATTTATCATTCTTGTCCCGAATTGGGATTTCTGATACCGCATTCAACCTATTAAATTGAAGCCCAAAGGCTTAGTTCTGATCCCAAATTCTTACTTCCGATCCAAAATCCATACTTCTGATCCAAAATCCATACTTCCGATCCAAAATCCATACTTCTGATCCAAAATCCATACTTCTGATCCAAAATCCATACTTCCGATCCAAAATCCATACTTCTGATCCAAAATCCATACTTCTGATCCAAAATCCATACTTCTGATCCAAAATCCATACTTCTGATCCAAAATCCATACTTCTGATCCAAAATCCATACTTCTGATCCAAAATCCATACTTCTGATCCAAAATCCATACTTCTGATCCAAAATCCATACTTCTGATCCAAAATCCATACTACTGATCCAAAATCCATACTTCTGATCCAAAATCCATGCTTCTGATCCCAAATTCTCACTTCTGATCCCAACTGTTCCTTATCCCATCGCCAAAAGTCCTCTTACCAACTGACTCCTGCAGCCCGTCAGCCTGACAGACTGCCTATCGAACAGTGTCGGCCAGCTAGAAAGTCTCGGCGGTCTTCGCTGCAGTTTCTGCGCCGCCTCCGCGGCGGATTCGCCAATTGCTGCTGCTGAGGATCCGGAATGGCGCCTGAACAACAATCATCGCCAGCTGCAGCACGTGCAGCGCCGCATGACCATGACCTCCACGCCGGTGGCTGCTGGCTCGTCCAGTCCCTACCACGCCGCTACGCCGATTCGTCGAGGCCAGCCCTACCAGAAGTGCCAGCTGTTTGGAAAACTGCCCCGACTATTAGCTCTGCAGCTAATGCGATGCGTTCCCGCCAGTGGCGGCAATTCTCACCTAAGCCTCACCAAGAATGAGCGACAGGTTGGCAATTATTTGTTATAAAAGCATTTGTAACTATAGGCTTTTAGCCTAGTTGGTGGAGCTTCTGAATTCTAACCAATACGTCGGGAGTTCGAATCTCAGCCTATAGAACCAATCGTAGATTCTGAAGTGCACTTTCTCTCTCCCCGTCTCTCCCCGTGTCTCATCTCTCCCCGTGTCTCATCTCTCCCCGTGTCTCATCTCTCCCTGTGTCTTATCTCCCCCGTGTCTTATCTCCCCCGTGTCTTATCTCCACCTTGTCTCATCTCTCCTCTGTCTCATCTCTCCCCGTGTCTCATCTCTCCTCTGTCTCATCTCTCCCCGTGTCTTATCTCTCCTCTGTCTCATCTCCCTCTGTTTTATCTCTCCCGTGTCTTATCTTCCTTGTCTAATATCTCTCCTCTTCTGTCCCATCTCTCTGCCTAGTGTCTCTAACCCCGTCTCATATCTTTACATTTCCCGTGACCTGCTGCAGTGATGTACATCATTTCTTTGTACGTGGGATACACAAAGTTGCCGACCCGTGTTTAAGACCGTAGATTTTTCAAAGAGGATAAAACAATCGTATCTACACACACAAATTCTCCCATAGGTGAAGATCCCGCTCAGATTAGACTGCTCCAGTCTGTTGCTAAGCAGGAATTCGTCTGATCTGGATGCTGCTGCTGCTGCTGCTGTGTACGAGTTAAGCGGACTGATTCTGCATGAGGGCAGTGGCAGTACTAACAGCGGTCATTACACAGCTCTGTGCCGTTGCCAAGGTCGCTGGTACAATTGCGACGATCACAGCGTTACAGATTGCGGCAATATTGAAAGATTTCTAATTAGCCCCGGTGTTGCATCTGCTGCCTACCTACTGCTGTATGAACTTGTCTAGCTTTTCTTTTCCAATGCTAGCTGACTTACCTACTAATAGTAAGTAAAAATGAATATCTACACTATTTATTTTAAACGGTGTAAATACATGGCTTTTTGTTTCGTAATATTTTGCTCTATCAATTTAGCATTTAAAGACAGTTTAACATGAAAAACTAAAATGGTAGCTTATAATACATTAATATTCAATTCGAAAATGATGAGAAGCTGTTTTTATTTATTTTATTTGTCCATTTGTTTGTTTTGGCCGTATTGGTATAAAAAAATGAATTTCATTATGGCAGCTAAATAAAACAGCAAAATGAAAGAATGTGGTCTTTTGTGAACGTGAATATCGAATTCCTGGATTTTTAGTGGTGGAAAAACTGTTTTACATAATTTATTTTGGATTTCGTGATGATTTAATTAGCGCAATACATTCATAATATTTTTAATTTTGTAAACATAATAAACAAACTTATAACTTCGGTGCTTATAAATTGTCACTGCTCTTCCACATTAATGAGCATTAATGTAGAATAATTAATTTTTTGTTTCTTTTTTGCTTTCTTGTCAATTCAAAGTGAATTATCACACACCTCTATTACTTAGGCGTCAATTATTGCTATAATAAATCCCTACCGTTACCTCCCAGATACTCAAATCCCTACGTTTACTCACTCAAATCCTGAAACCCTTACCGCTACTCTCCCAGATCCTGAAACCCTTACCGCTACTCTCCCAGATCCTCAAACCCTTACCGCTACTCTCCCAATCCTCAAACCCTTACCGCTACTCTCCCAATCCTCAAACCCTTACCGCTACTCTCCCAATCCTCAAACCCTTACCGCTACTCTCCCAATCCTCAAACCCTTACCGCTACTCTCCCAGATCCTCAAACCCTTACCGCTACTCTCCCAGATCCTCAAACCCTTACCGCTATTCTCCCAGATTCTCAAATACTTACCGCTACTCCCTCGGATCCTCAAACCCTTACCGCTACTCTTCCAGATCGTCGGCTTGAACAGCCAGTCCTTCTGATCTGCATGTTATGTCACACTCTTCGGGAGCATTTTTTTATTTACTTCAGATCTGTTTTCTAGTAGGCTAGATAGTACACTACTATTGAGTTTGTTATACTTTGGTCACTTTCAACGTTGAGTCTATGAGCAATGCAAATTCCATGCAAATCCAAGCATTTCCATGTGGGCAATTTTGACTGCATAATCAGGCACAGTTGACAAACTTCCTGTGCCACTGATTTTCACCTGCTTTGTTATTTAAATTCAAATTATCCCGCAGCTATGCAGTAAGGTTCTCAGGTGCAAAGTAACCCCCCTGCGTTTGCTGATTACAAACACTGTAGATTTCAGATATTCATATTCGTTTTTCTTTGGTGTTTTTTAATTAGCTTTAAAAAATAAGTGACGAAAAACACTGCTCGGGTTAAGAACTTTACATTATTAGGGTAATATTTCACATTATTATAGAAGTAATGTTTCATTTGTGCAAACAACCTACAAACTCCATGCAATCGTAAAAGTAGCGCTTTCAGTGTAGTTGCCTGTATGAACTTAAAGCTCTTTTGCGATGAAAGACTGAGGCGCTATATTTTTTGGTTGCTTTTTAGGCTAAGAATTCCGTTGATGAATCCTAAATCGGCTGCTTCTTGTAGCTAATTTCGGTAGGCGGCCTGAGAAAGAGTTGCTAGAAGACATTTGACTACTTGCTAAAACTGACTATCAAGAGAGAGATTGGAACCCTTTCACGAATAATAAGTATAGGTGATTACTAGTAATGTAAATTCGGATTATAATAATCTTATCAATAAATAAATGAATTTTGAATTCTACTCGTAACTTTTCTAATCAGTGACTCAAAGAATCGATAATTCTACCAATCAGTGACTCAAAGAATCGATAATTCTACCAATCAGTGACTCAAAGAATCGATAATTCTACCAATCAGTGACTCAAAGAATCGATAATTCTAACAATCAGTGACTCAAAGAATCGATAATTCTACCAATCAGTGACTCAAAGAATCGATAATTCTAACAATCAGTGACTCAAAGAATCGATAATTCTACTAATCAGTGACTCAAAGAATCGATAATTCTACCAATCAGTGACTCAAAGAATCGATAATTCTACCAATCAGTGACTCAAAGAATCGATAATTCTACCAATCAGTGACTCAAAGAATCGATAATTCTACCAATCAGTGACTCAAAGAATCGATAATTCTACCCATCAGTGACTCAAAGAATCGATAATTCTACCAATCAGTGACTCAAAGAATCGATAATTCTACCAATCAGTGACTCAAAGAATCGATAATTCTACCAATCAGTAACTCAAAAAATCGATAATTCTACCAATCATTAGCACAATTGATCTATAACTACGAGCTATATTAATCAGTAACTCAACTAATCGATAATACTCAGTCTTCAGATTACTAAGTCGATAATTTTAGCAATTGATTACTCTGATTTTACTGATTTTATAACGTAAAATATAGTTTCAAGTCGTATATACATTGACTTCTGTCGGTTAATTTTTCTACGAAATACGATCGATCGCTCAAAAAATCTATATTAGAAAATATTTTCCACTAGTCTATATTTTAATTGAGTGACAGAATTGTCAGACTAAAATGACTGACACTGACATTTAGCTAATCGCTTACAAAGTGCAAACGTTAAAAGCGCTCCACGCTATTTTGTTTTGTATCGGACCTTAGCAAACATCCGACCTGCTATTTCAGCATCACTTTGTCCAAACTCTCATTCCACTCCCACTTTCCTTGATGGGCAATTCTAGTTACCAGGACGCGAATGTGACATCGCGAGGGCGCCAACTCATATTGGGAAGTTTATTCTGGAGAAGGAAAAGGGAGAATTGTCCCTGCCCTGGCCTAGGCGTCACTTATGCGCCAAGAAAGTTGAGTCGACTAGAAATAGCGAATGGGGATTTTTCAGGTGTGAAGGAAAAGCCCACTTCTCAAATCTTGGAAAACGTGCTGAGAAGACTCGTGCAAAGGTCATGGCCCGATTCTTCTTTGCGATTGTGTCTGCATTTCCTAGAAAAATCCTTTTTCATCTGTTAGACGGGTTTGTAAATAGATTTTAATTTACAGGTGCGAAAGACATCTTAGTCTTACGTTTCTAGAGTCAACTTTAAGAAACGACAATGGGGGATTTTACTCCTGTAGTTTTTATCCTCCTATCAGATTTCTTTCCTCATAGCTCATTGGCTGTCTGTTTGCTCTGCAGCTATTCAACCCGACATCAATTGCTCGCTGGCTCTCGTCAATGGCTCACGAAGTGTTACGCTAGCCGTTTTTACAGCTAGTTGTCATGTTACAGATTATTTCTCTCTCACACTCACACACCATCTCACAATGGTTTCTAATAAAAAAGTACTCGCAATGTTCCTCTTTGTCTCCTACCTTTGTCCTGGTTATCTCAAAGCCAGATACGCAGATTATTGTGAATTTATCCCTAGATCCCTAAATACAGGAGTGTCGCCTCTAAGATAGAAATGTCGCCTGTTAGATAGTAGAGTCACCTGTTAGATAGGAGTGTCACCTGTTGGATAGGAGTGTCACCTGTTGGATAGGAGTGTCACCTCTTGGATAGGAGTGTCACCTGTTAGATAGGAGTGTCACCTGTTAGATAGTAGTGTCACCTGTTAGATAGTAGTGTCACCTGTTAGATAGGAGTGTCACCTGTTGGATAGGAGTGTCACCTGTTAGATAGGAGTGTCACCTGTTAGATAGTAGTGTTACCTGTAGTGCAGTGCTTTTTTACTGAATATAATATAAAGTAGCTACAAAATTCATCATAGTTGGTTTTAGTTTTGTCTGCTTTGACACACTTTTTTTCTCAGCTATTCACCACAATAATTTGCATTCAAAGCCAGCCCACTTTGTCCTACCCTTATTCTGCTTTCATACTTTTCGTCTATTATCGGCATTAGACACTGCAGCATTAGCATAGCAACCGCAGTCAGAGCTTTATGTCTGCCCATTGCCAACTGTTTCTGTTACTGCTCTTTGGCTTAGGCTGCATATATTTATTCTTCAGGTATAGTGTACATATAGGGAGGGGCATTCTCTACTGAACTCTTCAGCAATCTCGACGACTTTATTATAACTTATAAAAAAGACAACTTGTTCTTGTTTATACTGTCCGTCGGTGTACTTGCTTTGCTAGGTTTTAGCATATCGAAGTTTCGACGAAACTTTTGACATTAACGGATCGTTGTAATTAAAAGAACTCTTCACAATCATTATATATAACTTCTTTCATATTAAAAGGTTAATTAATTGGAGATTGAAATCAAATCTAATCGAGTCGACTAGGTTGACAGCCACTAAAAAATGTTCCCTGCTAATTAGCACCTATCAGCTCAGCTTATCTCTCCAATTATTCGCCCTTAATTGGGTGCAATTAAATCGGACGTCAACAAACTTCACTCGTTTCTATTTCGGCACAAAATAATCATTTTAAAAAACTTATGAGGCAAGACAGGGGAGAGATGAGACATAAGAGAGACGAGACTGGGGAGAGATGAGACATAAGAGAGACGAGACTGGGGAGAGATGAGACATAAGAGAGACGAGACTGGGGAGAGATAAGACATAAGATAGACGAGACTGGGGAGAGATGAGACATAAGAGAGACGAGACTGGGGAGAGATGAGACATAAGAGAGACGAGACTGGGGAGAGATGAGACATAAGAGAGACGAGACTGGGGAGAGATGAGACATAAGAGAGACGAGACTGGGGAGAGATGAGACATAAGAGAGACGAGACTGGGGAGAGATGAGACATAAGAGAGACGAGACTGGGGAGAGATGAGACAGGGGCGAGATGATACAGGGGAGAGGTAAGACAAGAGAGAGACAAGATAGTGGAGTGATGACACAGGGGAGAGATGAGACTGGCAGAGAGACAAGACTGGGGAGAGATTCGTCGAAGCTTGTCGACCCGTTCTAAAGGAACATAAATTAGTACAAAAACAGCTCAAGATTCAAACGTTAGAAAAAGTCTCGGCTTTCACAAAGCGTCCATACTTGCCATTTATTCAATTGTTGACAATTAGAAACGCACTGTTAGGCAAACATTGAAACCATGCATTTTAAATAAGTCATGATGTTAAATATACGAGTAACAAAAACCTACATTTTAAGTATTTTAAGCAATTTCTTACTGAAAGATAGGTGAGACTATCTACTAATTTGATCAAGAATTTACAAAGCAATAGGCCACTTTGGTGAAGTAATTATTGTGTCATTTTGAATTAAAGACAATCTTTAACTTTATGTTTTGTTAAAATTATTCACATCAGATTTCACGGCAAAGTAAAAGTATGAACTAACAGTTTTAATATTAAACTATAACTATAAAATGTGCAAATAAAGAGTGCAAAAAGCATTTAATAAAGCAGACAGTCTAATTATAAATATGGTCTTTTTTCTGTTTATCGATGTGAATATACGAGTATAAACCATTGTGTTCATGAATAAAATATGTTATACGAGCTACATAGCGATATTACGAGCCTAGCTAGCTTTATTTTTATTTCATAATTAATGCATCAAATAGAGAACAATATGCGCATAATTAATGTGGCTTGATTGCATACTTACTTAATATATTATAGTTTGTAGTATTTCCATTGGGCTCTTAAAAGCAGTAGCGATTTTGTGTTACAGTTGCAATAGTATTGTGCGCACAAGCATGTATTTAATGCGGCTTTTGTGTTCCAATAAAACAATTCTCTGTACATTTTCTCAGTCCTTGGTCTCTGACCTTCAACTGTGAAGGCTTTCTAAACTGACAAGGCTGGAAAACTTGGACGGAAATCTGTGCTGATTTTTACGTGAGATTTGATAGGAAAATTAAAACAGAACAATAAAGCAAAAGAACGCAAAAGAACCACGGGACGGAGAACCAATCTGGAAACTTTCCATCCCTAACTGATAACACTGGTCAATTAACAAACTTAAAAAAGCGAATGTAAAGACATATTTTAATGAGCAACAGCGAATTCTTTGGTCGCTTGGGTCTCAGAACACCGTCTTGGACCTGCTCAGGGCGCCCTCACCCTGCTTGCTTGGCACTCCGGTCCTCGTATAGAATGTGTCATTGATGAGCCGGGTGCGACCGAATGGCGGCTTCTTGATGTCCTCGATCTTGATGACATCGCCGAGCTTCCAACCGTACTCCCAGGAGGACACGATGGGGAACTGATACTTGTCCTCTGGCGCCTTGTCGGTCCGCTGTCTCAGGTACTGGGTCCTGGTGATTTGATTCGAAATCAGAGTGCTTTAGACAATAATTTTTACCTGTTCTAAAGAATGTCCACCGGTTAGAAAATCATGTGTACCTAACATCCTATTAAAAAATCGTGTGTAGTTATTAGACACCGTTGTGTACCTGTTAGACGTGGATGTGTACCTATTAGACAAGATTGTGCACCTATTAGACAAGATTGTGCACCTGTTAGACATGGATTTGTACCTGTTAGACATTTAGAAGATATAAGTAAGGTTATACCGAATCTAAAAATATTGAACAGTGATCAATCACTAATTAATAAAAAAAGTGGCTGACTCACCTGCCCTTGCCCTCACGGCTGAAACCCTCGTACAGCAGCTGTCGAGTCTTGGGCGAAATCGGGCGCATCTCCACGCAGAGCTCCTGACTGTCGCCCTGTAGCCGTCCGATGGCGTCCAGCACTTCCTGGTTCTCGTCGCGCTTCGGCTTCAGATGCTTCTGCGCCTTGAACTTGTCCACCTGCTGCCGCAGCTCCTCAGTCATGGTTGGCGCCATCTCCAGCTTCTTCTTGAACACCTCCATCTGGCGGCTCCTGTGCTCCGCCGGCTGGCCGCCAGCCTCGGCCGCCAGGCGCTCCCTCTCGGCCTTCTTCTTCAGGTACCAGTGCAGCTGAGAGTCGCGCTCCTTCGTGTACCGCTCCTCCAGACTCTTCTGAGCTGCGATGTCGGCCGGATAGTTTCTGGACATGTTTCTGCCGCAGCGAGCCTTGATCTCTCTTACCGACTCTCTTCAAACTCGTTGCTTTCTTGCTGACCATGGCGCCCACCTATTTACAGGTGTGGCAAAATAACTGCCCTCCAGCCCAAGCCCAGTCGCCCAATAGACTCAAGGCTCCAACTAGCCAATCGTTTTGCAGTCCACACTAAACTCTGCTATTATTTCGCTATCTAACAACCTATTCTCTACTTTTTTACCTTGACAACCGACTAGCAATGCAATTCTGCCTCTGTCTCCATTGCACTGCTCTTGCTTGCTAAGAATTTAAGCGCTCTATCTCTCTCTCTGCACGTTAGTGATCTTAT
The DNA here is from genome assembly GCA_950097015.1 of Macrostomum hystrix. Lineage (NCBI taxonomy): Eukaryota > Metazoa > Platyhelminthes > Macrostomidae > Macrostomum > Macrostomum hystrix. Next base: position 866,201 of record CATNEN010000011.1, on the reverse strand, counting down.
GAACAACTCGATTTCATTGCTTTGGGCGAGAAAGAAAGCTGGAGAGACAGAGAGACAACTTGCGCACCGCGAGATCTTATCGCCTCAGCTTTTCGAAACCGTTTCTGTTGCTCTACTCTTTCTACAGCGAAGAAAATAAACATCCAGAATCTTTCCCTCTGGCTAGGCAAGAAATTTTTTATGGCACAAAGTATAACATTGGCAAAGCAAAACTTTTACTCTGTCTACTCATAGTAGCCATTGCAAAATTTCTTGCTCTACGAGACCCTCCGATTTGTTCCTTTCCTAGATCGCCAGATTAAATTTGCCACTTTGCCAGATCGTCAGACCAAAGTCGCCACTCTCCCAGATCGTCAGACCAAAGTCGCCACTCTCCCAGATCCTCAGATTAAAGTCGCCACTCTCCCAGATCCTCAGATTAAAGTCGCCACTCTCCCAGATCCTCAGACTGAAGTCCGCAATCTCCCTGACACTCAAACTGAAGTCGCCCAGATCTCCCAGATCCTCAGACTGAAGTCACCACTCTCCCAGATCCTCAGACTGAAGTCACCACTCTCCCAGATCCTCAGACTGAAGTCACCACTCTCCCAGATCCTCTGATTAAAGTCCACACTCTCCCAGATCCTCAGAATAAAGTCCACACTCTCCCAGATCCTCAGATTTGAGTCCACACTCTCCCAGATTCTCTGATTAAAGTCCACACTCTCCCAGATCCTCTGATTAAAGTCCACACTCTCCCAGATCCTCTGATTAAAGTCCACACTCTCCCAGATCCTCAGTTTGATGTCTCTACGTTTCGAGATCCACAACAAAGAAAGGTGCCTTTCTTTAATTGTTTTTTTACTTTTTCCTAAAATTTTACTTAAAGTGTTCAAAACGATCAATCTCTTAAAGTACTAAAGCGCAGAGGCTGTTAGATTCACTGCGTCATGCCTGCTGTTTATCTTCAGATTTCACATTTTTTTCTCCCAGTTTGACCTTATTTTTGTTTCCCCAGTTACTAAGCGTTATAGTACGTGCTATTCTGGACAAGAATTGGCATTCAGTGGTTAAGGGCTGCTTTTGTCTGGTTTAGTCACAATGTTCCGGCACCAACACGGCTCGTCACGTTTTCCTGGCGACCAGCAATCAGCTATATCAATAGCGGACATATAAATAATGTCAATGTCACAGCAGCAACAAGAGAAAACATACGATTATTGCATTATTTTTTCACTGGAACTGTAATATTTTATGTAGAGCTTGAAAACACCGATTTTAATACCTATACCTACCTATTGGAGGTCGGTGGCAGAGCGGTTAACGCCTTTGCCTCTCGCATCAAGGTGCCTAAGTTCGATTCCACGGCGAGGCCACATTCTTTTGGGTCGCAACCGCGGAGAGAAGGCTTGGAGGCTTGTCGTGCAATTTACGCCTTCGAGGGCCAACCTCCAAGGCACAGTGAAAGTATACACTGCCTGACGATGAGAAAGTCAGGGCAGATGTACACACCTGTACATTATCTGTGTGCGTGTGTGCTCAGGAGTCAGCGAAATGGGCAGAATCGCATGTGGACTTTAGTCCGAGGCGATATGAGAAATTATTTTGAGTTTGGACCTGCTTTGGTACCTGTTTTGTCAAGTCTGTTGTCAAGTTCTAACAAAAAATTTAGTCTTTTCCGATACCCCAAAACGGCCATTTCACTTGAAAGATAAGGCGATAGGCATCTTGTACTAGTTGTAAGCCCGAGACAACTTTCGCAGCGCCGCATCAATGCAATGAAGATAAGTTACAGAATTTGGCTTACAAATCTGGGACAACATGGACAGTGTGGTGCACACGAGACATGTGCTTGCAGAAATATGCTGCTTGCATGCATGCGGAAACATGATCAGTAATGCTAGCTAGTGTGTGGCACGGCCTTATTTGACATTCACAGCAGAAGCAGCAGCAGCAGAGGCTTCAATGTCATAATCTGGCTATCTCTATCTAGCCTTATAAGAATGGCGCATAAAGTAACAGGCCTGCATTTGTACACATTATACCAACAGGAACAGCACGGCGTACACAATTTGCCTAAATGCGCCCAACGTGCGGATAGCAATGCACTACAATACACTAAGCAAGTCCTAAAATCAAGAAGCCCATTGCGGATGTAGAAAAGAGAGAATTCGCATGTACCCATGCCTAAGTGCTGGTCAAGCGGGTTGAACGTATTAGACTTTGTTGCGAATCGGGTTTTTTCGGGACTGAAAATACACCAGAAAATGGCTGGTCCAATTTTACTAATGCCAGTCAAAGGCTGGACAAGGCAGCAATGCGCTAAACAGCTGAACATTTCGCTAGGGAGGATTTGCAGCTCCGACCGTGCGAAATTATTGACTGATGAAAGATAAATAATCATTTGGCTTAACTCCAGACAGTCCGGGCGCTTAGGCAAAGCAATTTTCTAAATTGTAAACGGTGCATGCTTAAAGCTTTTTTAAAGCATTATCGAAATACAACAGTTTGACACGCTTCTTCCTGTTAAAGAACGCTTTAGAAAAGGGCCACTCCAATCAGAGGATCTGGAAGAGTTGTGATTTAATCTGAGGATCTGGGAGAGTGGCGACTTTAATAATATGAGGATCTGCGAGAGTAGCGACTTTAATCTGAGGATCTTGGAGAGCTGTGATTTAATCTGAGGATCTGGGAGAGCTGTGATTTAATCTGAGGATCTGGGAGAGTTGTGATTTAATCTGAGGATCTGGGAGAGTGGCGACTTTAATAATATGAGGATCTGCGAGAGTAGCGACTTTAATCTGAGGATCTTGGAGAGCTGTGATTTAATCTGAGGATCTGGAAGAGTTGTGATTTAATCTGAGGATCTGGGAGAGCTGTGATTTAATCTGAGGATCTGGGAGAGCTGTGATTTAATCTGAGGATCTGGGAGAGCTGTGATTTAATCTGAGGATCTGGGAGAGCTGTGATTTAATCTGAGGATCTGGGAGAGCTGTGATTTAATCTGAGGATCTGGGAGAGTGGCGACTTTAATAATCTGAGGATCTGCGAGAGTAGCGACTTTAATCTGAGGATCTGGGAGAGTAGCGACTTTAATCTGAGGATCTTGGAGAGCTGTGATTTAATCTGAGGATCTGGGAGAGCTGTGATTTAATCTGAGGATCTTGGAGAGCTGTGATTTAATCTGAGGATCTGGGAGAGCTGTGATTTAATCTGAGGATCTTGGAGAGCTGTGATTTAATCTGAGGATCTGGGAGAGCTGTGATTTAATCTGAGGATCTGGGAGAGTGGCGACTTTAATAATATGAGGATCTGCGAGAGTAGCGACTTTAATCTGAGGATCTGGGAGAGCTGTGATTTAATCTGAGGATCTGGGAGAGCTGTGATTTAATCTGAGGATCTGGGAGAGTTGTGATTTAATCTGAGGATCTGGGAGAGCTGTGATTTAATCTGAGGATCTGGGAGAGCTGTGATTTAATCTGAGGATCTGGGAGAGCTGTGATTTAATCTGAGGATCTGGGAGAGCTGTGATTTAATCTGAGGATCTGGGAGAGTGGCGACTTTAATCTGAGGATCTGGGAGAGTGGCGACTTTAATCTGAGGATCTGGGAGAGTGGCGACTTCAATCTGAGGATCTGGGAGAGCTGTGATTTAATCTGAGGATCTGGGAGAGTTGTGATTTAATCTGAGGATCTGGGAGAGCTGTGATTTAATCTGAGGATCTGGGAGAGCTGTGATTTAATCTGAGGATCTGGGAGAGTTGTGATTTAATCTGAGGATCTGGGAGAGTGGCGACTTCAATCTGAGGATCTGGGAGAGTGGCGACTTTAATCTGAGTATCTGGGAGAGTTGTGATTTAATCTGAGGATCTGGGAGAGTTGTGATTTAATCTGAGGATCTGGGAGAGTGGCGACTTTAATCTGAGGATCTGGGAGAGTGGCGACTTTAATCTGAGGATCTGGGAGAGTGGCGACTTTAATCTGAGGATCTGGGAGAGTGGCGACTTCAATCTGAGGATCTGGGAGAGTTGTGATTTAATCTGAGGATCTGGGAGAGTGGCGACTTTAATCTGAGGATCTGGGAGAGTGGCGACTTCAATCTGAGGATCTGGGAGAGCTGTGATTTAATCTGAGGATCTTGGAGAGCTGTGATTTAATCTGAGGATCTGGGAGAGCTGTGATTTAATCTGAGGATCTGGGAGAGTGGCGACTTTAATAATCTGAGGATCTGCGAGAGTAGCGACTTTAATCTGAGGATCTTGGAGAGCTGTGATTTAATCTGAGGATCTGGGAGAGTTGTGATTTAATCTGAGGATCTGGGAGAGCTGTGATTTAATCTGAGGATCTGGGAGAGTTGTGATTTAATCTCAGGATCTGGGAGAGTGGCGACTTTAATCTGAGGATCTGGGAGAGTGGCGACTTCAATCTGAGGATCTGGGAGAGTTGTGATTTAATCTGAGGATCTGGGAGACTTGTGATTTAATCTGAGGATCAGGGAGAGCTGTGATTTAATCTGAGGATCTGGGAGAGCTGTGATCTAATCTGAGGATCTGGGAGAGCTATGATTTAATCTGAGGATCTGGGAGAGTTGTGATTTAATCTGAGGATCTGGGAGAGCTGTGATTTAATCTGAGGATCTGGGAGAGCTTTGGTTTAAACTGAGGATCTGGGAGAGCTGTGATCTAATCTGAGGATCTGGGAGAGCTATGATTTAATCTGAGGATCTGGGAGAGTTGTGATTTAATCTGAGGATCTGGGAGAGCTGTGATTTAATCTGAGGATCTGGGAGAGCTATGATCTAATCTGAGGATCTGGGAGAGCTATGATTTAATCTGAGGATCTGGGAGAGCTATGATTTAATCTGAGGATCTGGGAGAGTTGTGATTTAATCTGAGGATCAGGGAGAGCTGTGATCTAATCTGAGGATCTGGGAGAGCTGTGATTTAATCTGAGGATCTGGGAGAGCTTTGGTTTAATCTGAGGATCTGGGAGAGCTGTGATTTAATCTGAGGATCTGGGAGAGCTGTGATTTAATCTGAGGATCTGGGAGAGCTGTGATCTAATCTGAGGATCTGGGAGAGCTTTGGTTTAAACTGAGGATCTGGGAGAGCTGTGATTTAATCTGAGGATCTGGGAGAGCTTTGGTTTAAACTGAGGATCTGGGAGAGCTGTGATTTAATCTGAGGATCTGGGAGAGCTTTGGTTTAAACTGAGGATCTGGGAGAGCTGTGATTTAATCTGAGGATCTGGGAGAGCTTTGGTTTAAACTGAGGATCTGGGAGAGCTGTGATTTAATCTGAGGATCTGGGAGAGCTGTGATTTAATCTGAGGATCTGGGAGAGCTGTGATTTAATCTGAGGATCTGGGAGAGTTGTGATTTAATCTGAGGATCTGGGAGAGTTGTGATTTAATCTGAGGATCTGGGAGAGCTTTGGTTTAAACTGAGGATCTGGGAGAGCTGTGATTTAATCTGAGGATCTGGGAGAGCTGTGATTTAATCTGAGGATCTGGGAGAGCAGTGATTTAATCTGAGGATCTGGGAGAGCTGTGATTTAATCTGAGGATCTGGGAGAGTTGTGATTTAATCTGAGGATCTGGGAGAGCTGTGATTTAATCTGAGGATCTGGGAGAGCTGTGATTTAATCTGAGGATCTGGGAGAGCTGTGATTTAATCTGAGGATCTGGGAGAGTTGTGATTTAATCTGAGGATCTGGGAGAGTTGCGACTTTAATCTTAGGATCTGATGAAAGCGGCAATTTCAACGTGAGGATTTTTAAGAGATGCGACTTTAGGACTCATGATATTTGAGAGATGAGAATTTAGTCTGAGGATCTGGGAAATTAATGACATTAATCTGAAGATTCAGATTCTCAAATTTTAGCATTTCGATTTGATTTTTAATCCCTTTTATCCCAAAAAGGTTTTTGTTTCGTGAAGCTAGTCAGGAAATTTTACACCTCACTTTAGGAAGATGACAAATAATGCGACATTATCACACAGGATAGTGAAATAGCTGGTTTTTTACCACGAGCGCCCGCCCATTGGGCATCGAGTTTGTCAACCCCTCCCTCTCCTTTTCCCTTTCCCCCAAAATCTTAAAAAGCACCATCTGCCCATGGTTTCTCATATGCTGTAAGGGCCAGGACCTGAATATTGTGAGGCTTTTACGAATAGTCACCATATTAGCTCGCTATATCATACTCTGTTTCGACGCAATGAATGCCCAGAGCGCATTTATTCAGCTGAGATCAAATGCACAGAGCAGCAACTACCAGGTAAGTCATCGGTAAACCGATGAGTCTGTTGCTTTTTATTAATTTCTCTTTTTTTCTGATAACCTGATCTCATACCGGTTCTGCCTAGATAGATATCTGTATGAGATATTAAAATGCTTCAATATATAGCTTTTAAATGTCTCACATCTCAAGCTAATGCAGTCTCGAGTTACTAGATATTCGATTAAGAATTTCAATTTTGAATCGGAAGATCGAAATGAAATGCCTTTTTGCTGAGCCTCCTGTTGTAGCTTTATTGGTTCAACATACGAGCTACATTGCTAAACATGCCAAATTTGACAATTTCATCGACAGAACTTCAATTTGAATTAGTCGAAGGTCGGCACCAATCAGGAATTGCGACAGAGCGCCTGCGACCCCACGCACCCACCCCACCTCCGAATAGCCCTTAGCCAATCAGAATTGTCCAATCACTAATTCGCCCAGCCCGAATAAGCTGCGCTAAAAAGCAATGTACTTCTCACGATCGGTGCTTTCGTGCTCAAAGACCGGCTCATTAACAGTCGGAGGCGGCTGTTTCAGATCCGATTCGGCAAGAAATTTCGGTTTCGGGGGCAGATACCTGCAGCCAACCTCCATGGGTTTCTATGTGAGAGGCCTGGTTGCTAGGGGTATCTCGATAACGCGGGGATTGCTAGCGACAGATGGCCTCAATAATGCTCATAGCTGCTTCATATGCTACTCTAACTAAAACTAACAAAAACTTATACTTTATTCGCTAATATTTATCGCTAGATAAAGTCTGCGTTTACGTTTAATATTTTATTTTATTTTCCTGGACACACGCTTATAAATGAGACACAAAAGTATTACTTTTAGACACACAAGTTGATCTGTTAGACACATAATGACGTGTTAGACATACGATAACCTGTTAGACACATAATGACGTGTTAGACATACGATAACCTGTTAGACACAGGCTCTGTTTACTGGCCCAAATACGCTCGTAATGACTAGCCATTGGCACTTAAATTTTCCGTAGCAATCCAAGGCCCAGCTGTGTATAAAAATCCTTGACAAAGGCGACTTTTTTTGTAAGATTTTGTTCATTTTTGCATAGTTGGCATAAAAATAGTGGAAATAGCCTCACTAATAGCCGCCAATAATTTATGCTTCCAACTTTCGTATGCTGAAATATAACCTTGCTTTCATCAATGGCGCCAGTAATTTACTTCAGTTTGTTATAATGTTAGATTTTGCAATTCCAGAAACTAGTAATTTCTATGGGGGGAATGCTTGGAAATTTCACTGCTGCAGTTAGAAGGCCCACTTCAACTTTGGCGATTGTCTGCTTTTCTAGCAATTCACTGCATGCGATGATGAATTTGGGAAATTTTCCTCATCGTTTTGCCCCATTCCCAAATGTCCCCGCTTCGCTTTAGTTTTAGGTTCGCGTTTTTTAAAGTACAACTGAAACCAGAAGATCAGAATGTCAAAGCCGCATTATAAATAGTTAATTTGGCGGGGCAGCATCCTGCCCTGAGCACAGTTCATGCAGCTCATCTCACTCGCTTGTCGTGTGCCTTTTCAGGAAGACATAGAATGCAAATTTTGATTGCTCAGCCATTTCCCAGATTCATTTGGGAGATTTCCCTCACAGCCAAATAGATCCCTATTTGGATCGGGATGGGGATCTGAAGGGAAATCTGAACAATCTAACCGCAGAATGGCTGTCCGTTTTCTTGGCTAAAGTGCAAATCTGGGATTGGGATTTATCATAGTTTAATTAATGTTAGTTTCTCGCTAGCATTGAACGCTGCGAAACTAGCGTTGAAGCTATGGGTTTCTGGAATCTGTGTGCTTTTTGCTGGTGTGTTTCCTGTGAGTTTATTGTGAGTTGCTTCTGAGTTTCTTGTATCCCGCTATGATTTTTTCTGTCTTTATTTGATATTTATTGTGTCAAATGTTTATTTGATCGTGTGTTTATTTAAGTCGTGTGGTCATTGTGTCGAATATTTATTCGATCGTGTGTTTATTTAAGTCGCGTGGTCATTGTGTCAAACATTTATTCGATCGTGTGTTTATTTAAGTCGTGTGGTCATTGTGTCAAATATTTATTCGATATTTATTCGAATAACCACGTGTTTATTTAAGTCGCGTGGTCATTGTGTCAAATGTTTATTCGATCGTGTGTTTATTTAGGTCGCGTGGTCATTGTGTCAAATGTTTATTCGATCGTGTGTTTATTTAGGTCACGTGGTTATTGTGTCAAATGTTTATTTGTGTGTTTATTTTTTCTAGTATTTTTATGTCTTTTATGCATTGTGTCGGGTATTCACTAACACTGGTGTGTGTTTATTGTGTCGTGGGATCATTGAGTTTTGTGCCTATGCTGTCATGTGTTCAGTGAGTCGTGTGTTTATTGTGGTCGTGTAGATAAATTTATATTTTATGCATTTAATAATTTTTAAGCTCTTTAACAATTATATCTGTCGCTGTGTTTGGAGTCACATATCGAGTCGAATCGTAAAAGTTCAGCCACGTGATCAAGTCGTGACAGACGACAAGCAGCTGCATCTATCGCCCTGAACCCGCACAGTCCAACAGACCGTCTGCCTTGTCTGAGAAGAGTCTAAACGTGACTTTTCACAAGATTTAGATATCGAGAAAATTAGCATATAATTGGGTAAGCGACGATTCTGTACACTACTGTGCTCAGCTGAGAAGCTAATTCAAGACTTTAGCTTTCGGCGAGATATTTTTCGCCGTTCGTTGAGCAGAACCAATCATTGTGGTTGGCTGATTTCTCGCTGATCAACAGAAACTAGACGGGCAATATGAGCTCCCTAATTTGAGGGTTTGTCAGTAGCTTTACATAGATTACTGCCGATTCCAAACAATTATGTGCCCTCGTATTGTTCTTCTTCATTAGTTCTTCTAGTTGTGCTTAACAGTAGAACTACGAAGGGGGGAGGAATTTCCCCCCCCCCTGACATTTTTTTTGCTGCACCCGAACGGAACAATCCAAGCACACGAAACTCAAGAACACGGGCCAACTTTTTGTTGCGCATCTTCTGAAACAAGAAACAAGTCGCCAGCTCTTCAGACCGTCGAGATATTCAATGTTTCTGGCCGAAGGTCCGATTTTTCCCATAAGAGCTAGTGAGTTTCATACACCCCTATACACGAATTTGCACTGCGCCTCAGTGCGGCCTTTCCAGACCTTCAAACTTTATCAGCATGTCACCCGAATGTGCCTGCATCATCTCCGTCTTTGGTGGTCACCTACCTTTATCTAGACGGACTGCGGGACCTTCAAATGCAAAAAAATGTGGAAATAGGCCACTCTGGACACCCTGACGCGAATTTCTAAAATTTCACTGCTGAAGCCTAAATATTAGGCGCAGCTCAACCACAGTACACCATCGCCTAGTCTGTCAACCAATCAGTCACCACCCTACGCGGTTAGCTTTCAGGCGCTGCCAAAAATGTTCTCAGGGGGGGGGTAAATCCCCCCTTGGTATAAACACGGGCGGCAAAATGGCTTGGTAGTCCTACTGTTAATCTAAATATGCTCGAATTCTTTCCTATAACATGCTTTTTGTTTATTATTTTTCAGTTCTCTTCAGTCTTTTTCAATCTTCTTCATTTTTCTTCAGTCTTCTTCAGACTTCTTCTTCGTCTTCTTCAGTCTTCTTCAGTCTTCTTCATTTTTCTTCAGTCTTCTTCAGTCTTCTTGAAACTTCTTCAGTCTTCTTCAGTCTTCTTGAGACTTCTTCAGTCTTCTTCAGACTTCTTCACACTTCTACAGTGTTCTACAGACTTCTTCAAACTTCTTCAGACTTCTTAAGTCTTCTTCAGACTTCTTCAGACTTCTACAGACTTCTTCAAACTTCTTCAGACTTCTTAAGTCTTCTTCAGTCTTCTACAGACTTCTTCAGTCTTCTTCAGTCTTCTTCAGTCTTCTTCAGTCTTCTTCAGACTTCTTCTTCGTCTTCTTCAGTCTTCTTCAGTCTTCTTCATTTTTCTTCAGTCTTCTTCAGTCTTCTTGAGACTTCTTCAGTCTTCTTCAGGCTTCTTCAGTCTTCTTCAGACTTCTTCTTCGTCTTCTTCAGTCTTCTTCAGTCTTCTTCATTTTTCTTCAGTCTTCTTCAGTCTTCTTGAGACTTCTTCAGTCTTCTTCAGTCTTCTTGAGACTTCTTCAGACTTCTTCAAACTTCTTCAGACTTCTTAAGTCTTCTTCAGACTTCTTCAGACTTCTACAGACTTCTTCAAACTTCTTCAGACTTCCTAAGTCTTCTTCAGTCTTCTACAGACTTCTTCAAACTTCTTCAGACTTCTTAAGTCTTCTTCAGTCTTCTACAGACTTCTTCAGTCTTCTTCAGAATTCTTCAGACTTCTACAGACTTCTTCAGTATTCTTCAGACTTCTTCAGTCTTCTTCAGTCTTCTTCAGAATTCTTCAGTCTTCTACAGACTTCTTCAAACTTCTTCAGTCTTCTTCAGACTTCTACAGACTTCTTCAGTCTTCTTCAGACTTCTTCAAACTTCTTCAAACTTCTTCAGTCTTCTTTAAACTTCTTCAGTCTTCTTCAGACTTCTTCAGACTTCTTCAAACTTCTTCAGTATTCTTCAGACTTCTTCAAACTTCTTCAAACTTCTTCAAACTTCTTAAGTCTTCTTCAGACTTCTACAGACTTCTACAGACTTCTTCAGTCTTCTTCAGTCTTCTACAGACTTCTACAGACTTCTTCAGTTTTCTACAGACTTCTTCAGTCTTCTTCAGTCTTCTTCAGACTTCTACAGACTTCTTCAGTCTTCTACAGACTTCTTCAGTCTTCTTCAGTCTTCTTCAGACTTCTTCTTCGTCTTCTTCAGTCTTCTTCAGTCTTCTTCATTTTTCTTCAGTCTTCTTCAGTCTTCTTGAGACTTCTTCAGTCTTCTTCAGTCTTCTTGAGACTTCTTCAGACTTCTTCAAACTTCTTCAGACTTCTTAAGTCTTCTTCAGACTTCTTCAGACTTCTACAGACTTCTTCAAACTTCTTCAGACTTCTTAAGTCTTCTTCAGTCTTCTACAGACTTCTTTAGTCTTCTTCAGAATTCTTCAGACTTCTACAGACTTCTTCAGTATTCTTCAGACTTCTTCAGTCTTCTTCAGTCTTCTTCAGTCTTCTTCAGAATTCTTCAGTCTTCTACAGACTTCTTCAAACTTCTTCAGTCTTCTTCAGACTTCTTCAGACTTCTTCAAACTTCTTCAGACTTCTTCAAACTTCTTCAGTCTTCTACAGACTTCTACAGACTTCTTCAGTTTTCTACAGACTTCTTCAGTCTTCTTCAGTCTTCTTCAGACTTCTACAGACTTCTTCAGTCTTCTACAGACTTCTTCAGTCTTCTTCAGTCTTCTTCAGACTTCTTCTTCGTCTTCTTCAGTCTTCTTCAGTCTTCTTCATTTTTCTTCAGTCTTCTTCAGTCTTCTTGAGACTTCTTCAGTCTTCTTCAGTCTTCTTGAGACTTCTTCAGACTTCTTCAAACTTCTTCAGACTTCTTAAGTCTTCTTCAGACTTCTTCAGACTTCTACAGACTTCTTCAAACTTCTTCAGACTTCTTAAGTCTTCTTCAGTCTTCTACAGACTTCTTTAGTCTTCTTCAGAATTCTTCAGACTTCTACAGACTTCTTCAGTATTCTTCAGACTTCTTCAGTCTTCTTCAGTCTTCTTCAGTCTTCTTCAGAATTCTTCAGTCTTCTACAGACTTCTTCAAACTTCTTCAGTCTTCTTCAGACTTCTTCAGACTTCTTCAAACTTCTTCAGACTTCTTCAAACTTCTTCAAACTTTTTCTGTCTTCTTTAAACTTCTTCAGTCTTCTTCAGTCTTCTTCAGACTTCTTCTTCGTCTTCTTCAGTCTTCTTCAGTCTTCTTCATTTTTCTTCAGTCTTCTTCAGTCTTCTTGAGACTTCTTCAGTCTTCTTCAGGCTTCTTCAGTCTTCTTCAGACTTCTTCTTCGTCTTCTTCAGTCTTCTTCAGTCTTCTTCATTTTTCTTCAGTCTTCTTCAGTCTTCTTGAGACTTCTTCAGTCTTCTTCAGTCTTCTTGAGACTTCTTCAGACTTCTTCAAACTTCTTCAGACTTCTTAAGTCTTCTTCAGACTTCTTCAGACTTCTACAGACTTCTTCAAACTTCTTCAGACTTCCTAAGTCTTCTTCAGTCTTCTACAGACTTCTTCAAACTTCTTCAGACTTCTTAAGTCTTCTTCAGTCTTCTACAGACTTCTTCAGTCTTCTTCAGAATTCTTCAGACTTCTACAGACTTCTTCAGTATTCTTCAGACTTCTTCAGTCTTCTTCAGTCTTCTTCAGAATTCTTCAGTCTTCTACAGACTTCTTCAAACTTCTTCAGTCTTCTTCAGACTTCTACAGACTTCTTCAGTCTTCTTCAGACTTCTTCAAACTTCTTCAAACTTCTTCAGTCTTCTTTAAACTTCTTCAGTCTTCTTCAGACTTCTTCAGACTTCTTCAAACTTCTTCAGTATTCTTCAGACTTCTTCAAACTTCTTCAAACTTCTTCAAACTTCTTAAGTCTTCTTCAGACTTCTACAGACTTCTACAGACTTCTTCAGTCTTCTTCAGTCTTCTACAGACTTCTACAGACTTCTTCAGTTTTCTACAGACTTCTTCAGTCTTCTTCAGTCTTCTTCAGACTTCTACAGACTTCTTCAGTCTTCTACAGACTTCTTCAGTCTTCTTCAGTCTTCTTCAGACTTCTTCTTCGTCTTCTTCAGTCTTCTTCAGTCTTCTTCATTTTTCTTCAGTCTTCTTCAGTCTTCTTGAGACTTCTTCAGTCTTCTTCAGTCTTCTTGAGACTTCTTCAGACTTCTTCAAACTTCTTCAGACTTCTTAAGTCTTCTTCAGACTTCTTCAGACTTCTACAGACTTCTTCAAACTTCTTCAGACTTCTTAAGTCTTCTTCAGTCTTCTACAGACTTCTTTAGTCTTCTTCAGAATTCTTCAGACTTCTACAGACTTCTTCAGTATTCTTCAGACTTCTTCAGTCTTCTTCAGTCTTCTTCAGTCTTCTTCAGAATTCTTCAGTCTTCTACAGACTTCTTCAAACTTCTTCAGTCTTCTTCAGACTTCTTCAGACTTCTTCAAACTTCTTCAGACTTCTTCAAACTTCTTCAGTCTTCTACAGACTTCTACAGACTTCTTCAGTTTTCTACAGACTTCTTCAGTCTTCTTCAGTCTTCTTCAGACTTCTACAGACTTCTTCAGTCTTCTACAGACTTCTTCAGTCTTCTTCAGTCTTCTTCAGACTTCTTCTTCGTCTTCTTCAGTCTTCTTCAGTCTTCTTCATTTTTCTTCAGTCTTCTTCAGTCTTCTTGAGACTTCTTCAGTCTTCTTCAGTCTTCTTGAGACTTCTTCAGACTTCTTCAAACTTCTTCAGACTTCTTAAGTCTTCTTCAGACTTCTTCAGACTTCTACAGACTTCTTCAAACTTCTTCAGACTTCTTAAGTCTTCTTCAGTCTTCTACAGACTTCTTTAGTCTTCTTCAGAATTCTTCAGACTTCTACAGACTTCTTCAGTATTCTTCAGACTTCTTCAGTCTTCTTCAGTCTTCTTCAGTCTTCTTCAGAATTCTTCAGTCTTCTACAGACTTCTTCAAACTTCTTCAGTCTTCTTCAGACTTCTTCAGACTTCTTCAAACTTCTTCAGACTTCTTCAAACTTCTTCAAACTTTTTCTGTCTTCTTTAAACTTCTTCAGTCTTCTTGAGACTTCTTCAGACTTCTTCAAACTTCTTCAGACTTCTTAAGTCTTCTTCAGACTTCTTCAGACTTCTACAGACTTCTTCAAACTTCTTCAGACTTCTTAAGTCTTCTTCAGTCTTCTACAGACTTCTTCAGTCTTCTTCAGAATTCTTCAGACTTCTACAGACTTCTTCAGTATTCTTCAGACTGCTTCAGTCTTCTTCAGTCTTCTTCAGTCTTCTTCAGAATTCTTCAGTCTTCTTCAGACTTCTACAGACTTCTTCAGTCTTCTTCAGACTTCTTCAAACTTCTTCAAACTTCTACAGACTTCTTCAGTCTTCTTTAAACTTCTTCAGTCTTCTTCAGACTTCTTCAAACTTCTTCAAACTTCTTAAGTCTTCTTCAGACTTCTACAGACTTCTACAGACTTCTTCAGTCTTCTTCAGTCTTCTACAGACTTCTACAGACTTCTTCAGTCTTCTACAGACTTCTTCAGTCTTCTTCAGTCTTCTTCAGACTTCTACAGACTTCTTCAGTCTTCTTCAGACTTCTTCAGTCTTCTGAAGAATTCTCCCTGGACTACTCATAGTAGCTTAAAGTAAGTGAGTTATTTTCCGCATTTTTTTAGTTTAAAGTAAATATTTCCAATAGATTTTTTGGAAGGAAAATATTTGTCTGTTTATTTTATTTAAACTATATAACTATTATTGCCCAGCAGTTGTAATGACTATTAGAAATAAAAAATTCTGATCGAGCTTAAGCAAAACTGGAGAACAACTCATACTAACCCAATAGATTCCTACCATTGGCTCCCAGGGCCTAATTGAGGTGGACTCCCAGCCTCCGTTATGCCTCATCTCGTCCTATTTCACTTTGAGCAGTCACACTGGTGAATAGCCACCCCCACAGAGCGTGCATAATCGAGACTGGCAAAGATATAAAAATCTAAGAGCAGAATTCACATAGCATCACTTCGAGGATAGGAAACAGCTTATACTCGTGCAACTGCAAAAATTATAAACAATAGGCTGCTGATTAGCTATGACCTCAGCTCAGGAATTGGTCAATTTAAAGAAGAAAGGACGAAGACGATACTGTACAGCTACCGGAGTAAGTTTTTACTAGGCGACGATAAAAAAAACCCGGCGTGACATTGCTATGCAGCATGGATACAATATTATGTACTTTTGTGTTGTGTTTTTTTAGAGCGAGCCTTATTCATTTTATTATTTTTTTGAAAAACACTTAAAAACTGGAAACAAAAAACAATTATTTAAAAAATTATAGTCCTGCATCGCTTTTAACTAAAAAGTAGACTCTCTGTTGACAAACCATTTCATTCTACTCCTTCCACCAAGAGAGAGCCTAGGCTAGCAATCCATTCTATTCCTTCCACCAAGAGAGAGCCTAGGCTAGCAATCCATTCTACTCCTTCCACCAAGAGAGAGCCTAGGCTAGCAATCCATTCTACTCCTTCCACCAAGAGAGAGCCTAGGCTAGCAATCCATTCTATTCCTTCCACCAAGAGAGAGCCTAGGCTAGCAATCCATTCTACTCCTTCCACCAAGAGAGAGCCTAGGCTAGCAATCCATTCTATTCCTTCCACCAAGAGAGAGCCTAGGCTAGCAATCCATTCTACTCCTTCCACCAAGAGAGAGCCTAGGCTAGCAATCCATTCTATTCCTTCATCCATTGAGGCTAGACTAGCAATCCATTCTACTCCTTCAATCACTGAGGCTAGACTAGCAATCCATTCTATTCCTTCATCCACTGAGGCTAGACTAGCAATCCATTCTATTCCTTCATCCACTGAGACTAGACTAGCAATCCATTCTACTCCTTCATCCACTGAGGCTAGACTAGCAATCCATTCTATTCCTTCATCCACTGAGGCTAGACTAGCAATCCATTCTATTCCTTCATCCACTGAGACTAGACTAGCAATCCATTCTACTCCTTCATCCACTGAGGCTAGACTAGCAATGCATTCTATTCCTTTCATTTGAATATATAATTAGTATTAAAAAAGTGCCCAAAAATTTCTAGGACGCAGCCTACCACGCCGTCGACACGGACGATGACTGCTTCTCTAACAACAGCGCAGATTTCAATTCGACCGAGTGCTTGAGCACAAAACTCAAAGGCGCAGGTGTTAATTATCAACCGACATCAGCTGAAAATCAATCAGTCGAAGGCGTCGAAGATAATCCAGCGGCTGCCAACGCTGAAGCTGATTCGATGGACATCGGCCAAGCTGCCGCTGAGGACATCCTGAGCACACTGAATCCAACCAGACGATTGATTGAAGCTCTGGAGACTCTGCGCGACTCAATTAACGACAGCACCAGCGTGGCGCTCCAGCAGACCCGCACCAGAAACCGGCGACGGGGAACCTCGGCCGGTCAGGTCAATTACAAGAGCAGCGCGCTGAAGAGGGATGAGCGCTGCCGGATTCGATCAGAGAAGGTCTGCAGCTGGTCGGACAGGAGAGGATGTCAGGAGAGAGGATGTCAGGGGAGAGGATGTCATGGGAGATAATGTCAGGGGAGAGGATGTCAGGGGTGAGGATGTCATGGGAGATAATGTCAGGGGAGAGGATGTCAGGGAAGAGGATGCCAGGGGAGATAATGTCAGGGAAGAGGATGTCAGGGAAGAGGATTTCAGGTAAGAGGATGTCAGGGAAGAGGATGTCAGGGGAGAGGATGTCAGGGGTGAGGATGTTAGGGGAGAGGATGTCAGGGAAGAGAATGTCAGGGGAGAGGATGTCAGGGGAGAGGATGTCAGGGGAGATAATGTCAGGGAAGAGGATGTCAGGGAAGAGGATGTCAGGGGAGAGGATGTCAGGGGAGAGGATGTCAGGGGAGATAATGTCAGGGGAGAGGATGTCAGGGAAGAGGATGTCAGGGGAGAGGATGTCAGGGGAGAGGATTTCAGGGGAGAGGATGTCAGGGGAGAGAATAGTTTATTAAGGGACGATTTCGTTGTTTTTTAGAAAATCAGGAGCACATATACTCGTAAGGTCATTGTGCAAACCTTTTAATTGAACAGCTCATTATACATTTCAAGTCAACAATAATGCGAAGCTACTAAACTAAGCAAACCGGAATGTCTTTTAACAATAACAAACAAATCTAATTAGTTGCATGCAGAATGCCAGTTTTCAGATGGTAAATTCATTTATGAAATTTGCTGGAAAAAAAGATAAAACAGTAACAGAACAGGAACAGCACTTTCGTGATCAGTGCAACAGCATTTCATTACTTATATTCAAGCCTATGTATCGAAGCTGATAAAGCAGAATTAACTGATTGTTAATACAGACATTTTTCTGATAATCTGACGGAAATTACTAAATATTGTACTTTCTATCTTATTTTCTGATGTCGAGAAAAAAGTCGACAACTAGGTTTTTCTAAATGACCTTTTACCAATCCGCTATAACTCACTATTATCTTATGAATTATAATCATACCAGGCATTAAAATGAATGACTGTAACTAATTTTACGGGACTATACGATCCACATTAACTAAAATGTTCGTAGGAAGGAAAATCTCACTAGAAACTGAGATCCCACTCTCTAATCTCACTAGAAACTGAGATCCCACTCTCTAATCTCACTAGAAACTGAGATCCCACTCTCTAATCTCACTAGAAACTCAGATCCCACTCTCTAATCTCACTAGAAACTGAGATCCCACTCTCTAATCTCACTAGAAACTGAGATCCCACTCTCTAATCTCACTAGAAACTGAGATCCCACTCTCTAATCTCACTAGAAACTGAGATCCCACTCTCTAATCTCACTAGAAACTCAGATCCCACTCTCTAATCTCACTAGAAACTCAGATCCCACTCTCTAATCTCACTAGAAACTCAGATCCCACTCTCTAATCTCACTAGAAACTCAGATCCCACTCTCTAATCTCACTAGAAACTGAGATCCCACTCTCTAATCTCACTAGAAACTCAGATCCCACTCTCTAATCTCACTAGAAACTGAGATCCCACTCTCTAATCTCACTAGAAACTCAGATCCCACTCTCTAATCTCACTAGAAACTCAGATCCCACTCTCTAATCTCACTAGAAACTGAGATCCCACTCTCTAATCTCACTAGAAACTGAGATCCCACTCTCTAATCTCACTAGAAACTCAGATCCCACTCTCTAATCTCACTAGAAACTCAGATCCCACTCTCTAATCTCACTAGAAACTGAGATCCCACTCTCTAATCTCACTAGAAACTGAGATCCCACTCTCTAATCTCACTAGAAACTGAGATCCCACTCTCTAATCTCACTAGAAACTCAGATCCCACTCTCTAATCTCACTAGAAACTGAGATCCCACTCTCTAATCTCACTAGAAACTCAGATCCCACTCTCTAATCTCACTTTCCCAACCCCGCAAACTGCAGGTGGTCGTCGAAATTCGTGTCGTCTTTCTTAAAATCGGCGAAATCGACACCCTCAAGGAGCTGTACCATGCCGACGCATTTATTCAGGCCAAGTGGAAGGAGCCGTTGCTTGAAGGCAGAAGTCCGGAGGTGAGTTGGCTTCGGGCCATGAGCAGCAGTTGGCTGAACTAGCAATCCGTTCTGCTCCTTCATCCATTGAGGCAAGACTAGCAATCCATTCTATTCCTTCATCCATTGAGGCTAGACTAGCAATCCATTCTATTCCTTCATCCACTGAGGCTAGACTAGCAATCCATTCTATTCCTTCATCCAGTGAGACTAGACTAGCAATCCATTCTATTCCTTCATCCACTGAGGCTAGACTAGCAATCCATTCTATTCCTTCATCCACTGAGGCTAGACTAGCAATCCATTCTATTCCTTCATTCACTGAGACTAGACTAGCAATCCATTCTATTCCTTCATCCACTGAGGCTAGACTAGCAATCCATTCTATTCCTTCATCCACTGAGGCTAGACTAGCAATCCATTCTATTCCTTCATCCACTGAGGCTAGACTAGCAATCCATTCTATTCCTTCATCCACTGAGGCTAGACTAGCAATCCATTCTATTCCTTCATCCACTGAGGCTAGACTAGCAATCCATTCTATTCCTTCATCCACTGAGGCTAGACTAGCAATCCATTCTATTCCTTCATTCACTGAGACTAGACTAGCAATCCATTCTATTCCTTCATCCACTGAGGCTAGACTAGCAATCCATTCTATTCCTTCATCCACTGAGGCTAGACTAGCAATCCATTCTATTCCTTCATCCACTGAGGCTAGACTAGCAATCCATTCTATTCCTTCATCCACTGAGGCTAGACTAGCAATCCATTCTATTCCTTCATCCACAGAGGCTAGACTAGCAATCCATTCTATTCCTTCATCCACAGAGGCTAGACTAGCAATCCATTCTATTCCTTTCTCCAGTGAGACTAGACTAGCAATCCATTCTATTCCTTCATCCACTGAGGCTAGACTAGCAATCCATTCTATTCCTTCATCCACTGAGGCTAGACTAGCAATCCATTCTATTCCTTCATCCACTGAGGCTAGACTAGCAATCCATTCTATTCCTTCATCCACTGAGGCTAGACTAGCAATCCATTCTATTCCTTCATCCACTGAGACTAGACTAGCAATCCATTCTATTCCTTTCTCCAGTGAGGCTAGACTAGCAATCCATTCTATTCCTTTCTCCACTGAGACTAGACTAGCAATCCATTCTATTCCTTCATCCACTGAGGCTAGACTAGCAATCCATTCTATTCCTTCATCCACTGAGGCTAGACTAGCAATCCATTCTATTCCTTCATCCACTGAGGCTAGACTAGCAATCCATTCTATTCCTTCATCCACTGAGGCTAGACTAGCAATCCATTCTATTCCTTCATCCACTGAGGCTAGACTAGCAATCCATTCTATTCCTTCATCCACTGAGACTAGACTAGCAATCCATTCTATTCCTTCATCCACTGAGACTAGACTAGCAATCCATTCTATTCCTTTCTCCAGTGAGGCTAGACTAGCAATCCATTCTATTCCTTTCTCCACTGAGACTAGACTAGCAATCCATTCTATTCCTTCATCCACTGAGGCTAGACTAGCAATCCATTCTATTCCTTCATCCACAGAGGCTAGACTAGCAATCCATTCTATTCCTTCATCCACTGAGACTAGACTAGCAATCCATTCTATTCCTTCATCCACTGAGACTAGACTAGCAATCCATTCTATTCCTTTCTCCAGTGAGGCTAGACTAGCAATCCATTCTATTCCTTCATCCATTGAGGCTAGACTAGCAATCCATTCTATTCCTTCATCCAATGAGGCTAGACTAGCAATCCATTCTACTCCTTCATCCATTGAGGCTAGACTAGCAATCCATTCTACTCCTTCATCCACAGAGGCTAGACTAGCAATCCATTCTATTCCTTCATCCACAGAGGCTAGACTAGCAATCCATTCTATTCATTCATCCACAGAGGCTAGACTAGCAATCAATTCTATTCCTTCATCCACAGAGGCTAGACTAGCAATCCATTCTATTCCTTCATCCACAGAGGCTAGACTAGCAATCCATTCTATTCCTTCATCCACTGAGGCTAGACTAGCAATCCATTCTATTCCTTCATCCACTGAGGCTAGACTAGCAATCCATTCTATTCCTTCATCCATTGAGGCTAGACTAGCAATCCATTCTATTCCTTCATCACTGAGGCTAGACTAGCAATCCATTCTATTCCTTCATCCATTGAGGCTAGACTAGCAATCCATTCTATTCCTTCATCACTGAGGCTAGACTAGCAATCCATTCTATTCCTTCATCACTGAGGCTAGACGGCTAGACTAGCAATCCATTCTATTCCTTCATCCACAGAGGCTAGACTAGCAATCCATTCCATTCCTTCATCCACAGAGGCTAGACTAGCAATCCATTCTATTCCTTCATCCACAGAGGCTAGACTAGCAATCCATTCTATTCCTTTCTCCAGTGAGGCTAGACTAGCAATCCATTCTACTCCTTTCTCCAGTGAGGCTAGATTTTACATGAATTATATTTATAACCTATCCTGATTATTGATTTTGAGTTGAGATTAGCAATTAGAAAGCTAATATATTTGAGCAGTTATAGGTATAACATGCCAGCATTTGTCATTTGTCCCTGAGTTGAGTGACTATATCATAGGGCAGTCTGTAAGCTGTATTTAACAGCATATTATGAGGCTAGTTAATTTAGCCGATAAAGGTGAAAACATGAGAGATCTATAGTTAGTGCCCATCTAAATTCATCCCATTTCCCTGCACCCCAAGCTATGTTCCAAAAGCTGCAGGCCTAGCACTTTATATGGAGCACGGAAATAGGCGTCAGCTCCTGGGAACTAGATTTCTTCTGTTTGTATTCCGGCTGCAACTCTTCAGCTTAGCATTTAGTGCATAATTTACAATTCTCTGCCTCTCGTATGCCCCCAGTTGGGTTGGAAATGAAAAGAAAGAAAAAAGAAGTGGAAAAAAACTGCACAAGGTGTGATAATTGCGGGCCAAAAACGTCCCCCCCCCGCATATTGTATCCTCACACCGACCCAATCCCAAAAATTTCCCCAGTTTCCTCTTCCCCATTGGAGCCCAGTAGCAGGGAAATGAAATGGACAAAGAGTGCTTTTGTTGGGAGTGACATTGCTAATGCATTATTAAATATCAAAGGAAACTTTACATAAAGCAAAAAATGTAAATAACAGGTGAACTTTCATGCTAAAATTGTTTATTTTATAATATATATTGCCAAGAGAATCTAAAAGATGCACTTTGACATTAGAACTCGCGACCTTCAGCCAAGTATTATGCTTTATTTGAGCAGTTCAACAAAATCAAGCAGTTTTATTTCAGAAGGATTATATTGAGTATGCGTGTTAGTGCGCGTAAATCTTGTCCCAAAAACTTTCTCCCCCTCGTGATGGCACAGTCGGATTTCTCAGAATTTAGTATGCATACATTGCTAGACGCAGAACGAGGAGAAAATGGGAGAGAATTTGGCGCGCGCGGTAACAGACTGCGTGGTGCATGGGGTGGGGTATTGTGAGAGTTCTACGCTGAGTTTGTAGGATGGTCGTGAGGTATCTATCTATCTTCCAAGCACCCACACCCTCCTTACCCATCCAAAGTGTCCCCAGAATATCCCTGCAGTCGCCAGAAAAGTATTCATATTCCCTTAACTCCTATACTGGCATCGGGAGTGATTAGAAAGTGTCGCGCGCGATAGACGTGACTTTCCAGCGGGTTTTAAAGGATTTTTTTCTGTTCAATTCTTTCTCCTTCTTCACTCCGTCACATAACGTGATCGCTACAACCGGTTCGCGTAAATTTCAGAGAGTTATAAAAACCGCTTTCGGCGACTGTGTAAACTTGCCGGCTTTTGGCCCATTACGAGTTGTAATCTAATTTGGTTAAAGCCGGAAAATTTCCGGCCTTTGTAAATTGAATTACTTTAATTCATCTCTCCACTATGTTCGGTAAGGGAGAAAATGAATGAATAAAACATGTAGAAAAAAACTGAGAATTTCTGAACTTTGGATCCATATGTAGAAAATTTGGAAGGATCAGCAATCCATTGGTCGAACGTATATAATATATCTTAGCTTACCACTACTAAAGAATTATCTATTGATGCATCCACAAAATCCCATAAATTCCCTGAAGAATTCCAGGCAGAAATAAAATCCAAGCACCGATTGATGAAGTGCGAGACAATAGTTCATTTTTACGGTTTTATTCCTAATATAAATTATTTTCTACGGAATATTTATGAGTAATTTAAGAATATGCGCGTACTCAAGTGTTGGTTTGTATTCTTGTATGTTATATATAATATAGAAGCTGTCTAGTAATAGTCTCAGACTAGTGTTAATATTCGTTTCGAATAATTAGCGTGCGCTTTTTAGAATCAATTTGCATATTATTTAGGAACCTTCTATCGCATATTCGACAAAGAATTAGACAATCTTGAAGTCTTAGCGGCTTTTGTAGAACAGACAATCACAAGTACATAACTTCTTGGAATCTCTTTCAAAAACTTGGGATCACTTAAAGAAAATATTTGAAAAAGTAAAAGTTCTAAGAAATGCTTTTAACTTTTCTCGGGAATTAATAGAATATTTCTATTAATTAACATTAATTCCCAGTTAATCAATTTTCACTTACGATGTAAACTCATAAATTTATATAAATCCTGTTTATGTTTCAAATAGTTATAGTTAGTTGTCTAAAATAAACTAAAGAAGCAATATTGAGTTCCTAAACTCTACAACTGAGCTGAGGCATTATACGGCGTATATAAAAATGTGAAGCCTAAAAATCTTAGCCTAATACCCCGTCTAATTTGAAATGCATCGATCCAGGGTGATAATCCTCCAAAGGTTAGTTATGTTGGACGAAAAAGGCCAACTAATGTAATATTTTCCCAGGCAGCAGCAGCAGCAGCAGCAGCAGTTTTCTCATCCAAACAGCAGATCAGATGTCTCATGCTCCATATAAATATCATAGCCATTTTATATCTCCCTTGAATGCGTTATCACCAGCCTGTCACTTTTCTGTATTCTGGAAACCTTTAAAATAAAAGTAATTAATCAATCAAAATTTCTCAACTGAGCACGCATTAAAAACATATTTTACCTCGACAGATTTTTATCGATACTCGTGTGTCTGGGACACAGACTAGACTAGCAATCCATTCTATTCCTTCATCCACTGAGGCAAGACTAGCTATCTATTCTATTTCTTTCTCGATTGAGGCTAGACTAGCAATCCTTCTATTCCTTCATCCACTGAGGCTAGACTAGCAATCCATTCTATTCCTTCATCCATTGAGGCTAGACTAGCAATCCATTCTATTCCTTCATCCATTGAGGCTAGACTAGCAATCCATTCTATTCCTTCATCCATTGAGGCTAGACTAGCAATCCATTCTATTCCTTCATCCATTGAGGCTAGACTAGCAATCCATTCTATTCCTTCATCCATTGAGGCTAGACTAGCAATCCATTCTATTCCTTCATCCATTGAGGCTAGACTAGCAATCCATTCTATTCCTTCATCCATTGAGGCTAGACTAGCAATCCATTCTATTCCTTCATCACTGAGGCTAGAATAGCTAGCATTGTATTCCGTAATCTGTTATGCAAATTTAACAAATTATCAAGTTACTGCCATGTACTTTTATCAGGAGCTGAAGACGGTGGACCTGGAGAAGTACTGGAACCCGCTCATCTACATCGACAACATTCTGAATGAGACAAAGGAGGCCACCTGGATTGTTGGCCAGCATGATCCATTGTCATCAGACGTGTACATTGTTGAACGGCGTCGTATAAAGGGCGTTTTCTTAGAAACTCTCGAGCTAAACGATTTCCCGCTGGATGTGCAGGTAGGCTATTAATGCGATACATGAAACTATTCAATGATTGATCCAATCGAAGGTTTAGAATGAGATAACTGACTCGTTGGAAGGCTGAGAATGGGACAATTGACTCATTGAATGTTTAGAATGGGATAAATGACTCATTGGAATGTGTAGAATGGGACAATCGATTATTGAGCTCATGGCAAACCACACTTAACCAGGACCTGACGATCACAATCACATCGGAGCGACCAGACACCGAGATCGAGCTGATTCCAGACGAGGCTGAAATGAGCGGAATCAATATTCAGACCTTCGTTGATCAGCAGGAATGGCGGCTTCATGAGCACATTGAGGTTGAGAAGCGCACCTTGACTCAGGAGTTTTCAAGCACAATGAAGTCCCACCCTTGCCTTGCTGTGCGCTGCAGGGCTGCAAGGAGACCGGGATATTTCTATTGGAATGTCTTCTTGATCATGGTGAGCAGCCAATCTCAGCGTAACATCTGTGTCTAACAGCTAGGTGAAGATCTGTATCTAACAGCTGGGTGAAGATAAGTGTCTAACAGCTAGGTGAAGATAAGTGTCTAACAGCTAGGTGAAGATCTGTGTCTAACAGCTAGGTGAACATTTGAGTCTAACAGCTAGGTGAACATCTGTGTCTAACAGCTAGGTGAACATCTGTGTCTAACAGCTAGGTGAACATCTGTGTCTAACAGCTAGGTGAACATCTGTGTCTAACAGCTAGGTGAACATCTGTGTCTAACAGCTAGGTGAACATCTGTATCTAACAGCTTGGTGAACATTTGAGTCTAACGGCTTGGTGAACATTCGAGTCTAACAGCTTGGTAAACATTTGAGTCTAACAGCTTGGTGAACATTTGAGTCTAACATAAACAGAAAACTTCTCTAAAAGTTTCTCGCTTTCATCGAGTAGACGGAAACCGCTGGCGTAGAGTCTAGCAAAACTGAAGATCTGAGTAGAAGCTAACTGAAGCTAATAGAACCGGTAATTTCCAGTTTTATTTAGGAATTAGTATGCCCTTCCCCCAGACAGGCGTGGCATTAGCAGACTCTGACTGCATGCTGCATATCAAACAATAGGGGAAGAGAGGCAGGCTTGACTTTACGCATAGCGGCCCCAGAGAATTATGGGCCATTGTGCAAAACAGCATAGCAGCAGAGAGGTCTTATCCATCTCTGCTTTGTTTGTGCTGACCCGGGACTTGCGGCCCGCTGAGCCTGCTAATTAATTGTGAATTTGCTTCTCTGTCTAAATAAATCGATTGAACAATTTTAGCATTTGGCCAGCAGATGGGATGCGGTTTTATTCCTGTTGTTGCCACATACCACACACGGTAGAAAAGCAGGTTGGGAATTATTCTATACTTTACATTCTTACCTGAAGCATTTTACTCATTTCTAAATAATCAATTAGTCAATACAGCGATTAATTGCCAATTATTGCCCGCTAGTTCTAATTCAATCGACTAGTCTTTTTTTCTGAGACTATAAAATCCCAAAAGACTTCTTCCAGAAGAATCTAATCTTGATAATTTATCCCTTGAACCGCTTTTTCGGAGTTTTTCCTTTAACCAACTTCCTTAGATTAGTGAGAATGTTCATGTTGAAGAATTTTCGCTTTAGAAATTTCCCAACATTCGATCCCTGCCTTATGAACCTCCCCCTTAGGAATCTCCCGTAGGAATCTTCCTTGTAGCCCCTTAAGAATCTTCCACTTAGGAATCTACCCTAGAAATCTCCCTATTAGAAACATTCACGTTGGGAATCTGCCCTTTAGAAATCTTCCCCTTGAGAAACTTCCCACTTAGTAATCTCCCATGTTATGAATCTCCGCCTCAGGAATCTCCCCATCAGGAATCTCCCCATCAGGAATCTCCCCCTTAGGAATCTCCCCCTTGAGAAATCTCCCCCCTTAGGAATCTTTCAATTAGGATTCCCCAGTTAGAAATCTGCACCTCAGCAATCTCCCTATCAGGAATCTCCCCATCAGGAAATCCCCTATCAGGAATCTCCTGCTTAGGAATCTCCCCCTTAGGAATCTCCCCCTTAGGAATCTCTCCCTTAGGAACCTTTTAATTAGAATTACCCTGTTAGGAATCTGACCTCCAATTTTTAGAATCTCGAACATGTCTCGAGTGAGATTAAAAAATCCGTCCAAGGAATGCCCAGTTCCTTGGGAATTCTCAGTTTCACTCAGGGATTTCCCTGAGGCGAATCTGCGAGTGTGATGGAATGGGAAAACATGTTTATCTCTAACATAGCTGGCTATGGCTAAAAAGTACTTAAAGCCATTTTTTCTATAGTCAGATATCCCCAGGGAATATCGTGCTTTTGTTATTCAAATATTTTACTTTAAAATGCATTTCTCTTCCAATCTTAAATGAGTGTGACCTTTCGACTAGAAACCAGAATAGCAGAGCTAGGAAACCTTTGCTTTTATTTCACAATGAACCATTTCTGAATTTTTTATTAAACAAGCAATCAATTTTTTGTGCCGACCCAAGCAAACGCAATAAAATTGTTGAGAGCTGAATTACAAAAGTTTTAGAATTATATCGTCATTTTCAAGGCATTAAAAGAAAGATTTGTGTCATTAAGAATACTTTTTCATAGGCTTCTAACTTTTTTTATGTAAAACAATTTTTTGTGTTTTAGAACACAAAAGTCTTCTAAGTTTCGAAAGACCCGATAGTTAAGGAATGTGTCAGCATCAGCAAGAACCTATAGTTAAGGAATGTGTCAGCATCAACAGGACCCGATAGTGAAGGAATGTGTCAGCATCAACAAGACCCGATAGTGAAGGAATGTGTCAGCATCAACAAGACCCTATAGTTAAGGAATGTGTCAGCATCAACAAGACCCTATAGTTAAGGAATGTGTCAGCATCAACAAGAACCTATAGTTAAGGAATGTGTCAGCATCAACAAGAACCTATAGTTAAGGAAGGTGTCAGCATCAACAAGACCCTATAGTTAAGGAAGGTGTCAGCATCAACAAGACCCGATAGTGAAGGAATGTGTCAGCATCAACAGGACCCTATAGTTAAGGAATGTGTCAGCATCAACAAGACCCTATAGTTAAGGAATGTGTCAGCATCAACAAGACCCTATAGTTAAGGAATGTGTCAGCATCAGCAAGGTTGTATTATTGGAAGTGTCAGGAAAATGGACCCTTCAGTAAGTGTCAAAAAAGTTGATAATAAGGGATAAATTTCACTTAATGAACGAAGGTATTTTAGCGAAATTGTGCGACTTAGGCGTTAAAAAGCAGAACTTTTAGCAAAGCAAGCAGCTCTAAATCCATCGCGCCACCATTGAAGTTCTTCATCACAGGCCTGTCGTTTGCCACCTTCGCTGTGGCCGCTGACAAGCCCGAGAGTCGCCTACAGCTGTCATTCACTCTGTTCCTAACATCCGTGGCCTTCAAGTTTGTCATCAATCAGTCATTGCCGAAGATTTCCTACTTAACTTACATGGTGAGAAACTTTTTTAGAAGAGAACTCTTCATGCTTGGCCACCCCACCCGCTCCGGCTAATTGCAGTTCATGATCTCGGGCCTTTCATTCGCCACGTTCGCTGTTGAGCCGCACAAATGCGAGCACAGGCTAAGGCTTAGCTTCACCTTGGTGTTAACGAGCGTCACCTTTAAATACGTGGTGGCCCAGTCTCTGCCAAGAATATCCTACCTGACCTACATGGTGAGGCTGCAGTCTGCTGAGTTCGCGAATTTAATCGGGCCAGTTTTTTTTCGTTGCTAGAGCCGCGAATAAAATTTGGTGCGTGGCGGGAATTCGTGTGTGCGCGGTTAGCTGGACCTCGCCGGCTTTCTCCTGTCCACTTCTCGCCCCGAGGCTCATTGTAGAGTGACACTTCTACATGTAGCTCATTTAGATTTGAAGCATGAGCCCCTGGTCTAGACCAGACTTAACTCACTAAAGTTAGTATCGATTAACGCCTATCAAATGCCCGATAAATAAACGAATTTAATGATCAGGGAGGAGAATAAGCTACCGATCCAATGGACGATTTAGGATAAAAAAACTCGTTCATTAACGATTTTCCGGGCTTTTTTGTTAATTGAGAAGTGCTAAAGCTGCGGATTAGTTTGCTGCCGTAGAGCGAGGACCCGACCGCCGCCCCGCCACAGCCAAATTGTCGCCTCGCAATTAATAAAAAGCCCGGAAATTCTGGCACATAGCAACGCAGATTGACCTTGGATACGATAAAATAATATGAAAAACGATTTTTAATTCGCATTAAAATCTGCAATTTTCGCAGTTCAAGTATCCAAGGGACCTCCCTCCGTTGCTATGACACTGCGAATGCACGCACGACTGCATGCGGACCCATGGACATTAGAGATTCATGACAGGAGCCGGTTGGCACACTTGAATAAGCTGCGAGGAGGATAAAAGTCATTATTAATTTATTGATGCTTCTTGGCTCAGACGAATGCATCGACGTGCCTTATAGCCAAATCTCCCATGTCCCCATAAATTACACTCTTTCTTGAGCACTACATAAACTTAATCACCTACTAAGTGGATTACGATTAATGTGTAAAAACTGGTGTATTTTCATTCCCTACAAGCACGAACTCTCAAATATTGCAGGATAAGTACGTTTTAATGTCTCTGGCCATTCTCTGCATTGTAAGCATCTGGCACGCTGTGGTAACAATGATCCAGCCGCCAAGTCTTGGCAGACACAACGGCACTTCCCAGATTCATCCCAAGGTTGTGACCAGTGGCGGCAGCGGTGGTTCTGCACTCCGTGACTGTATTTTCCAGGGAGACTCAACCGGTGAGCCATGCTCGAAGCATCTTCGCAGAATGGAAATGGTCAATAAGATTGAAAAGGACGTTTTCATCAGCTTCGCCGCCCTGTACGTACTGGCTCATGTAATCTTCATATTCTGGCTTTACTACGACGTGAGAAACGCGACTTTGCTGATTATTCGCTTTTTCAGAACTATTTTTCCAAACTTATGCATCGCTACTTAAAGTAGAGTTAGAAGCGTTTTATACATGCAAAAACATACCTAATATATTTATAGGCCTGTCGAAGACGCCGGGAGATGCATAAGAAAGATCGTGAATACAAGGTAGGTTTGGTCATGTCTTTTCGAATTTATTATCAGAACATTTTTCTACGGTAAAAGCCAGCACTGCTAGGTGAATTTCCGATGAGCTTTTGTTTTTGTAGTCTTGCTTAACTAAGAATCACAATAGATTTTCCATTTGATAAGTCGTCACTTTAAAATATAGACAAAATACTAGGGGAGAAACGCCATGCATTCACATAAAATTGCAAAGTACATTGGAACAAAGTACATTGATATTGCAAATCACATCTTAATAAATAGTAATGTTATTAGTTTAAGTTAAGCAAATTATGACAGTTATCTTTCACACAATCTTATTATATCGTATAAAGCGGCACAAACTTTTATAAAAACTCTTGCAATTCGTGTAGATACTTTGTGTAGATATTCGACCTACAGAGTTAGATTTTGTTTACAAGGAAATAAGTTAAAAAATTTAATCTATGCTACTTTATCGCCATTATAAGAATTTTACTTTACATAAGAATAGTTGAAACCTACTTCTTTATAATTTAAGATGCTGAGGTAATAAGTAATCTCTCATGCAGCCCTTCGAATATAATGATCGAAATATATATATAAATATAAATATATAAATAAATATATTGACACTGCACGGTACTTTAACCTATAAAGTTTTATTAACTTTCGAAAAACCCTCTCGCCCTCGCTCAGTTTTGCAATAATATTTTACTTTTTGTGATTTGCTTTATTAAGGAATGGCTGGCCAAAAAGAAGGAATGGCACGCCAGAGCTCTGGAGCTCGCAATGCAGCACGGAGTTAGGCGCACATCTTCGTCAGTTACGGCGAATGTTTTGGCTGTGTAAATTAGAAAATCAAGATTTGTAGTCTAATACCAAAAATTCAACTAATGAAGGACCATCAAGTCTGGGTAGGATTTTGTGCGAAACATGATGTTATACTATTTTTTGAAATATTCTGTTGCCTATTGTATCAGTCTTATTTTCGCTTTTAATGTGACTTTATCGTTAATAAATAAACATACTCGCATATTGTGTTCGTATCGGTGTCTAATTTCTAATGTCTTACCGTTTTAATAATCGATCCTGGCGGTTGCGAAATGCGCAAAAGCTTTAGTCATGAAATATAATTTGATGTCTAGTGATTCCTAAATAATTGCCTTTCCTTAACTGCTTATAAGTAGCATCATAATGTTTTCCTTTAATTCAGTAAGCAAAGGCAAACAAGAGAAAACAAAGTGTTAGATCGTAAATTTTATTGATACTTTATACGTCAGGTATAGAGCCAGGTCAGGATCGAAGAATAGTTACTTTCACGAGTCTTCAATTAAAAAAAGAAATCTGGATTCAATTTAGCAACGTCGCCCTTTAGGTAAGAAAAGTGTTTAAATAAAAAAGCTTACTGACTGCAAGACAAAAACTAATAACAATTTGTTGATGATCCAAAAAGGGTGCCTTAACTAAAAGTAAGAATTTTTTTGTGAAAAAGATCGAAGGAAAGTCTTAAATTTTATATTTTAGCTAAAAGGCGAGCTGATTATATGAGCTTCTTTTGTAGACACGTTTTGATTATAATAATATGAGGTATAAAGGAAACTATACTAATATCTTCGGGTAAGTTTACTCTCGTTCGAAATCATCCCTGACATATAAGTGCATTCCTTATTAAGTATTAAGGTTTAAGGTTTTTTCGTCTGCTAAATTAGCAATTAGTCAATGAATTTAAAGACCCTAACCCTCGGCTCACAAAAAGTACAAGTAATTACAAAAAAAACTTGAATACTTATTTTAGGAGCTAGCGAGAAGTCGTGGAGGGTATATAATGCGCGCTGAACCAATTATTTCATATCACTTTTCACTGCAGTTACGATAAAAATCCATTCAATTAAAAATAGAACTTGATTAACATGGGCAGTTATTAAAAGCTGATCGAAACTTTATTTTGTGTGGAAATAAATTTTCTCTGCGCGTTGCTTAAACCATTTTAATTGTATTGTAATGACTTCTTGTTCGTCACAGATCACTCTTCCATTAATTGTTTTATAATTAAAAGCTTTTTACCTTTATGCAACTACTTTTTCTCATTATTCATTTTAGAATAAGGTCCAGTTTTACCAGATGGTCGAAACGCACGGACGCGCAGCAAATAGGAAGAGTTCAACGCTTGAACTAATGAAGAACCGGCATCACCATCACCAAAACAGACGGCAGCAGAGTCAACAAACTAATCACTGATTGCTATTGCTATCTGATTGCATAAAGCTCCATTTATTTTTTGTAAATTTTTGGCGAGATATTTTGTGCATACTTTGACCCCATGTAAAAGGCTGCAATGTAACATGCTCAATCAATCAGATACAAAAATCTATCAATATGGCGATCCCCGGGTGAGGTGTACCTATCGGATATACAGATATACAGATATACAGATATACAGATATACGGTATCGTTTACTAGTATGCGGGTCCCTCTGCTGGTCAGCGTCAGTACGCCAGAGCTCACATTGGTCCCAAATTAGGCGTCAGGACGCATCTCCGCGACTGACCTCCGCGTTGACGCTGACGCTGAAGTCAGGACGCACAGGCTGGCGTAGGAGTACCGCCTGTGTACAGTACGGAGTAACCCTATATCTGTTCCCTTGTCTAGCTCCCCACTTATCGGCGACAGGACACAGGGACTATCTGGCCCCCCGCTATGGCAATTTACCGAATTAAGCAAGACAAGGCAGCGACTTAGACTTGGAGACAATTTGGCTTCAATGGCAGGTCCCAGTTGACCAGAGTCGAGAGAGAGTGAAGCGGAGGAGGCGGAGGACGGCCCCCCAGCCACCAGAGTCGCGGCTCTTATAGTGCCACGACTCATCCTGGCCCAGGGGCGCCCCAAAGCCACAGCCCACCGCCCCCACCCAACCCCAAACCCTTCATGCACCCACTGGCTAATCACAGTGCAGCAGGGGAAGGCAGCCCGGGGCGAGAGTACCAGACTGAGCGACCCAGCCAGGCTGCCAACCAAGGAAGAAGGAGGGAGCACTTGTTGAGGTTATACATAATAAGAGAAAGGAATTTCAGCCATGGTAACTTTAATAAGCAGAACTCTTTATGCTGCTGCTAATTTACTATTGTTTCTTTTTTCTAAGTATAGAAAATGTACTTGAAGTATGTGTCAATTTACCCAAATATGATAGCGGTATGCTACTCGTATAGCGAGCACTGTGGTCCAAAACACATTACAACTTTCTATTATTAAAAATGCAATATTTGTGCTAATCTCCAAAAACACAAGCTAACGCAAAATAAATAAATAAATGCATAAAATGTAAGAAACACGTCATGCGTAAAGATATATAAACGATACATACTACAGCCTGTGTGTCGTGCAGTGCAATCAATTATAATTGGGCCATTTCTGCATACAAAAACAAAACAAAAACTTAACAATTGTCAATAGAATTTGAAAAACACAAATTTTTCATATAATTTTGCACTTTGTTCGATATGAGACAAACCCTGCACTGATAAATATTAAATGAACTAACCATATGTTTTGAAATACCGAATTGTTAAGATTAACCTCGAAAATATGAGGAGGCGATTTCAATAATGAACATATCGATAACTAGCAGCTAACTGTTTGTACTTGAAGCTAACAATGAACAAGGACCACTGTAGTATAACAGGACGGGAAACTCAAAGATCGTGTAAATTTTTAAATTTTTAAAAAAAAATTATTAACTTACGTGGTTGCATTTTAAAAAATCATTTTGAAATTTGTTGTACCTTTATAGCTATATAGTTGCTACTGTTGTAGAACTTGTAGTAATTTAATTTTTTGGCTGTTATTTTTGCCAAAATATTTAGCTAGTTTGTTAATTCAAACAACTTAGGCCAAATTAAGAATATTTAGCTATCATATTGTGAGCCATTAAATGTGCTAGTCTATAGTCTATATAGATTCACGACACTATTATATAATATATATATACGTAAAAATAAGACTTTTATAAACAAAGCTATATAAAAACAATGGAGCTTAATGTTGGGCATGCTGTACTAAGATAAACGGATTTGTACTTGCTCCAGATCAAAAGCAATAGTTGATTATGTGCTGAAAAATGACTTTTTCCTATCTCCGCAGTGTATTTTTTCCAGGAAATCGGCCTTCTAAAAATTTACACGATCTTTGAGTTTCCCGTCCTGTTATACAACAGTGGTCCTTGACAATGAATAGGAATAATGCATATCGTAACAAACCAATAGTCATTTAATACAAAAATATGCTTTATTTCTTCATTCTTTCTTTCACTCTTGACAGTATAGTTGACAGTACTTCATAATACGAAATATTCTTGATTTGTTTGTGCCATTTGTGCCAAAAACCATAAATGTAATGTAATAATCTTTAAAGTAAGAGCGTAATTTAGATCTAAAAAAACACTGCTTTTACAACAGCTTAATTTTCGACTGACTTCGATGGGATTACATAGTTTTTTGCCCATATTTTCGTCTAATCTGTAGCGAAACTTTCAAAGCGTCATATTTACCTGTAGTCTACAAAATGCTTTGGTTCAGAAAATAAAAAAATATGGAGGCGTAAACAATTGTGTTTTCGTTTCTTCATTTGGTTGCAGATATTAGCATTAGCAATAAGAACCTTATTTTTAACCACTTGAAAAGTGGAAAATAAATTCGCGAAAAATGCAAGCAATGTTAACAGCGCTCTAATGAGCTCGTGTAAGATGTTAGTTTTGTTTCTGAAGCACATCTATGTGATTTATTAACTTTACTTCGTTTTTATTACTTTAGCTAGAATGAAATATATTTCGATATAAAGAGCCAAAATTGCTAATCGATGGAATATAAAGAAACTTTATTTACCTGCAAATAAAATATTTAGACTTTTCAGGACAACAAGAAAGAGTGAAGTAGATAAATAATTATTGTAAACAGACTTTACCTTGGTCATGTAGCATACAACATTATAAATATTTTGCAACAACTTCGCATGTAATATAACGACATAGTGAAAAGGACAAACTGATGCAGAGACTAACAACTAACATAATAATTCTAAAGACATGAAAATACAACACGAAAACAAAGATTTGAGTTATAAAATAAACAAGCAATACTTTAAAAAACACGTAGCTGACGAAAACCACAGCTAACAGAGCTAAACTGAGCCTAAGCGCAATAATCTGATAGAGACAAAACGTAAACCGTTACAACTTCTTTGCTTTTATATAGCAAAAGTAATCAAGTATAACATTTGCATTTTCGGTTGAAGTTAAAGTTGATGAATTTATGTTAGCTTTTTCAAGCTAAACTGAAAAAATCTGAAAGCTAATCACGAGCTAGTAGTTGTGAAGATAAAAATATTCTTTTCACTTGTCTTTTGATTAATTGAATTTGATTCAGTTAATGAAAGCTAAAAAACCTAGATAAAGACAAGAGAGTTTGATACTACCGTGAAACAACTGCAACGGCAGTTTAAAAGTTATTAAAAAAATAGTTTTTTTTCACAAAAGCCGCTCTGCTCACACAACAGACGTATGTAAAGTCGAAGCAATTAGCGTTTGAAACTAACATAATTTTCTTCTCACTCTCCGAGCATAGGACATTTGGCAAACAATAAGCATGACAAGTGAAACTAACACCTGTAACGAAAATGTCAAAATTAATAAAGGGCAAGTCAAAATAGGGAAAGGAATGACTGCGATGCATGCATTTCGAATAAATGTTTTCACGAGTCCCTAACACCTATGCTATTTTGTAACAAGGTAGAAACATATGCACATAACCCCCCCCCAATCGGATCAAGTGTCAAAAATGATCTACAGGACAATTTTGAGCCTGGTCCAGGGTCTAACAATGAAATGGTCCTCGAGAGGACTAGTTGATCAGCAGACTGCGCGGCACTCTCGCAAGTCTATTGCGCGACTCAAATATATGCTGTAAATGGCTATTTAGTCCATGGACTTAAGGAGGCGCCACACCGACTCTCATCTGCTCCCAGCTAATGCTGTTAGCCATTAAAAGCTATAGCTAGTGAAGCGCACTTGACACAATATTTTCCACTTCTGGACGCTGGGATATAAGTATACTAGATTTCGAATGTTAAAATAACCGATACCTCACAACACTATAGATACGGTTCATTCTTTTAGGTTTTCCTCATGTTCGACAATTTTTAGGGCAGATGCTTTTCGAAGGAAAATAATTGTTCATTTGATAATTCTTTAATCTAATCAAGGAAATTAGAGCGCAAAAAACAATGGACTAAAAAGATCCAATCCAAGAAGAAATAAGCATTTAAAACCACTTAATACCAAATAAACTTACAAGCTTTAAGGATATAAAATACAAGCAATATAAGATGCCGGTACAACAATTAAATATAAATTATTTTACGACAGATAATATTGTCGTATTTTACAAGCATTACAAGTATTTTACTTGCATTTACAAGAGACTGATGAATTAAAAACAAAGCTTTTAACTGGACTGCTGCAATAGATTTAAAATATACATTTCCTTCACTGGTTAATATTTACGAGCATATTTAAACCTCAAGCCACTTTAAGAATTACAGTTTTCACGTTAATCCTGGGATAAACAATTTTATAAGCATTAAAAAACAAATTAATTTAAAGAAGTTACATAACGGTTTGACATTAAAAATATTGAACTTCAAAGCACAAAAAATATAATAATTGCTAAGGAAACCAATTATTACAACACAGAATAGTGTGAAATATATTTACGTTAGAGATATAGACGAGTGTTTATAATTATATTTCAAACATTCAGAAATATGATAACTAATAAAGTTTAATCAGTGTTTAACATTAAAGGATAAGAAGCATGATTCTTATTATGTATCGTGGATTGTGTACTTTAAATTATAGTATTTAAAATATTATGAAAGGTTTTAATATCCGTAGCAAGATGTTATGATTCTCAACCTGTTAAAGACATGCCATTTTTATAGACAAGGATTTATATATTGGTACCACTACATTGGTGGTACCAATGTGTCGATCATGTTTGACACACATATGTGGCTAAAATTATATATTGGTCAAATTTAGTGTGTCAGGCTAATAACTTACGAGATAGTTTATTGACCGTTTTAAGTGAATATTTCAAAATCACTAGAAAAAAAATACGAGTTTTTTGCGTGCCGATAAGAACAAATAATGCAATTCTACTATTTTGCAGCTGATTGGTGAATGGCCTGAGAACGATGGTAGTGGACGTTCAGCCATTTTCCATCGCGTCGACACCAGACTCTGGTTTCCTCCGACTGTCTTGTGCACGGATTACCGGATCTAGATGGTGTTTTTTAACAAGGATTAAAATAAAAAAGAAGACAAAAAATTATTTTGTATCAAATAACAGAGGACACTTACTTGTCCAAAAACTGGGTCAGCCTAGTATAAGCGATACAGGCTGATTCTTCGCTTAGAAGATGCACAGTTGGATTCAGTATGCTGGTGTGCACCGCTTTAAAGTTGTTTTTGCCGAGAACTGCAAAGTAAGACTGAGCTTTCAGCTAATATGTGATTGTTGGATGAATAATATAGCCCCATTGGTGGATATCAGGTTACTGATCAAACACTGTCATGCTAAGGATAAGCTAACCTTTATGACTACCAGATAGGCATACGAATAAATAAAAGTTGATTCCCAAAATTATATGTACTAACCATGGTCGAAGTAAAACTTTTGAAACTCAATTCCCTCGATGAGATTGCCAAAAGATTCCGGCTCGAACGAAGTGATGAGTGGATCGACCAGTTTTCTAAAAATCGTAATAAATAGACAGGTAAATGTCTTTTATTTGAAATTTTATCGTATTTTTATAAGTAGTAATTTATAATTAGATTTTATGTTACAATAAATATGTCACATTTTGACAAATTATGTCATATTAATGTCATATGTAATCCATATGAGACTTACTGTCTTATTGCCTCAGCTACCTAAGCACTCAAGCTTATTTCAATAAGTTTCTAATATAATCGTAGACTTAACATATATTTTAGTCTATGCCAGCTCATCAGCATACACACCAAAGTGTAGCTAAAATGTAGTTTGGAATGAAAAATCTTAGAATGTTTAGTCTCTCATGAAATACATGTATAAAAATCCGCTCGGAGTAATGCTGATCAGAAAAAGGTATAACGAAATGAATGTGTTAATAATAAATGCAAGAAACTATATATTCGTAAAAGAAAGTTATATAAGTCACTTACGAATAAGTATCAAAATCGGCACCAGTAATGGCTGACAGAAGACTTTCCGTTAGTTTAATAATCTCCTGCTTACGAGCTGCAATTAAAAAGAATTCCGTTGCTGAAAGGTCCTTTCACAGTTACGCAATGAGCTATAAGGTCATACAAATTTGTGTTATAGACAAAGAAATCTGGATTAAATTATATTAATTCTATAGATGTAGTATCACTGGAAACAAGAAAAAAATGCAATGCAATTAAAAAAACTCAAAGCACTGTTTAAAACAGTTAAATTGATATAATGATATGAGACGAATTAACAGAACTAAAAGTTCATATTCGAGATAAGAAATTCACAAGCGTTACATGACAAAACAGTTCATGCGAGTTCTAGGCCTAGTGACAAAGCATTATTAAGACATATTAATATAATAAATCATTTTAAAACAATGTATTATTCGTGCAGTAAGTGAGCAGTCAAAAGCAAAAAATAAGGTGAAAGTATATTGTTCTGCTTTTATTTTTGTGCTTTTTATCTTTAGACGCATTTTGTAAATAGAAAGCAAGCATTAAAAAATGCAAGCAGTGTGACCGTTAACTTTCTCTATTTTCACCTTTTCGTGATTGATTTATGCACTAGACATGCTTATTAGACATTTAAAAAAGTGCAGCTTAAAATAATGTTGCACCAGGCTACCTTTCAGCAAAGAGCTTAAAAAGTAGCAATAACGCAGACTTTATAAGTTTAAGAGTACTTACACTGTTCAGCGCCAACAACATAGACTTTTCGTGTATTCGCATTGGCGTTTGCGGCTGCAACAGCAGCAGCAGCAATAGAAGAAGTAGAGGTGGTTGCTGCTGCTTTCGAAGCAAAGCAAGTTAAAGCAGAGGCAACCGAGGCAACTGTTATTCCGCTACCAGCGCCACCTCCGCTGCTTCCACTGCTAATGCCACTACTTGCGCTTACAGAGTTTGTGGCTGAAAGCATTGTAATACAGATAAACAACATTTCTACATAACAAGGGACAATGATCATACTGATCGTATTGATTACTGTTTCTGTAAATCGACCATGGTACTTGACGCATACATGCACAGTTCTTAATTAACAATAAGGCAAAATAGCAACCGACTTATTCTAAAATAGGAGTTACAAAAGACACAATTTACAGCTGACTTTTGAATTCAATACGAATAATCCCTTACAAACTGTTGACTAGTTTTAAGTATTTTGACAGGGCATTAATATTTGTGCAATGCTATTTATTATTTGACGAAATCGATTTGTCTCAACACTCTGTTTCTCCCAAGCTAAGTAAATTTCTAATCTTTATCTTGATTACTCAAACTAAAGTTAAGAGGACAGCTCTGCTGCCCAAATACATGTCCGACTGTGGTCCACAATCATAGGTATAAATTCAGAATAGCTAGCTTCCAGTTGCTTTTCTCAATCCACATTAACGCAACAGAAAAGATATTAACTAACATAATCCTGTCTCAATCCTATGCTAATTCTACGAGACAACGAGTGAAAATAGAAAAATATTATCCATCTAACAACAATATCAAATGATTTACAAACGTTTGTGCCATTGATACAAAGAGCCAGAGTACAACAATAAACACGATTTCAATAGCTTAAACAAAGTCTAAAACACATGGGTGCATGAAGCAATAAAGTATAATGCGTAAATATAATTACGATAGAAAGTTACTCTGAGTTGTCACTAATATAGCCTTCGAATACATTCAATTCCTCATGCAAAGGTGAATCACTTTTAATTCACCAAACATTAAACTTAGAAAACTGGATTTCGTGAGATTTCTTACCCTTGGACTCTTCAGTCTCCTCTAGAGTTGCAGTGCTATCGCCAGATTCGCGAATACCATTGTCTGATACTTTTTTCGTCACTACTTTGCTGCTACCGGCTGAAATGAAGCGAGTGATCAAGTTATATACTCATTCTCAATATTGCTGCAGTTATACCAGTCTTCGTCTAACAAGTCACCAGTTTTTGCTCTAGAAATTCATTACTTATAACGTATTAAGTTAGTGCCTTTAATTCAAAATTATGAATATTAAGTACTAGGAAAGTAAAATAAACTTTTGAAATACAAAGAAGCGAGCGAAACAGTTTTCATTAAAAATGTACGCATCATTACATCTGGACTTTGCAGCAGAAAACTTTTGCTACTATGACATGAAAAAAGCTCTTAATTTCATTAAATAGGATAAATTCTGAACTTGCAGAGAGACTTTCATTATCTGCACGCACACAAACAAAATGAACAGACACTCCTACATACTTTTTATTATCTTAACAACACCGTGCTTTATGCAGTAATGCAGAATTACTTTATTTGTATTTTGTTCTGTTGTTACGATACACATAATACAGTCTTATTAGATTTTTGTGAGCCCAAAATTACGTAAGTTGCTATACAATTATAAAATTTTAGTAATAATACAATAGCACTAGCATCACATAGGCTATTTATATTTAGACCTAAAGTAAATTTCGAAAACATGACATACTGCTGTAAGTAGTATGATTCATCAGCAGTATGAATCAATTAAGCGAAGTTAATGAGGGAATATAAATAGAATTTGGCATCCTGACAAGCTTTAACGAGAACAGGAACGCAAGAAACCAGTAAAGGGTAAAAATATACTGCGAATTAAATAGTATAATGCTAGAAGAACTGTCTGACAAGCATAGGCCATTTGAGGCTCAGCTTAGATTGAACATATTCTTTATACTTTATACTTCATAATTTTGCAACTCTGCCATTTTCAATAGAGCTTTTATTTATTGTCGTTTTTCCTTAATGGGCTTTTCTTCTTTTTCTATATTATCTAGATCTGTTCCTCACTATAATGGTTTTTTAATTCTTCATAACTGTCAGCTCGTTTTCTACTCCCACCCATGGTAATATGTTCACCATTTATTTTCTATTTTATTTTATTTGTAGCTTTTGTCGAATGAAGAATATTTGATATTGTCTCTTTGAAGCTGCCTACCAGCTTATGTTAAATCAATCAGCGTCTACTAACTTTTTTGATACAAAGATTCATGCCACAACGACTACGACATCGACCAAGACTAATTTAGGTCCCTCTCGTTTTATCCTTAGAAAGCGTGAATTAGGAGGTCACTGATAAATGTAAACATGAAAGTTAAAATAAAGCGAACGATAGCTTGGTTTATTTAGTAACTTGGATAAATGTAGTAGATACGTTTTTTTCTAAAATTATGTAAGGGTAAAACATTAGCTATGCTCGTATTTTTCTATTCGTTAATTAAGAAATAATAATTAGTGCACTTTCTATAGAATAGAATATAATATATCACGCAAATGTGCAAGTAAATATTCAAATGAAAATAATAGAGCTTAGACTGTCAAAGAGAAATTCTTTCATTTATTAACAAGCGGATAGCTGCGTAAATTTTGTGCATAAGTAAAACTCATGTGTGTACTTCGATAACAAAGCGAGACGAAAGCAGAAGTAAAGATATGAAATGAAAAAAAGACGCCGACTTACACTTATCTGTTTTATTCACTAAAGAGTTGATAATAAAATGAGAAATTTATATGCAAGTCTGTGCTTAAAAATGAAACTGTATTTAGTCTCTTTTATATTAGTACTAGAGATGCTTCTATGGGTGGAGCACGGATTAGAAGCGAAGTCAATTATGAATGATTAAATAATGATTCTATTTCTAACTTTGAATTTACTTTGGATTATATTATCAATTTTTTAAGATCTGTAGTGCATACCAAGTAAGGCTCATACGGATAAAACCAGTGCTTATAAGATCAGCCTACTGCGACAGAAATGTACTACGGAAGCTCAGCTTCTGCAAAAAACAACATAAAAGCATATGTAATACTTTCTGCTTTGAATCCTATTCAAGTAAAATATATAGCTGTTAGGGATAGAGAGCAACTTAAACTATACAAACTATACAAGTATTAAACCCGCATCTAAAATATATTTAAATATAGTTTGCTATTGCCAATTACACGCTATTAAAAACTAATCAAAGTCTTGAAATTAATTCCAAAGCATAACTGCACATTGAAAAGGCATTGGCAATAACTGATACCATCGATTCCAACTACGGCAGGACCAATTTAGCATTAATATAAAGTAAAGAGAAGGCT
Organism: Macrostomum hystrix; assembly: GCA_950097015.1. Classification (NCBI taxonomy): domain Eukaryota; kingdom Metazoa; phylum Platyhelminthes; family Macrostomidae; genus Macrostomum; species Macrostomum hystrix. The sequence continues at coordinate 824,373 of CATNEN010000011.1, read as the reverse complement.
ATCTGTGATTTTTTCTTCGACTTGCATTGAGTACAACAAACACTAACGGCGAAGACACCCATTGTATACTGTAATAAAAACATTTTAAGCAGCGAAAAATAACTTAGGGATATACTTTTACTCACTTGAAAAGTTCCTTGTTGCTAGCATAGTAGTCAATATGGCGCCCTGAAGGATATATGATCGATAAAAAATTATAATTTAATTATTATACTTCTGGTTTAGTAGCTTTTCTTTGCTAAGTTGATTAGCAATATAAAATTTACCTTTAGCTTACGACGGGCGTTAAACTTCTTCAAACATTCGACAGTCTCCTGCCTGTGCATCACCGACGCAATCCGCTCGCGTTGCTGAAAATGTATGATAAAACAATTAAAGAGCACTACACTGCACGACTTGTTTGAAAGGAGAAATCACACTGCCAAGCATTTGTGCCGTAATCATCTAACACGGCTGGCAGAAAACATAAAAGTAAAGGCTATACTATACTCATACATATTAATGCGTAGTAACTGCTGATGTTGGTATGTTTTGTTCTTTATTTCAACCAAAATATATATTCTTCTTGAGTATATAATTTAAGAAACAATGCTTACGCAGATCCATGGGTGCTTTAGAGCCTCCGCCGCAGTGATCCTTTTCGCGGGATTTATGTTTAGCATTTGGTTGATAAGGTTCTTCGCCTCTGCTGTAACTGTGTCCCATTCAGGCGAAGGGTACTAAAATGCCGATATAAAATGGGTAAAATTTAATTTCTATCATTTCTTGATTTCTCTTCTGATCAGATAAAACCAGGGACCAACGCTTTCACAACCAAAATCTCAAAGGCATGAAAATATAGCATTTAATTCACCATATGGATTCATCGTGGACATTGAATTTATGGAAATAAAAAAAAACATAATAAAAAAATAAAATACTACAATAAAAAATATAGCTTACATCGAACGCGCCAGCTTTGATCTGAGCATACAGCTTAGCCTGCTCTTCATCCCAAAATGGCGGATAACCGACAAGCAGAATGTACAGGATAACACCTAAAATCAAAGAAGTGCTATTATAGTTAAATCCTATTTTACATTTACAATTTCTGCTCAAAACACTGCGCACGAAAAAGCAGCAACTTCGCAATAACTTTCCTTCCCTCGCCATATTATTGTAACTGAGGATCTTAAAGATGTCTTACCACAAGCCCATACGTCTACCGCTTTGCCATAAGGGTCCTTTCGCAGCACCTCTGGCGACAGGTAGCCAGGCGTTCCGGCAAAGCCTGAAATATCAAATAGTTTATAATAAAAGTTTCAACTTTATGAATTCTTATTGTAAAAACTCCGAGTCAGTTTATAAGGACTGTAACAAAAAAATCATACATCCATATTTACACTAAGCTTGTAAATAGTAAAGTGACAAAAAATGTATGCGAGATAAACCATACAAAGGCACAATTAAAAGAGCAAGCATTTGGATGCTTTCTAAAATTTCAAGCAACCACTGTGCTCGTTGTTTAAAAATTGGTATTATAATTATGAATTCAACAGAAATCGATCAAAATATAACATCCAATACGAGTACAAATACTACGTAATCTTGAGCTATCCTGAGCTAATCGGTTCAGACAAACAAAGCCAACTAAAGCTTGGCTTACTGCACTTAAGCATTGTTATCAGAAAAGAGCTACCATAAATCTCAACGTACTCAAGTCTCAGTTACCCTATTTGTTAATATTAAAAAATAACGACGCTTTCAATTTTACCAAAACAGTGGAAAGGGAAGTTTAATGCTGTATCAGTAGAACACTAAGTCACTAGTCAAAACTCGGGAATGGAAGAAACCAAAAATGTATATTAGGGTTGGCTAAAGCAACGATTTGAACCCATAAAGTTTTTTTGAGTTCACTAAAAATAAAATAAAAAACGCTTGATGCTGTTAAAAAACTAAATAATCGAAAAATGATAAGTTCTAAAGAAAAATCTGACTCGAGCTAAAGTACTGACAATGCTTTGAAAAAAAAGTTTACGCTTTTACAAGCTTATAACGACAGACGACAATGCTACGATGGAAGGGAAACATTTATTTAAGGATTACTGTAAGTGCACACGATATGATCCTTGATTTTAACTTGCATGATGATTTTATGACCTGATGAGTCAAGTTCTAGAGTTCTAGTTTAAATCACTGTACTCTTATTTACTCACTATACTGTTATTTACTCTTGGTTAAAATAAAATCACACTAATTTTTACTTCACAGCAAGCAACTATGAAAAAGAAAAATTGAGCAATTTGAAAAAAAGTTCCATACCTTAGTGAAGCGAGAATTACAATAGAAGGCTAAATGGTTTCAACAAGTAATAAACTATGGGTATAACATAGTTTGTGCAAACAACGCAGTCCTGATGATGACAATCAAATCAGGCAATGTGAATAAAAAACATTACATTTTTACCCGTGGACGAAAAACATAAACTTCATTCCTAGTGGATAGTTCACTCGATAAATAATAAAAAAAGTAAATACAATTTTCTTTTTTAATGCCACTGCCAAATTTATCTGCTTGTCAGTAAAATTAAACTACGTATTAGCGGACTCCAGTGAATCTGGAGTTTCTTTATTGTATATCTGTAGAAAGTATATTTAACATACAGTCATTGCTCGTTTTCCCCTCTTTTAATACTTTCCAACAACCCTATTTTCAATTCACTAGGCAAAACTATTCGTTGCAACTCATCCCGGCTACATACCTTAGCTTCTTTTTGTTATTTCGGAAAATTAAAGAACGCATGCAGCTTTTAGGATTAATTTACTTCGGATTTTTCCTAAACAAAACCAAACGACGATGTCCAATTTCAAGGTTACAGAAAAATTCCGCTTAGAAAACTCCGTTGGCACGCAAGAGAAAACCGCAGCAGAAAACCGCCGTAGCAGCTGGGATTGGGACTCATGCCAATTAGATAACGTACCATACCATGCCGCCTGTTCGCCTTGAACCTCAATAGCAAGGCCGAAATCGGCTAGTTTTACAGCGGCACCCTTGGCCTTGCTGGCCAGAAGGAGATTCTCTGGCTATAAAAATGTAATTGAATTTGCATAGTAAATATGCCGTATATATAGAAATAAAAGATACACATTTAATCGTGAATCTTATTAATAAAAGACGACAGGTTTTTCTCTTTCGCTCCGTCAGGTAATCATATTTCAGTAAAAAAATGTCAGCAACAAAAAATGTTTTTTTTATATTCGACAGATCGGACGTAACAGGCAGTCCCCTGGAAAATATACCAGAAGTCGTATAATATGTCAGGTAAGCAGATACGATTAAGGGGCGAATACCATCCGAATCAGGCGAAAAACATATAAGTCTGAATACCGACTTTAATTAAGGCGACCGCCTTGAGTTTGTATATATTTACGTAGGAAGACGGAAAAAGGTATACACTCGTAACATAAACTTTCTATAGATAAGGTAAGAAAAAAACATTTTCATGATGCTTATGCTTCAGCGAAATATTTTGAAGGACGAACATTAGGCAAAAACAACCACTTAAAAAGTATCAAAACTTTTCTAATTTAACCAAATTTTATAGTTGGCTTGCGCCGAGAAAATTTAACGAACTAACTCCAAATTTCAGCTTAAATAATAACTTAGTATTATAAATAATAATACTAAATTTTGAATTTTGAAATCAAAACATAAGCGCTCTTGCAAACACCAATAACTGCCTTTGAAGAATGTTATTAATGATGTATTCAATATGTATTTATACACCAAAGATAACTTTACATCCGTTGGCTATAAACAGCGACAGTTACAACAAATGTATGTTTTAAGAATTTTTGTAAAAAAAAGTAGAAGCGTACCCATAGTAAGAAAGATTTTCTTTTTGTGCACTTTACACTTCGGCACATTAAAACTTAAACTCTATCGATAGTTTAGAGTAATCAAACTTTTTTGATTACTAGGAAGCAATTAGTTATTGGTTATTGGTAGTATTAGACAAATTATCCCGTTATCCTTCTTCTAGACACTAAAATTGAAAATGATATATATTTTTCTATGAGCTGTGGTCCTTCGGATATGTAAAATAGTTATATCACTCTGCAAACAATGCAAAAAATGATAGCGAAGAAACGACAATACCACTCGCAAAAGAAAGTCACTCAATAACCAAGAGAGAAAATATAACATGTGTACACAAAGCTGTGTAACTAAGTGCGTAGTGTCAGTATTGAAATAGTATTTGAAGAATAACAGATAATAAATAGAGTAAAACGTATTAGAAAATACCAAGCGAATTTATTGTTTATCTGATATTTTTCTATTTGTTTAAAAGTGACTTTTAACTACCGTATAATTAAAGTACAATTTAAGTCAATTTTCAGGCTATATAGCGTTAACAATTTTTTATTATGCTTACATTAGAGGTTAGCTGCCATATTGAAAATTAAAACCTTACACTTCTCAGTTAAATTAGTTAAAATGGCTTTACTGACATATTATTAGCTTCTTAAATATAAATATGAACTTTTAATCTAGCTGTTGAATTTTTTTAGAATAAGTAATGTGTTGTACGATTAAATGCACCCATAAATAGTTAAATAAACATTCTGATGTTAATAAGCAAGTTTGCAGCAATCGCAACGCACCAAACCAATCATTAGCTAGCTCCGGTTGCAATTCGATGGCCAAACCGAAATCAGCGAGTTTAACTGCGGCGCCTTTAGTCTTGCTGGATAGCAGCAGATTCTCTGGCTATTTTAACAAATAATTTTTGTTGCTTTTATAGACAAGAAACGAACTCCTTGATTTAACACCAATACCATACTAAAGTCTAGTTTTGTCAATGTTAAAAGCTCTGTTACCAAGCAGTTACAACTTTTAAAAACAAACTCTTGGACGGAATGCATTGATTTTTAATAGCTTATTATTAAGTAAGGCACATAGTCTCCTCTATAGATCTATTGACGAATTGCTTAAGTTCAACCAGATAAAAATATCATTCTCTGGAACAGAAGTTTGAGTTGATGTGGCGCCCACGACTGAACAGCTGGGGCTTGCCCCGACACCCCCATCCAGTGTACATTCCCGGCTGCCACGTTACGCCGGCCGTAAATCTCATCACAGCTAATCCTCTCCTGGGGCCTTCGCCTCCACACCCCCACTTGGGGACACCCCGGCATCGATCCCGCATTTCTCTTCATTTGGAATCGCGTTTGACACTTAGTTTACCGACGTAGTATTTTAGCTTGAGACTTCGCACTTAGAGACCGTCTTTACCGTAGTCCATAGTCAACAGTCCAACCAGTCTTAGGGGGGTTATAGTCCAACGGTTAGCGCACCAGAACTACTAACTTCTGGTAGTGCGTCGGACTCGCGACTTGAGTGAATTTTAATGTGAAGTTATTGGGTAAAATAAGATAAAATCAGCTACGAGAACGGGCTGTAGCTTAATGGTTAGAGATTCAAACTCACGACTTGAAGGTCGGGGGTTCGATTCTTGACTCCACTGGAACGATTTGTGCCTATTAGCAAGACACCTAACTCTGCATTGCTTTAGTTCACCCAGCTGTTAAATAGGCACCAACTTTAGCTGGGGTAGTTGAGGGTGGATGTAGCACCACTCCAGTCCATGGACTGAACAGCGGTAGGCTCGCCAGCGGTTAGCGAAATGGGCGGTTCCTCCGCCTCCTCGCTGCATCCGCCGGTTGGACACACCCTGCAACTAAGTCAAGAACAGCGGTCCGCAGCCATTAGAATCAGATGCAATTGCAGTTTTGTCGCGAATGGAGGCCACGCACCTGCATCGAGATAATAGCCAGCGAGCTGAACCTCATGCTATTTTTTATTTCAACCACCTCAATTGAGCCAGATGTGCAGCACAGCCACAGCTATTGCCTGGCGCATGTGAAGGCTGTTTAGCTGTTAAGTCTATGGACTGAAGTCCATGGCACTCATTTAGCAGCTAGGTGAACTGAAGCAATACAAAGTTAGGTGTCTTGTTAATTGACACAAATTTGTACCATTGGATTTAGGAATAGAACCCCCGACCTTCAAGTTGTGAGTCCAACTTGCGAACCGCTAGGCTAAAAATCCCTGGTTGGACTGTGGAGCATGGACTGCTGGTCCGATCTCAATTGTCCCGATCGAGGCAGATGCAATCAATAAATATTTTACTTTTTAGCTTGTTTTATCTAGTTCGTATTTTACTAGCATTCTGAACGTCAAAAATCTTACGTAATAAGCAATTTCTTCCGAACTATAATGGAATTAATGTACTTGATTATTCTGTTCAAACTAATTTGTTCTTACACAAAATTTAGGCACAACAACCACCGACAACCAATGACAATGTAAAAATGCATTGTTTGTAATAAATAAGCATACGCTCAGTATAGTAATTACTAAATGTTTCTGTTCTGTAAAATTAATATCGCACTTTTCAATACAAAAACAAACTTAATAAACTTAAAAGTAATAAACTAAATATTTATGAGCAGACTGAAAATCATACAGTAGACAGCCAAATATCACACATTAAAAAAGGTTTCTAGGACTCAAATTTTTATTTGTGACGCGAAGCAATCAAAAGTCATGTTACAGGCTTTCAAGATTTATAGAATAGGTCTTGCTGTGCCAGCATGTGACCTGGGCATTATTTGGAACAGGAAATCCCTTTCTCCCCCCGTCTGCAGGGAATTCGGATATGAACAAGAAGGCCAAAGTTGCTAGCTATAAATCCCTATCCAGGACTAGTAAAAACCATCTGGGGCTAACATGACGTGGATGAAAAAATGAGGACGGGAAAATATTTGGAATTGAGCGCTTGGTGGGGAAACCTTTGGCTTTTGAGGAAGTCAGACGGAGACGGAGGCGGACTCGGGAAGATGAAAAAAGGGGAGGCCTCTCTGGGGGATAAAAATGGGGAGCAGCTGGTAAACGGCAAGGCAAAGAGACTGAAAAATGAAAAGAGGAGTCCAACATTCAGCTTTCCTACCCGACGTCTCCGATCCTCTTCCCGCGTCCCTGCGCGACCTTCCCCACCCGCCCCCGATTTTGATGACGGGAAGCTACTCAGCCTGCTTAGCTGCGGAGGGCATCTATATTCCCTCTGAAGCTCGTCGCCTTCATACTCAGCTCCTTCTTTTTATCTCCCATTTTGCTTCGTCACTCGGAAACTAATGTGCTCCTGATTTTTGCCTTCTAAAGACTCACTGAGTTGCGCTCACGGACGGTTATGTAATTTTGTTCCAAATTTCATTTTCACACCTTTTTGATCATACTTTCCGTCTTCTATATTAATAATATTTTTACAGTAGGCAATGGCACATCATTTAGTGACACAAGACACGCAGCCAGTGAGGAGCCAATTCTGCTGACTCCTGAGCACACACGCACACAGATACTGTACGCAGGCATACGCTCACACAGGTGAGTATATCTGCCCTGAATTTCTCATCGTCAGGCAGTGTACACTCTCACTGTGCCTTGGAGGTTGGCCCTTTAAGGGCGTGAATTGCAGGACAAGCCCCCAAGCCTTCTCTCCGCGGCTACGCCTCAATTTAATGTGGCCTCGCCGTGGAACCGAGCTTAGGGACTTTGGTGCGAGAGGTAAACGCGTTAACCGCATTGCCACTGACCCCCATCTTTTTATATAATAATAAGTTTAATTTTAATTATTACTATAATACAGAGCATTTATTTAGGGCCTCCCTAGATAGACAGACTAAAACTATGGCTCTGGCGGGTCAGCAGCAGCAGGTGGCAAGTTCGGGTTTGGGGGGCGGAATCCCTTCCTTTCCCTATCGGCTTATGCTCGACCTTGAGCTGTTCGCTGATAATATTTTTTAGCCCACGTAGTTAATACTGATAAGAGCGAATAATTCCTCATCAGTTAGGCTTATAGAGCTTATCGGCTGACAGCAAGCATAGCTGCGATAACTGCGCTGGAAATAGCTGGAAATTTTCTAAAAAATGAGCGCTAAAGTACTAACTGCATTTTGGCTAACGCATCGCAGCCATGACTAACTTAAAAGTAGAAAAACTACGGGGGTATTTTAAATACTCAGTAAAATGCGAACGAATTCAAATAAGAAATCATGTAATGTAAAACTGCAGAATGGAGTGGAATCACGATCATTTAGAATCATTTAATAATTGATATGTGACATAATGCGTGATGACAAATTCATGAATGAAAGCCGAACTCAACATCCACGATTTCTGTGCAGAAACTTACCTTTAAATCGCGATGAACGATATTGTGCTGGTGACAATAGTTCACGGACTCCAGGATTTGCTGCATGCAGTTACTGAAAAATTAGGGATGAAATTTTCGGTTGAGTTGCTTTTCTGAGTCTTTTAGTCCTGAAAAAAGCACATAGAGTTATTAATTATGAACATTGTTAACATTTTTCACTACTAGCTGGTGGTAATACTAAACACACAAAAGATATAGATTGAACATTAGAGCAGCACTTGAGATAGAATGTGATATTGACTGAGGGAAAGAAGATATTTTGCGGCCATATAGTAGCGAAAATCGAACGTTTAAAATGCATTCACGCCTTAAAAGCTTAAAAACAGATAAATATACTCTCTATAGGCCCAAACGTAAAATCTCTATAAAAAATTCAACAAAAAACGAAAGCTTGCTGTTGACTAAAGCTAAACCAGTGCAGTGCATCTGCAGTGAGCCATAAGGCATTGCAGACAAAGCGTTTCAAATGCGGTACTCATAGAATGAATTATGAATAAAATGCAGATAAAAGCAACATTAAAAAGGCTACGAATGAAAAGGATCTTTAAAGCTCCTTTGTGTGTGGCACGAGGTTGACAGAAAGAGGGAGTGAGAGAGAACTAGAAAGCACATTCAAAGCCAACAAAATCATCTCAAAATCAACAAAAGCTAACGTAAGTTAACGGGAGTCGACTTTCATTTTTTCTATGGTGCGATAAATCAATTGTAAAAAATCACCCAATTAGCACTCTATCATCAAGAATATTATCGAGAGTTATAAAAATGTTTATAACTTTAAATAACACTAAAATTTAATCCTCGGTTTAAAAGTACAAGCTCAAGCTTCAGTAGGCTTTTTGCAATGGGCGGCAGTAAAAGTACAAAAATAATTTTGCTGACTTACCTAGCGTCGGCTTCGCTGTAAAACTCCCTAGCAACAATGTCCTCGAATAGTTCGCCACCGGTGACGCTGCGAGTATAAAATTAACAATTAAAAAAATACATACAATTTTTTCTACCTATAAAAAATGTAAAAAAACTCACAGGTCAAACACCAGATAGTGAAAGCCTTCATCCTGGATGCTGTCGTGTAGACGAACTGTTAGGGGAGTTAAAATTTAGAGATCGGCACTATATTAAGAATGATTCGATAATGAAGCTACCACAGAGTTGTAATTATTACCTATTTTTATAAATCAACGTTATAATTTGTTTTAATAATACTCTTTAGCTACAGGCTAAAAGCAGGAAATTAAATGTCATAAGATAAGTAATAAAGGGAGTGAATATTGTAAAACCTGTAAAATAAAGAATATGGAATATGGAGTAATTCAAAATATGACAGAGATTGTGTGTGTTTGTGATTAGACACACTCCAATCTTGGACACCCTACGAATATAAGGATAGATTTGATCAGTAACCCAGTCGCACCAATATTTGGATGTTTTAACAGTCGGCAGATGCGAGCCTCTCTTTCGAGCTTCTGCATGTCACGCGTGGACAAACGCTTCGTGTTGATAATTTTGGCCGCAAACTCCAAGCCAGTGGTCTTCTGGACACATCGGCGCACAATAGAGAAGGCTCCTCTGAATTGGTTTAAGAAAAGAAAATAAATTTGGAAATATTATTTTAAACAGACCAAAAAAATTCTTGAAATAATTGATGTGGAAAAAAAACTGTTACATTCTTGTATGATATAGCTGTATAGCTGTATATAAGCTAGCTTGTAAGTTTATTGTGATTATATTTTTAAGAAAATATTCAAGATTATGTATAAGGACAAGATGTAAAAGATGGACAAAATAGCATTAAGAACTAAGACTTCATCTTCATCATATCAATTTTTTGCATAAAGAATCAAACACAAAATATATTTTTCCTATACTATATTAGGGCCTAGTCTGAAGTTAAAAAATTACAATCAGCAAAAATATTTTTTGACTCATTATCATAGCTGTAGCAGTTGAGGTGAGTGGCACTCTTGGCCTATAGTCCGGATGGTGTAATGTGGTACGCCGGAAGGAAAAAGGAGGATTCCCAAGTGGTACGCCAGTGGTACGCCAAAAGAAAGACGTGGGGGTCCCTCAGTGTATAACGTTGCGGCACTAAAAATAATAACATTTCGACTTTGAAAATGGTAAAAATATAGCGGACAAACTTTAACAATTATTAAAAAATAACAGATATAATCAGCGCTCAGAAATTTATTTACCAACAATACTAGGCTACATTATTTTATTAATATTTTTATAAAATGATTAATCAATGCAGGAAAAAATATATGCAATTTTTTACGTAAAATACATTGTCGTGTGATGTAGTCATATCTTACAAGTATGGCGTAATTTACACAAAATTACAAAAAGTTTTTACTCTGGCAACGATTTTTTGCCTGGTGGTGCCAATAGTACGCTAAAAGTGGTACGCCAATTCAACTTCAGCTTGGTGGTACGCCAAAGGTGTTACGCCAAATGCTTTTTCGAATCAGTGGTACGCCAATGGTGGTACGCCAATTTTTTGGAAAACTCATTTGGTACGCCGGAAATCTCCGGTGTACCAGTCACCTTCCGGAGTATGGCTCTTGGCCTAAGATTAGGGCAAATTAGCAAATGATTGATCTGACAGGCAACAACTAAATGAGTTATGAAAAATGGCACACTGTTGTGTTTCTCTAACACAATAAGCTCTGAATAAGATTGGATTTTAGTTTTCTGAAGTGTGACAAAAACTTTAAGGAACTTTCTGTCCTGAAACAAAAGTTGCTGACCAGTGACTAGAAGAGTTATACTTGTGTACTTAGTATAAAGAAACTTATATTCTAGTTGCATTTGTTAGATTTTTATCTTAGAATCATTAGAGTGAAAGAAAAAGAAAAACATTGACTATAAACTTAGAATAGGCCTAGATATAAACTTAAAATATTACCATAGAATAGATATAAGATGTTAGCAAACAAACTAAACAAGTTTAATAAAGCAGTAAAACAGGTCATAGCCTTTCCGAAACAGAACTACAAGCATAGCATTGGGACAGCAATTACAGACAATTGCCAAAACTTATCTCTGGTTAAAGTCAGTGCAAGAGGAACTTGCAGAGGTATGAGACAAATAACTTAAATAAGTGTCACTGGTGCCATGCTGACTATGTGTGTAAAAATTCAAAGTCGACTCAGCATCCACTGTCAGTAGCACCAGATTGTAGTGAGTGATCTCAAGGTCACAGAGGTTAGCTGATGGCCAGTGATGACTTTTATAACTCTCACCTCAACTTAATCCTCTATTGCTGACTCAACACAGAGAGAAGAGTTTTGGCAAACTTTGTGCACTGGCTGACCAACTATTTTGCTGTGTAATCCTTTTTCAAAAGTCCAATGACCTGTTTTACTGCTTTTTTAAACTTGCATTTGTTCGTTTTTGAGCAATTTAGTGTCAAAATAATTCAACACAGAAAACAAGGACATCGCCTAGATATTAGTTATTTTAAATACAAAAGATGTACAGTAAATTTGATTTCTGAACAAATTGCAAATGTATTAAAAATACAAATAAAAAATCCCTAAATACAAAAATACAAACACTTAAATGATACATAAGCTCAAAGTGGGACTTAACTTAAGTGGGACAGTGAAGGTAAAAAAAAAAGATTTTTAACCAATACATGCGCAACACCGGCTGACCCGGCTGAACCGGCTGGGTGAACGAGGGCCAAGCAAGGTAAGTCGCAAAAACCAATCGACCAAGCGCAAAAAAATCAAACGGGGAACCAAGGGACAAAAAAGGAAGGCGTGAAGAAAAGGAAAAAGGGGAGAGAGAAAGAGAGCAAATGAGAGCAAACTAAGTTGCAATAGAGCAATGAAATGAACTAAGTCGCAAATGAGAGCAAACTAAGTCGTAAATAGAGCAATGAAACAAACTAAGTCGCAAATGAGAGCAAACTAAGTTGTAAATAGAGCAATACTAAGTCGCACGGCCGGCTAAGATTTGGGAGGTTGCGCATGTATGTTTTTAACCAATAAAAAAATTAAAAAACCTTACCGTCCAATTTCTTCCTTGAGGTCATACAAATCACTAAACTTTGCAGCAGTCATTTTTGTCTTTGCTAGTTGATTGTTTTCTTTAGTAAAATAAAAGAGAATAATTAACTTTAGTCTTCTACTTTGTAGTTCAGAAAAGCTATGCTGTCAAGTAAGGAATATTGCCCCAAAACATGTAAATTAAACAAATGTAGTAAAGCTTTTGAAAATGTTGTTATATATTAAGTTTTTTTGGTTTAAAATAAATTTATATGCAAATAATTATATATCAATTGCTTGTTATAATAATGTATTTTTTTGCGACCGAGTATTTGTTTTTTCTTTTTGTACCCGTCCAGCCCAAAGAGCCTATTTGCAAACTTTAAAACGCTTTGTCAGATGGTGGCGGAAAGTCATGTTAATTTTAGATCTTCATGTTAGATAATTTTTCAAGTACTGTTTACAACTTTTCGTAAAAAGCCTGCTCTTTTTTTAATTTAAGATTTACAAACGCAAATTGGGATAAAAGTGTGCCGTAAATTTTTACTACATGTTTTTAGAACATTCTTGAAAAAATATCACTTTTAAAAGTTTTAAACAAAATAACTTGTTTTTTTCCCTCGATGTCTGTGTGTACTTGCTTTTACACACGGGTCTCAATTGTTTTCTGGGACTTTGTTTTTTTAGTCCCATGTTTTTTTGAACAATTTTAAAATCTGGTGTTTCCGGGAAACCTCACCACTTTGCAGAATTCAACAACACTGCATGGTTGCGTTTTAGATAGTTACATAAATATTCTGTGAACATAAAATATTGTACGATTAAATATACATTGCAAACGCTTGATACTTAAATTGAGGCTCCTTTGAGTTTTTTAATCCATAATGGACCAGTTTAGCTTTCGGCAAGATTATCTTCATGTTCTCTCAGATAGGCTTCAACAGTTAAATGACATTTCTTCTAGGTTCGAAGCTCTTACTAAAGAAACAGAAGACAAGCTACATATTGTAATTGAAACAGCTAATGTGCTTCAGCAAAAAATGTCGCCCATCAATGAACAAATGGAAATCCTCCGTGCCAGAAGAAAAGGTAAGGTGATGATTGTATTCGTTTTTATGTCATGTATGTTATTATTTCTGTGCTTGCTTGTTAGACTTGATTTTATTGATGGTGTTGACTCTGACTATTCCATTTATAGTTGACTTAAAAACAAATAATGGTAGGCCCTACATTTTATATATTATTATTACCAATGTCTCACTTCCTAGCTTATTTTCCATATGACCATATAGAGTCTAAGCAAATACTTATATCTAATTAATCATGTTTTTGCTATTGTATTTATGGGGTGTCCCACACCCACAGTCTCCTGATAGTCTAACTCATCAATAGATCCTTCAATTGTAATGTGCTTCCAAGATCTCAGCCTGTTTGGTTGCATGGCTCATTAGACAATATAGACCTAATCTTACAGCAACCATATTATTTTCGAAATGTAACATTGGAAGTTAGAATTAGGGCTGACCTTCATACAAAATTTTAGGTCACTCTTTTTTGAAACTGTTGACTTTTTAAGGAAATTTATTATTTACTAAAAAACATGTTACAATTGAACTAAATATTGATTAGCCAGAACAAATATTCTGACTTTAGGTACACCCTTTAAATCAATAATTGGGCATAATAAATTAGCATATTAGCTATGCTATTATGTATTTCAATAGCTATCTAGTTTATTTTTTAAGGTATAAAAACGTTGACCAGGTCAGTATTTTCAAAAAAATATTGTTTGTGTACCATTTTATTTTGGCATCTTATTTTTTTAGGGTTTTTTAAGGTTCTATTTTAAGAAAGAGTATTTTTAAATTTGTTTTATTTTAACTTATTGTTAGCTTTTTAAATATTATTACTAAGGCTTATAAATATTAAAATATATTTTAATGAGGATTTTGAGGGCTCTATAAACTTTGTATATAAAAAATAGAAAATTAAAAGAAATATTTTTCGTACTATTTAATTATTGTCTTTCTTTTTTTACCTACTATAATTTCAATTTATCTCATTTAAAATGTGTTTTAATATTATTTTAACTCACTAATAGTTTAAATAGGTTTGGTTTTACATACCTATGATGCTTACCATTGAAACTTATTTTACTTGTTAGCAGTGGGGGAGTTAAGTGGAAGTGTAAGATTATAACTATAATTTCTAAATTTCATGTGCGCATTGTAAAATAATACATTTTTAAGGTGATTTCTTTAGCTAAAGCTGTTCTTGCCTAGTAGGTTTTTCATGAGTTTGTTCATTGATTTGCAAAAACATTTTAACCAATATGAACTTTTTAGGCTATGAATCTTGTAGACTGTTTCTAAAACAGACAAGCTCTTATCAAGTTACAACAGACAAGTACATTCAGGAGCTCAAACCATCAAAGTAAGTTTTATCTTTATTGTTTGATTTCTTGGAATCCAGAAAAATTTTTTGTTTCTAAGTGGCAACAAATAAATGTAGACAAGATTTTTAAACAAGTTCTTTACAACATTATCTGTTTTTCCTTTAGAATAATCAATGTAGAAGACTATGTGTCATCTCTAGCCAAAGCCAAAGAGTCCCTGGACTTTTTTGCCTCCTACCTACCGCAGGAGAAGAATGCTGAGAATCTTGTAAGTTTCGTGAGTTATTTTGTGATAATTAAATTATATTTTTAGAGAATTTTGCTATTGTTAAAACCTGTGACTATTAACATTGCAGCAATATATAATCACTGAGGGCTCTAAAGGTCTGCGCGATAAATTCAAAGAGCAGCTCACCTCCATGACCCAGTCAGAGCGTCTGCCGCCTGAGAAATGCCTGACTTTAGCCGGCCTACACGCTGTCGATCTGAAGGGTTAGAAACATTATATTTGACAGTTATGATTCATTACTAACATTAATGATTAATGAATCTATGTTTATTTGTTGGCAGAGTTTCTACCGAAGTTCAACGACAGCCAGCTGCAGGAATTGCGGCTAATCACCGATTGGCTGGACAGTCAGGGCAAGTCCGCTGACTATGTTCAGGTGTACATTGAAGTGCGCTCTTTGTCCATGTGCAATGCCTTAAAGAAGTGAGTTCGCACTCTGAGATGCGTTGCTATGCTGGCGAGTTTTACTTTGAGCATAATGAGTAATGGGATTAAACTAATGTAGGGATTCGGGTTTAGGGGTGTCAAGGTGAGATCAGGGTGTTGAGGAGTAATTTGTAATCTTGAGGAGGGATTAGGGACGAACAGAGATAAGTTGCCTGAGAGTGTTACCACAATTTGTCTTTAGATTTCGCGACTCGCTTATCGGAACAGCGAACACAGCATTTGGTGCATCGCCATCATTGGTAAGCTGCTTGTAATCATACTCTCTTTGACTAGAACATGTAGATTGTTCTTAAAACTTTTACTTCAGGTTTTAATTTTCATTCTCTGTTTAGTCGCTTCCTTATTTTTTATTCTCAGTTCAGTCGCTTCAGGGCATGTAGAAATCCAGTTCAGTCGCTTCAGGGCATGTAGAAATCCAGTTCAGTCGCTTCAGGGCATGTAGAAATCCAGTTCAGTCGCTTCAGGGCATGTAGAAATCCAGTTCAGTCGCTTCAGGGCATGTAGAAATCCAGTTCAGTCGCTTCAGGGCATGTAGAAATCCAGTTCAGTCGCTTCAGGGCATGTAGAATTACAGTTCAGTCGCTTCAGAGTTTGTAGATTGTCAGGTCGCTTCAGGGTTTGTAGATTGTCAGGTCAGTCGCTTCAGGGTTTGTAGATTCTCAGGTTAGTCGCAAATTCACAGACATATTGTTCAAATGTTTTTTTCAGGCTCGCCGAGGCGGTCCCAGGGACACCCCGTCAAAGGCGGCAACCCTGCAGCGGAAAATGTGAGTACGAGTGTAAAAATATGCTGTTAATTTCTCATTTTTTCCTATTAAAAAAATGCTTTATCAACCCCCACACGTGTATATTTTTTACTTTTTGGTCCATAAAAAATATTTTACAACGTCATGCTACTTGCAGTAGTTCGCAGGAGTTTGCTAAATCTGTGCCGAGATCGAATTCCATCATCTTTCTTGACAGACGGTAATGAGAAAAAATGCTGTCTAGTATAAATCGGTGTTAGGAACCGATCTTTTAGACTCGTTGCTTAGAGCAATTGATTGCGACCGATTTGCTAAATCATTGTCCGCTGGTCAATTTTCTGCAGTCTGCCATTGTGACTGGATGATGTAGCCGTAGATAAAAGATTCCATGAAAATAAAAACAGACAATTTTACTCTAAAGATGTTATTTGCTCGTAGCTCTACTACAAGTAACAAGTAGCGATTTTGGGATTAGGAAACTTTTATATTTACAGATATATATTGCTCGATTATGATTTTTTGTGCTTCATCAATGTCAATTTAAGTAGCGTTTTGCGAATGTTTTTTGGTTTTTAGGTGGCAAGATTCTGTTTTGTTAGTTGTTTCGCTATTTTAAAGAAAAAAATCTAAATTCAAGGCGAACGGATGTTTTTGTAAAATGGTCTGGATTTTTATTTGATTGTTTTTTCTATAGAGTTAGTTTGATTTCGTTTTTTAAATGATAAACTGACACTTGTCCTTTCTGATACAAAAGATTATAAATTAGTAAATGCTTAGCAGAATTCCAACACAAAGATAGCTGTGTTTGGGTAGTTGTATACAATGACCCACATTGTTCCACATCCCATTTCACTCTTCCCATCCCTGACCCACTTTTTACCCCATCCCATTTCACTCTTCCCATCCCTGACCCACTTTATACCCCATCCCATTTCACTCTTCTCATCCCTGACCCACTTTATACCCCATTCCATTTCACTCTTCCCATCCCTGACCCACTTTATGCCCCATTCCATTTCACTCTTCCCATCCCTGACCCACTTTATACCCCATCCCATTTCACTCTTCTCATCCCTGACCCACTTTATACCCCATCCCATTTCACTCTTCCCATCCCTGACCCACTTTATACCCCATCCCATTTCACTCTTCTCATCCCTGACCCACTTTATACCCCATCCCATTTCACTCTTCCCATCCCTGACCCACTTTATACCCCATCCCATTTCACTCTTCTCATCCCTGACCCACTTTATACCCCATCCCATTTCACTCTTCCCATCCCTGACCCACTTTATACCCCATCCCATTTCACTCTTCCCATCCCTGACCAACTTTATACCCCATTCCATTTCACTCTTCTCATCCGTGACACACTTTATACCCCATCCCATTTCACTCTTCCCATCCCTGACCCACTTTATACCCCATCCCATTTCACTCTTCTCATCCCTGACCCACTTTATACCCCATCCCATTTCACTCTTCTAATCCCTGACCCAATGAAACGCAGGAAGTCGCGGCCCACCGCTCTAACCCAGCAACCGGCGCTGGGCGCGGACTCCGCTGACCAATCAGAATTGGACGCCGACGATGTTAACGCTATGCTTACAGCGTTTCTTAGAATGTCCATTGTGAGTTTTCCTTGGCACCAGGATCTTAAGTTGGCATTTTGCTAAAATGGACATTTAACAGTAATTTTTAAAAAATCCGAATTCCCACAGCTGGAGTCCATGGTAGCGCCAATGTTCGGTATTAAATTGAACCGGCCTCAGCAATTGGCTGATCTGATTATCAGCAAAGCAAAAGAGACCATGTTTGAAGATGTCCACGTGAGTTGAATCATTGCTGCAAATCTACGCTTAGTAAGCGTGCTTAGAATTTCCACGGACTCTTAACCTATCACTCTCACACTCCGCAGCTTCCACCCCACCTCATCATTCACTCCTCAGCTTCCACCCCACCTCATTCGCCCTCATACATCACTTTCCATTCCTCAGTCCTTCGAAGCCAGCGTTCGCCGCGAGTTCAAGCAGGATCCGGAGGCTCTCCTTCGCCTTGTCGCTGTTCTAGACCGTCTGCGCCACCTCGGCCAGGAGCTGTCGTCGCTTCCGCCAACGCTGCGCGGAGGCCTTGAAGACCTGGCTAAAGACATGCGAACTCAGGCCAGAAGCAGTTTGGAAGATTTTCGCGACGAAATTGTCAAAGACAGCGGCGGTGGCGCTGGCGGAGCGTCGACAATGAGCGGATCCGGTGGCGGAGGGAACGCCGAACTGGGAAGTCTGGCCGTCAGCGATTTAGGCGGTGGCGTCGGCGTTCGCTCCCTGCCGCCTGATGGCACGGTGCACGAGCTGACGCTGAAGGTGTTGAAATTTCTGCAACAATTGCACGAGTTTGGCGACACGGCCTACGATATTTTGGCTAGAGAGGCCGCGGGTGGAGGCGGCGGCGGTGGCGCTGGGGGCGGAGGAGGTCGCCAAGCGGATAAGGCGAAGGTTCTTGGCGCCTATCTGAGCCAGACTCTAGCCAATCTGTTGAGAACACTAGACAGCCGGGCTGAGCACTACTCAGATCCGGCTCTAAGGGCCATCTTTCTGCTCAATAATTATCGCTATGTACAGCAGAGACTGGAGAGGTGAGTATATAGACTATTTTTGTTGCACACCTGCGTGCGTGAGTGCCTTTAGGAGTCGGTGTAATTGCTTCTTGAGTGTCTGAGGGTCTACTATCACCAAATTTTGACACTCAAAAGTTTTATAGATAAATAAAAAAAGTATTTGGATATATTAGCCTAAACATGGATAATAACATGAAATGCCTGCCATTACTAACCTACGCCAGGGACAAGATGACGTCAACAATTCAAGCCTTCAACTATGACGCAATTCGCTTCTTCGAAGAGCACCAGAAGAAAAATCGACTGAGCTATTTGAACAGAGGGTAAGGTAATTTTTAACTAAGATTTTTTATCTTTTGAGTTTTGCCCAGTATGTTTGTAAAAAAGTTAAATTTCTACTATAATCATGCCGATTTTTTTATGAGTTTTCATATATCTAGATATCAATAAAGTTCACAAACCTATTTATTCCGTTAATTCGAAAAAAATTGAAAATCTATAAAATATCGATAAAAATCAATAAACGGATAAAAATCAATAAATCGATAAATTTGATTCGTTTGATAAATTCGATAAAAATCGAAAAAAATCGACTAATTCAATACTCGTAGATCGATCAATTCCAGTAATTAATTTACTGATCGAATCCCGACGAATAGAAAAATACAAGAATTGATTTTTATCCTTAAAAAATATTCTTAGCCTGCAGAAATGCTCCGCAGCTTTAGACCTGGGCGGTGAGGTGGCGTCAGTGGCTGCAGCATCCGCAGCTCCGGTCGGTAACAGTGCAACTAGCCATCGTATTAGTATCGCCGGCGGCCAATCAAAGCATGCCAATTTTGTTGTCAAGGTTTGCCTGCCCCAGCCTGAATAAAAGAGTTTTTGTTCTGTTTTTTGTTGCCTTATTTCTATTTATAGATTTTTAATGTTTTTGTTACATAATTCTAACAGTTTAAATTGTCCTCGGTTTGTTTGAGTTGGTGCATTTCAGTTTCGTCATTGTCAACTTTACTAAAAACAGGCTCGGAAATCATAATTGCTGTTGATATTTGCTTGGCTTCTACAGTGTATAAGCCAGTGGGATAGCGTTTAAACACTGAGTGTTATTAAACCTCTAAAACAGGGGTCGACAACCTTATATACCCCGCGGGCTAAAGAGAGAATCTTAAAGACGACGGCGGGCCGCATGAAGAAAGGGGAGAGATGAGACATGGGAGAGATGAGTGTGAGAGATACAATTCAGACTACTGCAAGTAGAAAAGCAAAGACCTGGCTGCAAAACTCTCACATAACACAAAAAATATCGCCATAAAAATGGCTAGCTTAAAAGAGACTTCTGTGCACACTAAGAGTGGGTCTCGGTCTGCCAGCGCGAGGTTCGTTCCCCAATTTTAGTGTGTTACAATGAGACAGGTGAGAGATGAGACAGGTGAGAAATGAGACAGGTGAGAGATGAGACAGGTGAGAGATGAGACAGGTGAGAAATGAGACGGGGGTGATAAGACGCAAGAGAGATGAGACGCGGGAGATAAGACGCAAGAGAGATGGGACAGAGGAAAGGTGAGACAGGGGAGAGGTGAGACAGGGGAGAGGTGAGACAGGGGAAAGATGAGATAGGGTGTACTGTAGAGGGTGTTAGGAGGAGCTAAGGGCCGGATTTCGGAGCTTCGAGGGCCGCATCTGGCCCGCGGGCCGGAGGTTGCCGACCCCTGCTCTAAAACTATCCCCAAATCGTGCAGATATCCTCTAGTTAAATTATCCCGTGTCTTTCAGTTACCCCCTCACATGATGATCTTGTTCTTCATCCCCTAATACATTGTTTCTACTAGGCTTCTTTCTTCATAGCTTTTCAGCTGCACAAAAGTCAGCTGTGTTTTCCGATTCAGCGTGCAGGAATGTCGTTCTCTGAATGATGCGTGCAAGAATGATGTGCGATTCTGTTCGATTCTTGCCCAGTAAAGAAATCAATACAACAACAATGAAATTTCTGCTGATACTCGCAGTGTCAATCGTCTATGGCAACAACAACAACCCATCCAAGCCGCATTCGCATTAGCATTGTGTCTACTGTCTTTCTTCACCGCAAAAGTAGCAAATCATGCGAACATTATTTTCTGTAGATTTTTTTCTGATCCTGGGCTGATCCTGCATTCTGTGTATATTCTGTGGCTTTGTTAGTAAATAGGTGACTGTTTTCAGTTGAAAGGAAATTCGCGTTTCTTAACAAAAAGCAGTTTAATTAAAAAATACTAACTTAACTAATGTATTATTTTTTCACTGGCAACTGTGCGTTTTGTACTTTAGTATTAACAAATCGTGTATTTTATTAACAGCATTTTTGGTTTCAGTCCAACATTGCTTAATTTAGCTGTTGTTAATTAACTTGACAATGAGTTCTAACCAAAGGCACAAAACTAACCCTCTTCTGTTTAGCTGGGCTCGAGTGCTTGAAATTGTAATGGAGAAGAACAAGCCGCTGAGTCAGCAGAGAATGTCCTCGGATATGCCCGGAAAAGTATTTGTTTTAATGCTTAAAGCATTAAATTGCAGCATGCGACTGTTGTTTTTTTATCGACCTCCTTAAAATATTTCTTCTGCCATTCAAAAGCTTTACGCCTGCTATTAGAATTTTAGCTTTGTTTATTATATCGACCCTGTCGACCCATCATATCGACCGCACCCTATCCAGTTAAGTACTCGCATTTCGCTTAAAAAGCTGCCGGCTATGAGTTAGTAGGGTATTGCGAGTAGAAAATGTGTGAGAAGCAAGAAGTTAAATTGTTGTACCCGTGGGTGGGTACGAGTATGAGGCAGGGATTGAGGTTGTTGTGCGAGTTGGGTGTGAGAGAGGCAGGGATTGAGGTTGCTGTGCGAGTTGGGTGTGAGAGAGGCAGGGATTGAGGTTGTTGTGCGAGTTGGGTGTGAGAGAGACAGGGATTGAGGTTGCTGTGCGAGTTGGGTGTGAGAGAGGCAGGGATTGAGGTTGTTGTGCGAGTTGGGTGTGAGAGAGGCAGGGATTGAGGTTGCTGTGCGAGTTGGGTGTGAGAGAGGCAGGGATTGAGGTTGCTGTGCGAGTTGGGTGTGAGAGAGGCAGGGATTGAGGTTGTTGTGCGAGTTGGGTGTGAGAGAGGCAGGGATTGAGGTTGTTGTGCGAGTTGGGTGTGAGAGAGGCAGGGATTGAGGTTGTTGTGCGAGTTGGGTGTGAGAGAGGCAGGGATTGAGGTTGCTGTGCGAGTTGGGTGTGAGAGAGGCAGGGATTGAGGTTGCTGTGCGAGTTGGGTGTGAGAGAGGCAGGGATTGAGGTTGCTGTGCGAGTTGGGTGTGAGAGAGGCAGGGATTGAGGTTGCTGTGCGAGTTGGGTGTGAGAGAGGCAGGGATTGAGGTTGCTGTGCGAGTTGGGTGTGAGAGAGGCAGGGATTGAGGTTGCTGTGCGAGTTGGGTGTGAGAGAGGCAGGGATTGAGGTTGTTGTGCGAGTTGGGTGTGAGAGAGGCAGGGATTGAGGTTGCTGTGCGAGTGCGAGTGGGGTATGCGATAGGCAGGAAGTGAGGTTATTGTGTGAGTGGGGTGTGTGATAAGCAGGGATTAAGGTTATTGTGCGAGTGGTGTCTGCGATAGGCAGGGAGTGAGGTTGTTGTGCGAGTGGGTTATGCGATAGGCAGTGAGTGAGGTTGTTGTGTGAGTGGGGTGTGAGTTTAGCAGGGATTGAGGTTATTGTGCGAGTGGGGTCTGCGATAGGCAGGGAGTGAGGTTGTTGTGCGAGTGAATATGCGATAGGCAGGGAGTGAGGTTGCTGTGAGAGTGGGGTATGCTATAGGCAGAGATGCAGGGAGTGAGGTTGTTCTGGAGAAGCAAGGTATGAAAAAAAATTATCTTCGAAGTTCTTAGGCTCCCGTCATTAATGTCATTTTTTATTCTTAACATCTTCTTAATGTCATTCTACACTATCTTGTACGATTCTAATGCACGTAATCACTTTTCTTCTGTATTAATTAAAACTAGTTGTTTTCTCTTTCGATTCTAATTTAGAATATGCTGATGAACCAATTTTCTGATTAAAATACTGTTATCTTTTTAAAAGCTATTTATAGAAGGTTTTTAAAGCTATTCCAATTTTTGTTTTCAGCTTTCGGAGAAGGATAAAGCTCTAATTAAGGAGAAATTCAAGGTAAGAAAGACTAGGCTGTGGGTTATTGCTGACCAATAGAAACAAGGGAGTGAGCTGGAGGTTTATTGCCGACCAATTGAAAAGAGTCGAAGTCATGACGTCCAATAGAAAAGAGGAGCGGGCTAGAGGGTTACTGTCGACCAATAGAAAAGCTTTTATAGAAAAAATGTCTAGTCGAAGATCGTGCTGTTTGGTACAAAGGCTGCTCACCTGCTTCTCTCCACAGAGCTTCAACGAAGAGTTCCAGGCGGTGCACAAAACGCAGGCCAATTATTCAGTACCAGACTCCGAGCTCAGACAGGATCTGATTCGCGAGAACAAAGCCTTCCTGCTAGACAAATACTCTATGTTTTACGAGAAGTACGCCAAAGTGCCATTCACATCTAAGAGAGACAAGTACGTCAAATACACGCCGGAGATTGTGGAGCGAATGCTCGAGGACTTCTTTCGCGGTGTCTAGCAATGTTTAACTGAAGAATGTCACTATTACTGAGTAATTAGTTCTACTGAGCGTTAAGCTATATTGCTTTGAATCGATCAAAGAAGGCAAAATGTATCTAATCTTAGCTTTAGTGCATATTTATTTTCATTATCAACAATTAATAGACTACCTACACTTGTGCATGCTCGGTATGAAATCTGTATAAATTACTAATTGCTTAGATTTTGTCATCAAATTTAAGTAAATTTTAATATGCTACATCTCTTAACTTTTTAATAATTGTGGTTCAATCAATCAATCTACGATTAGTTTCTTAATATCTGCGACTTTTTATATCCGTGACGTTTCAGTGATCTTAATATCAACTTTCAGTTTGCACTTAAAATCGTCTTTAAATTCAATAATTAGCAGAAATAAATTAATTAATAAACATATTTAGGCTTTATAACTCGAAATAATGACTGTGATTTACAGACCAGTATTTAAACAATGAAAAAATAGTTTGACTTTACTTCGTAGGAAATAAATTATCCCTACGAGAAGATCCCTCCTCGTTATAGTAATTATTCGAATCTGATTAAATATTATAAATAAAATTCTTATAATTTTTTAAACTAAATGTTGACTATATCTAAAAATAAAATACAATATATTTTTAGGATAACCAAGTTATCTTACCAAGTTACCAAGTTATTGTTTCTAATTTACCTGCGTCAAAACGTCAGACATAGACTCATTTTGTAAACTAAGGAACAAGTTTAGATTTTTGTTTTTTGTGACATACCTTGCACGCGATATTGACTGCTGAATTCTATAGTCTATGGCCGCTGTACGCAGTCAACAAATCTTAAGTGCAATTCTTAAGCTAAGCTTCGACTTTAGAAAATTAATATATCGGGTAAAAGTTTATCGCTCGTACGAAGAAGGCTGTGTTTCTCTGAAAGAAAAAAAGGAAACCAAAGGAAGTTGAGTTAAATTGATTGTCGTATTATTGATAAAGTGTGACCATGACCAGAGCCACGCTGAGTCTGCCTGAACCGATGGTTCATCGGCGCAGAGCGTACGCATCGTACAAGTTAAAGAAGTTCGACAAGCTCAGCAAGGTGCCGTTCTTGATGGTACCTAGATTCTTCGACATGTACCATCCGACCACAACCTGGCTCATCAATAACATAGTTAGCGAGAATGACAAGGAGCTGGATCGGGTGCTGATGGGCAAGGCATCCAGCGGCCTGCTTCGCTTCGAGCCAGATCCTAACGCTATTCAGGCTCAGGAAACTGTGATGAAGGGCAAAAAGGAGTTTGTCATCACCAAAGCCAAGTACTTCCAGATTCTGGACCGGCCGGAGATTTTCGACTTAAAAAACACGGCCGGGTCTCTGTTTAGCCGCCACACCGTCATGTACCTGACCCCGCTCGGCCTGGCTATCTACCTAAGAAAGCTGAAAGTGGCAAAGCAGCTGCTCGAGTGTATTAATCGGGATACGAACAAGAAGCACGTATTGGCAAGGTAACCTCTGCTTCCTAATAGTTTGTCTCTCTTTGGTCGCTAAGGTGTAGACTAAAAAGCTACTTTACGAAACAGTTCTCCAATTATCCGTTTCCAGGCAGCCACAGTTTATCACGTGCGCAGGTGACCCCCGCGGTGACTTAATGTGCATCTACGACCACAACTTGGGTATGCTGGCCGAATCCTACGATATCCTTCATCACATGTTGCAAAACAACAACTGGTTCCCAATGGAACCGTTTCGGCTTTTCTATCGTAAACGATTCATTGAGACAAATATGTGGTTCGATGACTGGCTAGACTACGCCTTCTACATTATGTTTACTAAGCGCAGTTCGTTTAATATGGCTCGCCTAAGCCAAGCTTTGTTGAAACGGCCAAGCGAGCACTTCAGAGTGCCTTACATGAGCCAGCCAACCCGGGCTTTGAGGTTTACTTTGGTTCGCGACGCTGAAAAGGTTGGAATTCAGCATGGCTTTGGTGCCTTTAGTCTATAGTATGGATTATCAAACATTTCAGTTAATATTAGTGCTAACAATTGTCTGGCGTCTCATTTAATACAGATTAAAACCAGACCATTCTTAAACTTCTTGCTTCTCTTCCAGTCTTACTTGTACAACAGCCTTACTCCCTACTTTAGCCCGCCCTATAACCACTTATTGTAAGGTTGTAATTATTGTTCCGAGGTTTCATTAGACTGACTTCCCATTCGGACAGGTGATCAACAACTGCAAGACTTATCCACGCCGACTACTGCGCGCCGCTTTTTACGCCGACAAGAAGCTGAAATCGACTGTGAATCTGATTCAGTCTGCTGAGGAATTTATCAAAGAAGGTATTTTCAAGCTGAGCGGAGAACCTGCTCTGCCCTTCAATGAAGGTCAGCGCAAGCGGCTGGAGGCCCTGCCGCCCTACAAGCCGCGCAGTCGCGAGCTTGACGTTGATTGGCCGAAGGCGCTCTACGAATTTGACTGCGACTGTTGCATCACTCTGCTATGCGGCTTGCTGTCAAAGTGTCACCGACTTGGCAAAACAGCGTCTTTTCGGGCCGCGCTACAGTTGGCCACGAAGACCCTTAAAGACAGTGGCTGGCTGAACTATTTCAGCATCATAAGTGATCTGGAGTTTCGCGACTATTTCATGGGCGTTGACGATGCCGAGAAGTTGCGCTTCACGCCTGAAATTTTTAGCTACATTAGAGAGTGCGTCAAGATTACGGTGTTTGAAAATCGGTTCGATCTAGCAGAATTCTTCTCCGATGCAAGGCTTCGAGAGGACATCAAAGACGATAGCGACTTGAAGGATAATACCAAGCTGCAGCGACTAGTTCAGTGCAGAGATGAGATCGTTACTGGCTATGTAAACCTAGTCAAAGGTGATAAACTAAGGCCCATCGGTACGGTCATCGGCGGTAACAGGTCGCGAGGTGTGGGACGCGACGATCCTTCGAACAAGTACTACATGGATCGCTTGGAAGTTCCGCCAGAGTCCGCCAAGACCGTTGCGACTAATGCGGCCAACGCTGAGATACAATCCGGATCAGATGAGAGTAGCGGAAAGGAAGTAAATCCCAACAAGACCTCCAGCGACCAGCGCAACACTAGCACAATCAAGTCGAATATGGAGTCCAGCCTAACGCAGCAAAATAGTACTACCAAATCCGACTGGATAGAAACCACAGTCGTACTGACGCCTCCGTCAAAGGTGCCGATTTACGGGCAGAAGTCGAAAAGGCCGGGAAAACTGCTTAACAAATCACTTCGCCACTAGTGCAACCAACCTCTCAAGCGCAGGAAGTCTGCACCTTTCGTTTCCATTTTTGCCTTCTTATTTCCATGCTAAAGACAAATGGCAAAAACCAAAATTAACTGATATCGAGGAAATATCAACTTCCTCGATATCAGTCTTTCTGTTTGTTACTTCGCTTTGTATCTGAAAATGCGCTCTACCAAAAATGCTTTGCTTCCTTACATTTATGTACACTTTCTGAAACAGTTCTTTTAAAAAACATCGTTTATATCCTACGTCACCCTCGATTCAATATGAATCAAATGAATGGGTTGGCTTAAAAAATAAATTCTAAACAAAAACACGCTCGGAATTTTTCTTAAAACAACAAAATTTTTTCGCTTTTAGAATTGTGCATTCTAATATTCGAAGCATGTTGATAATTTCATATATTATGTTCTAGTTGAATGATACGAGCTAAGTGATGCAATGTGCTTCAATGTGCTTCCATGCTTCAAGAAAGCTTGGAATCGTGGGTAACATATCGTTAGAATGATCGCAATAATTTAAAAGTATGATCATGACGAACATAAATGTGCGACTAACGACAACTTATTGAACTTTATGTTCATGTCACGAAACTCCACTATCAATACAGAACTCAACAGAAGCTCCACCATCAATACAGAACTCAACAGAAGCTCCACCATCAATACAGAACTCAACAGAAGCTCCACCATCAATACAGAACTCAACAGAAGCTCCACCATCAATTCAGGACTCAACAGAAGCTCCACCATCAATACAGAACTCAACAGAAGCTCCACCATCAATACAGAACTCAACAGAAGCTCCACCATCAATTCAGAACTCAACAGAAGCTCCACCATCAATACAGAACTCAACAGAAGCTCCACCATCAATTCAGAACTCAACAGAAGCTCCACCATCAATACAGAACTCAACAGAAGCTCCACCATCAATACAGAACTCAACAGAAGCTCCACCATCAATACAGAACTCAACAGAAGCTCCACCATCAATTCAGAACTCAACAGAAGCTCCACCATCAATACAGAACTCAACAGAAGCTCCACCATCAATTCAGAACTCAACAGAAGCTCCACCATCAATACAGAACTCAACAGAAGCTCCACCATCAATACAGAACTCAACAGAAGCTCCACCATCAATTCAGAACTCAACAGAAGCTCCACCATCAATACAGAACTCTACAGAAGCTCCACCATCAATACAGAACTCAACAGAAGCTCCACCATCAATACAGAACTCAACAGAAGCTCTACCGTGAATTAATAAATGAAGGCTATCTATTCCATCACCATATGATTTATATCAGATTTTAAATTCGTCTATGTCTAGATACGAGCTACGCCCGGTAATTATTGCTGCTAGTAAACATACTATTTACAAAAAGTTGCAAATCGAACCATGGACAGTGGTCAATCTTTCTTATTAGAGCGAGCCGATATTATGACAATGCTAAGCGCCATGCCCAAGTTCAAGGTACCGTTGATT
Source organism: Macrostomum hystrix (assembly GCA_950097015.1). Taxonomy (NCBI): domain Eukaryota; kingdom Metazoa; phylum Platyhelminthes; family Macrostomidae; genus Macrostomum; species Macrostomum hystrix. The sequence continues at coordinate 796,248 of CATNEN010000011.1, read as the reverse complement.
CCGTAAAGCATTAGAAGGTTTGAATCACCGGTAGATAGCAGGGTGGAAGCGATTCTACCTGCAATTCATTGCGAAAATTTACTTTTTCTATTATCGAATTTTCGTTTAGATTGTAATTTCACTGTGGCTTGTCTGTCTAGGGTGTATTCACTTACCTGAGCTGCAGGTGAACGCCAGGAACCAGGTGGCACCGGACAGGTTGCGAACCAGCCGATGGCGCCACAGAGCGTATATTTGGCGCGACTTGCCAACGGCAGACATCACCGCCAGTGAGTTCTGATAGTCAATTGATTGATTCATTGCGAATTGATTAAGGTTATGATAATTGCAGTCTTCGGTAGTTTTACTACGCTCTGAAAACCTCCAGAACCGCAGCCAAACCTTCTGACCCGCTCCCAACCCTCATCCTCCTAATCTGCCCCAAACCTCCTGACCCGCTCCCAACCCTCATCCTCCTAGTCTGCCCCAAACTTCCTGACCCGCTCCCAACCCTCATCCTCCTAATCTGCCCCAAACCTCCTGATCCGCTCACAACCCTCATCCTCCTAGCGTGCCCCAAACCTCCTGATCCGCTCCCAACCCTCATCCTCCTAATCTGCCCCAAACCTCCTGATCCGCTCACAACCCTCATCCTCCTAGCGTGCCCCAAACCTCCTGATCCGCTCCCAACCCTCATCCTCCTAATCTGCCCCAAACCTCCTGATCCGCTCACAACCCTCATCCTCCTAGCGTGCCCCAAACCTCCTGATCCGCTCCCAACCCTCATCCTCCTAATCTGCCCCAAACCTCCTGACCCGCTCCCAACCCTCATCCTCCTAGCGTGCCCCAAGAAGCAGATATATAAGAAAATTCGCATAGCCTCACAATCAGCAAGTTTATCACGCCCGGAGGCCAGTAGCGTAATAAGATCCCGATCTGAATCACAGAGTAACTGAAAAAAACTGCGAGTACTTAAAAAAGGAAGTACAAAATCTCTATTGTATCTTGTTTTTTAACTTGATATATATAAAAATATTTTTATAGAAAATGTATGAACATCTTACCCGATAATGTAAAGTCCGATAAAAACTAACGAATACTGTCGTTCAGTCGCGATTAAGAATAACAACAGCAAAACTGTAAGTTTTTTGTTAAAAAAATTATTTCAATAAAGTACTTCCCTGCGATAAATAATGCGTGTAGCTAGTGAAATGATTAACTACCTTGGGCCGACAGGAAAACATCTTCGCAGTAGGTGAGAAACGGGTACCTCTGACTGGCTGCATAGCCACACACGGTCAGGAAGCTGCAGCGACATATTTTGAAATTATCTTTTAGTGGCTATCTCCATGAGAAATAAATGAAATTTTCAAAAGTAATGAGGACTGAAGGGGTGTGGCAATCCTGAGGACTGAAGGGGTGTGGTGTTGCAATCCTGAGGACTGAAGGGGTGTGGCAATCCTGAGGACTGAAGGGGTGTGGCAATCCTGAGGACTGAAGGGGTGTGGCAATCCTGAGGATTGAAGGGGTGTGGCAATCCTGAGGACTGAAGGGGTGTGGTGTTGCAATCCTGAGGACTGAAGGGGTGTGGCGATCCTGAGGACTGAAGGGGTGTGGCAATCCTGAGGACTGAAGGGGTGTGGCAATCCTGAGGACTGAAGGGGTGTGGCAATCCTGAGGATTGAAGGGGTGTGGCAATCCTGAGGACTGAAGGGGTGTGGTGTTGCAATCCTGAGGACTGAAGGGGTGTGGCAATCCTGAGGATTGAAGGGGTGTGCCAATCCTGAGGACTGAAGGGGTGTGGTGTTGCAATCCTGAGGACTGAAGGGGTGTGGCGATCCTGAGGACTGAAGGGGTGTGGCAATCCTGAGGACTGAAGGGGTGTGGCAATCCTGAGGACTGAAGGGGTGTGGCAATCCTGAGGATTGAAGGGGTGTGGCAATCCTGAGGACTGAAGGGGTGTGGTGTTGCAATCCTGAGGACTGAAGGGGTGTGGCAATCCTGAGGATTGAAGGGGTGTGCCAATCCTGAGGATTGAAGGGGTGTGGCAATCCTGAGGACTGAAGGGGTGTGGTGTTGCAATCCTGAGGACTGAAGGGGTGTGGCAATCCTGAGGATTGAAGGGGTGTGGCAATCCTGAGGACTGAAGGGGTGTGGCAATCCTGAGGATTGAAGGGGTGTGGTGTTGCAATCCTGAGGATTGAAGGGGTGTGGCGATCCTGAGGACTGAAAGGGTGTGGTGTGGCAATCATGAGGACTGAAAGGGTGTGGTGTGGCAATCATGAGGACTGAAAGGGTGTGGTGTGGCAATCATGAGGACTGAAAGGGTGTGGTGTGGCAATCATGAGGACTGAAAGGGTGTGGTGTGGCAATCATGAGGACTGAAATGGTGTGGCGTTGCAATCCTGAGGACTGAAGGATGTGGCGATCCTGAGGACTGAAGGGGTGTGGCAATCCTGAGGACTGAAGGGGTGTTGCAATCCTGAGGACTGAAGGGGTGTGGTGTGGCAATCCTGAGGACTGAAGGGATGTGGCGATCCTGAGGACTAAAGGGGTGTGGCAATCCTGAGGACTGAAGGGGTGTGGTGTGGCAATCCTGAGGACTGAAGGGGTGTGGTGTGGCAATCCTGAGGACTGAAGGGGTGTGGTGTTGCAATCCTGAGGACTGAAGGGGTGTGGCAATCCTGAGGATTGAAGGGGTGTGGCAATCCTGAGGACTGAAGGGGTGTGGTGTTGCAATCCTGAGGACTGAAGGGGTGTGGCAATCCTGAGGATTGAAGGGGTGTGCCAATCCTGAGGATTGAAGGGGTGTGGCAATCCTGAGGACTGAAGGGGTGTGGTGTTGCAATCCTGAGGACTGAAGGGGTGTGGCAATCCTGAGGATTGAAGGGGTGTGGCAATCCTGAGGACTGAAGGGGTGTGGCAATCCTGAGGATTGAAGGGGTGTGGTGTTGCAATCCTGAGGATTGAAGGGGTGTGGCGATCCTGAGGACTGAAAGGGTGTGGTGTGGCAATCATGAGGACTGAAAGGGTGTGGTGTGGCAATCATGAGGACTGAAAGGGTGTGGTGTGGCAATCATGAGGACTGAAAGGGTGTGGTGTGGCAATCATGAGGACTGAAAGGGTGTGGTGTGGCAATCATGAGGACTGAAATGGTGTGGCGTTGCAATCCTGAGGACTGAAGGATGTGGCGATCCTGAGGACTGAAGGGGTGTGGCAATCCTGAGGACTGAAGGGGTGTTGCAATCCTGAGGACTGAAGGGGTGTGGTGTGGCAATCCTGAGGACTGAAGGGATGTGGCGATCCTGAGGACTAAAGGGGTGTGGCAATCCTGAGGACTGAAGGGGTGTGGTGTGGCAATCCTGAGGACTGAAGGGGTGTGGTGTGGCAATCCTGAGGACTGAAGGGGTGTGGTGTTGCAATCCTGAGGACTGAAGGGGTGTGGCAATCCTGAGGATTGAAGGGGTGTGGCAATCCTGAGGACTGAAGGGGTGTGGTGTTGCAATCCTGAGGACTGAAGGGGTGTGGCAATCCTGAGGATTGAAGGGGTGTGCCAATCCTGAGGATTGAAGGGGTGTGGCAATCCTGAGGATTGAAGGGGTGTGGCAATCCTGAGGACTGAAGGGGTATGGCAATCCTGAGGATTGAAGGGGTGTGGCAATCCTGAGGACTGAAAGGGTGTGGTGTGGCAATCATGAGGACTGAAAGGGTGTGGTGTGGCAATCCTGAGGACTGAAGGGGTGTACTGAAGGCGGTTTTGATTAAGGACTATAAGACTGAACTACTCGAAAACTACTCATTGAATAAACAAACTTACCACCAGAGCTCCAAACTCAATCCTAGGACGTCAAGTCCTTGCGTGGAGCCATTGGCAATGACCTTGCGTATCTGTGGCAGCCTTTGCACCATGCATAACAGAATGACACCGAAATTGATGGCTTGAAGCGTGGTCGCAGGATCCATTCTGGCTTTTTAAAGCGAAACCCGTTGTGACTTTTTTTTAAAACAACTATCGGTTTTCTTGAATTCGTGATGTGCTGGTTGTTTGGTACTGGTATTTAGCTTTCTATTGACTAAGTTAGATTCTCTTAACAGACCCCCGCCCCCGGCGGGAGTTCTGAATCTACCCCATGGCCGTCCGCTTGAGTGTACATTCACTGCCTCCCCACCCCATGTTCAGTTCTGAGTTAAACAAGCCTTCTCGCCCCCTTTTGCCCCCCCCCTTGTCCCCCAGGCCGCAAGCGAGACAAGCACAACACAACACAAGCAATAAACAAGGGACAGCAAGTTTTGTTTCTTCTGAACCTATTCTTATTCTTCTCTACCTTCTCAACCTGGGAATGAGAATATTGAATGAATGAATCATGAATATTGACCTGTACTCGGGTTACAATTCATCCCATCATTCAAGCTTTTTAACAAGTAAAATCCTCCTAATGTGCATAGTGTATTAATATTTCCCCTAAAACTTAATAATAATTATTCTTATTAAGTAGTAAGTAATAGTAGTCCTTTAAAAGTCCTTGGATTACATTAAGGTAAGATGTGCAGCCGACACATGTGCAGCAGCTATTGCGCGGCGCATGGACTGTATGCTTGCAATGCAGAGTTAAGTCTCTTGCTAAACGACACTAAGTGTCCCAGTGGATTCGGGAATCGAACCCCCGACCTTCATGTCGTGAGACCGACGCTCTAACAGCTAGGCTACAACCACTAAAAACTAAATGTACTTTTAGCAATCGTGACATTCTGACAGGTTATAGACTTGAATGCGATGCAAGTCTGATTGATATAAGTTATCCCGCGCAGACCATTGTTTATTGTTTTGCCGGAGAGTAGCAGGGGACATTTATGGGGATTTTGCTGTGCAACGATTGGCTTTGCTTTTGGCGAGTATCCTGGGATTTTCAAAGCCGAATCCAAGTCGATCTGGCGCACGCGTCGCCTTTGCGGATCAATAATCCGTTGGATTTTTTCTGCTTTTTTCTTTTCTTTCGTCGACTTGCCTTTCTTTCCCTGCATATAACCCGATCAGTGTCCCACACACAAGGTTTAGTTTAGTCTACTTCTAATGGACTAACTTCTCAACGGCCTTTCTAAGGAACTCGACTCAAAAATCCTTCGCCTTTATAACCTCTACCTGCCTAACCAGAATCCATAATTTGTCTGCTTCCCGGCTGCTTGTTAAGCAGTGCTTGCCATTAGATACTTTCTGTCGTCTCACTCCGATTCCTGTCATTCCTGCAGATTATAGACTAAAGCTAGCATAGATTAGGAGTCGCATAGAAGAAATAAGTCATATCCAATAGCATAATTATTGATCGATTGGATCATATCAAGTAGGTAAATCGCTCTAAATTCACTTGAACACTGTCTAGGCGAGGAACACAGTTTAGTCAAGAAGCTATTTTCAGCTGCCCTCCGAAACAGCCAGCTCTCAGCTCTCTTCTATCTTGTCCGCGTGCTCACTCGCTCAGCTCGCCTCCCCAGAAGAAGAAGACGAATTGACTGCATTGAACTCGTCGTGCAGCTCAGGACAGCTGGTTAGCGAGGCCGGCTCGAAATTTTTCAGAGGAACGAAACAATACGAATCGCCTCATTGTATGAGGTTGGGACGTGACAGTACAGGACTTCGCGTACAGGGCTGCAATTATAAAAATAACAGTCAACACAAGGGAGACATGAAGGGGCAACGGAGGACAAAACACGTTGCTGGTAACAGCAAAGCCAAGTCTGCCAGATCCAACGATTGGACTGAGCTGGTAAGTTGGTCTCGTGTTCTTTAAATTGTTAAGTTCCATTTTTTAACTAGCACCAAAGAATACAGGTCTATGCAGTGCTGCGATAGGCTAATAAAAAATCTCATCTCCGAGCACTGAAGTACTCGTAAATCATAATTTCACGCATTAATATCCGTTCCGACTGTCGTGATTATCACCAGCTCAAAAGGATTAGATTTGAACGCTCGTAGCTTGTGTATATCACGGATACTCCTGGGCGAGTTGCTTCAAGATAAGCTGAAAAGCACCAATCGAACAGGTCAATCTTCTTGACGGAGCGGAAGCCGCAGATTTCTTTCTCGACGGCGCAGTCGACGACAAGTTGAACGCGAGCATGTCCACCGAATCCCTGGTCGGATCGGCTGAATCAGCTACGGCAGCAAAGCTCAAGGAACTTCAAGCGCAGCTTCTGGCGCTAACCATTGAAAATGAGGCTCTCAAATCTCAGCATTCGGGTCAGTCTGAGTCCGAGACGGTGCAGCAGCTGCGGCGACAGCTGGCCGAGGAGCGAGCTGCCAGAGCGGACGAGGCCTCTGCAGCAGGCGGCTGGGCCAGTGGGAGGATGTGAGTGAATCCGTTTGATAGCATTGTGATCATGTCAGTTGACATTCACCCCAGGGTCCTAGTCTTCGATTGATCATATTAATAAAAATACGAGCGTAATTATCATTGCAGGAGGGCTGCGGGCGATGGCAATCATTTTTTGACATAGACTCGCAGCCAGCGAGGAGCCAATTCTGCTCAGTTCGCTGACTCCTGAGCACACACTGACACAGGTGTCTACATCTGCCCTGACTTTCTCATCGTCAAGCAGTGTACACTTCACTCTGCCTTGGAGGTTGGCCCTTAAGGGCATCACAAGCCCCCAAGCCTTCTCTCCGCGGCTGCGCCTCAATTTAATGTGGCCTCGCCGCGGAATCGAGCTCAGGGACCTTGGTGCGAGAGGCACCGTAACACGTAACACCGAGTCACGTGTTTTGACTACCTAGGCTGGCCTCTAGGCTCACTAATAATTATATGGGGGGGAAAGTGGCAGGTAATAGAAGATCAAAATAGTAAAATTACACTCCAAGGCATCGACTTTGGACACATTAGGATTATGTAGCAGCCCGTACCATACCAAAAAGGGGGTGAGTGGGTCAACGGCTAATGTCGCTGCCTCACTTTCCAATGGTCCCTGGTTCGTTCCTCCCTCCAAGTCACGATTATTTCGGGCTTAGTTGGAGGTTTGCAAAGTAGTGACTTGCGGAGATGCACCTTATTCTGTGCAACCAAAGCTAATTTAAATAGCTTAACCCCTGCCTTCTGCATGCCTGCTTGTTTGTGTTTGTGTTTGTGCGTTGGGCCGGGTGTGAGGCGTTGTATGGGGGTGGGGCGGGTGTGCACCAGCCATGCGTGCTCTGAGCGGCGAGGTTTCACCAGCCGTCTGCGCGTGTGGCTTGGTCCTCTCGTCCCTACCCTTCAGGATCTAAGTCCTCCCCTGGTTTGGTCAGCTCTGTGCGTGTGCGGGCCTGGGGTGAGAGGCACTCCGGCTGCCGCCCCCTTCCCCCGCTTGGCTTGCTGCTGTGTATGAGGTGCCTGTGTCCAGGGGTCTAGATGGCGCGATGGGCGACTCCCGCCTAGTTCGCCGGCCTGGGGGCATGCCGTTCCTGCGCTTGTGCGTCGAGTGCCCCAGGCCCCTACAATTAAGTAAAAGTACCTTACCAAAGCTTTTCACCCTGTCTAACACGAAGACCTCGAGCTCTGGCACGTCTGCGACGTAGGAACACAGCCGCCGTCATCTCAACCGTCGGAAGCTCCGAAGAAGCTGCCACAGCCGCTTCTGTTGATGGCGCTGACGTCGGCAGCTCGATGGAAAAAGACGCCGACAGTGCAGCCGACGCGGACGATGAAAAAGAAGCTGACCGCGCTTCAAGAGACGGCTCAGCCGAGTCGACAGCTCAAGAAGAAGGATTTTTCAATCGGATAAAGAACCTGACGGCTGCCGGACTGCTCAGCCTGCTGGAGGACATGCAGGTGCCGACGGTGGCGGAGAGGCAGGCTGCGGCCGCGGATGACCAGCTGTCTGCACGTCGTCTGAAGGTGAACTGCACCCGCTTTGGCAGAAATACTCAGCCGATCTTTGCCGGCATTGACGGCTTTGTGAGGGTCGTTCGGTGGAAGTCGCCGTCCTACACGGTGCTTGTCATGCTGGTGAGTGCGCTAATCCAGTTGCTGAAACAGATTTTCAATGGCTTATTATGAGCTTTTCAACAACTCAAGTTAACTATACTTTCAGGTGTACTACTTTGCATTATTTAATAACTATCTACTGCCTCTGATTCTGCTGATGTGCATTATACGGCTGCTGCTGAACTACTTAAAGTTCAGGTATTGCTTATTTGAGGAGTAATGTCCTGTCCCAATCGGTCTGTCAAGACAAACGTTACTTTTCACACCAATGCCTACCTTAACTACCTTAACACCTGCCCTAAACCAACCAACCCCTCCCCAAAACCAACCTGTCCCTCAGCACTAACAGTCAACACCAACTCCTCAGCACTAACCCCTCCTTAACACCAACCCCTCCTTAACACCAACCCTCCCCAGCACCAAACCCCTCCCCAGCACCAACCCCTCCCCAGCACCAACCCCTCCCCAACACCAACCCCTCCCCAGCACCAACCCCTCCCCAACGCCAACCCCTCCCCAACACCAACCCCTCCCCAACACCAACCCCTCCTTAACACCAACCCTCCCCAGCACCAAACCCCTCCCCAGCACCAACCCCTCCCCAAAACCAACCCCTCCCCTGCACCAAACCCCTCCCCAGCACCAACTCCTCCCCAGCACCAACCCCTTCCCAGCACCAACCCCTCCCCAGCACCAACCCTTCCTCAACACCAACCCCTCCCCAACACCAACCCCTCAACACCAACCCCTCCCCAACACCAACCCCTCAACACCAACACCTCCCTCAAAGCTTTCTCAACTTCCTTTGTTGCAGGCTTGGCTGGGACTTGAACTTTAACTTCTTAGCCGAGTACGAAGACTCCGATAGCGAAGACAGCTCCGGAGGCGGCGGTGAGAAGGAGCGAACTGTAGGCACGCAGGTGAACTTTGTGGTTCACGTGGCCAAGAAAGTCCAGGTGACGTTGTGAATCACTCAAATATTGTTTAAGCAATTTAACTACTTTTCTAATTACATAAGAATACAATAATTACTTTATTTCAGAATTTAACGGGAAAGATTTCCGACAGCTTGGAGAAACTAAAGAAGCAAGTTCTTAATCAATGGTGTTTTAAAAATAACCAATTGCACTTGTGCTGACTATATTGATTGCGCTAAATTTCAGTCTGTTCACCTGGAAAAGTCCCAGTCACACGCAGATGTTGCTGAATGCACTTTTAGTTGCCTTCGTGCTGTCCCTGCTAGTACCTACAACCACCTACCTGTTCTGCTGCGCCTTCTACCTGGGGATTAAATTCTTCGTTATTGACGCAGTATTCGCAAAATATCCCAGGTTGCGTAGAAAATATGACAGCGTTGACAAGATGTGGAGGACTTTGCCAACCGACCAACAGGTGGGCTATCACCAGACCAACAAGGATGTGGAGAAGGTAAATTTCACCTTTCTGGAATGAATTGGTTTTAGTTGTTTTTTAACTACCTTTTAGGATTGACTGTCTGAATTTTAGATTATTTCTACCTCAATTCCATTTTACCTTAATTTCAGTCCTTTCTACCCCAATATCAGTCATTTCTTCACGGATCTCAGTCATTTCTACCCCAATATCAGTCATTTCTACCCCAATATCAGTCATTTCTACCCCAATATCAGTCATTTCTACCCCAATATCAGTCAGTTGATATCGGGCAACTCAAACTCCGCACCCCATCGCAGTACATTCTTCCCTACTCGGAGGAGGACCAGATCTGCAGCCCGGAGAGTCGGCCCGAGAATCGCAGCCCGCTATGCTCAGACGACGAAGAGTTCTGCCAGGTGTTTGCTCTGCCCAACCTGGAGTGCCCACTGACCAGGTGGAAGGGCGGCAAACGTTGCGCCATCATCTGCAAGGAGGCCGACAAAGCCCTGCCAGATTCATTGAAGCACGGCAAGCTTTTTCTGACGCGCAGGTGAGGTCTGATTTAATTTCCGTTTGGCCAATGAAAAATGTTTGGCCTCTTACTGCACTCTATCCTCTCTCCCTGTCTTGTTCAACTTCTTAGATAAGCTTCATAACTCTCTTCTCTTCCTCGTCTCTGATTGGCTCGCTTTTCATCTCTCTTTCCTCACCCCTCATTTTCATCTCTTACCCCTCACTCCTTTTACCCTCCACCAACCCCCTCCTTATCGATCGATCGTTGTTAGTAATAGTATTGAATCTCGGGTTAAACGGGCTTCGCGTTCTTCTTTGATCCGATCAAAAATCCGTAGTAAAAAATCAATACCGACAAGCATAAATATTTTTATATTAAACTTTTTAATTTCGCAGCTTTCTCTGTTTTGAGCGCGGTAAAGATCGAGGAAAAGTGAAGAAGAGAAACATTGTGATTCCACTCACAACGATCCAGTGGATTAAAAAGGTCAGCAATTACGAGTAGTTCATAATTATTTTCTGTCAGTAGTTAGCTGAAATAGCTTTATCTGAATAGACAGCAGACAACGCAACATTATTTGCAATAATCAATAGAATTATTAAGCTTTCAATTATTAATTTGCAGACCAAACCATTTGCCTGGCTCCCTGGTGGTGGAATGGCCATCGAAGTCCAGATTCGCGGAATGGAGAAGGTTTGAGCACAATATATTTTTGCTTGAGCAGTATGTATTTTAGCTGAGCACAATGTCTTTTAGTTTGAGCACAAGTCTTCTTCGTAGTGTTTTATTAATAATTTCAGTAGGACCGTGTGCACTCTCAAGCGAGGGGGCAATTCTGTCCATTTCGCTGACTCCTGAGCACACACACACACATGTACCGTAAGCAGGCCCACATGTTCACAGGTGTGGGTACATATGTCCTGACTTTCTCAACGTCAGGAGTGTACACTCTCACTCTGTCTTCTTAGAGGTTGGCCCTAAAGGCATAAATTGCAAGAAAAGCGTGCAAGCTTTCTCTCCGCGGCTGAGCCTTGAGTTAACGTAGCCTAAACGTTGAATCAAGCACAGGGACTTCGACTAAATAGACTTAGCTACACGACGGCCCGAAGTCTTGATTATCGTATTGAAAAATACAAAATCATCTCGTTCAGCACAGTTCGTTTCTTCAATCCATTGTATCAACGCTTTCTCAGGCAATCACTTTCGGTGCCATAATTGGTCGCGACGAGCTATTCGACAGCCTCATGGAGACCGGGCGCAAAGTTTCATTGCCATGGGCAACCGCAGCAACGACTGGTGGCACGGAAGCTTCAACTGGCGGATCAGCAACGTTAGCGGAAGGCGGAGCGGTGGCTGCCGAAGACCTGGTCACCCTGGACTTGGATCTGGTGCAGTCAGTCAGCCAGGCATTGCTGTCAGACAGTGATTCAGACGATTAATTATGACTCCGATTCTACTCGCAATGGGCTAGATTCGGGGGGTTCTTAGCTCATTGGCTAGAGCTTCAAACCTCCTAATCCAGAGTTTGTTCAAATATCAGCCCAGGGGGAACAATTTATGTTTTTGAGCAGGACAGTCAAACAGTCAAAGTGTTATGTTTTTGAACAACTGAACACATCTTTGGATGCAGTGTTGGGCGCGTTACTCGTTACTAGTTATTAATTAGGTAACGATCGTTACTTTTTTGCAACGTTACCACGGGCTGGTAAAGAAAATGATGGTAACGAGTCGTGCATTTCCCGTTACCAGTTTCCGACGCAAAATTAATAAGAAATTAGGAGCAATCAAAATTATTTACTTTGCTGCATTTAAAAATGACTTAAATTGTCTATTTTGATCTAACTAGTATAAATTTGTATAATTAGCCACTACATCTTTCAATTTCTTTTGACAATATAATATTTTTATATTCAACCACGAATTTCATCAATCTACGAGTAATCTCACATTTTCATGTGATCTCATGGCTACTAAATCCTAACCCGATATGGTTAAGATCAGTGAGAGGGATAATGATAACAGAGCTGTCTAAAAAATTGGACGATGTTGGAAATAAAAACATGATATGATTAATGACACATTTTTATAAAATTCAAATGTAACGCAGATTTATAATAAAAGTGTAAAAAAAGTAACGATTTAAAGTAACGACCGTTACTTTTTGCTTTTTTCGTTACCCAATTTTTCCGTAACCCAAATGGTTAGTAATGATCGTTACCCCATCGCCATTACTTTTTTGGTAACGCGCCCTTCACTGTTTGGATGTTAGGATTGTCCGAAAATTGTTGTTACGACTGTACATCTGGTCCGAAAGTGTTAAGTGCAATTTTCTTTCTTTGAAATCTACATTATCAATCGTAAAAACAATTGAGCCAATCACTGTAACTATCTCACCTGTGTGTTTACAATTTACGCGCACCTTTACTTCCTTTCAACTTTGAAATAAATTACTTCTGTTTCTAAGAATCCCGAGCGCATCCCATTGCAGCTAACACGAAAATGGACCCATTTTTGTTTCTTTGAACCCTGCACTATGGTAATGCGCGTGAATGCAGGCAAGTATCCTCAATATTTTCTGTTCTTGGAGTTTCCTATTTATTTTTCCTTTCAATGACGATTTTGAGCCTGTTTATTAGCTAAGAAACACGCTGGTAAACACTAATCGATCTTAATAAATAATCCAAACACAGTTCGTCAGTTTCTGAGTTCCAAAAAATTTCTGAGTTTCTTAGAAAGACTCGGAGTTACTGAGAAAGACTCTGAGCTACTGAGAAAGACTCTGCGTTACTGAGAAAGACTCTGAGCTACTGAGAAAGACTGAGTTACTGAGAAAGACTCTGAGCTACTGAGAAAGACTCTGAGTTACTGAGAAAGACTCTGAGCTACTGAGAAAGACTCTGAGCTACTGAGAAAGACTCTGAGTTACTGAGAAAGACTCTGAGCTACTGAGAAAGACTCTGAGCTACTGAGAAAGACTCTGAGCTACTGAGAAAGACTCTGAGCTACTGAGAAAGACTCTGGATTCCTAAGAAAGAACCTGGTTTCCTTAGAAAGAACCTGGGTTCCTTAGAAAGAACATTTTTTCCTTAGAAAGACTCTGGGTTCCTTAGAAAGAACCTGGTTTCCTTAGAAAGACTCTGGGTTCCTTAGAAAGAACCTGGTTTCCTTAGAAAGAACCTGGGGTCCTTAGAAAGACTCTGGGTTCCTTAGAAAGAACCTGGGGTCCTTAGAAAGACTCTGGGTTCCTTAGAAAGAACCTGGGTTCCTTAGAAAGAACCTGGGTTCCTTAGAAAGAACCTGGGGTCCTTATAAAGACTCTGGGTTCCTTAGAAAGAACCTGGGGTCCTTAGAAAGACTCTGGGTTCCTTAGAAAGAACCTGGGGTCCTTAGAAAGACTCTGGGTTCCTTAGAAAGAACCTGGGGTCCTTAGAAAGACTCTGGGTTCCTTAGAAAGAACCTGGGTTCCTTAGAAAGAACCTGGGGTCCTTAGAAAGACTATGGGTTCCTAAAAAGCTTTGAGTTCTTAAGAAAGGCCCTGAGTAATTGATTAAGTAACTCTATAATGAATTTATTGAAGACAAAAGTTTCCTTGTACTGTGCGTGCCCGGTTCATACTACTAACAAGGAACTTGCAAGTAGTATGAATAGCGCAGATCACTAAGTAGAAGTTGCAAGTGATGGAGAATTACATACGGATTTTTAATAATGAGCGGAAACATTAAAAAACGGAACACGTAACCTCAATTAAGCTTAATTTAGGCCAATTAACTAGCCCATGAAGAGTTAATGATACGGTTAAAATAAGAACACGATATAAGCCATTCAAAGCCATTGTTGATTTGTGTAATCTGGGTGCTTTTGGACAACCACTGTTATATTTGTATTGTTCCATGCTCCATTGATATAGCATTATTAAATAATTTCAGAGCCCGTCAGAGACAGTGGGCAAAAAAAGTGCGTGGTGTCTGAAGAAAAATAGAAGGGCCATAGTGCTTGCTTTGTAGAAAACGACTTTAATTTAAACAAAATAAGATAGCAAGCAGAGTCAGAGTATGACAAAAATTTTAGCTTCATTACATGGGGGCAAAAAACTGTTAAACAATCAGAACTACCGAAATGATCTGACGAGCATAGGACGAGATAGTGAGAATTCTCCATCGTTGCAATAGGAAAGTTGTCGTAAACTAAATAGTAAAAAAGTGCGAGCTAAAAAATGAGAAAATTTTGCGACATCTAACGCTGGTGCAACAGTCTACAAATTAATTTGTAAGTAGTATATGCGTCACATTATAACATAGGCGTTAATCTTGCCAATTGCAATGTGTAATTACAAGTGGTATCTGATGGGCACTCTTTTCTTTTAGGACTAACCAAGCAGACTTCTAAAAGCTATCTGCATGCATAGTTTCGTGTTTTGCTTGTTTTACAGTTATTGATAAGTTATTGCTATGCTGTCTGGCTAAAAGTTTAGGATTTTTCCTTGGAGTCAATTTAATTCTGTCATAGCTTGAGTATCCTTGAGACAGCGCCCGGTAATGTTTAGTGTTGCGGCATGTGCCATTATAGATTGTGTATGTACACTTGCAAACAAACTAACTGCGGCATTCACATAAGCATCTGTTTCGGTTCCATTTACAATAGTCATTATATCAACTTTATTGAGTGAAATGATTCAGATATATTTTTTTTCGAAGCCTATGTGAGTGCCGCTGAAATATAGGGCGCACAAAACACTAAAAGCCTATGTGAGTGCCGCTGAAATATAGGGCGCACAAAACACTAATAGAAAACTTATGCAACAAAATAAGCACAGACGAGAATTTAAAAAATCATTTTTATTGACACGACTACTAAACAGTATAGGGGCTAGTTGTAGGCTAGTAGACATTGGGACAAAGTACTTCCATTAAATATTGTATTAGACTTCAACGTAATTTTAAGCACATATTTATGAAATTTCACATGAGAAAATATAGCTAAATAACTCCAGTTGGTTATAACAAAAAATTAACAATAAAAAAGTCTTATTTACGTAAAAAAGCATAAAAACTAAAAGTAGCGACCCAACTAGCAAGACAGTCTTTGAGTACGAAAAATTGAATTATGGATCAAGAAAAAGTAAGCATGATAAACGTCGTTATCATATTTTATTGCGTTTGCAAAAACGACTTGACCAAAGCTTTGTTGTAATCAGCCTTCAAAATTGGATTGGCTCAGACTCAGTCGCTTGCTTTGGTGGATGCAGATTTTTGTGACAAACAAGTTTTGCTTAGATAAATCAAACAAACAAATTAAATAAAATCAAGCAAACATTCAGGGGATCCTTTTTATCGAGTACTAAGCAATAGTGCATTGTTTAAAAAACTTTTCAGAGAGGTATCAAACGGAAATAATCTGACAACAGAAAATAAAACTAAAATAAGAAAAAAGGTTATTGTTTATAGGAAAACGCAAGACCTTTTACGATGGAACAGGATGATAGAATAACTAGTGGTAAAGTTTTATGAAACTGTCTCTACTGAAAATAGAATTATTATACCAATTCACAACAAAAATTGTGCGACACAGTAGTTTGGATGTGATATCATGTTTACGTGTTTACGTGTCGTATTAAAAGCAAGTAGGAAAGTAAAAAGGAGGTAACAAAAATTGAAAAAATAGATTGCATGTGTTATTTACAACTGGTGGAAACAGTATAGTAAATACCGCTTAATCCCGTATTAAAGAACCTGCAAAAACGGAATAAATTAATTCTGCAATGGCAGAATCGCACTTTCTGGGAAACCACTAGCTTTCAGGGTCAAATCTGACTGTCACGAAATGATAGCGTGCTATAGGCCTCATAGAAATCCACTACATTCTGATTGGCTTTATGGAGTCAATTCTACTTTTCTACTTTTTTAATTCTACTTTTAGCAAAGTAGAATCACGCAAATGCATCAAAATTCATAGAGAATAATGAGCTATATCTAAGAACTCTTTAATCCGTTTTCGTGAGATTCTGGAAAGTACTTTTTCCTTTTTATGCTTGGCGGCATACAAGATTTGGTTAGGTACGAGCTAATAAGAAATAACATACAAACTTAAATGTCTGTTGTTGAAATGATACGTACGGTCAGAGATCAAAGCAATATTTGTCTAGAACATAAATAATACCAGGGCACTCAACTATGCATTTATAGAAATTTTCTCAAATGAGATTATCTGTGCGTATTTATAGGTTCTTCAATGAGTGTTAAAGAAAAATTAAGTATAAAAATGTATTCACAAAGTGCTTTTTCATAGAGTTGTCTTACAGTGTAGCTTTTGTGAATTGAAACTGAAATTCACGATTAATCGCCGAAACTGGTCTGATGTATTAGCAATTTATCTCAACGTCTTATACTAAGATATCAATCGATTTTCCTTTGTTCTATTGATATTTCACAGTGAGGAAATTCTGTGTTTGCGACCTTACAATTGCAAAGTGGCGCTTGGGGGCGCCAGAGTGTGAGGGCCTAGGAGAATGGCGCATCGTGCTCCGTTGCAGACCTGCCGCCGTCATGCAGCACGGCTGTGATCAGATAACAAATGGGAGAGCAGAGTGTTAAGCGGCTGGGGTTTGTGAGTTTTACTAATTATAGTAGTAGTATTAGCTAAAGGTGCGCGTAGTGCAACGCGCTAAAGCGCTTATAGTTACGTAATCATTTAGGATGACACTTATTAATAATATTCAGTGTTTCTAACTAAATAACAGCTCATGAATGACTGGCAGAGCAGTGAAAATACGAGCGAACTTCCGTTTTTTACCATTTTGGATTTATTTTCTTTGAAAACCCCGAGGCGCAGTCCTGTTTAGTGTGCTTCAATAGTGTGTCGGAGGTATTATAGGTAGCGATCCTAATCAAAGCATGTGGCTATCTATAAACTAACAGGTAAGGATCTTTAATCTAGCGTTGAGTATCGATAATATAGCAGGTACGATCGAATATACTATTTTCTAGCTTAAAATCAATGACGAGTGGCTCACAGGTTTGTTTTAATTATCGAAAATCTTTTTTTTACTCGTGCATAACTCATGTCTCTCCTGTCTAAGGGTTTTCTTTTAAGTCTTGTTAAAATGTTTTCACTCATCTGCCAGTTATTCATTTAAATTCCTTTATCTAATTGATAACTGCTATGTCTAAGCCTATCAATTTTCTGCGTGTGTTAATTCATGTATGCAATAATGACTAATACTGATATTCTAAATCTACAACTATGTATCACTCACATGCAATAACAAACATTTAGTGAGCAAAAAGCATTGCAAAAGATCAAGTAAAGCGTCAATTATGCATACAAAATCTCTTCTGTCACCACAGATAGAACAAGCAGCTGTTTAAAGTTCATATTAATAAGATAATAATTGCAGGATAGCTGCAGTGCACATCATTTAGTGACACTAGACCCGCAGCCAGCGAGGAGGCAATTCTGCCCATTTCGCTGACTCCTGAGCACACACGCACACAGGTGTGTACATCTGCCCTGACTTTCTTATCGTCAGGCAGTGTACATTTCACTGTGCTTTGCAGGTTGGCCCTCAATTAAAGGTCGTAAATTGTACGACAAGCCCTTAAGCCTTATGTGTGGCCTCGCCGTGGAATTGAACTTAGAGACCTTGGTGCGAGAGGCCTACACGATAATCACTCTGCCACCAACCCCCCAAAGTTAATGTTAGAGAAAGTTTATTGCAAATTTTGGGTGGCAAATGCAAAACATCTTCGTATAGATCGAACTCTGCAAATAAATTCAATAGGGACAATTGTCGCAAGATCAAATTTATGATCTTCCGAAAAGAGATATAGAAAATTAGCAAAAAATCTATTCCAGTTATGTAGAAGTGTACAAGTACGACCTTGGTGAATCCCCTCGCCCATTTTGATTGGCTGCACAAAAGTAGTGATGTCACTTGCTGATATTTGTCAGTTTATACCAATTTTATCAATAGCCACGTGTACCACCTGTATGCATGTTGCCAATAATAATTACCATTGTGAGTGCATTTCGTTCTTTTGACTAGCCGACATCGTAGGCCGGTCTGACACTGAAGATGCTTTGCTACCTCCTTAGCAGCCAATGACTAGTATTAACTTTTTGCTGACTTTTTCTCAGTCAGCTAGCTTTGATATACTGAAGCCAACTTAATGAGAGAAAACCTATAGGGTCTAGAGCTGGCGTTGTAACGAACAAAAATACTTTTGAATTTTCATGTAAAAATTTAGAAACTTTGTTTGTAACCTTTCGTGAAAAACCGCAATTCTTGGAAAAAAGAGCACAATACTTGGTTTAAACATGGGTTAAAAATAATTAGTGTACAATGCGAAGAGATATGTTAGGTAAGCGCAGGTAAGCCTTTTCAAGACATGATTCGGGATTAGACTAGCAATCGCAGTCTGATTTTAGTGCAGAATTTCTGTGCCATCATGCAATCCGTGGGTAAAAATATCCCGGTTCGGTAGCTGGTCATAACCACAGATTATATATAACTTGCAGTGGATATACATATTATGACTACAGATAGTAAAATATTATCTGTGGTCATAACTGACGGAATGCGCCACTTTCATTTGAAATCTCTACTTTACTACTTCATTTTTCTAAAGAGCATCCATTGCGTTTTCCGTGAAAATATAGATAAAAATTCACTTGGCGGAAAATCGATTGAAATTCGAACGTTTACAGACGGAGAGTTTGATTTCACGAAATATTTTTTGTCAAATGATTGCACCTGAAAATATAAAATGAATAAATCTGAATGTTTTCCATGTGTGAAAAAGGTATCATGGCCTAAAACTTAATAATTTTTCTTTATGTCTAACGTGGATAAATTTTCTAAACAAAAAGTTGCATAGCAACACGTATTTACCTTGGATAAAATTTCACCAAACCCTAATTATGGCCCGTTATCCTCTTCCAACCCACCACTTCACTAGAGGGGAGGTATTCAGTACATTGGCGGCTCAACGCGGAGCTCGTTGCCAAGGGAACGCTGCTTCCCAGAGCCAGAGCCCTGGCCACTGGGGGCGTCTATGGCAACGGCCGGGTACAGACCTCTCTGCTGATGCTGCTCGTTGATCTGCAGGGCTGCGGCTACGCTCAGCCGGCGCGGCCGAGAGTCGCTCGGCCTTCGGGCTCCGCCGGCGCCACCGCCGCCGAACGAGGCGGTTTCCATGGCAGCGGCTTCCATGGCTTCGCGAGCCTCGGCGGCCGCCTCGGCGTCCTGCTTCTGAAGCTCCTCGCGACAGAAATGATCGACAATACCAGCGCCGAAAGCGTCGCCGACAACGTTGATTGAGGTGCGCATGCGGTCACTGTGGGGTCAGCGTTATTTAAAATCGACTGGAAATAATTATTCCTGATAAAACTAATGGAACTCAGGGTACCTTAGAAAGAAATTTAATTTAATTAACTAAAATCATTCATCATTTTTTCAGTTAATGACATGTTAGCTCGTACAATTTATTTCATTTATTTTATTAGACTGACTTGGTTGACGAAAAAAACTAAACTTTGCTAGTCTCCTTTGTTTTACTTCTCGAAAATAGCCAATTTATTAATTGGCTAGGCTAGACTAATTTAAACTGCTGCTCAAAATGAGGTACTGTTGTACCGGTAGAGTTAACAAGTAAGTGCACCGAATTCAGAGCTATTGGACATTGCTCATTAAGTTATTCAATTACTGAAAAAGACACTAGACGCTGTGAAGTAGTGTTCGCCCATAAGAAGCAAAAATTGTATAAGCGTACAAACTATTCTCATCGTGTGGCCTTCCAATACGCTCCATAGCATTACTTCTTTAGGGAAAAAACTGGTAAGATTTTGACTTTCAAAGTTCCTAGGAACATTCACACTAATAGGGAGGAAAAAAAGCTGCAACACGGAAGAAGAATGAAATTTGCCTCGAGCAAGTTTGTCTATAAAGTCGTGTTTGCCTAATCCAGGAAGCGCTACTTCCCCTGTCGGAGACGGGAGTTATGTTGCATGATTTTGAGAAGTTCTGAGATTAGGGAGAAAGGGAGGTTGGGTTGGGAAAGTGAGAAATTCTCAGCCGACATCCGATGCGACCAGTCCGTTCAAATCTGCATCAGCCGCAGCAAAAACCGCAGCGGAGGCAGCATTATGAAGGATGAATTTGAGAATAATTTGATTGGGCTGGGGTTGAGGTGCAGAGCAGCCTCAGAAACTCACAGGCTGCTCAGCCGCAGCTGCAGGCTACTTTTGAAAGCTGGAGAAGAAAGCCAGAAAATCATGAAAGCATACTTGTTAAATACATTTTTTCTATATGTGTTTGCTTGGCAGTCCGAACACAGATAGTAATGGTGCTCTGTCTACCACTATTGAATGGTAATAAAAAAGAAATCTTAAATAAGTCATTACTGATGGTCAAGACCACAGATCATATGTACTCTATCCTATGTAAATCGAATCTGTGGTCAAGACATCGTTGAGAGGAACGACAATTGACTAAAAGGTAAATATTATATGTTAATGACCACTATAACTGTGTAATAGGGAAACCCCGATAATCTGTACCGCAGACGAAGTCAAGCCACATTCGTAAACCAACTCACAGTAGCCAGTCTACAGCCAGGATCAGCGAGATGTCATCGGTGGGCAGACCGACGGCGGAGAGTACCAGCACCATGGTGACCAGGCCGGCGCTCGGCACACTTGCAGCGCCGATGGCAGCCAGGGTGGCGGTGAAACTAAAAGCAGAAGGTTGGCGCTTGGATCATCGTGAAATTCCTGTAGTTAGAGAACTGCAAAAGGTTCTCTCACCTGACAATGACAATCTGGGTGAAGTTTAGCGGAATATCGTTGACCTGGGCAATGAAGATGCTGGCCACGGCCTCGTACAATGCGGTGCCGTCCATATTGACTGTAGCGCCGATAGGCAGGACGAATCGTGTGACCCGCTTGTCGATGCCATTGTTCTCCTCCAGGCACCGGAAGGTGATGGGCAGCGTGGCGGCAGAAGAAGCCGTGCCTAGGGCCGTGATCCAGGCTTGGAAGATGCCGCGGAAGAAGGTCAGCGGATTCTTGCGCGTCATCACGAAGAACGAAACGGACAGAGTCAGGCAGGAGTGAATGATCAGGCCCAGGATCACTGTGATCATGTACATGCCGAGGCTTTGAGCAGTTGTTGTCAGATTCTTGATAAGTAGAATCTTGCTCACAATTAGAAAGAAGATACCGATTGGTGAATACCTGTGAAATTGTCGAGTCATGCAGTTTTCGATGCTGTGTCCGGATCAAGCACAAAGTCAATCGCATGGATCCTTTGAGCTATCTTGATAATATAACCATTTTGTTTTACATTGGAAACTGGGCCCATGAAAAGTGCCGTAAATAAATAAAAATAATAATTATAATAGTTGCAGGAGGGCTGTGGGCAATGGCACATCATGTGGTGACACTAGACCCGCAGCCAGCGAGGAGGCAATTCTGCCCATTTTACTGACTCCTGAGCACACACGCACACAGATACCGTATTCAGGCACACGCTCACACAGGTGTGTACATCTGCCCTGACTTTCTCATCGTCAGGCAGTGTACACTTCACTGTGCCTTGGAGGTTGGCCCTCAAGGGCGTAAATTACACGACAAGCCCTTAAGCCTTCTCTCCGCGGCTGCGCCCCAAATGAATGTGGCCTCGTCATGGAATAGAACTTAGGGACCGTGGTGCGAGAGGCAAACGTGTTAACCGCTCTGCCCCGACCCCAAAAGTGCCGTCATGTTTTTCTACTTTAGAGTGACTGGGTTTCTGCTCCCAGTTAAATTTCTGCTCTAAATTTGACATTCAACTCACCACATGATGATCTTAACCATCCGCATAATGATGTCATTCATTATGTTGAAGAACTGCACCATCAGGAGTGCCTGTTCTCCCATCTGGCCGATTATGAGGCCAAAGAAAATGGAAAACGAGACCAGGCCTAAAAGTTCATTGGCCGATTTTCTATTGACATGTACATTAGCAGTCTTCAAATTTTTTATATATGTAGAAAAAATGTAGGATGAAAAATTACCGAGAACGTTGGTTGAAATCAAGCTCGTGACTTTGCTACTCTCCTCTATGACCCAGTCAGTCGTGTTGGTTGTCGAATTGATAAACGTTTTATTGACATCGACAGTTTCAGTGGCGACTTGCTTGAAGCAGGCCTCAATTAAGTTTTCCGGGAACATGTTCCTGTAAGAAGAAAAAATGGTTGCCTTGGCTGAGACTTCAAGAAAAAATTGTCTACCCTGCGTTGTGAATCGAACTCCCGACCTTTTGATCAGAAGTCCGGGCCACATGCAAGCTTTACCTGAACAAATCCAAGAACGAATCCAGTGTGCTCGGCATGCGCCTGGCGGTAATCTTCTCGCCCTGGCTCTTCTTCTTGATGTCCGGATTGCCCGGACGAATCAGCACCACCAAGATGATGCCCAGAATCACGGCTGCGATCGTCGTTGCGAAGTAGTACAGCAGCGCGCAGGAGCCCATCTTGCCGGACGACTTTGCGTCCAGACTGGAGAGGCCTGTGGTTTCGATTGGGGATTATTCGTAAAGCGTTTTACACGTTAAACAGCACGTCAAGCCCCCAAGGTTTCTATCCGCGAATTCGAGCTCAGGGACCTTGGACTTGCGATAGTTAGCTGCGTAAACCACTCCATCCCCCACTATCCGCTGACGCAACACTTCAAACGTGTTTTTTAGTTTCGAAAGACTCACTTTTTCATTTTCGTAACCACTCAGCCTCAAAGACACTGTCTTCCATTAATTTATGTAAAGGACAAATGATAAAGCGTTCTTTCGTCATCCTTCTCGTGCTTTCTTATGTCATGGACATGGAAATCAATTAAATATCTCAAATTCCTCAATTGCGTAGTCAAGATATTCTAGTATATGCGACAAGACCGGTTCGAAACTTTTAGCTGCACCGCCGAATTCGCCATAAAAATAGGAAATTTGCAATTACCAGAAATAAGCGACGAAACAATGAGCGGAATGATGAGCATCTTCAGCATGTTCATGAGCAGCTCTCCAGGGAAGCCGATGAGCATCATCGCCCGATCGCCGGGTAAAGCCAGTCTGGCCAGGAGGCCGATGAAGATGCCCAGCACAACGGACAGCACCGTCAGTGTAACCAGCATGTTCTCCGGCTCCAGAATGGTTGCCATGGTTCGGCTAAAGCAGCCGCCTTGACGCTGATGCGGCCCCGATGGCAACTGCGACGTCTGTTTCTGATGGCCGCCGCCTCCTCGACCGCCGGAGCCACCGCTGGGGTCGATGGTGCGGCCGCCGTCTTCAATCAGCATCGGCTCTTTGGTGTTGCTGCCACCATCGTTATTCTCGTCGCTGGTTTGTGATGGAGGTTGTGGGAGAAAGAAATTTCCTTTCATGATATTTGCCCAAAGAGATTTTTAGAGCGTCGGTGGATTTCGGAGAACGATGCATTTCTGGATGTCTATAATTTTAAGGGCTCTAAGAAGTGCTGAGATCTTGCGGAGGAATATAATTCTGAGAAGTAGTTACGCTAATTATATCTATGTGCAGCTACAAGAACTCACTCTGAGCTTGACGCAAAACCTGGACCAGTTTTTCGCATGTCACACAATGTTCAACGGTTTCGACATGAGCGAGGTTTATTATGTGCTTTGTTAGTTGCCCTTCTGATTTCTAAAAGTGTATCCGAAAAAGATTGTGGTAGTGGCTGCTAGCTAGAGCTAGCGTTGTTGCTAAAGCAGCTTCATTTGTTACCCAAATCATTTCTTTGTCATGTCTATGTTAGCAACCGACTACACATACTAAAGCTTTCGTTCTCAGCCTCTCACTTATGTTATGCTAGAATAAATTATCTTTGCTGTTCGAACAAGGTTCATTCGTTCGACAGCTTCGTGCAAACTACGACAATGGCGTCGCGGCTTGGCATACAAGCCGAATCTTGCAGACACGATTCACGCACTCACCTGGATTAAGGCATTCAAAGCCTTGGCTCGAACCAAGAAGTGGGAAGATGGAGAAGCAGATCGACAAATCAAGAACAACATTTTAGCGCTCTGTGGACTAGCAGCTCTCGAAAAATTTGCTCATCTTGTCGCACCAAAAGAAGTGGAAGCGCACACCTTTGCGGAGTTGGAGACTGCCATGACGAACTTTCTGCAACCTCAAAAGCACATTGTCGTTGAGAGAACTAAATTCTTCACGCTACGTCAAGCTGCCGATGAGCCCATTACTGAGTTCCTTTCTCGCTTGAGGAAGGGGGCCACGCACTGCGAGTTCGATACTCTAAAGACCTGCACCAGCCCAGAAGAGGAAATTGTTCGTCTGATGCTCATCTCTGGCCTACAGAACCCAGAAGATCAACGACGCATTATGTGAGCCATGCAAACAAAAGACTTGATGCAGTCAGCACTATCGAACAAGTGACAAAGTTCGTAGACAGCAGGGATTTGCGAAACGCAAACGCAGGGCCTACCTAAGGAGGTCACTCCATTAACTTCACAGGGAAGGGAGATGGAGATCGAGGCGCTAGCGGTAGCGTGACCACGTCCCATGAAGGGCAGATAGGTGACTGCCAGTTTTGTGGCAGATCTCACCCAGCTGGCAAATGCCCGGCTTACGGCAAGACATGCAACAAATGCAACAAGCGCAACCACTTTGGATCCATGTGCCGCTCCAGTGGTGTCAAACATGTGCACCATATGGACACGAAACTTGCATCCTCGGACTCCATCTGACAGACGTAGATCTCATCCATGCTGCTTCAGTAGCAACAGAAACTGTGCTTATCAACGGTGTCGCTATTCCGATGCAGGTCGACACCGGAGCTTCAGTTTCAGTACTTTCTAGCCACCTCTGGGAATCGTTGCAACGCCCCGAATTGTAAAATATGATGGCCACATCCTAAAGACCTTGGGAAAGCTGTCTACCACCTTCGAGATACGCGTGTTCGAATTCATCCAGCTGAGCTGATGGTGGTGTCATCTTCAAAGACATTTGGCCTGGTAGGACGCAATCTTCTAGATGGCGACGCCGCATTCCACGCAGCCACCACTGCCACAGCTGCGCCTACCAATGAACCACTGCCGACCATGAAGGGCATCAAAGGGCATCGCGCTCGCCCAGTTCCACTTGCACTGGAGCCGCAAGTGAATGCCGAGCTAGAGAGACTGCAGCAGTTGGGCGTCATCGAGCCCATTGAGGGAGGGCCCGGTAAGCAACGCATTGCCTGTTGTTTGGGTTAAGAAGAAAGATGGCTTGCTGCCATCAATGGGAAAATCAAGTCGGAGTCTTACCAAAGAGTCCCTTCGATTGAGCACCTGTTTGCCAAGCTCAAGAACGCTAAAATGTTTCCGAAGGTAGACTTGCGCTCTGCCTATTGGCGAATAGCACTCGATGAATCTACGGAGGAACTGTCAGTGATCCTTCACGCGGCCTCTACCGTGTCAAACGCCTACAAATGAGCATGAAAAATGCCTCCTTCATTTTCCAAAGAGCCATGGAGAGTATTTTATCTGACCTCAAGGGCATCCTTGTCTACCAAGATCATGTCCTAGTCTTTGCAGAGAATTCCAAAGCACTAGGGAAGCGGCTGAATGCGGTCAAAACCAGGCTCGCAGAGAAAAAATATGACCATCAACGAAAGCAAATCTATTAATATATGCGATGAAATTTCCTTTCTTGGATTCAAAATCTCCGCATCTGGAATTCAGCCTGATGACCGTCTAGTTGACAAGATTCGTCATATCGCCGCTTCCAGCTCCAAGACGGAAGTTAAGCTGTTCCTTGGCCTAGTAATTTTTTTGGCCGTATGATACCAAATTTCCCCGCCAAAGTCGCTACACTTAGCGGCCTACGAAAGTGAAACTTACCATTTGTCTGGTCCGACGAGTGTGTTTGCATTTTTGAGTGGCTCAAGCGAGAAATCTCATCCAGTCCTGTGGTGGAGCCATACAGCCTCAAAAAAGAGGCCACTCTCACCACTGACGCCTCCAAAGGCACGCCTGCTGCTGTTTTGACCCAGGATGGGCACCCCATGATTTACATATCCAGGACTCTCTCATCCACAGAAGCTAACATCGTACTCAAACATCGAACGAGAAGCCCTGGCGACTTTCTGGGCAATCCATAAGGCTTAAACACTATCTGCAAGGCAGAAAATTCCCGATTGGAACTGCTCACCAACCGTTGCTTCGCCTCTTTGGTGGCAGCATTTCATTGAGACCTCTTCCAGAATCAGCCGATGGGCAGCTGTCAGCTGTTTCTAATGCAATTCGATTTCACTCCGGAATACGAACAAGGGGCAAAAATTCCTCATGCCGACGCGCTCTTCCGACTCCGGTTCGAAAACGCGTATCTTGAGCCTAGCAGCACCTTTTGCGCGGTAAACTGTACTGCCTTTGAATCCACAACAAGCGATCCACACAGAATAGTATCCGAGATTGAGTCAGAAAGACTCCTTGAACGAATAGTTTGCCGCATTCGGTCTGGTGACTGGCGAGACTGCACACAAGCAGAGGCAGCCTTTAGAGCAATTTGTTTATCAATGCCCAGCATGCACTCAGTTAAGACCTCGTCTGCAAAAAACTCGGGACACTTGGCCACTTTCCACTTGGCTCCATTTCAAAGAGTGCACATGGACTGGGCTTTTGTACCAGCCGTTGGCAACATCCTCATCGTGGTTGATGCGTACTCTGGCTGGATAGAAGCTTTCCCGACAAAAGACGGATCAGCAGACAGTGTCATCAACTCGTTGCGAACAGTTTTTACTCGCTTTGGTGTTCCGGAGCTGGTTGAATCGGACAACGCAGCGGAGTTCACTTCGGCTCCACTATAGGCCTGGTTGGAAAAGAACGGTGCTCGTAAGATGGAGAGACCTCCATATTCCCCTTCTAATGGTGCAGCCGGGCGAGCCGTCCAGACTATCAAGAAGGCCTTGCAGGCATGGACCCAGCGTCTAACACATGGCAGCTTTATCGCCTTTTTGCAGAAGGCTCTGTTACATCATCGCAATTCTTCAACTTCACGCGGACGAACACCTGCCAAGCTCGTGCTAGGACGGCGACTTCGAGTTCCGGTGGTCTCCACCTTTCAGCAGGGCGACGCGGAGCATAACAAGGCCCACAGCGACACCACCAGCTCTCGAGCTGAGTTCTTGATGTCGCAGGGGCGCAACACTTCCTGGCTAGTGACGGGCATCAAACTGCAACTGGCTGCAAACGTTCAATTCTGCCCGCTGGCTCCTGCCTCTGAAGCCGGCGAGGAAGAAGAGGAGATTCGACGAGAAGAAGCACTAGGGTGTGGAATCCCCCCAAATCGCTTTGTGACATGGGCTCGGACTCGTGATCGCGTTATTTCACTGATTTTGCGAAGTCTACTAGCTAGTTCTTAAAGTTTGTTTGTTTTAATGTTTTACCACATTCTCCCTTTGCAGATGGGGACATGTGGTTGTGGCTGCTAGCTAGAGCTAGCGTTGTTGCACTGTACCCAAAACATTTCCTTGTAATGTCAATGTTAGCAACCGACTATACATTCTTAAGCTTTCGTTCTCAGCCTCTCACTTATGTTAATTGCTACGAGTATGCTAGAATAAATTCTCTTTACTGCTCGAACAAAGTTCGTTCGTTAGACCGCTTCGTGCAAACTACGACAAAGATGTTCGAAGATGGGGAGATAGAGTTAGCCTCAGCTCTTATGTCCTGGCGAATTGCATTCGCTCAAACTACTCTCGTAGAGTTGAGTATCTGTCTTCATTGGTTGAAACAGGAGTTACGCTGTGCCAATGCTTAGAGGTTTCAAACCTTGAGAAGGTTGAAACTACTGTGAGTAACACGAAGCTGCATGGCTTTAGTCGTCGGGTGTTGAAGAATTGCTACAAGTTGAAACAAAGTCCTATGCAACCTCTGAATGCCTACTGAACCAATTGATTGAACTAGGAACAAGTGAAGCCCAATTGAATAAGCACATGATTGAAATCACATGACACAACGGCTCGAATCAATAATTCTATAGAATCATTCACTCATTTTTCTAACTAAACTAACTGAACTCGAATCAAGTCGGATCAAGTAGTACTTCAAGAGTATTGTTCATTTATTTGATCGAGTGTTTTGATTCGTGAATCATTCGAAACTGGTTAGAACTAGTTGCTCGCATTGGCTTGCTGAGGATAGAACAGAACAGCCAACACATATGGCCCTACTGGCAGAGTCACAGAATTACAAAAGTATAAACGGATTTTTTTAATCTTACAGAACTTACGTAGGTTCCATACTCGTATGAAGCTTCCTGCAAACACACACTCGAGTTTGAGACAGAAAGACAGGACACTGGACAACTCAAACGTCAAATACAGAGGCAGTTTTGGTCACCAGGAAATCTCGACAGACCACAGCTACAGTACAATTGAAAAGCATGTTTCTTTTGACAGTCATAGGTCTGACAGAATGCGACAACAAAACACTCGCTTGTTAGGATCCGTTGTTTTAATCTGCACCATAGGTAGCTAGAGGAGAACTGTCCCCTCATCCACATCCTTGTGTTGCGGGGGCACTGCCCCCATTCTTCCCATTTTCCCGCGTCGCGAGATTTCCTGTCACGAGCTTTAGAAGGGAAAAAGTCTAGAAGCAGATGTGCAGATTGCTTTGTGAACCATGGATGGGGGACTTTTCAAAGCTTGGGAACAATGGGTCAGAAAACTGAGTCCCGCACCTCGACTCCGGTAGCGAGGGCAGGTGGGCAGGTGGGGTGGGAGACGCTCTGTAGCACAAACACAGCGGAGTGAATGCCAGCCACGCAGTGAGAGCTGAGACCAGCTTAGAAAAGTTTGTTCTGCAGTCTGCGTCGCTCTCCCCCATCTCCCTCTACCTCTCACGCTTTCATTCTTTCTCAACCGCTTCCGGGAGGGTCGGACATCCCGGCAGAAATTCAGATCAGACCTCAAACTCTCTTTCCCATCTCTGGCCCTCTCAGTTCCCTCACACACACAACACACGCACTCACGCTGCCAGGCCACGAGACGAGTTTTAGTGGCTGACTGCGGTTTTTTTGCAACTCAAGACTTTCCTGGGCCGTTGTGAGGGGGATTGGTTGGTTAAAGTTCTTGTGGGCCGCGCCCCTCTTGCCAGATGGCGAGCGGAGCGGCAGGTGACCGCAGAAAAGTGCGAGTCACGCAGATTATTGCTTTCAACTCTTCTGCGCTTTCCTCATTCTATATGGCAGTCTGCGAGTGGCGTGATTTTGTCGTGAGTTTTCGCTAGACTCTTGGAAAAAGAATAGCTCTCTAATGGGACTTGCATCTGCTTTAAGTTCCAGGAGGGGAGTTTGCCGCAATGCCGGAGCCTCATCAGCCAATTAGTTATCGCTCAAGGGCAACCGAGGGTCGTATTAGAAAGGGCAAGAGAGAACAGTAAGAGTGGGTGATAAAGAGTTACTCAAAATCGGATCCCAATGGTCGGCTTTGCCCTGACTTAATGCTTGAAACCTTTTCCTCGGCAGTTTTTAGTTGAAAAAATCTCTCTAGAGCTCTCCTGTGCGCAATCTTTTCATGCGCCAGGCCTCTCTATAATGGGAGTTCCTAGAGGCAATAGGGAGGGAGAGGAGATGCAGTTTTCAATTAACCCATCTTGAAGGTTGGCTTCCTTCGCCCAACCCGACCTTCTCAATGCCCTAGGGTGGGCCTGCTCAAGTACTGGGAAGAGACCATTGGCTTAGTGTAGTATATGATGGGAGAAAGTCCCATCAGAGATTTGTATAGTAGTCTGTCCGGCTGAGCCGGTCTGGACTTTCAGCGATCGCGATGGGTGATGGGGCACAATGCGTTGCAAGATGAGAAGTCGACTCAACTTTCCAAGGGAAAACAAACTGGCAATGCTATTTCTCTTCTGCATGCCTTCATTCTGATCTAGGCGCGGGATAATGTTGTGGTCAATCTGCTCTGACTGACAAAGAAAAAATGAGATCGATTTTTTTAAGTCTGTAAAACGTCAATTTTATCGTTTCATTATAGCTATCCATTATTTTTTGTTTTATTGCATGCATTTATCTGCAGGTGATACTATCGATTTCAACTGAAAGATATTAGCCCGCAACAGCTGAAAACTAAGTTAAAATTTCCATAAAGCCTACTCCAAGGTCAATCGTTTCTGATTGGTCTTCAGCTTTTGCCAGCTATCGGAAGAGGGGATAGAAAAATGGGATTGCTTTTTTGTGGAATTCTCAGTTTAAACTTAATTTAAATTTAAGTTAAGTTTAAGTTAAATTTAATCTTTATCATAACTATGTAATGTCATATTAATTACCTTAAGCCCAAGCTGTAGTCATACTCATTCTGGCAATAAATTGGAACACTTACAGTTATCTAGAAAACCTCTTCAAGTTCAAGCGAGTCTGATTGGCTCTCGTCTCGTGCAAGATCATGGACGAGAGGGATAGAAAAGTAGGGTTGATGGTGCAGGCCATGTACAGGGCCACAATGTACAAGTTAAAAGTGAGATCCAGGGTCCACTTATCATTTATTTCTTTCATTAACAGAAGTGTTTTAATCTAAGATAATTGCACACGGCACGCCATCATTTTTAACATAGTTCCTGCCTCTATTATATTGACCCTCACATTGATTCTGGCAATAAAATTATGGGGGGACTGATAGCTTAGCCTGATTGCTGGCCCTAAGCGTACATTATAAAATAATGCAGAGATCACTCGTCATCACAACTCATCCATGCACCCTGGCTTTCCGCGTGGGTTTGTGCAGTGTCCACCCAGGACCTGTCAGTCCTGACAGTTATTTCTCACAGAGTCCGTATTCCCACCAGGACTACATTTTATCTAGGAACGCCCATTGCCAATCAGCAAAATCTGACTGCATGAGCAGGTTGGGGGAGACGTGTGACTATTATCTCCCCCCCCAGTTGCTTTTTTGAACTATAGTGTCGATGGATTTGCCCATAATGCAGTTTAGAGCTGATAGCCAACAACACGAACGGTGTACTATTATTAGAAGAAGTGATAATGATAAAATTAGGTATTTACACTGAGTAGCTACTTAGCTAGCCATTTATCCTGGTCACACATTATGTGACTCGAGGCTCCGCTCTGTTCTCAAATTTCCAAAATGCTTCGGCAGATTGATTTGGGTAATTTTCTCCGAAAGAGCGAACCAGATTACGTGCCCACTCACCTGTCGTAGCTATTTCTCCGATTGATAAGCATTGTGTTGCAGACTAGTCCGGTGAGATTAGGCAAAGAAATCACCCAATGATCGAATCTATATTGCTTCTTTTGCTTAGAATCAAAAAGGTGTTTAGACGCGTTCTGGCTAAGGGGTCGGATGGGGGAAACAGGGGAGCGGTGGAATTATGGCACGCTGCTCAGATGCGACTCATAGATGGAGCTGGGCGGGTCGACCACCCCACCCATCCCCCGCCTGTCATGTGTGACCGCACGCAATGCTTCAGCCAACCGCAGTGGGTTCTGGCACTCCCCGCTTCATTCTACTTTTTTCCTATCTTTATGAGTCTATGCTCAATTTGATGTGCCAGTGCTGTGACGCTCGTAGGTGTGTTATGCGCTTTTTAGCCACACAGGCAAGCACAAATTCACCTTGACTTTCCCTTCGACCGCTGGCTTTACAAAGCCATTATCCTTTGCGATTCACAAATTCACTAATTAACCCGAGCTAGCCAGCTTCTTCCACAAGGCTGGTCATTCGCGGTCGAAGCAGTCAGCCATGCGGTGCCACCGATTTGATGAGCTAACTGACTTTAGCATTCTGAGAATACAATAAATAGAACTAATAGTTCCCATCAAAGCCAGTACTTTGTTGCTAAATAGTCCAGGATGATTAGACTAGCAATCCACTCACCAATAAGTCATGATTAGACTAGCAATCCATTCACCAATAAGTCATGATTAGACTAGCAATCCATTCACCAATAATTCATGATTAGACTAGCAATCCATTCACCAATAATTCATGACTAGACTAGCAATCCATTCACCAATAAGTCATGATTAGACTAGCAATCCATTCACCAATAAGTCATGATTAGACTAGCAATCCACTCACCAATAAGTCATGATTAGACTAGCAATCCACTCACCAATAATTCATGATTAGACTAGCAATCCACTCACCAATAATTCATGATTAGACTAGCAATCCACTCACCAATAATTCATGATTAGACTAGCAATCCATTCACCAATAAGTCATGATTAGACTAGCAATCCACTCACCAATAAGTCATGATTAGACTAGCAATCCACTCACCAATAAGTCATGATTAGACTAGCAATCCACTCACCAATAATTCATGATTAGACTAGCAATCCACTCACCAATAATTAATGATTAGACTAGCAATCCACTCACCAATAAGTCATGATTAGACTAGCAATCCATTCACCAATAATTCATGATTAGACTAGCAATCCACTCACCAATAAGTCATGATTAGACTAGCAATCCACTCACCAATAAGTCATGATTAGACTAGCAATCCACTCACCAATAAGTCATGATTAGACTAGCAATCCATTCACCAATAATTAATGATTAGACTAGCAATCCATTCACCAATAATTCATGATTAGACTAGCAATCCACTCACCAATAAGTCATGATTAGACTAGCAATCCACTCACCAATAAGTCATGATTAGACTAGCAATCCTTTCACCAATAAGTCATGATTAGACTAGCAATCCACTCACCAATAAGTCATGATTAGACTAGCAATCCACTCACCAATAAGTCATGATTAGACTAGCAATCCACTCACCAATAAGTCATGATTAGACTAGCAATCCACTCACCAATAAGTCATGATTAGACTAGCAATCCATTCACCAATAAGTCATGATTAGACTAGCAATCCACTCACCAATAACTCATGATTTCACTAGCATTGTGCTAAGCTATTAACTTATAGCCTTTATTGTTAAAAGCACAATCCAATAGAGTTATTCAATCAAGGTCAACACAGCATTGAATCGATACACCGGCATCACTTTTTATTGCAGTTTAGCATCTGCGAACCAAATACAATTTAGTTAGCTATATCCATGCTATGACATCCAATATCCGGCCCTCTCAAACCGCGTAGTAGGCAAGTTGAATCTGACGCAGAGTGAATTCAGACTTGACCAGGTGACAATGTTCGGATGAAAGCCGGTCAATATTCATGCTCACTGCAGCTATAGACGCACTCTATAAGAAATCGCGTAGGCATCTATTGGACTTCGATAGACGGAATGCCTGCCGCTCCCTTGGCGTTAATTATTAATTCGCTACTACGCAAGTTCCTAGCGCACACCCCCCTGCGCTTGAATCCGCCGCACACTTTTTTCTCCGCTGTTTTATTATTCAACAGAGTCAAGCCGCAGTCACCCAGGCCGTGTTGTTTCAGAGGGCCCGCGAGACATCCGCGGCATCAATAGCCTGCCCGAGGCTGCAGGCGGGGCGACTCAGTCATGCCTGTCTGATGCCTTGGATCTGGATCACAACCTAGTCCTTTTGATAATGCACTATTCTGCAAGTAGATCGCAATTCTACTCAAGTAATATTGGAATAAGATGGATTGCTAATCTATCATCTATTGGATCAAAGGAGTGGAATGGATTGCTAATCTATCATCTATTGGATCAAAGGAGTGGAATGGATTGCTAATCTATCATCTATTGGATCAAATGAGTAGAATGGATTGCTAATTTATCATCTATTGGATGAAATGAGTAGAATGGATTGCTAATTTATCATCTATTGGATCAAATGAGTAGAATGGATTGCTAATCTATCATCTATTGGATCAAATGAGTAGAATGGATTGCTAATCTATCATCTATTGGATCAAATGAGTAGAATGGATTGCTAATTTATCATCTATTGGATCAAATGAGTAGAATGGATTGCTAATCTATCATCTATTGGATCAAAGGAGTGGAATGGATCGCTAATCTATCATCTATTGGATCAAATGAGTAGAATGGATTGCTAATCTATCATCTATTGGATCAAAGGAGTAGAATGGATTGCTAACCTATCATCTATTGGATCAAATGAGTAGAATGGATTGCTAACCTATCATCTATTGGATCAAATGAGTAGAATGGATTGCTAATCTATCATCTATTGGATCAAAGGAGTAGAATGGATTGCTAACCTATCATCTATTGGATCAAATGAGTAGAATGGATTGCTAATCTATCATCTATTGGATCAAATGAGTAGAATGGATTGCTAATCTATCATCTATTGGATCAAATGAGTAGAATGGATCGCTAATCTATCATCTATTGGATCAGAGGAGTAGAATGGATTGCTAATTTATCATCTTTTAGATCAAATGAGTAGAATGGATTGCTAATTTATCATCTATTGGATCAAATGAGTAGAATGGATTGCTAATCTATCATCTATTGGATCAAATGAGTAGAATGGATTGCTAATTTATCATCTATTGGATCAAATGAGTAGAATGGATCGCTAATCTATTATCTATTGGATCAGAGGAGTAGAATGGATTGCTAATCTATCATCTATTAGATCAGAGGAGTAGAATGGATTGCTAATTTATCATCTTTTAGATCAAATGAGTAGAATGGATTGCTAATCTATCATCTATTGGATCAAATGAGTAGAATGGATTGCTAATCTATCATCTATTGGATCAAATGAGTAGAATGGATTGCTAATCTATCATCTATTGGATCAAAGGAGTGGAATGGATCGCTAATCAATCCTTTACGGATAATAGTGGACTAAAAGGAATTATGTGGGTTTCCATTTTATCTGTTTCTAGAAAACGTACTCCATTCATCCTTAGAGTTAAAGAGTTGTTATATTCGGCAATAAATTCAGTTTGTTAAATAAACGAGCACAGCGTGAGTTTCAAATCTAAGAAAATGTGTACCAAGGCAACAGACCGAATCGCAAATTCTCTAGTTTATTCATTCGCACGCAGAATTGGCTTAGGCACAGCCCAGCTGTAGCAAAAGTGCAAGCAAATTACGAGAACATATTTGATTTTTAGGACAGGAGGGATACAATCCCACTCGCACGGCAACCAGTTGGGAGCAGCATCAATCTGACACCCATTCCTGATGACACATCCCAGGGATTGAGATGAAAGAAAGAGGAAAAGCGGAAATAAAAACTGCGGAAGAAAACTGATAAGCCATTGGCGGTGTCATCAATCTTGAAGTGCGGGTAGGCAGGGGCCCTCAGTCCTATTTGCTCTCCCACTGCCTTCCTCTGAGCTGACTGAAGTCCAGCGGAGCTTGACCGTCGCTGAGGAAGTCCAATGTCCGCTGCTCCCCGTCCATCTCCTGGGTATACGGGCCAGTTTTGAGCAGCCTGTCCCACTCTTCTCTAGAGTTGAGTAGCTTCTCAAATCGTTCGATTTTCGCCGCGAGTCGAATACAACAAAAAACGATGCCAGGGGGGCCGTTGGGCGGGGATTTCTGGGCACAATGGACTCCCTCTCGATTGGGATTCCGAAGACTTGAAAGGGAGGCTGAAAATGGCGCCTCGCCAGGGGGCTAAAAGAGGATTAGAAGGATTCCCTAGACTGTCTCCCCAATCAAATATCCTCACCTGGACGCGGGTGATCCTCGCCTCGCTTCGCTTATCAAAGAGGTGGAGATCGATGCTGGAATGACAAGGCGCGATTCGCGGGCGATCTCAAGATCGAGTCTTAGAGCTGGGCCGGAGATTAGGCAATCTTGGGGAATCGGAGAAAGAGGGAAGAATGTTTGTTCATGCCAGTGCACCGCAAGATTATCGGATTGGCGATGGCGGTGCAGTGCCATCTATGACATAGCATTTGTGTGCTAGATTTATATGCAAATCTATTATCCATTATCTTGGAGATTTTTCAGTGCTAACATTGAAATTACTCACATTTCAGACATCCCCGATAGGTAGTCCCAGACGGAGGGAAATATTCCCCGTGCATTTTTGGGAGTAAATTACATAAAACATCCTAGAATTCCGAGTAGAAATGCCGCTTAGAAATCTAATCCTTTAAATGTAAAGGCACTTACGCCCGATATAAAATAGCTAATTCTCTTCAGATGCGAAAGTCTGATATAAATTTTCAGATTGAGAAATCCTAAATCTTAACTACGCTCGTATATGCTTAATTTTTGCTCGTACTTTTTTTTCTACATTTCCTAAACACTTTAAGAAGTCTAAAAGTGGTCGGGAGTTCAAAAGTCTATCTAAAAAATCTACAAGCAATTTATCGAAATCATAGCAGGATTTACAATTAAAGCAAAAATGTGACGAAAATTTAAAACACACTGGCGGACGGAGATTTTCTGTATCTACAAATTTCTGGAGCAAGAAATGAAGTGCGAAAAAACGTCTTTTAGAAGCGGAGCAGTCAGGAAAACGCGGCGGACTTCGGTCGGGACGCGATCTGAGCGGCGGCCGCGTCGCCGATCGACACTGACCGCGCGTAGCGCAGCCAACGCTGACGCCGGAGACGCTCTTCGCGCACCTCGGCTTCGGCCTGACGTCGGCCAAATTCGGCCTCGATGGCGCCGATGTACACCGAGGTTTCTGACAGAGTCCTGAGCACCAGGCCGCCTCGCTGCCTGAATGGATCCATCATCGGCGAGTTGGCGTTGCTGGACAGTGGCGCAACTCCTCGGTCCCGACGCTGCTGGGCCAAGGCAGCGCGACGCAGTGCCAGCAGGGCCTTCAGGTCCTCCTGACGCGCCAATGGCGAAGCTGCCGCCAGCATCGGCGAGGGAGTCATCGCAGCTGAAGCTGTCGCCGTAGCGGGGCGAGAGGAAGATGTCGACATTGCGACCGGATGGCGCTGACGGCGCTGCTCGCTGACTGCTGTCGAGGAAGACAGCGGCCTGACCAGCTCTGGCTGCGGAATGTGCGACCGAAGATTGGCGCTGTGTCGACTCTGCTGGGTGGCGCTTGTCGTCGTCGCAGTGGCCGGTCGGCGTCGGCTGTCGGTAGCGAGACGAGCGAAGCCGACGCTGCTGGCTGAGCGAATGTTGCGCTGAGCCGCCTGACGAGCGGCGGCTTCGCGCGCCGAATCGTCGTCGTCTTGGATGGCCGCCTCAGCGATGCCGTCAGCGTCGTCATCTTCATCGACATTGGCATCATCGCCCAGAAGTCGACGTCGTTCCAATTGAACGGCGCGTTCACCGATAATTTTCGCCCGCGGATCGATGGCGGTTGGCGCCGAACCGATCTTCGATTTTCGGGCGACAATCTGCAGTCCTTGCTGATCCTGCTGCTGCTGCTGCTGCACTTCCTTTGCAGCTGCTGACACGGCCAGCTGTCGCCGCAGCTCTCTTTCAGCCTCGTTGCGTGGTCGCTCCTCAGCGGCGTGCAGCGCTCGCCGAAGTTGGCGCACGAAATCCGGCGGGTCGGCGCCAGGCGCCCGAAGCTGAGCACGCAGGCGCTGCTTCATCTCGGCCAGGCCCGGGTCGCGAGTGGCCGGCCGCGGCGGATGCTCAAAGGCCCACGACAAGCGGCGCTCACCGACGCCCTGGTCGACTAGACTGCGAGCGACGCCACCGGCCGATTTCGAAGTCGGCGGCTGCGGTGGCTTCGACGATTTGGCGGCGGCCTCTTGGGCAGCCGCAGTGACCGCGTCTTCGAGCTGCTGCCGACGCTTGGCTGATCGGTCCTGGCGCCGGTGCCTCGGCTGCGGCACTCTGGACTCGAACAGCCCCGAGGAGATTCCAACACCGGTGCCCTCGCCACTAGCTTCGCCGGTGACGCCAGCCAGGCTCAGTGGCAGTTGCCGCATTCCCGCAGCCGAGACGCTTCCGTCAGTCATGTCCGGCTGGCCAACGCCTCGTCCGCGAGTCTCGTGACGCCAGACGATGCGCGAGTCGGCAGCGCCGGCCAACTGAAGGCGCTGGGCGCGGACGTAGCCATGTGGTTGCCAACGGACCGGGGCGTCACGAAAGGAGCTGTAGCGAATGAGCGGCGGCATGCTGTCCGTCTCCAGGCTGTAGTCCCAGTTCACCTCTTCGAAGGTCAGCGCCAGGACGTTCGTTTTGGTGTTGACAAGAATCCTGACGGAGAGAAATTTTGGCGGGGGTAGGTATACGTTTTCTGTGTACTTTAATAATATAAATGAGTAATTAGTAACATGTAACAAGTAAACTAGTAATTTAACAGGTAAATAATATTCGAAAAAGTCTCTAATTCGGCCATCGCAGTAAAGTAACATGCGCTTTTGGCTTGGGGCTTATGAGAAGGTCGTTCAAATATTGTGAACACTCAGAGTCCTGACTGCTTAGAAAACGACTAGCACCAAACCAGCACTCACAGTGCTAGGGAGGGAATGAGGAACAGAACATGAAAGGTCTGAAGTGCTGGCCCCGAGTTGAAATTAGCCGCTAACACTGAAACTTTACACCGCCTCGACAGCACAGTCTGAGTGTGTGGGCGTGTGTGTTTTCTATGATCGCCTCAACCAGATCAGTCAAGATCACCCAGCCTCAGCCTTACTTCACTGAAGAGCGGAACGGGTCCCCAATTTTCTCCCTAAACTCTCGACCTGGCCCTATAAAAATCAGCAGGAGCGGCAGCAGCAGCAATTAGCAGAACAATTTCCGCTTCTTCCTGCTGAAAGCCTTTATTATTACCTCAAATTCGTTTTCTAAAGCAACTTAGGAAATTAACATCGATCAATGTTTTCAATCTAAAATCTTCCTGCGTTTTAAAAAGCGGCAAATTGCTAATCCTGAGGATAATAACTAATAATCCCACGTGTAGCCGTTTTCCCACACTAAGTCCCAATAATTCCCACTGTTATCAATCTCCCTCGCAGTAATTTTCTGAGAAGCCCCTGAGCTATTGGTGAAGATAATGGCCCTCACCTAGCCTATATCAACGAAATCCAAAAAAATTGTCAAAAACGGTTCGCCTCCTTGTAGGAAATTCCGTGTGTTTTATTCGTCATCCTTCTCCTTTCTGTTGCGACTGACAGCATTGATCTCTGAGGGCATTTTCCGATAACCTTAGACGAAGCCTCATCATCGCTGAAACAGATCCCATAGAAGCCACATTCCTCATCAGTTAGGGACTCATGCTTGACATGCGGTTGCGAACTCAAATTGACCATGTTTTGGTTGCCAAGGGCAGCTAAATCTAGCTGTATAAAAGTGGCCTCATTCATCTATAATTGATTTCTATTTGTTAAAAACTTATTGCTACAGATACTTTTCATGGATCAGATGGGGATCATGGATGAGATGGGGATCATGGATCAGATGAGAACATGGATCAAATGGGGATCAGGGAACTGGTGGGGATCATGGATCAGGTAAGGATCAAGGATCAGATGGGATCATGGATCAGGTGGGGATCAAGGATCAGCTGGGGATCAGGGATCAGGTGAGGATCATGGATCAGGTGGGGATCAGGGATCAGGTGAGGATCATGGATTAGGTGGGGGATCAGGGATCAGGTGGGGGATCAAGGATCAGATGGGATCATGGATCCGATGGGGATCAAGGATCAGATGGAGATCAGGGATCAGATGGGGATCAGGGGTCAGATGGGGATCAAGGATCAAATGGGGATCAGGGATCAAATGGGGATCAGGGATCAGATGGAGATCAGGGATCAGATGGGGATCAGGGATCAGATGGAGATCAGGGATCAGATGGGGATTAGGGATCAGATGGGGAACGTGGATCAGATGGAGATCAGGGATCAGATCGGGATCAGGGATCAGGTGAGGCTCATGAATCAGGTGGGGGATCAAGGATCAGATGGGGATCAAGGATCAAATGGGGATCAGGGATCAAATGGGGATCAGGGATCAAATGGAGATCAAGGATCAGCTGGGGATCAGGGATCAGGTGAGGATCATGGATCAGGTGGGGATCAGGGATCAGGTGAGGATCATGGATTAGGTGGGGGATCAGGGATCAGGTGGGGGATCAGGGATCAGGTGAGGATCATGGATTAGGTGGGGGATCAGGGATCAGGTGGGGGATCAAGGATCAGATGGGATCATGGATCCGATGGGGATCAAGGATCAGATGGGGATCAGGGATCAGATGGGGATCAGAGGTCAGATGGGGATCAAGGAACAGATGAGAACGGGACCAGTAGGGATTTGAAATCGAGATTTAGCGGATCTCGGTGGACGGTAAATGTCGTATAATAAATGAAATATCGCTTTAGCATATTGATATTATGCTGCGTGAGGATCTTAAATAAATAAGAGATAGCATAATTAGTTTACAGTCCAAAATGTACTTTCATTTTTATTCTCAATCTTGAGCAGACCAATTCACACATTTACGGCACATAGGCACGCAGTTCACACGCAGATGTACAGCTTTGAGAATGCGATTGAGTTAGCTTTAACAATGCTAAAGTACAATATAGTAGCCATCATCATCATAAGCAGCAGCAGCAGCAGCAGCACCAGCAGCACCAGCAGCAGCAGCACCAGCAGCAGCCATTCTTCATCCACATCCTCATCGCTCCGAAATCCCACCCGGGATACTAAGTCATCAAAGAGGCCCCAACTCAGTTGAGTTCCTCTATAACCCAAAAGAAGAAGCCTTTGTGTAGGTAGGCACCCCGCAGCTTGTGCTCAGTTGATAGTGTGAGTCGGTGCGAGTTCCTGCGGCCCAAGCCTCACAAAACAGGCCTATGCCAAACCAGGCGTGACCCACGGGACTCACCCTGTGCCCCGACACCCAAAAGAGAGGGCTAAAATCTCAGCCACAAATATTACCTTAAACCTCGGCTGTGTTGGCTAATACAAGCCAGCACGCCCCACCGAGTTAAGCTTTCTTAGCGTATCTTTTTCTCTATTAGTTTTCCTATATTGAGCTATTCGGAGTTTTGCTTTTGGCCGACTCTAATAAGATAGATGTCTGAACACTGAACACTGTATATTATACATAGTTTTTAGGCTCAAGTGAGATTGTCCTACTAAAAGTTTTACTTTGCTGGCCCGTCGAAATTCAGAAGCCCAATTTAAACAATTCACCACTTATTCCGTGCATATTTTAGCTATTATAGTAGCTGTTCGAGTAGCTGTTAGACTAGCTGTTAGAGTAGCTGTTAGACTAGCTGTTAGAGTAGCTGTTAGACTAGCTGTTAGACTAGCTGTTAGAGTAGCTGTTAGAGTAGCTGTTAGACTAGCTGTTAGACTAGCTGTTAGACTAGCTGTTAGAGTAGCTGTTAGACTAGCTGTTAGAGTAGCTGTTAGACTAGCTGTTAGACTAGCTGTTAGACTAGCTGTTAGACTAGCATCTACCTGTTAGACTTGAATCTAAGTGTTAGACTAGCATCTACCTGTTAGACTAGCATCTACCTGTTAGACTAGCATCTACCTGTTAGACTAGCATCTACCTGTTAGACTAGCATCTACATGTTAGACTATAATCTACGTGTTTGACAAGAATCTACGTGTTTGACAAGAATCTACCTGTTAGACTAGCAATCTACGCTTAAGACACTATCTGAAAATCATCACGCGACCAGAGAGAGACAAGTAGGCAATGCACTTTACCGGAAGAACAAGTAAAAGTGCATCCTAGCATCCCAGCATGCCCTGTCTATTTAATTTTACACTCCAGACGTGCCAATGTCAATAGGAATAGCCGAAATTGAATTAGAAAACAGGAGCGCAGCTGAAAACAAACAAAGTCTGATATTGAAATCCTGTTCTTGCCCACTATGGCAATCATTTTCCGGAATAAGATGTTTTCCCTCTGTGAGCAAGCTTTGGCAATCGACTCTTTGTCCCACAAGCACAAAAAGAAAACAGATTTTTGTCAACCGCAGGCATGAGTATATGAACAAGCTCACCTGCCCGACTGATTCGCAATTCGAGCAGAACAAGAAATTGATGGGAAGGGCTGAGCAGTTGAAGCCCTGGCTAGTTGGACGGAAATATTTCACACGGCTTCAACTGCTACTGCTAACCTGCTAATCATATTACAGAACCTTTGCTCCTATTTTTCCTCCGTATTTTTTCTTCAATGCGTCTGCACAATGGCAAGCCACAATCCAGGCACCTCGGCGATGGAACAATGAAAGACCCTGTCAATTGTACTTTAGCTTTAGTAGATTGAATACTGAATTGGCAGAGATTGTTGAAAAATTAGAGTTTTATTAGTTTTTTCTTCATTCTTTGTAAAAGAAATGTTTAACCGTTTTGAAAAAGCAAACTTTTGTGCGTAGATTTTTCAAAGAATGCTTCCAAACCTCACAGCAAAAATCTGAAATGGGATTTTTTTAAACAGTAAAATCCCCTCACCTCTGTCCGACTGCGCTAATATTGAGAATGGGATCAGAACGACTGTTTCCGCGCATAATGCGGCAACAGTTGCGGCTGACCACATTCCAAATTCTCAGGCGGCCATCCTCCGAGGCTGTGATTGCGCGCATGAATTGAAACTCGGCGCATAGAATCGGCCTGCGGTGCGAGGGCGGCGGAGTGGCTGAGTGACAGCTAGAGTGAATTGGTGAGTGACAGCTAGAGTGAATTGGTGAGTGACAGCTAGAGTGAATTGGCTGAGTGACAGCTAGAGTGAATTGGCTGAGTGACAGCTAGAGTGAATTGGTGAGTGACAGTTAGAGTGAATTGGTGAGTGACAGTTAGAGTGAATTGGTGAGTGACAGCTAGAGTGAATTGGTGAGTGACAGCTAGAGTGAATTGGCTGAGTGACAGCTAGAGTGAATTGGCTGAGTGACAGCTAGAGTGAATTGGCTGAGTGACAGCTAGAGTGAATTGGCTGAGTGACAGCTAGAGTGAATTGGTGAGTGACAGTTAGAGTGAATTGGCTGAGTGACAGTTAGAGTGAATTGGTGAGTGACAGTTAGAGTGAATTGGTGAGTGACAGCTAGAGTGAATTGGTGAGTGACAGTTAGAGTGAATTGGCTGAGTGACAGTTAGAGTGAATTGGCTGAGTGACAGTTAG
This sequence comes from Macrostomum hystrix, assembly GCA_950097015.1. Lineage (NCBI taxonomy): Eukaryota > Metazoa > Platyhelminthes > Macrostomidae > Macrostomum > Macrostomum hystrix. The sequence goes on along the minus strand of CATNEN010000011.1, from coordinate 753,465 downwards.
AGTGAATTGGTGAGTGACAGTTAGAGTGAATTGGTGAGTGACAGTTAGAGTGAATTGGTGAGTGACAGAGTGCTTGCGTTAAAGAAGTATAGCGATGCGTAGGTAAGGTGAGTTAGAAATGAAAGGAGAGAGTAAGGCCTGAAGATTTCTGTTGACACAATGATTAAGTATCAAATTAAAACTGACGAGAACTCACTTTGGGTGCCTGAGAGCTCCCAGGCATTGTGCGTGATTTCCTACGGCGCTCCACAGCAATGCGTAGCAGTCTTTTGAGCAGGTGAGCACGTGCCAATGGTCGCATTTGATGGATGTGACTTCAGCTGTGTGGCCGATGAGTTTCTATAATGTGCAAGATTGATTGTTGTAGTTATGAAATTTTGTTTACATTAAAAAATTTCAGTTTAGGTTCGCGTCTTCTTTGGAGATCAAGTGATACATGTCGTTTTAGGAAAAAACTAAAAAAAATTATTTTGAAAAACAAAAATACTGTTATAGGTACAGGTATTGAGACAGGTATAAAGGCTGATATAGAGACAGGTATAGAGAGACAGGTATAGAGAGACAGGTATAGAGAGACAGGTATAAAGACAATTATAAAGGCTGATATAGAGACAGGTATGAAGACAGGTATAAAGGCGGATATAGAGACAGGTATAGAGAGACAGGTATAAAGACAATTATAAAGGCTGATATAGAGACAGGTATGAAGACAGGTATAAAGGCTGATATAGAGGCAGCTATAGAGACAGGTATAGAGACAGGTATAGAGACAGGTATAGAGACAGGTATAGAGACAGGTATAGAGACAGGTATAGAGACAGGTATAAAGACAGGCATAAAGGCTGATATAGAGACAGGTATAGAGACAGGTATAGAGACAGGTATAAAGACAGGTGTTAAGGCTGATATAGAGGCAGCTATAGAGACAGGTATAGAGACAGGTATAAAGGCTGATATAGAGACAGGTATAAAGGCTGGTATAGAGACAGGTATAGAGACAGGTATAGAGACAGGTATAGAGACAGGTATAAAGACAGGTGTTAAGGCTGATATAGAGGCAGCTATAGAGACAGGTATAGAGACAGGTATAGAGACAGGTATAAAGACAGGCATAAAGGCTGATATAGAGACAGGTATAGAGACAGGTATAGAGACAGGTATAGAGACAGGTATAGAGACAGGTATAAAGACAGGCATAAAGGCTGATATAGAGACAGGTATAGAGACAGGTATAGAGACAGGTATAGAGACAGGTATAGAGACAGGTATAGAGAGACAGGTATAGAGACAGGTATAGAGACAGGTATAGAGACAGGTATAGAGACAGGTATAGAGACAGGTATAAAGGCTGATTTAGAGGAATTTTTAGACACAGGTAGAGAGATGTAAAGACTGATAATTAAACAAGAAGAGAGACAGATAATGATAAATCTAAAGGGACAGTTTGGGAGGCCTTAGTGTAAAGAAGACGTACATCTCTCTACAGAGATACAGAGACGTACAGCAAGCCGAGTTAGTTAATTTACCTTAATGAGAGAGCCGTTAACCAGATCCCAGACTTTAACCTTGCCCTTAGAGTCGCCAGTGACAGCGGTGTTCTCATTAATAGCCACAGCTGACACGGCTGTCTTGTGCTTCAGCGTGCGAACCGCTTTCCAGTCTTCCAGATTCCAAACTAAAAAAACATTTTTTAAAAGTCATCTTTTTTAATTAAGCGACCATTTCATATAATTGCTAAATGCCGAAATCTCAACTATAAGTAGTGTTATCAGCATTTTTCTATGATAGAATACACTGAACACTACCTTTAGCACAGCCGTCAGCTCCGCCGCTAACAATGGTGTTTAGATAGATGTCCACAGACATGACTGTGCCCATGTGTCCTCTGTAGATTTTCGAGCACTTTCCCGTAGCAATGTCCCATCGGCGCAGGCTGGTGTCGTAGCTGCCTGAGAGGAGGAAGCCGCGGGCTTCGCAGAGCAGCAGGCAGCGGACGGGACCGGCGTGGCCGCGCAACGACGGCGCGTTGACGGCCGGAGCTCCGGTGCGAATGTCGGCGAAGTGAATCTTCCGATTGTTGTCGCTGTAGGCCAGCAGGTTTCCGCCGGAGTAGTGGGTCACCCTCTGCGGATCCTCACTGCGGGTTGCAAGTCAGTGGTGTGGAGAGCGTTGGATAGATGTGGAGAGGGTTGGATAGACGGGGAGAGAGTTGGATAGACGGGGAGAGAGTTGGATAGACGGGGAGAGAGTTGGATAGACGGGGAGAGAGTTGGATAGACGGGGAGAGAGTTGGATAGACGGGGATAGAGTTGGATAGACGGGGAGAGAGTTGGATAGACGGGGAGAGAGTTGGATAGACGGGGAGAGAGTTGGATAGACGGGAAGAGAGTTGGATAGACAGGGAGAGAGTTGGATAGACGGGGAGAGAGTTGGATAGACGGGGAGAGAGTTGGATAGACGGGAAGAGAGTTGGATAGACAGGGAGAGAGTTGGATAGACGGGGAGAGAGTTGGATAGACGGGGAGAGAGTTGGATAGACGGGGAGAGAGTTGGATAGACGGGGAGAGAGTTGGATAGACGGGGATAGAGTTGGATAGACGGGGAGAGAGTTGGATAGACGGGGAGAGAGTTGGATAGACGGGGAGAGAGTTGGATAGACGGGGAGAGAGTTGGATAGACGGGGAGAGAGTTGGATAGACGGAGAGAGAGTTGGATAGACGGGGAGAGAGTTGGATAGACGGGGAGAGAGTTGGATAGACGGGGAGAGAGTTGGATAGACGGGGAGAGAGTTGGATAGACGGGGAGAGAGTTGGATAGACGGGGAGAGAGTTGGATAGACGGGAAGAGAGTTGGATAGACGGGGAGAGAGTTGGATAGACAGGAAGAGAGTTGGATAGACGGGGAGAGAGTTGGATAGACGGGGAGAGAGTTGGATAGACGGGGAGAGAGTTGGATAGACGGGGAGAGAGTTGGATAGACGGGGAGAGAGTTGGATAGACAGGGAGAGAGTTGGATAGACGGGAAGAGAGTTGGATAGACAGGGAGAGAGTTGGATAGACGGGGAGAGAGTTGGATAGACGGGGAGAGAGTTGGATAGACAGGGAGAGAGTTGGATAGACGGGGAGAGAGTTGGATAGACGGGGAGAGAGTTGGATAGACAGGGAGAGAGTTGGATAGACGGGAAGAGAGTTGGATAGACAGGGAGAGAGTTGGATAGACGGGGAGAGAGTTGGATAGACGGGGAGAGAGTTGGATAGACGGGGAGAGAGTTGGATAGACGGGGAGAGAGTTGGATAGACGGGGAGAGAGTTGGATAGACGGGGAGAGAGTTGGATAGACGGGGAGAGAGTTGGATAGACAGGGAGAGAGTTGGATAGACGGGAAGAGAGTTGGATAGACAGGGAGAGAGTTGGATAGACGGGGAGAGAGTTGGATAGACGGGGAGAGAGTTGGATAGACGGGAAGAGAGTTGGTTAGACGGGGGTGACGTTTATCTTCAATAAAATGCATAAGCACATTGTGAATCGTACTCGCTAAACAGCACCAGCACATTGTAGGGTCCGCAGTACACATTTCTCTCCTCCATGATGACATTTCGAGTGCTGACGCCCCGGTAGCCGGCCTGGAAGTTGCACTCGTTTTTGAACAGGTGACCATTGGAATCTCGCTGGTCTGTCAGGGGCTCGCCGGTCAGGCGCACCTTGTGCGTGCCGCGCTCCTGATTCGGCACCGGAACGTCCAGATCGCTGGCGTAGCGCGGATTCACCGTGTTGGCAAGAGTGCCCTGCGTGTTTTCAGTTGGGATAATTATCCTCTAGGGTGGTTTGTCATTCTATATGGAATTAAATAGCTATATTATTAACAGCTCTCTTATCCAAGGTAAATTAACAATCTCAGCTTGTCTCAAGGCCTCCCAACCAGTGTCTCTACCTGTCCCTCCACCTGTCTCTCTACGTATCAGTGGTTTATCAGTGTGGCAAGTTGACTTGGAGCATTGCTAGGTTCACTAGGTTGTAGTTTTCTCATTGTTTCTCGAATTATTCGTAGCTTTTTTAAATTTCTTGGTTTCTTTTAAACTAATATTCACTTCTAAATGTAGATGTCTTGATTGATTCAAAGAAAATAATTCATAGTAAAACAGTTTGAAGCTTTGTGTAACTAATTACAAGGCTTTGAAAAGCAAGTTTAAAGTTAATGAATTCACGCATGATAGACAGTGTGATAGACAGTGTGATAGACAGTGTGATAAACAGTGTGATAGACAGTGTGTTAGACAGTGTGTTAGACAGTGTGATAGACAGTGTGATAGACATTGTGATAGACAGTGTGATAGGCAGTGTGATAGACAGTGTGATAGACAGTGTGATAGACAGTGTGATAGACAGTATGATAGACAGTGTGATAGACAGTGTGATAGACAGTGTGATAGACAGTGTGATAGACAGTGTGATAAACAGTGTGATAGACAGTGTGATAGACAGTGTGATAGACAGTGTGATAGACATTGTGATAGACAGTGTGATAGACATTGTGATAGACAGTGTGATAGACATTGTGATAGACAGTGTGATAGACATTGTGATAGACAGTGTGATATACAGTGTGTTAGACAGTGTGATAGACAGTGTGATAGACAGTGTGATAGACAGTGTGATAGACAGTGTGATAGACATTGTGATAGACAGTGTGATATACAGTGTGATAGACAGTGTGATAGACAGTGTGATAGACAGTGTGATAGACAGTGTGATAGACAGTATGATAGACAGTGTGATAGACAGTGTGATAGACAGTGTGATAGACAGTGTGATAGACAGTGTGATAGAAAGCAAAAACTTTAATCACCGACAGAAAATGTGACAACAACTTATGACACAGTCAAGCTAAAATCTAAGTTTATAAAGAAGCTAATTGATAAAATATACTCTTTTTAATGATCTCGAGACACGCATAGAAATATCTTCCTTTAGTGAGATTATGAACTTCTTACGTAAGCAGGTTAGTTTATAATCTGAAATAAAATAGGTGTAGGAATTTTTTTGTTAAATTAGTCCTTCAAGACAGGGACAACTAGATTGCAATTTCAACTAAGAGTATATTACTTTTGTGTATCTTATGAAGCCAGCATGCTACTTATAAATTGACTATAAAACATAGTAGCATGCATATCAAGCAAATTACTTTACGTTCGGTATTCATATATTTGCAATACTTCTTGGAGAAACACATATGTGTGTGTACTGCTCACCTTTAACTGAAAATTCCACCAAGCAGAAATATGAATTAGTACGAGAAAAATAAAAGAAAGAAAAAACATTATTAAGCATAAGTTTCCAAATGAAGTTTTAGCTCGTACATTCAGAAAAGTGTTGCAGTCGAACCTTCATCCCCTGCAAACTCACCTGCAGCAACATGACCTCCTCCTTAATCTGCAAATTCATGCCAGACTCCTTGGACACCTCGTCCACTACATTGCTCCAATAGGTGCTAACGGCGGCCGCCTGCTTGGCCGACTTGTCGTCCAGCAGGTTCACAATGTACTTTGACAGGTGCACCGGCAATTGGCGAATAAAATCAACGTAGCCGGATGCGCCAGAGAAGGCTGTGTCTCCGGCAGCGGTCAGTACCATGGAGTTCAGAGCGGCCTCTGCAGTGAACGGCCTCACCTGTGCCTGCTGCTGCTGCTGTTGCTGCTGCTGCTGCTGCTGCTGCTGTTTCTGACGGTCCTGAAGCCGTCGCGGTGGTGCACTCTTTGTCGGTCGCTGTTTTGCAGCGTTGGCAGCTGCAGCAGCGGCAGCTGCTTTTTCAACCGCTGTCACCGCTGACACGGCCGACTCCACGGCAGCTTCGGTGCGTAGACTGTCGGCGCCGACTTCGGCTGCGGCGGCGGCGACTGCGTTGGCGACTGATTCAGCTGCGCTGACAGCAGCTGGCTCCGCTGTGTCAGCTGCGACTGAGGCGCTCTCTACGTTTTCGCCTGTTGGCTGTTGTTGAGGCGGCCGCGGTGGTGGCGGCGGCGGAGGAACAGTCGTTGGTGGAGCGACCGATAGGCTTACACCGGAAGGTTCGTCACGGTCCGCTTCATCCTCCGTGTCAGCGCCGCCCTCAGCCGGATGATTAGAGTGCTCTTCAAACGAGAAGTCGTCCGGGATTTCTGAGTAGGCTCTGCTAGCTGAGCGAAGGAGCTCAACATTGGGATCGTCCTCGGAGCGGTAGCTGCCGTTGTATTCGGTGTCGTGCTGCGAGCCAGACTCGAACTCGTCGCCGAATTTTCCCGTAATGACCTGCGCAAGTATGAAGGTTAGCTAATTAGTCTAATGTACAGATCAGTTACTCAAAGAGAATAGTCAGCATGGCGACTAAACCTGATCCTCCAGCGGCTCAGCGTTCCGTAGATAGTTCAGCGCGGCGCGTACAGTGTGTGCATCAGACATGCTGAGCATGTGCATTAGGAAGTTCGCCTTCACCCAGTAGCTGCTGGCCAGAAACCATTCGTAAACTTCGGCCTGGACCAGCTCCCAACCCGACGGCGGCAGGGCGTGATTGTTTGAGGTGGTCAGCCGGTCGGTTGGCAGCGCCGGCTTCACACGACTCCTGGCGTAGGTGCTGTCCTTGTTAGCCACGCAGGGCGCCAGAAGGCTGCCCAGGTGACGCAGCAGATCCCGACTGTGAGCGCGTCGCATCAGGCCAACAACGAAGCGACGACGGGAGAGGTCGCCAGCACGTCCCAACCATTCGTCGACGTGCGCGACTGTGTAGCGAAGCCGGCAGGCGTCGCAGACGTTGCAATACTGGGATTCACCATCAGGACCTCGGGCGCATGTGAGTGTGGGAGCCAGACCCAGATTGAATACAATAGTAGCGTCCCGTTCACTTGAAGCTTTCATTGCTATGCTTTTTTACCTGCTTCACTGATAGAAATAGATCTCTTGCTTAGCTTTAAATTAACACCAAAGAATAAAATATCATTTGGACTGTGTCACTCTCTGAAAAGTGGGCGTTGAACGGGTTTTCAGAATAGCTCATAACCCGTGGAAAGAGAATTTTAATTAAAAATGATCAACTACTTAGTTGTTAACTTTAATGACATAACTTTTAATTAAACGAAAGTGCATCTAATTCTCTTTTCAGAACAAAAAAAATAAAGTATAGTTCATTGCGATTCAACACAAATATTTCCTGATTTTGCATGTTATATTAAAAAACTAGCTCATTACTTGAAGTTTTCTACTCAAACAAAACTGAATTAAATAAGTTCAATGTCCTTGTTAACATCAACAGCACAAAGTAAAAAAACTATGTTTAGACTATGGTTTATAAGCTGAGAAAAAATATTTTGTAGGTTTGCGAATAACCAAGAACTAAACTATTAATTTATATTGTGTCTTCTCAAGCTTATCGTAAGCGTCGCATGATGAAAATAATAATCTAGAGCAAAAATAAAACTGTGCGTCTATAACCAAGCCAAATAGTAAATTCTAGAAATAGTACTATAGAGCTACTCAATTGTGTAAATAAGTGCTTGAGTTATATTTTGAAGTTAAAAAACTTTAGCTCTGCCGAATACTTAAACTATAACAATAAATTTGCTATAGTATATGCACGATGTTATTCAAATCCGAGTAATTAGGTTGTTCCGTTTCTTACAAAATAGTTAATTATATGGACTGTTAACAGATTTAAAGGTTGTGCTCTAATATTTACAGAGCACTTCTGAATATGCTTTGCAGTGTTATCTCTAAAAGTTCCTTTCATGTAGTATCGGTATTTCATAAAAAAGATTATATAGACATGCCTCGACGCATCAAACTTGGCTTGATCTGATCTTCTTAGCTGGCGGACCGCATTAGTCGTTACGTAGTTAGGTTGCTCCACTTAGTTTTAACTCTGAATCATAACTAACAGACTTGATTTACACAACTTGTAGGCCTACTTACTCACTTTGTCATTTTTGTAACTAATTATTAAAATGTAGTCGCTATGTCAACTGTTGTGTTAATGTTTTAGCACATAAATTTAATATAGGACTAACCTGCCTACCACCTGGCATATAATGGGCCTTGTAACTCGCGAATAAAAGGCACTTCAGTAACAGCACTACCGAATTTCTTACTTTTGTGATAGTAAAATGGCTATGGCCATATGGATAATGACCCACAGTTACAATGTAATAGGCCTAGGCCTAAATACTTATTCTAGTGCTAATGTTTAGTATCCTACTTTTGACACCAAAGTTTTTACTAGGGTAATTTTAATATAATGTCTAAGTAGGGGCCTAATTTCAATATTATGCCACCAAAGTTGTTGTAGGGTTTTCTTAGATTTCAATCTATTCCTTTCAATTATCCTGTCTTTGTGTCTTTGTTTACCTGTATGTGTATGTGTGTGTACATTTTACATTTTAAATATATCTGCTTTGCTGCCACTGGTGGTTGAGTTTGGGGCCACTTGGCTGCCACTTCTGGTGGTTTGGGGTGAGTAGCCTGTTGATCCTGGGGGGACTAAGCCTTTGTTCCCTTTTGTCTGATTATGTCACTAGTAGACTCTCCAAGAAATTGTCTAGATTCTGATCTATGACAGTATTAGTATTTTATATATAGCATCTGAGTATAAAATTCTTAGTGTCTATAAGCTCTGATTTTATTTGCAACCCAAGGGTCTGGTCTGGTGGTCTGAGTAAGGCCTATCTAGGGTCTAAACTAGACTGCACCAATGTGTTTGGTCTCCCATGAATGGGGCTGAGCCACTTTTGACACCTTTGCTTTTTGACTTTGATATGATAGGCCTAATATCACAGGATCAGGTCTTAGGCCTATCAGATCATTTGTTACTTAAACTAAACTGGTTGTTACTAAAGTGGCTATTACTGAAGTAGGCTGTTAACTTTACTTGATGCTTCCCACTAAGAATGCAAATGAACATATTTAGCCAACTACATTTAAAATGTAGTTGGCTAATTAAAAATGGATATAGTACATTTAAATCTACATCATAATTATATCTAGGCCCATTATATAACACTTTTAAATACATATACTAGAAATGTAAAGTTTAATGTACCATTATAATTGTTGTTATAGTTTAATAAAAATTAATTTTATATTCTAGGACCATTACTTCAATCTAGCTAGCTAATGATAAAGTTGTATTACTATGCTTTGAAATGTAACTTTTAATTGGTAGGATATAAGAAATCCATATTTTAGAAGTTAAACAGATAAAGAATTAAACATATTTCTTTAGCTTTTATCTTAAGTTTAAGCCTAAAAAACAACAAGCTATTTGTTTTGTCAGAGACCCTTTCTGTTAAATATTTTAATTTGTCTTATCTATAAAGACATTGCTAATTCTACCAAATCACTCTTGTTTATTTCTTTATTTACTAAAATAATATTATTTTTTGTATCAAGAATTTTGTGATGAAAAAATGAACATTAAAAATAAATAACCTTTATTCATCTAGTCTAAAGCACAGAATATTATGTTGATAAAACATTATAAGCTTTTTAGTGGTTTTAAAATGTTGTCTTTATAATTTTTTAGATTAAAGTAACTTGATTGGTTTAATGACATAGTAAGCTACCAAACTGCAGTGTCATAGCATACTATCTAAGTATATTTTAGTACAGTTTATGGATTCCATTGATAGTGCCCAATAAAAAATAGGGATGTTTCTTTGGGTGATTCCAGTTGGAATCTGCGGTGTTTCCAGAAAAAGAAACAGCTGAACGCTGGAAACATACCAATCGGATGATTCCATGCTTAGAATCTACCCAAATGGGCGTTGTTTTCTTGGTGCTTCTTGGTGGCGAAATGGAATCACCCAAAGAATCCTCCAGTTCGGAAGATTCCATGCTCAGAAACTGCCGAGGAATCGCCCGTAAATAATTCTCTGGTTGTCCCATGGGCCACTGGTTCGGGTGATTCTTCGGCGGTTTCCGCACAATTTATGGTTACATCGGCTGCTTCCTGGGTGGTTTCTTTAACTCTTGCGAGATAGGGGGGATTTTGGTAGATTCCACTCCTATTTTGCTCAAAAAACCCGCCGAAGAAGCAGCCGAATTTTTTACAGGATGAAGTCAACATAACTTTAAAATATTCCAGAATTCAGCTTCCCCATTGAATCTGAGCTCATCATCACCAGGACTTCATCAGTCATTAACATCTAAAGCAAATATTATACGCCAATTGTAAATGACAGCTAGACCTAGGCATATTGATTTTGAAACCCTGGGTCCCCTGCCCAGTGGATCGTCGCTGACTTCTCAGTCAGGCAGTGTCACATCTGGTGCCGCTTTGCCATCTAGTCGACAGCTCGGCCAGAATGGTGCCATTGGCAAGAGCAAATCAGTAGAAAATAGTACAAAGTCTAATTATGCCTACAGGGTAGAGATTAATCTATGGCCAGATGATGCTGCTCATAGTGACGATGAGCATAGGCGCTATGAGTACTCCTTCTTAGATCTAATTGGTGAAGCTGGTGCAATCTCCGCAAAAGCACCCGGCAGCAATGGTGATGCCGGCACTGCAAAGAATAGTGCAGATCCATTCGCTGCTATTGATGGCGCCGAAAATGAACGACTGCGCTCCATTGCTCAGAGTCTGGAAGCTAGGTGAGAAAAGCTAGCCAGATAATGCATTATAAATTATGTTCAGCTTAGTTAAATCACTCGTTCCCATTGCTATCACCACAGATACGGTCCTCAGGTTTACGTTAGTAAAGGCGGTTGTCGCCAGCGTAGAATCTGCGTACAGGACTACATGGATCCAGGCGAAGGCTACGACTCCGAAGATTCTTTCATTGACGATGGCGACGCCAAAGAGCTGATGGTCCTGCCGAATCAGAAGCCTAAATTAGGCGGATTCTACATCAATCAAGGCGACTTGGAGGTAGGCCATCCAATAGTTTTTTGTTTAAAATTTCTCATTATTAGAGTTCGCTATACTACGCTTATATGTTTTTTCCTCAAATGTCTAGGTTTTGCTCCCTTTCCCCTTACCGCCTCCCTTCCCTTTGATGTCTTAATTCTAAGGTTTTAGATCCAAAATTCGAAATTTTAAGACTCATTCTTTCGTGTTTTCCATCAAGTTATAACTGAAGGTCATAAATTTGACCCCCTATTCTATCTGGCAGGTGACCACGGATAACGCTTCGGACATTGTGATCGAAGGACCAAGTTCTGAATCTGCGCCCGGTACCCTTTCTGCTGCCGCCGCCGCAACTAAAAAGCGACATCGAGTTGAGTCCTCAACTTCTTCCGGCTCTAATGAGGAGAATTCTTCGACGGCTGCGTCAGGATCGTCCGGCTCTTCGTCGGCTTCGGAGAACACCTCGGACGAGTCCGGCGATGACAATGGCTCGTCGGAAGTGCCCAAGAAGCGTCGGAAGCAGGAACTGCTGCCCGACCGGCCCTCTCTATTTAATAGCGGTAAAAAATCCAAATCCAAGTTATCGTCTGGGCGCAGAGATTTAGTGTCAAAGGCGGTTAAGACTCTGGCCAAGGCTCAGCAACGGCAGAAAACTAGCTCAGCCGCTTCCGCTGCGGCTGCTCCGTCGTTCGCGGCTCTAGTCAGCTCCGTGGCGCCGTCTGGGAAGCCGGCTCTTTCAGTAGCTTCGCAAAATCCAACCGGCCAGCAGCAGCAGCCCACAGTTCGATCGATTGATTCAATTATTGATTCTGTACTGGCCGCTGAAACTCCAATTAAAAATGGCCCACCGCCCAAGCCGTCGCTTGATTCCGTTTTTAAATCCGTGCTTCTAGAAGAAGAGTCGAAAAAACAGCAGCCGCCCACGCCGCCTAAGCAGCAGCAACAGAATCTGGCAGTAGCAAAACCTGCCGCTGTTGGCGAGGCAGCCTGCCTGCCAGTCAGTCTGCCCCAGCGAATAGTGGAAATTGTTGACCGATTAAAACTAGCCGGAGCTCGTTGCATAGAAAGCTCCGGTCCTGGTGGACTGAAACCATCGCAGCTGTTTGCTAGCAAAGAGCTCGCCGCGGATTGGCTGGAGTTGGACGATTATGTTCGGTGAGTCGGCAAGTTTGCCTAGCCCTTGTATTCCACTGAGTTTTAGCCCAGCCAATCACTGACGACAGGAATACAAAACCATGGTAATAGACTGAGACTGAGACTGAGTCCAGCCAATCACCTTCACCGACGAAAGTGATAAGCATTTATAATAGTGGACTGAAGCTTAGCCCAGCCAATTACCGACGACAGATTAGAAGCCGTTGGTATCGGACTGAGGCTTAGCCCAGCCAATCACCGACGACAGATTAGAAGCCATTGGTATCGGATTGAGGCTTAGCCAGGCCAATCACCGACGACAGTGATATGAAGCCATGGTAGTGGACTAAAATTTAGCTCAACCAATCACAGACGTCTCCATGTTTTTTACTAATTAAAGCAGCTAGTTATTTTCTCCCGACATTCGCAGCTCGTCTCTGCCGGCGCATCGCGGCAACGCAGTCTACAACCACCTGACCAGCCATTTCGGCCTGGCCTCAAAAGTTTGCCTTCGCCGCAAAGTGATGGCACTGCGAGAAAAACGATTTGAGACCGAGCTGCCGCCTTTGCTCAACCAGCTGCGTCGGGCTGTTGAATTGTCCATGCCGCAGCAGATGGTCAAGCACGCCGACGATGTCCGATTGCATCGCGAGCGTCTAGAAGCTGCCCGTCGAGCTGATATCGCCGCGGCAGCCGCCGCGTCGGCTGAAGGCAAACCCGCGCCTTCGGCGAGGCCGCCCGGACCGCAGCCGCGACGCAATTTTGTGTGGTGCTCGGAGTCCAAGCGACTGCTAAAATCCATTGTAGAGGCTAAGCTCGGCGTATTGGCCAATCATCGATCGAAGGACTCGGATCGGGAGGAGGCTCTGAGAGAGTTCGCCGAGAAACAACTGCTACCGCTTTGGCCTGCAGATTGGATGAGTTGCACGTGGGTGTATTCATCCGTTTTTTCATATTTCTCTTGGAATATCCTGTATTACATGTGCTTTTCGGAATCCTCTTGTTTTCTTTTAAAATCCGCTTTTCCTCTTTCAAAATCCCCTTGTCCTCTTTCGGAATCCCCTTATCCTCTTTTAGAATCACCTTGTCCACTTTTGGAATCTCCTTGTTCTCTTTTGGAATCTCCTTATCCTCTTTTAGAATCACCTTGTCCTCTTTCGGAATCCCCTTATCCTCTTTTAGAATCTCCTTGTCCTCTTTCGGTATCCCCTTGTCCTCTTTCGGAATCCCTTGTCCAATTTCGGAATCCCATTTGTCCATTTCGGAATCCCATTGTCCTCTTTTGGTATCCCCTTGTCCTCTTTCGGAATCCGAATGTCTTCTTTCCGAATCCCCTTGTCCTCTTTCGGAATCCGAATGTCTTCTTTCCGAATCCCCTTGTCCTCTTTCGGAATCCCTTATCCAATTTCGGAATCCCATTTGTCCATTTCGGAATCCCATTGTCTTATTTCGGTATCCTCTTGTTCTCTTTCGGAATCTCAATATCCCTGAATTGTAATTGGGATTCGCCACAGTAATCCAGAGATTGTTCTTGTTCCTTCCATGACTTCAAATACTCGAATCATTTCTATTTAGGAAGCTGATGTGCATCATCAATCCGAAACCGAGACTCCTCCATCAGCAGCAGCAGCAGCAGGGGTCCACTCAGCAGCAGGGGTCCACTCAGCAGCAGGGTGCCTGCAAGGCGGAGCCACGGGACAAGTCCAACTTCAAGTGAGAGAGAATAGACCAGAACTGCAGTTTTAGTGCCCTGTTATTGTTCCTGTAGGTGCCGCAGGAAAATCAGTTTGATCAGTTGTTTTTATTTCAAAGCGTGCTGTGAACCGGTGACAACAAATAAACAGCTAGTTTATTTTGCTCTGTTTTTAATCCTAGCCGAGCTAATTACTTAGCACCTGGCGCATTTGTAACAGTTTAGTTTATTAGATGGGAACAATGTTGACCCTAGTAGGGCATTGCACATAATACACTCGACATATTACTAATACTAATAACAAATATTTACAAGACAATAAGAATTGCTTTTTTCTCAATTTATTTATCATGACACTATGACACACGCGCTATTGCGGGATTTTCAGCTCTCAGCAGCCACAGCAGCAGCAGCAGCAGCAGGCTAGTACTAATGCTCACCCAGATTTACATCAAACATCACCAACTACAATGTCTCCGCATCAGCTGTCACAAGTCTCGAAAATGCAGCAATTGCCACCTCAGCAACAAGCAAATAAGCCTCAGCAGCTGCCACCTCAGCAAGCTAATAGGCCTCAGCAACTGCCACCTCAGCAGCAAGCTAATAAGCCTCAGCAACTGCCACCTCAGCAGCAAGCTAATAAGCCTCAGCAGATGCCACCTCAGCAAGCTAATAAGCCTCAGCAGCTGCCACCTCAGCAGCAAGCTAATAAGCCTCAGCAGCTGCCACCTCAGCAGCAAGCTAATAAGCCTCAGCAGCTGCCACCTCAGCAGCAAGCTAATAGGCCTCAGCAACTGCCACCTCAGCAACAAGCTAATAAGCCTCAGCAGCTGCCACCTCAGCAGCAAGCTAATAAGCCTCAGCAGCTGCCACCTCAGCAGCAAGCTAATAAGCCTCAGCAACTGCCACCTCAGCAACAAGCTAATAGGCCTCAGCAACTGCCACCTCAGCAGCAAGCTAATAGGCCTCAGCAACTGCCACCTCAGCAACAAGCTAATAGGCCTCAGCAACTGCCACCTCAGCAGCAAGCTAATAGGCCTCAGCAACTGCCACCTCAGCAACAAGCTAATAAGCCTCAGCAGCTGCCACCTCAGCAGCAAGCTAATAAGCCTCAGCAGCTGCCACCTCAGCAGCAAGCTAATAAGCCTCAGCAACTGCCACCTCAGCAAGCTAATAAGCCTCAGCATCTGCCACCTCAGCAAGCTAATAAGCCTCAGCATCTGCCACCTCAGCAGCAAGCTAATAAGCCTCAGCAACTGCCACCTCAGCAGCAAGCTAATAAGCCTCAGCAACTGCCACCTCAGCAAGCTAATAAGCCTCAGCATCTGCCACCTCAGCAGCAAGCTAATAAGCCTCAGCAACTGCCGCCTCGGCATCTGTCACCACAACAACTGCCACCCCAGCAAGCTAATAAGCCTCAGCAACTGCCACCTCAGCAACAAGCTAATAGGCCTCAGCATCTGCCACCTCAGCAACAAGCTAATAAGCCTCAGCATCTGCCACCTCAGCAGCAAGCTAATAAGCCTCAGCAACTGCCACCTCAGCAAGCTAATAAGCCTCAGCATCTGCCACCTCAGCAGCAAGCTAATAAGCCTCAGCAACTGCCGCCTCGGCATCTGTCACCACAACAACTGCCACCCCAGCAAGCTAATAAGCCTCAGCAACTGCCACCTCAGCAACAAGCTAATAGGCCTCAGCATCTGCCACCTCAGCAACAAGCTAATAAGCCCCAGCAATTGCCACCTCAGCAACAAGCTAATAAGCCTCAGCAACTGCCACCACAACAACAAGCTAATAAGCCTCAGCAACTGCCACCTCAGCAAGCTTCCAGGCCTCAGCAATCAGCGCAACAGACATCTTCACCACCGAAGCTGTCTACTCAACAAGTCTCGAAGCCTTATTATCAGCCTTCATCTCAGCATCAGTCTCCCCGGTCTCAGCAACTGCTACCGCAAGCCTTTGCATCTCAACAACAGTCGCCGCAATCGTCCTTGTCTTTGCAGCAGCAGCAGCAGCAGCAGAAAGCAGCTTTTGCAGTTAATCCGCAGCAATTATCACCATTCTCATTGACTAGCGCAGATCATCAGCAGCAGTTGTCTAATCAGACGTCAACTAATAGAACCCAATACCAATCTTCTCAGTCTTCTTTATCGACTTCTCAACAGTCACTCAGGTTGTCTATTCCTCAGCAGCAGCAGAAGCTTCAGCCACTGATTCCATCACCGCCGCCGCAGCCTCAGCATCAACAGTTGCAGAAGCAGCATAAGGCGGATAGAAATCAGCATTACTCAGCGGCTGCCAGTTTAGGCATTCAGATGTCTGCCTCGGCCGCTTTGGCCGCTGCGGCAGCCGCCTCCGTCACTGTCTATCCTCAGTCCAGCCAGCAGCAGCAGTCAGCGCCCAGCTATCCATCTTATGCCTACCAAAGTCAGCCGCAGTTGAACTTTAATCAGGTGCAGCAGCATCAGCAGCAGCAGCAGCAGCTTCTGCTTCAGAGACAACAGCAACAGCAGCAAAGTCAGCAGCTCCCTCAATTTAGTCAAAGCTTTGGCCAATACGCCAGTAGTTGGCCATCGTTTGGAAAGCCGCCGTATTGACGCCGAGAAAGAAGTTATTATTATTCGCCTAACTTTGACCTGCCAGATTAATTTGGTGATGAGATAGAGATGTGCGGTTCAACAGAAATAGCACACGAATATCCGCACAGTCCATCATACATACTCTTATAACTGTTGTCTTAGTGTTGAAACTTTTCATGAGTTTAAACAACGAGTTTTGTACAAACTTAAAATCTGGAAGGCTTGATATCTGAATACTATCAGATAGTATTATGTCGCCACTGTTCCTAGGAACTGGCAGAGATGGCAAAGATTACAATCTAATCGCTATTGCCTTTTTTCTGGGTTGAACTTATGACGACCAAAAAGAAAATAGATCAAAGGAATTACGCCTAACCCACTTGCATAGAATGTGGTAGAACCCATCCAAACACTGCATGCAGCCAACTAACCCATGTTTCAATAGCAGCTAATGCTGGTACAAGCAGCAAGTGTCTTGCTCAAGGACACAATTTTTCCCTTCGAACTCCCGACGTCTCTGTCAGTAGTCTATAAGCTACTTGGCTGCAACAATTTACAGTATTGCCTACAACAATGAGTTGCGATTCAATTTGTGAGTTAACTGATTTTCAAATATGAGTGAACTGTACATAAAATTTAAATTCTTATTAAGCTAGACCTGCTTGTTACCTGTCTTTAGACAATCAGCAATACACTGTCTTGCTATACATTTTGTACTTAAAAATTATTTTAAGGCTTTCTAATTTTAGGCTTTTTATTCCCAACTGTTGTATTTGTTTGTCTTTGTCAACAATATAAAGGTTACTAACATCTAATTGCTTAAATAATTATGTTGTGCTAGAATTAATAATCATTATTCAACGGCAGGGATAATCTGATATACTCATTCTAATGCCACTATTAACGCTTTTAATTCAACTCAGTTCAACCCAGCCCTATAACTTCTGATAATTCTAATAATCAAAGATGTTCTAGCACCTGAGAACAGGCTGCTTACCAGGTGCCGCCAAATGTTTATTAACCATAATACACTTAATCGTCGTGAGCACATTAAGAAATAATTTTCTCGCTGCATAAAATAATTTCAATTGTAGCTGTTATAGTTGACAAATTAGTATCGTTATAGCTGTTTTAGGCCTTCTTACGTGACATTTTTACCTGTTTACAGTGCACAGTTTCTGTTGCGCATGTCGTTTCATCATTTAAAATTAATGATAATGAAACTTGATATAGCGTGTGTAAATTAGTACACTGTATTGCGATTCTGCCATCTGTAATCGTTCTTCATTGTAATTTTGCGACCATTGATGATGTAATGTGTATAATAATTGGGTCGTTCTATTTACTTGATTGTTTGTATTTAAATTTATCATCTTAACAAACACGGTCCAAGCAAAATGTAAATTAATCTTCAAATCAATAAAACTTTCGTTAAATTGTTCAGTTAATTTTATATTTCTTTGTTTTTTTCGAAACAGCTAGCGGCGTTAATACTGCCTTTTTTAATCACGTAGCTAGTATAAATGTGTGTTGCGTAGTACATTAAGTGCTGCTATGCAAAAAACATTTTTATAAATTCTCTGGTTATAACTAGTTGTGTATACGCTCTACAAACCGCTAATTAGTGGGGTTACATAAATATGCGTAATAGATATATCTTGATAGGGTTAAACCAAAACTATACAAAAGCTCCCAAAAATACAATTAACCATGATTTACTGGCATTTCATACGCTTCTGTTGAATATGCATCGGAAGCAAGTGTAGAAACGAGAATTGTACTCTGTTAACTTTTGTTAACTTTTTAATAAACACGCTCGCAGATGCCTACATAGTTGCTTAAAGTACGGTTCTCATGCCAAGTGCTCCAGTCACACAGCTGCCGGTGCGTCAGTCGTTGAATCAAGTTTAGCCGCTGTGATGGCCACTTCATTAGCCACTGCCTGTGGTGCCTCTTGCGCTGTTAGTTCGCGCCTTGTGCCAGTTAGGCTGATGTAGACCCATTCAAACAGCTCTACAATGAATGCACAGCTGAGGCCAAGGGTTAGACTGCACACACCGCCAATCTGACAGACTAAGCTGTAGAAATTTAGTGTTAGAGTCTCCCTGCGCGTCTCCGTGGCGTCTCCTGTAGCGCGTCGAACGCGCAAGAAGACGAACTGATGATCGCCACTGTCGCCTCCTCCACCGTGGCCTTGCAGCTCGCTGGCTAGCTGTGCCCACCTGCCAAGCGTGTCATCGTCAGCTGACAGGTCTGTTAGATTGTCGATGTCGCGCCTGCTGAAGTAGCTTCTCAGTCGACTTAGAGTGGCGCTGGCATTCGCGCCCTCCTTGTTGGCGTCCAGTTCTGGGCCTAGGCTCTGATAGAGTCGACTCCACAGGGCGTGCTGTTGCACCATGCGCAGCATCTGCCAACGGCTGACCAGCCAGTCGGTTTGCGACACGGCAGCTCGATATTCAATTCGACTGCAACGCTCGGGACAGCGGCTGCTTGCCGACGATGCATCCGAAGCCAGCATCGGGGTGATGCGCTCTGGGAATGAGATGGTTTAGTGTGGGCTCTACCCGATGATTTAAGGCCGTTTTAGCACGTTGATGTGATTAGTTTAACATTATCGGTGCACACTTTGGCACCGCTACTGATCAATTAATAAAATTTTATTGCACAATTAGGAAGGGGTGAGTGGTAGAGCAGTCTAACACGTTTGCTTCTCGCACCAAGGTACCTGAGCTCGATTCCGCGGCGAGGCACATTCATTTGAGACGCAGCCGCGGAGAGAAGGCTTGGGAGCTTGTCGTGCAATTTACGCCCTTAAGGGCAAATTAAAAGTGTACACTGCCTGACGATTAAAATTCAGGGCAGATGTGCACAACTGTGTGAGCATATGCCTGCATACGGTATCTATGCGTGTTTGGCGTGTGCTCAGGAGTCAGCGGAATGGGCAGAATTGTCTCCTCGTGTCACCAATCGATGTCCTGCAATTATTATATTTTTGTGCACATTTGGTGAGTTAAATAATAAGTTAAAACAAAGAAATCTAAAGATTAAAGCAGACAAAGTGTTTAAACTTATTAAAACATTTTTGGCCAATGAATTTGCGGATTCTTATATAAAATACACAAAAAACGAATACTATGACAAGAGCCTAGAGTTTTAGCTAATGATAGATAAAGAAGACATTACATGGCCCCTTTAGGATAGGTGTACAGGCAGTGAAACAGCCGCAGCTAAAACACAACGTCTGTGTACAGCTCTTCTGTGTGTGGACTGGAATGGACGCCACATCTAAGTTTCTACCCCAGCTGATACTGGAAATCGTTCTGCCTGGGCTCAGATTCGAACTCCCGACCTCTCAGAGTCTCAGTCGAAGTTTGATGCTTTAACCACCGAGGAACGAGCTCCAATAATTTCTGAAATTTAAAGAGTTTCTAAGGTTAAAAAATTCGTGATTCGCCTTCGCAAAAAAATAATTCATTTCAATTTAAGGCTAGGCAGTTAATAATAATAATAATTGCAGGAGTGCTGCGGGTAACTGCACATCATTTGGTGACACTAGACCCGCAGCCAGCGAGAAGCCAATTCTGCCTATTCCGCTGACTCCTGAGCCCGCACGCACACAGATACTGTACGCAGGCACACGATTACACAGGTGTGTACATCTGCCCTGACTTTCTTATCACCATGCAGTGTGCTCTCTCACTGTGCATTGGAGGTTGGCCCTCAAAGGCGTAAATTGCACCACAAGCCCCCAAAGCCTTCTCTCTACGGCTGCGCCCCAAATAAATGTGGCCTCGCCGTGGAATCGAACTTAGGGACCTTGGTGCGAGAGGCAAACACGTTAACCGCTCCGCCAGCGACCCTCCAAGTTAGGCAGTTTCTCATCTGTCGATCCTCACCCAGGCAAGAGAGCCGCTCGAACAGGCTGGCCACGCCTTGTCTGAGGTCGCCGCAGTAGGGCACCTGCCCTGGGCGCACTTGCCGCATGAGCCAGGCGGGCAGGCAGCGGCAGTGCTTCACAATAACCTTTGCGGCGGCAGCTTCGGTGCACTTCTCGTGGCTGTAGTCAACTAGGAGGTCTAGGTCACGCAGACGACCGCGTGTGGACTTTTCAATTGTACTGATGCACGGGCGCGTCGGGGTGGCTGTCAGCTCATGCCTGACAGCTTCGAACTTTAGCTGCATATTTTAGGTGTAATTGAGTTCTAGACTGCAAGGATTCAGAATATTGGAAGTCATATTTTTATCACATTTTTACCTCATTCAGCTTTCCGTTCTGCAGGTAGACAGAGTGTCTCTTAATTCCAGGATACTGTCCAGCCTCGTGTACAGCAGCCATGATGCCCCAGGCTTGTTCAAAGACGTCCTGCACAAACGCGGTTTGCGGGCCGGTGTGCTTCGGCTGCCTGCCGATGCTGATCACCACGGTCAATGAATCCACTCCGGTTGAGTCGCCCTCGATGTTCAATGTGAAGCAGTTGAAGTAGTCCGGATGGCTCCAGGTGCTTGTTGTCAGTTTTGTGCCGGAGTCGAAGGTGCAGTCATATTGCTGCATGATTAGAATCAAACTCCTGTATGTATAAACTTCGTAAGAACAAGTACAATCTACAATGTCCATATTATATAATAATTATACTTTTTATTACACCTGCCCCGATTGGGCCAGATACACAGCCGCGGCTATTGCGCGGCGCATCTGATTCTGATGGCTGCATACCGGCTGTTCAGTCCATGGACTGAAGAAACGCCACACTCGCAATTAACCCAGCTCATGCTGATACCAATCAAACCACTAGGCTACAACCCCCTCCTTGGCTGTTGGCCAAGGAAAGACAAAATCCATGGGTTGTCTTAAAAATTCGAATGCGACTAGGAAAAAAACTGGATTACACTGGAGACTTTACCGCAGTACCTTTTCCCGCCGAGAAGCCCACTGCGGGCAAGTCTAGGAAAAGTTCTTGTTTAAAATTATTGTACTCACATGAGAGATCTACGAGTAGAAAACATCATTTTGATTAACTTATGCTAAGCCTCGTATAGGCAGAGGGTGAGTGGCAAAGCGGTTAACGCCTGTGCCTCTTGCACCAAGGTCCCTGAGCTCGATTCCGCGGCGAGGCCACATTAATTTGGGGCGCAGCCGCGGAGAGAAGGCTTCGGGGCTTGTCGTCTAATGTACGCCCTCGAGGGCCAAGGAACGGGGACGATAAGAAAGTAAGGGCAGATGTACGCACCTGTGAGTGTGTGCAGTGTGCCTGTGTACGGTATCAGTGTGCGTGTCTGCCCCAGCCCTCCTGCAAATAATAAAAATATAGTATAGGCTCACCCCAATACAGGCGAAGTTTCCCTGCACAGTCATCACCGCCATCAGAGCCTCGTCAACCTGGTATCCGAATTGCAGCGCCACGTCCGGATCCAGGCTCTGGTAGTACATGCTGCGCTTGTCGTAGTGACTCAAAACACTCGCCTTGCTCAAATCCGAAGATTTCATTAGATTGTGAACTTGCTGTCTAAGGCGACTGGAACGCGAGTTTATGGCTTGTGTCTTACATAATTTAGTGGGGCCAATGACAAAAATATATTTGAAGGACAAGAGTTCAGTC
The DNA here is from genome assembly GCA_950097015.1 of Macrostomum hystrix. NCBI lineage: Eukaryota > Metazoa > Platyhelminthes > Macrostomidae > Macrostomum > Macrostomum hystrix. The sequence goes on along the minus strand of CATNEN010000011.1, from coordinate 731,593 downwards.
GACTTAATTAAAAGAATGATTCGTTAGGTGAGTGGCAGAGCGTTAACGCTTCCGGCTCTGACACCTAAGTCCTTGAGTTTGTTTCCGCGGCTAATTTGGCGATGACTTTTAGCTGATGACTTAAAATGATTTCAGAAAAGGGCCACAAGTCAAGCCGACACGATAGATCATGTTGACTAGATCAAAAGGAAGCCTTACTCATTCATCTGCTTCGGTGACCACTCGGACATGTTGCTCTCCCAGAGTCGCCTGACTCGTTCCGGAAACGGATGCAGCAGGCACAGTGTTGTGCTGGGAAATTCAGTCGGCGAATTCGCATGAACCGTTGACATGATCGTTGTCTCGTAGCGCAGGTACCTGTAGGTTAGAGTTTTTTATTTCCAGTAGAGATAGCAGATTGGCTCGACCGAAGCAGAATTAAGTGCCGAAAAACCTCACCGCTGCACCAGGCTGGTGACCGCAGCCACCATGAATGCCAGCATGGTCAGAACAAAGACTAGCCAAACTCCGGTTAGCACTGGCCGATCAGTCTTTGTTAGCCGGCCAACGCCACGCAATGAACTGGACTGACAGAATCTCAGTCCGCTGCTTTTAATCGCGGCTGCCAGTGTGCTGGGCTGCGAGTTCATGCCAGAAGCTGGGTGATGATTTAAATCAGCTGAAGGAAGCGCAGGTCGCGTCGATGACACGATTTCAGACCAGTTGAATCGCTTAAATTTCGCTTTTGGATCAGCACTGCTGTGTTTTAGATGGAAAATTTCACGAACAGCCAACGCTTTTAGCTGGCTCTGGTGAATAATTTGATTTTGCTCAACACGATCGTCATTTTTATATATCTGCTGTATGCTCATTTCCTTGCTCTGTGTAATTAGATTTCAAACGATATGAGTTACGCAGCGCGTTAATGACAAACAATCTCACTGAATTTATGCTAATGCTGACACACCCATAAAATTCCTTGTCCAGCCACACATTTGCATTCGCGGTTACGATGGTAGGACGATAAATTATGGTAGTGGCTCCATCGAGATCTGATCGGAACTACAAGTAGCTCACATATTGGTGCAAGTCAATTCAATCATTCCAGGATACATAAAACTGTAATTACGTTTTTTCTAATTTTCTGTTGTCAATCGCTTCGATTATGTGGTTGGTAATTGAGTTTTCTTAACAGTTCTGTGTATAAAATCGCTAAATTATTTCGTTTAGATTTATGTTAGATTATGTGGATTAAGGTCAGAATGACAATTCGATAAAAGAGGAAGGGTTGTGCTGATAAACTTTATCGGAGCAAGAAGTCCACCTCCTTGCTGATTTTAACAGTAGGATCTCCGTGTAACAATCCCTCGAGAGTTCAACCTCTGGAGCGAAGGGGAATAACAGGGCAATCGTCAATGTGTCCTTGATCAATAGTGCTTCTGTTCACCTAGCTGTAATGTTGGAATGTTAAAATGTTGGAGTGGGTGAGGCAGCTTCCCAGTCCATGGACTGAACTGGTGTACACACACACACACACACACACAGAAGCACCGCGCCATAGCTGCAGCTGGCTGTTCATTCAGCGAAACGAAGCTGGGTGTCATTTCTTAGGAACTTCTAATTGGAATATTTTTAGCACGCTGAAAACGAGTATAATGTGCTCGAACAAAAAGTCAATGCAGAGTTCTTCTATATTTGTGATTGTACTTAGGGGTTCAATCAGTATTCATAGAGATCACAAATAGTGTACGGTAAAATTTGATGCAAGAAACAGGATTCCCAAGGTCAAGTGTGGCACTTGTATCAGGGCAGAAGAACAACAAATATTTGCCTTGTAAAAAACTACTAACAAAACACAACTAACAAAAGACTAACAAAACAAAACAAAAAGCACTTGGCTTTGTGTACTTATTAGTTTATGCTTGTTGAGCGATGCGTGTTGCTTTTATATATGGATCTTGCAGCTCAGAGGTTAGGGACCACAGGTCAAATCTATCTCTGAGCAGTACTCTTAATTCCCAATTGCTTCGCTCACCCAGCTGGAAAATGAGTGCTAGCTGGGGTAGAAATCCGGGTGGGTGGGTTTTGATGTATCGTAAATCAAAGCAATTATTTGTGCAACAAAGCAAACAAAACATATAACTAAAAACTACTGCAATTATTACTGAATTTAGTGATTCCATAAACAACAAAATCATTTATCGCAGACAGCGAGCTCAGTGACTGTCAAGCGAGTTTGCTTAGTTTTTCCTTCACCCAATCCAGCCTCTCCTTATCGACGGTCTCCATAGCGAATCGTCCTTTATCTCTGATTTCCTGCATTCGTTCCACACAGAACTCCAGTTCCTCGCGCCTATCGCTGTAATGAGCCAGGGTGAGCAGCTCCTCAAAGTCGGGATCCTCTGATCGCAGCTCGTCAAGCCAGGCGCCAGTTGGTCGGTAACCCAGCAGCTCGGCTTGTAGGCTCCAGGTGAGACAGCGAAAGTTCACGTAGAAGTGCGAGCTCCTGAGCTGTGATAGTCTGGCGGTGAAAAGCGATTGCGTGAAGCCGGGCAGAAATGGAAGCGAAGGCCGCCCTTGGCAGGGGAAGCAGAATCGCCAGGCCCAGTCGAAACTGTTGCTCAGTGGCCACTCCCAGACGAAGTCCGTGTAGTTAGCGTATCGCTTAATAAACGGTCGTAAGTCCGCTTCCTTCCAGGCCCTCTGTACTCGGTGACTTGTCAGTTGCTGCAGTACCCTCACCGCATCATCCTTCCTGTCAAGCTTCAGATGTTGCATCGCCTTGAGGCATAAAACTGCTGATTGACACCAATTAGATTCGTATGGCAGTGACATTGTAGCTTCTGATGGCTGCATCAGATACTCGAGACATTGGTGCACTAGAATGTAGATGCTCAGCATAGCCGTCTCGGCATTAGAGCCATGCGGCAGTGATAGAGGGACCAAAGGCAGCGGTATGAGTGGCAGCAAGGTGAAGGGGTGAAAGATGAGCTTTTCAGACTCGATTACGCGCAAGTTTTCTTCGAAATCATCAGCCAGTTTCTCAACATCGCTTCTCAAAGTTCTGAGCAGAGTTCGAATGGCCTCCTTGGTGTCAGGCGAATCGGTGCAAATGCTGGCATCTTCGATGTACAATAGAGCATCCGGAATGAAGAAATGGGGCATGCAAACATCACTCGAGTTCTTGAGGTCAAGGAAGGCTAGCATTCTGTCCAAGGATTCTTCTAGCAGTTGAGTCAGGTTGCTCGGCTGCCAAATCTTGTCATTCTTTTGTCCATGTGAGGCTAGCACAAAGAGCAGCAAAGTATTAGCATGGTCAATCGTTAGTCCATGAACACCGCCTATTTCTGTCATGTTCCGCTTGAAGATAAGCCTTAGCAAGGTCAACAGCTGGCCCTGCACTGTGCTGAGACCTCGCAGCAGCTGCTTCTCCTGCAAACTGAAGCTGACCTCCATCCCATCAGTTCTGTTGGTCTGTAGTAGATGAACAGTCTCGCCAGAGAAATCCTGCCAGGTTTTATTTCGGCCTTCGCAAATTCTGCTGCAGCAACGAGCAGCGTACCGGGTGGTTTGGCGTGGTCGCACTCCGCTGGCTGGTGCGGTCACGGGTGCCTGAGTGCCTGTAAGTTCAGTAACAGGTTTTCATTTTGGCGTTGCCACACAATAATCTGTAACTTATAGCTCTTATCTATAAAGGGGTTGTAGCTTAGTGGTTAGAGCATCGGACTCACGACTTGAAGGTCAGGTGTTCGATTCTCGACTCCACCGGAAGAAATTTGTGTCCTTCAACAAGAAGCCTTACTCCGAACTGTATCAGTTCACCCAGCTTTTAAATGGGTACCAGCATTAGCCGGGGTAATCGAGGGTGGGTGTTGCGTCCCCCAGCGGCTGTACGCAGCCTTCAGATGCGCCGTCAATAGATACTACGGCTGTGCTTTCGGCTGCACTTCTGGTCAAATTGGAGCTGGTGTGGTCAACTTAAAATTCGTTTTATTCCGAGTAAATGATCATTGGGTAATTAAAATTCCTATGAGGGAATATGAGGCCTTCTTTATAAATTTCAACTTGTGCTTTAGACTGACAGCTAGCAGTTTACAAACTACAGAAATTTGAACCTAAAATGCGTCGTTTACGTACCCAGCAATGGGCCGACGTGAACACTGCCATGAACGACTGGCAGGTAGCCATCAGTGCCATTGCACCTGCAGTTGTCCTGCAGATGATATTCTCGACCATCAGAAATCACCGTCCAGTGGATGTCTGCCGCTTCGTAACCGGCGCACCAGCCGTCAGCAAAGTCGCCAGTTATAACACAGCGTCGGCCGTCCTTGAAGGTTACCTGCAGCAGCCGTGTTGCCAGACGTTGAAGTAGATCAGCCGCTGCCTGCTGAGTTAGAGCCCTGCTCCTCGTGCAGCCGCTTTGCACCATTTTGTTGTGCAGTCTGATACTCTGCTGTTTGCGATAAGCTGCGCTGTAGATAAGAGTTCGGAAATAGGCTTGATTGGAACACCAGTTGCGAGCTAGGTAGGGTTTCTTATTACAAGTATATGAGGAGTTAGTGAACTTGCCTGCTTAGTCCGACAATCTTTACAGCATCCAACGAAATTGTGGAGCCAGGGTGCCTGCAAAGCATTAGAGGTTGGACCAGAGTACCAAAAATATAAGGAACTGTTTTTCTATTCCTTTCCCAAAACGGGCTTACCCGTTACTTTGGTTCCTCTGCTGGCCGACCATTTGCTTGACTTCTTCGACTAGTGAACAATCGCTTCCGGCTATCAGCGCTTTGACGGCTCCCATCTGACGTGCCTGACAAGCTCTGGTCAGAGCCGTTCGACCCTGGCGATCTCGCAGGATCTTCGAAGCGCCTCTACCCAGAAGTTTAATGATCAGCCTACGATATCCTTCGTCAGCAGCCAACATGACAGCGGTGGTCCCATCCTCATCGGCTCTGTCGATGTCGGCTACAGCTGGCAGCAAGGCCTCGGCTAGAGCTGGGAAGCCAGCCAATATGCTGCGGCTCAATAGCTGACCTGCTAAATGTGTCTCTTTTGATCTGCTCAACATTGAATCAATGGTACTTTGCTCTCCCTTGATTGCATAATCGGCTAAATAGGCTAGTGTTCCATTGTCCTTTAGTAAAAGGCTAATGCTCGCGTCGATTGTTTCGAAAATAGAAAGCTGTTGATTTGCCACAGCTGCAAGTGCCACTTCTGTGCAGCATAGCTGCTTCAATGAGCCCTCCCCTATTTCAGGTAGTACGTCGGACGCGAAGTTTATTAGACTGTTCTTCGAAGCAGTCATTCTGACAATGTCCTTGAGACACTGTTCTCTTTGAGTCTGGTTCGCAATAGCTGCAGCTAAACGGACAACCTTGCTCCATTCTCCGCTCTCTGTGGCCAACTTACAGAGCTCTTGACAGCACTCAACATGAAGTCGGTTATCCTGTTTAATATGCTTCTCTAACTGCAAGACTATCTCAGTGTGCCCGTTATTTGCTGCAAGTCTTGCAGCTTTATGTAGGGCTCTTGTTTTGATTGCTTCATCATCAATTGCCGATTCAAGCTGAACGAGGGCTTCCAGTTGTCCGTTGCAAGCGGCCGATCTTATGGCCTTGTCGAAATATTTGTTTCTCAAGTTGGGCAGAGAAACTTCGGCTGCAAGCTTTCTGAGCGCTTCCATTTGACCCCTGCTTCCTAAATGATCAGCGGCTTCTAGGCAGCATTCTTCTCTCAGCGCTTTATCTGCAATGGAGACAATTAGGAGACATGCAAGCTCCATGTGGCCATGAAAAAGTGCACAATTGGCAATGGTCTGGCGGCATTTGTCTCGCTCGGTTTCATGCGCCACGGAATTCACCACGTGAATGACTAATTTTTCATCACCTTTCACTACCAGCAGCTCAGCAACTTTTGCACAGAATGTGTTCTTTAGCTTAGTGTCGGAAATTTGCATTAAAAGGGCTTCAACGGACTCAATATTATCGGCTTGGCTGCCAACTAGACTTGCAGCCTGAATACAGGATTGGTCTCTCACACCTGGGTCAGAAATACTTGGCAACAGGTGAATTACAATGTCAAGTCGACTGTGATTGATGGCTGACCTCACGGTCCCACTGCAAAATTGGTCCCTTGCTGACAAGTCGGCGTCAAAGGCCTCTAGCAGTTGAGTTAACACGCTCGGACTGCCAGCTCTTCCAGCTGCCTCTTCTAAGCCTTCGCAACACTTCCGTCTAAACTCCGCTTCCAGAGAGGTGTGCGCTAGTTGTGCCACTAACTCGAGATGGCCGTTTTTTGCGGCACATTCAATCGCTTTTCTGTGCCACTGTTGTCGTTCGACTTCGTCTGTCAGTAGCGCCAGCCTCGCTAAAACAGCCTCCTTTGGGCTGCCTCGGCTAGCTGCAGCTACCGCTGCTCCGGCTTGCCACTGCGCTCTGAATTGTTGCTCGGAGATCACCCGACAACAGAGACAGTCGATTACCGCCTCTAGATCATCGCCGCCTGGATTCTGGCTAAAGTCTATGTTTTTCAGTGCGACACAGCAGCACTGATCGATTCGTAGTTTTCCAGCAGCTTCCAGAAGTTCGGTGGTTCGTCGTGAAAGGAAGTAGTTCACGATTGTCACTAGACCGCAGCTAGCCGCTGCTTCGGCCACTCGAATGCAGTACTCGACCTGGCAACGCTGGCTGGAGATCAAAGATAAGATGCTGGTTGCTAGCTGCTGTTGATTTAAGAGACCTGCCAAAGAGCCAGCCTCAAGACAATACTGCTCTTTGCTTTTTGAGTTGTCCGGCATTGTAACTAATAATGGAACTACGTGCTGCAATCGCTTGCCATCAATGGCTTGTCTGATCAGCCATTCGTGGCATTTCGCTCTCGTGCGCTTATCCACAATTGTCTGCAGCAGCCTAGTCGCCAATTCATGACGACTGGCTGCTGTGGCAGACTCAATCGCACGAACTCGAAATTTGTCCCTGATGTTTGTCTCTGTGATCATTTTAACTAGCCGGGTAAGAATTTCCTGCGAAGCGACCTTTCCGGCTGATTCACTTATGGCCAGGCAGCATTCGTTTCTCTGCTTCTGGTCGCATATCCTGCTCAACAGACGGACAGCAAAGCCCAGACGATCGGCCATGTCATCATCCTGCCGGTTCGCCTTTGTCACTGCTGCCACAGCTGCCTTCCTGTAGCACTCGTCCTTTCCGGTCTGATCAGCAACACAAGCAATCAAGCAGAGCACAGCCTCCTGATGATTAAACTGCGCAGCCAGCTGTGCAGCACCGATGCAGCACTGTGTTATTTTGAACTGATCCCAGATCAGGTGTGCGGTACGAGCGGCAAACTGGCCTTGGTTGCTTCTGGCGGCAGACTCCACCGCGGCAGTGTAAAGAATATTTTTTCTGTTCTCAGAGTCCTCAAGTTGATCCGCAAATCGTTGCGAGATCTGTATGAGATTCGGCAGTGCCTTCGAGTCTCCGATAGCACCGATGACTGCGGCAGCTTCAATGCAGCAAGCGTGTCTGTGCTCTGGGTCTGGCAATATCCATAACAAAGCCTGGAGAAGATTTAGATGGCCAGGACTTGAAATGGTTAGGGAGGCCATTTGCTTCGCACAATCGAGACTAATCGTGTAGTCTTCAGTCAACTTTTCGAGCAGATCTTCAGCAAGTTGCCAATGTTCTTTCGATGCAGCTGCTAGCATTGATCTAACGCAAGCATTATTCTTGGCGTCTAGCTGAGCAACTCTAGATAAAATATCTGCAACAGAAGCGGAACTTCCAGCGGCAGCAGCTGACTCTGCCGCAGTCCCATAGATGCGGTCTCTGCAGGCTTGATCAATTATTCGACGCCCCAGTTCGGCTGCTACTTGCCAATGACCAGCTAAAGCTGCAGCTGTTGCAGCTCTGGCGCAGTTTTCATCGAGGCTCTTCACATCGTCGTCGTCAAAAGCTTCCAAGATGCGGATTGCTACGTCATATTGGCCGGAGTCTGCAGCGGCTTCAAGCGACTTGATGAGGCCTTCTCGCCACTGTGTTTTATTACCTGTTGGTGATATCAGTGTCAGTAGGTGAGTCACTATGTTTTGATGGCCACCCTTCGCAGCAACGCACATAGATTTGGCCACGCACTTGCCCTTGTACTCGATATCGGTGATGCCAGCTGCCATATAACTCACAACATCCAAGTGACCTTTGGCAGAGGCTGACTTCACCGCTGCACCGCGGCATTTGTTGCGCATCTGCTCATCATGCAGGATGTCGATTAGTTGTATGGTTGGTTCCAGCCGACCTTGGTGTGCACCAGCGACAGCGGTCTTCAGACAGGCCCCATACCTGACCGTCTGGTGTTTAATGGCCTGCACAGTGGCCAATGAAAGTTCCCAATAGCCTCTAGTTGCTGCGGAAGTCGCAGCAAGCCGAAGGCATCGCTCCCGCTCGTCTGAATCAATGATCTCACGTAGCAGGCGATGGAAAGGCTTTGGCTGTCCTCTCGAAGCTAGAATTTCTGCAGCTTTCGTGGCGCTCTGCTGCCTAAGGCTAATGTCGGCAACATTGCGCAGAAGTTGTACGACGTTGTAGACGCTGCTGCTGTCGTTTAGTTTGGCCGCAGCCTCAGCTGCTTGTGCTCGACAGACATCGGCAAGGCTGGCATCCGATAGGCCGGCGCAGAGCTCAGTTACTAAAGGAACTCTGCCGCCCGAAGCTATGGCAACCTAAAATATTTATGACAGCAAGGCGCAATGATACAAAAAGGAAAAATGCAAAAGAGCAATAATGAAAAAAATAATATTTGCAGGACGGCTGCGGGCAATGGCACATTATTTGGTGGCACTAGACCCGCAGCCAGCGAGGAGGCAATTCTGCCCATTCCGCTGACACACGCAGACTGATACTATTCGCAAGAACACGCTCACACAATTGTGTACGTCTGCCCTGACTTTCTCCTCGTCAGGCAGTGTATGCATCTACCGTGCCTTGGAGGTTGGCCTTGAAGGTAGTAAATTGCACGACAAGCCCCCCAGCGTTCTCTCCGCGGCTGCACCCCAAATTAATGGGGCGTCGCCGCGGAATCGAGCTCAGGGACCTTGTTTTGAGATGCAACTCTGCCATCGATCCCCTATGGTAAACGACAGCAATACATGTAGGCTTGGAAAGTAGGAACCTACGAAGAGGGAAAACTGCGATCCTTGTCGGAATTCTACAATGTCTGACTCATGTCTAGTTATTGTCCCTTTATCCCGTTCCTCACCTTGGCACTCACCTGAATTCGACATAAATCCCTAACTCCGGGGTCCTCAACGGCAGCGATGAAACTCTTCGCGTGCTGCCAACATCCGACTGCGGCAGCGCCCTCGGCTGCCATCCTCCAGCACTGATCCCGAGCGGACGGATCATCGATAAGCTTCACCAGATAGCTCACAGACTTGGCATTCGAGCCCGAACTGAAACTGCTGGCCGCCAGCTTTGCTGCCGCAATGCAGCATTCTTCCCGCAGGGCAGGATTGCCAGTCAAATTTGGGTTGGAACTGAGCACTTTAGCTGCCAGGGCCCAGCGCTCGAGACTGGCTGCAGTTGATAGGGCAACATAGGTGCAATCGATAGCAGATTGTTCTGTCGAATCATTTTCAGCTAGCAGATGGCTGACAAGTTCCCATCGATTGTCTGCGCTGGCTTGAACTATAGTCTGTTGCAAGCAGTCAAAGCAGCATTCCTCACTCTGATTTGCTGTGTGGTCCTCAGGCATGCTCGAGTTACATGCGTGAAACTCTACTACATTCTCTGTGCACGCTTTAGGTTCATTTATATAACTTTATTTCCTAGCCTCTCTTAAGCGCTGTGAACTGTCCAGTCCTGTCCAGTTGCTTAGATGTGAGAACCCCTGGGTCCATTGTGCTTGGCTCGCAGACAGTACTCGAGACTTCGAAACCAGTGTACATTTCTCACAAGATTGTAGCTGCCCTACTTTCTAACCTTCACAGGCTGGGACCCGTGTTGCCACACACACAATGGCACAGTTAGGCTAGGCACGAGCATAACTTGCTGACTCATTTATGATTTTCTGTAGTCATAATTTCTCCAAAAAAATCATAAGAACTAAAAAAGCTAGAATAACAGAACCTATTATCACTAGGAGCTGGGACTGCAGATAAAATAATTTTTTTTTATTAGATTCAAACAGAAAAAAAAATTTTTTTGTTACAAATCTTCAGATTTATGCCTACAGAAAAGCGTATTAAGTCCTGTACGGTTCGTTTTAACAAAACTACGTTTCGTTGTGAAGCTTTCGAAGAAATTTTGCTTGTATTTTTTTTACCTTTAAGAGAAAAATGAAATAGTTTAACATGAGAAATGAATAAGAATGCAACAGCTATATTTATTTTAGTTCCTACTCGTATTTTTTATTATCGTGAAAAAATTTTCATGTCAGATTCTGATTGCTAATTATGCGGTAAATTTAAGCAACTCGAGTAAATTTAAATTGGATAATCGTAGTTTTCGGAACATTATAAATTTGCAAAGTTTCTAGCAAGATGAGCTTGGACGAAAAGACAAAAGATATAGTAATAATAGTAATAACAATAGTAATAATAATTGCAGGAAGTCTGAGAGCACCTGCACATCATTTGTGACAGTGGACACACTGCCCGCGAGGAAGCATTTCTGCCCGTTCCACTGACTCCTGAGCACACACGCAGGCAGATACAGTACACAGGCACACACTCACACACAGGCAGGCCGCGGAGTCGAGCTCAGGGACCTTGATGCGAGAGGCAAAAGCGTTAGAGCGAATGCGTTAAAGCGTTTGCCACTCACCTTCCACCATAGGACATAGTTTTGCATAACGCTATCATAAGAACAAAAGTCTTGCTGTCTGTTCTAAACACACGCCCACATAGAGTAGCTTAAATATCCTGTTCATTATTTCTGCTCAATTTCTATGAGCTTTGACGGAATTGTATGGCGAATCTGTTTTAAACTTTCCTTCCGCAATTCACAAGGTTTTAAACACGTGATTCTGAATCCGTCCATGCGTCAACCAAATCGAAATGAGCGAAAAAATGCTTCTAAACACAGCTGCGCAGCTCCTGCAGCAGCTCCTCGTTCAGGCGCCTCAGAATGTCAGCATCGACTTCGTCCCTGCCTTGTCCGCCGTCGCCTTCATCGGCCGTGTCAAACTCTGACAGCGACGAAGAGGATGATGATGGCACAATCGACTTTTTTAGTGCCGGCTTCAGAGATTTTACACTCGGCGATACAGGTGCGTTGGCTGGCGGATCAGCTGTCGAGGAAGGCGACGAGGAAGAAGAAGAGGCCACAGAGCAACGAGGACAGTCGCGTCTTATCGGAGCCAGGAAAGGCCGCTGCGGTATGACCACTCTTAGATTGCGCCCTCCACCGCGTTGATTACGACGGCGCTGACGCAGGCTTTGAGTATGTTCGTCTGTAGCGGTTGATGATGCACTGGAAGCAGCCACCGGCACAGCTGCTACAGGGTGAGGTTTGACGTGCATCACTCCAGCTGGTCGCGTCGATGCTGGCGGTGGCAGCGGCAGCGGTTCGGGCGGCGGCAAGTGTCCGTCTGGCTCGTCGAAGGCAACCATCTTGATCTTTTCTTTGACGGCCTTGTCATTATCTTTACAATCGCCGCAGGCATTGTTTCCACTCTTCCGCCTGTCATTGTCGCACGGATTGCTCTCCTCGAAAAGCTCTGCGTCGTAGCAGTCGTCAGAGTCTTCTTCGGAGTCTTCGTCCGAGTCGTAGTCTGCTCCCCAGCGGCCACCCCGACCTCCGCCGCCGCCGCCACCACCACCGGAGCTGTTTAATGAGAATTCGGTTTCTCTTTGGCTGATGTATTTGCCCAGAACTTTCGCGTCGCGTCGATTGACGCCCAGGTTAGCCGACATGTTTAGAAAATCGTTCATTTGCGCGTGATCGATAGGTACGCCCAGGTCGTGGCTCCGTCTGCGCTCGATGCACTCGGCGATGCACTTTTTGATGCGCGGCAAGCAAAACAGCGTGTTGTACTCCATGAGGCTGGCTATGCGATCAAAGTCCAGCGGAGAATAGACAAAGTTAAACGTTGTGTAGGGGCTTTTTTCACCGCCGAAGATGTTGAAGTTGGCAAAGTCTAACTCGTCTTTGAGTGTTCGTCGAACGTCTGTGAAAAAAATGTTTTGTACGGACAATGCTGAGCGGGATGAACGAATGATTGCTTTACACAGTCGTGAGCATAAATTCTTACTTGGCTTCTTGAACTCTCGAAATGTCAGATTGACAAGTACAAAGTGCATAATGATAGGCACTCTAGGGTTCTCCTTGTCCCTGAAAATGTACACCTCCTGCATGTTCTTCTTCTCGTATTTGTCCAGCGTGATGTGTGGGAAGGGCACATTCCTGATCAGGGCCCATTTGTACGCCAGTAGGAGCTCCTGGAGTTCGGAAAACAACTTTAATGCAGGGACAGGTCAGAGTCGAGTGGTGAATGTCTACATGATTCCTCTTGATTCAAGAACTACAGATAACTCCCAAACCTTCTAGACCTGAGTCTTAGATATCTACCTGTCTCTTCCAGACCTGAGTCGTGAATATCTACCTACCTCTTCTAGACCTGAGTCGTGAATATCTACCTACCTCTTCTAGACCTGAGTCGTGAATATCTACCTACCTCTTCTAGACCTGAGTCGTGAATACCTCCCAGTCTCTTCTAGGACTGATATCTAGTCTTAGAAATCTACCCGTCTCTTCTAGATGTGAGTCGTAGATATCTACCCGAATCTTCTCGACCTGAGTCGTATGGTGTAGATATCTACCTACCTCTTCTAGACTTGAAACACGAAATCTATACTTCTGTAGACCTTAATCAAATGCGTTAAATAAAATGCCATAATTTTTCCATCTAGTTATAATCCCATCTTAAAGCTTTTCACCTTAAACGGCGGATAATTGTCGTGCTTTCGTCCGCTGAAGTCGAACGACAAAATCAAATCGACGCCGCGCTGTTGCCGTAGCACCAGCGGATAGGGCGAGTTGAAGGCTAAACCTGCGTCCACCACATGCATGTACTTGGAGAATGAGTTCTGGTCCGTTTCAAACATTTCCAGGAAATCTCCATTGCCAGTCACTGAAATTTGGAGTTAATAAGTTACTCTTTACTGCCACTTCTGTGTTGCTACGAGCTAATCGTTTCTTGTTAATTAACTACGAGGGGTGTCCCAAAAGTTCCCGACATTTCTATCACATCTCTGAACTGCCCACCCAATCTTCACTTATGTAGAGTCTAATTGAAGATAAAAATCTAATAAATAATTTCCTTATTTTAGTAAATTTTCTATCTCTAACCACTTAATGAACTTCCTAGAGTCGATCGATAAACAAAAACTTGTCCGATCGATTCACCACCCGTTCTCACCAGAAATCGGTGTCTCCTCAAACCGAAAGCCAGCCTCTCGAGGCCTCGTTGGCGTGAATGGCGCGATTGGATAGGCTTTGGTTACTGTTAGACTGCGCATGAAATTGTGCACCATGGCTGCCCTGCCTGACATTGTGTTCAGCAGGCGCAATCTGCAGAAGCGTATTGATAGTTAGTTTGTTATTAGCTATATTTATTTAACTATCAGCTAACTTTATAGATAAACAAAATGTCAATTTTTGTTTATGACAAATGACAATTAACAGAAGAATTACGAGCTACTTGTAGAACATGTAGTTATGCGATTAAACAACTTCCATTAAACAACTTCCATAAGTCTTCTGACCAAAACCATCTATATAAGCATAAAGAGATTCTGCAATTCTGCTCACTCTGAGAATATGTGATTCCTCCATCGCTCCCACCAGCCTAGCGGGGTGGTGTCCTCTCCCGTGAGCTGGTGCAGCTTCTCCCAGATGTCGCTTTCGTCCGAGTCGGAGTCGCGTGACACAATCGAGGACGCGTCATCGTCCGCTGCGTCATTTGAGTTTGAGGAAATAGTGAAGCTAAAACTACTGAACAGGATCTAAACGTGTTCTATGGGATGAGAATATTAAACTGACCTATATTGACAGGAAAAGAGGGGGGTCTAAGCTGAACTGACAGAAAGTTAGAATGACCTGACCTAAACTGACAGGATGATAAGAGGATCTGACCTAAACTGACAGGATGATAAGAGGATCTGACATAAACAGACAGGAAGATAAAAGGATTCGACCTAAAGTGACAGGATGATAAGAGGATCTAACCTAAACTGACAGGAAGATAACAAGATCTGATCTAAACTGACAGGAAGATAACAGGATCTGATCTAAACTGACAGGAAGATAACAAGATCTGACCTAAACTGACAGGAAGATAACAAGATCTGATCTAAACTGACAGGAAGATAACAGGATCTGACCTAAACTGACAGGAAGATAACAAGATCTGACCTAAACTGACAGGAAGATAACAGGATCTGATCTAAACTGACAGGAAGATAACAAGATCTGATCTAAACTGACAGGAAGATAACAAGATCTGACCTAAACTGACAGGAAGATAACAAGATCTGATCTAAACTGACAGGAAGATAACAGGATCTGACCTAAACTGACAGGAAGATAAGAGGATCTGACCTAAACTGACAGGATGATAAGAGGACCTGACCTAAACTGACAGGATGATAAGAGGATCTGACCTAAACTGACACGAAGATAGAAGGATCTGACCTAAACTGACAGGAAGATAAGAGGATCTGACCTAAACTGACAGGAAGATAAGAGGATCTGACCTAAACTGACAGGAAGATAAGAGGATCTGACCTAAACTGACAGGAAGATAAGAGGATCTGACCTAAACTGACAGGAAGATAAGAGGATCCGACCTAAACTGGCAGGAAGATAAGAGGATCCGACCTAAACTGACAGGAAGAGATCAGATCGCAGTCTAAGTTGATTTTCTTGGTCAGATCCGAGATTTGAATAAAGAACCCGCGGCAAAATGTAATGAATCTCGACAATAAGGAACGTCCACATGACCGGCTTCCTCACCGATGGTTCCGTATTCCTCTGAGGGCGGGTCGCCCTTCACGAACTGGAAGATGTTCTCGCCATTCGAAGGCAGCTTAACCGGGGCGCTGAGCGAGCCGACGCCGCTGGCACCGAAGTTGTAAGAGCTTCTCAGATTGCGACACTCGGCGTCCAGATTCAGCAGCAGCTTGTCGATCTTGCTGGCCGGCCGAGGGTGCAGCGAATCCGCCGTCGGTCCACCCGCGCCAGACACTCCCGGCCGGCGTCGGGCGTGGGTCGTCTCCGAGTTGTGCGATGACACGGAGATGTCTGCAGCGGTTGTATTTGCCTTCAATGCAGGCACTCGTAATTTGTACCTTCAGATACCCTTAACTACCCGCCCTTCTTATCCGCCCTCTTCATCCGCCCTCTTCATCCGCCCTCTTCATCCGCCCTCTTCATCCGCCCTCTTCATTCGCCCTTTTTATCCGCTCTTTTGGTCCAGCCTCTTGATCCACCCTCTTCATCCGCCCTCTTCATCCGCTCTCTTCATCCGCAGTCATTCTTCCCTCCTCACCGCTACCCCGGCGGCTAGCAGCCTCATCCTGGGCTGGCTGCCCTTCGCCGCGAAAGCGGTCAACTTCGTAGTTGCCGTTAGAAAGTTTTTCCAAGTCGATCTCGCGACGCAGCAGGTCCTTGACCAGTATGGTGAAGGCGCTACCCCAGATGCCTAGAAAAGTTGTGAAGAATAAATTTCTCGTCTTACTTTGGATTTCTTTTCTACTCAGAGGAATTTTAGAAACAAGCTTTGCACGGCTAATAAACGACCGAGGATTAACGGCCAATACACAGTAGTGGATCAGGGATTAACAATCAACAAACACAGTAGTGGATCAGTGGATTAACAACCAACAAACACAGTAGTGGATTAGGGATTAATGGCCAACAAACACAGTAGTGGATCAGTGGATTAGTGGCCAACAAACACAGTGGAGGATCAGAGGATTAACAACCAACACAGAGGATTAATGGCAAACATATGGTGGAGGATCGGAGGATTATCAGAGGATTAGTGTTCTAACCCGTCTCATCTCACCCATGAGAAAGTGCAACGGCGGTTCCTCGTATTCTCTACAGAGTCGGCCAATGAAGAATTTGCAGCCAAAATGGCTGGTCCTCTGGAAACAGCCGTACTTTGGCAGGCCGATTTCGAACGGTGTAAACTCCAGCCACTCCTGAAAGATCCTGGCCGACACATCCTTCTTGACATTCAGGCAGCAGTACAGCGGCAGCGGCAAGTTGGCGTACTTCACCTTCTGGCACTGGTCACTCAGTTTGCAGGACATTCGCTGTGCGAACAAACAAGAATAATGAATTGCTGTGAATTGATATGGCGTCTAACTGTTAGATATGGTGTCTAACTGTTAGATATGGCGTCTAACTGTTAGATATGGTGTCTAACTGTTAGATATGGCGTCTAACTGTTAGATATGGCGTCTAACTGTTAGATATGGCGTCTAACTGTTAGATATGGTGTCTAACTGTTAGATATGGCGTCTAACTGTTAGATATGGCGTCTAACTGTTAGATATGGTGTCTAACTGTTAGATATGGCGTCTAACTGTTAGATATGGTGTCTAACTGTTAGATATGGCGTCTAACTGTTAGATATGGCGTCTAACTGTTAGACATTGGTACCTAACAGTTTGATATAGTTTTCGCACTACTGTCTATAATAGAGTATAGGAGTTCCTATACTCGATTAACAGGTGCCTTGGTGACTAAATCCCCATAGCAACCCATCTCACATCTGGAATGAGAGTCTGCCCAATCATCAGGCCGAAGAAGTCAGTGAATGACAGCGGAATGCCCAGTCGCTTCTTCTCCGCCAGCAGGCACACATAGTTGTACAGGTAGCTTGGCGACACCAGTCTCAGCATTCCCTGTTGGACCCGGGATCGAATCTCCTGCTGAACTAGTCTGCACGACTTTCGTGGATACTCCGGGTGGGAATACAAGGTCGCCAGGTACCAGGCAGAGCCTGAAAGCATAATTATCCCAAACATTTTGGATCACGAAATTTACTTTCCTATGACCCAATTATAGAATAATGACCCAATTATGAACTTATGACCAAGTTATGAACTGATGACCAAATTACGAGCTCATGACCAAATTCTGAACTGATGACCGAATTATGAACTCATGACCAAATTCTGAACTGATGACCAAATTATGAACTCATGACCAAATTCTGAACTGATGACCGAATTATGAACTCATGACCAAATTATTAACTGATGACCGAATTATGAACTCATGACCGAATTATGAACTCATGACCAAATTATGAACTCATGACCAAATTATGAACTCATGACCAAATTACGAGCTCATGACCAAATTATGAACGCATAACCCAATCATGAACTCACCCAATTATGAAATTATGACCCAAATTATGAAATTATGACCCAATCTAAGACTCATGACACAATTACAGACCCGTGACCCAATTAATTATTCATGACCTAATTATAAACTCATGACACAATTCGGCATATTTGACGTAATAATCTATTCACGAACAATTTATCAATTCATGACCAATGACGAACTCGTAACATAATTTTGAACACATCACCCGCAATGACCCAAGGCCTGACCAGAATCACCCGCAATGACCCAAGGCCTGACCAGAATCACCCGCAATGACCCAAGGCCTGACCAGAATCACCCGCAATGACCCAAGGCCTGACCAGAAAGAGCTGCAGTGTAGGTTGCGCAGTCAAGAACGCCGCTGGACTCCAAGGCGTTGAACACGCCGCTCAGCGCAGCCATGGCTCTGAAGCCGCCACCGGAGCCCATCACGGCGATGACGGGTACCTCGTCCAGATTCTTCGGCGCGGCATCCCTCGGCAGGAGGCCGTGTAGAGCCTCGAACACAACTTTGCGGCGCCTCTCGCGGTAATTTTTCTCTTCGTTGCAGAGGCAAAGACTGAAGCGCAGGTCCGGCTTGCAGCTTCGGGTGGCGGTGAGATGGCGTTTATATTTCACAATCTCACAGTTCTAGTTCTCAATCTCATAGTTCTATTTCTCAATCTCACAGTTCTAGTTCTCAATCTCACAGTTCTATTTCAAAATCTCATAGCTCTAGTTCTCAATCTGATAGTTCTATTTCACAATCTCATAGTTCTATTTCACAATCTCATAGTTATATTTCTCAATCTCATAGTTCTATTTCTCTATCTCATAGTTCTATTTCTCAATCTCAAAGTTCTATTTCTCTATCTCATAGTTCTATTTCTCAATCTCAAAGTTCTATTTCTCTATCTCATAGTTCTATTTCTCAATTTCATAGTTCTATTTCTCAATCTCACAGTTCTATTTCACAATCTCACAGTTCTAGTTCTCAATTTCATAGTTCCATTTCTCAATCTGGCAGTTATACTTCTAATCTCCTGTTATTTTTTCGCCTCAGTCCTATTTCTCACCATGAAGTTATGTTACCTGTCGCCAGTTCAGTCTATC
Organism: Macrostomum hystrix; assembly: GCA_950097015.1. Lineage (NCBI taxonomy): Eukaryota > Metazoa > Platyhelminthes > Macrostomidae > Macrostomum > Macrostomum hystrix. The sequence continues at coordinate 713,123 of CATNEN010000011.1, read as the reverse complement.
TCTCATCTTCTAATCTCTCTTTTGCACTCAACAGAGAGATATGAACACTGCGGTATACTCACTCATTGCTCAAATAAAACTCGATGTCAATCTGGCCTTTCTGAAAGAATATGTACGAAAAAAGTCCATAGTAAAAATGTCTACTAATTTTTGAGACGCAAAAAGTGTTAACGATTTCCAACCTGATCGAAGTGAAAAGTTTTCGAGATCATTCGGTCGAGTTTGAGATCGCCCAGCGGATAATAGACCTCGCCGTACTGCGTGTCCAACCCCAAATGGTTCGCCTCCATTAGCGAGATAGCTGAAATGCGGACCAGAAGCAGTAGTAATAGTACACATAGTAGCAGTAGTAATAGTACACATAGTAGCAGTAGTAATAGTACACATAGTAGCAGTAGTAATAGTACACATAGTAGCAGTAGTAATAGTAGACATAGTAGCAGTAGTAATAGTAGACATAGTAGCAGTAGTAATAGTAGACATAGTAGCAGTAGTAATAGTACACACAGTAGCAGTAGTAATAGTACACATAGTAGCAGTAGTAATAGTACACATAGTAGCAGTAGTAATAGTACACATAGTAGCAGTAGTAATAGTACAAAAAGTAGTAGTATTATTAGTAGTAGTTGTTGTAGTAGTATGAGTTGCGTTTCACTCACTCAACACATTTTCCTTCTCGCCATCGAGCAGGAAGGTGAAAGATTCATTCCACATTGGCTCCGAGTTGTTCTCGATGAACCTGGTCCGTTTAACTCCAGTTGGACTGGACGAAACTCTCAGCTGTACATAGGGATCCGGCTTGTCAACTGGTGAGCGAAAGGCGTTGACATATGTCAGTCAATCAATCTACGTAAGGTTCTGTTGGATGAAGAAATCACTCACTGAAATCCCAAAGTCGACCTTTGGTGATTTTCCGACCCTTGATAACGGTGACTTGCAGAACTTGGCATGGTTGCTGCTCAACTTTGAACACCTGATAGGGATCGAAGCTTTTGGGGAAATGTTTTTTAACTTGTAGTCTAGCATGCAACTAACAGTCTTTGTTGACTATTGTCCGATCTGTGACTTTGTGTAGTCTTTGTTGACTATTTTCTTATTTGTGACTTGGTGACAGTCTTTGTTGACTATTGACTGATTCGCGACTTTGCTAATGTTTTCGCTGTCTGGTAGATGACTCTGTAGATGAATATTATTTTACTAATAATTGGTTACATTTGCCCCAATTAGCCCAGATATGCAGCCGACCGCACAGCCGCAGCTATTGTGCGGCGGACCTGAAGGCTGCGTACAGCTGTTCAGTCCATGGACTGGAGGGACGCCACGCCCACCCTCAATTACCCAAACTGATGCTGGTACCCATTGAACAGCTGGAATCAGGTGGAGTCCAGAATCGAACCCCCGACCTTTAAGACATGAGTCTTAGGCTGCAACCTATTCTAGTAGCTCAACCTATCTTATGCACTGAAGCTTACTGTAATAACTCCATATTCTATTATTTGAAAGCAAAACAAGGACTAGTCGATTTTTCTAATTACATAACTAGTAGGCCATAATTACAAGGTATTTTAAATGAGAAAGTAAGCAATAATGTTAATTAAAATCTGAATGACTTACTCCTTCGTGAATTCCATTTATTTTAGATTGAAATTCAAAGCAGCTTGATTTCTTAGAAAATAATTGCTTGTAGAAGCACTCAATCTCCAAATAATGCCAAGTCCTTACTCGTTGCTTCCTTCTCACTTTTTGCTATAGCAGGCAATTTGCAAACCCTGTAACTGGGGGCCGGAGGCGGCCACCCCACCAGCAAGCACAATGATGTGCATCAAATTAGCATGGTTAAGGCAAGCAGAGAACAGCTGGGGTGGAACATTGGCTCGAAAATGTGCGCAGCAGACTCAAGCAAGCAGTTCTCAAACTCGGTGCAAAATTTATCTCAGATTTGCGCACTGTCTAATTAAGGTTTAAGAGAAGCACAACAAATGCATGGCTTCCTGATAAACAAAAACGTATCTAGCTACGATTCCTGATGCGATTCCAGATGTGATTCTAGCTACGATTCCTGATGCGATTCTAGCTACGACTCCAGATGTGATTCTAGCTACGATTCCAGATGTGATTCTAGCTACGACTCCTGCAGATGTGATTCTAGCTACGATTCCAGATGTGATTCTAGCTACGATTCCAGATGTGATTGTAGCTACGACTCCAGATGTGATTCTAGCTACGATTCCAGATGTGATTCTAGCTACGATTCCAGATGTGATTCTAGCTACGATTCCAGATTTGATTCTAGCTACGATTCCAGATGTGATTCTAGCTACGATTCCTGATGCGATTCTTGCTACGATTCCAGATTTGATTCGAGCTACGATTCCTGATGCAATTCTTGCTACGATTCCAGATGTGATTCTAGCTACGATTGCAGATGTGATTCTAGCTACGATTCCAGATTTGATTCTAGCTACGATTCCAGATGTGATTCTAGCTACGATTCCTGATGCGATTCTTGCTACGATTCCAGATTTGATTCGAGCTACGATTCCTGATGCAATTCTTGCTACGATTCCAGATGTGATTCTAGCTACGACTCCAGATGTGATTCTGGCTATGATTCCAGATGTGATTCTTGCTACGATTCCAGATGTGATTCTAGCTACGATTCCAGATGTGATTCTAGCTACGATTCCAGATGTGATTCTAGCTATGACTCCAGATGTGATTCTAGCTACGATTCCAGATGTGATTCTAGCTATGATTCCTAATGCGATTCTTGCTACTATTCCAGATGTGATTCTAGCTACGACTCCAGATGTGATTCTAGCTACGACTCCTGCAGATGTGATTCTAGCTACGATTCCAGATGTGATTCTAGCTACGATTCCAGATGTGATTGTAGCTACGACTCCAGATGTGATTCTAGCTACGATTCCAGATGTGATTCTAGCTACGATTCCAGATGTGATTCTAGCTACGATTCCAGATGTGATTCTAGCTACGATTCCAGATGTGATTCTAGCTACGATTCCAGATGCGATTCTTGCTACGATTCCAGATTTGATTCGAGCTACGATTGCAGATGTGATTCTAGCTACGATTCCAGATGTGATTTTTGCTACGATTCCAGATGCGATTCTTGCTACGATTCCAGATTTGATTCGAGCTACGATTGCAGATGTGATTCTAGCTACGATTCCTGATGCAATTCTTGCTACGATTCCAGATGTGATTCTAGCTACGATTGCAGATGTGATTCTAGCTACGATTCCAGATGTGATTCTTGCTACGATTCCAGATGTGATTCTAGCTACGATTCCAGATGTGATTCTAGCTACGATTCCAGATGTGATTCTAGCTACGATTCCAGATGTGATTCTAGCTACGATTCCAGATGTGATTCTAGCTACGATTCCAGATGTGATTCTAGCTACGATTCCAGATGCGATTCTTGCTACGATTCCAGATTTGATTCGAGCTACGATTCCTGATGCAATTCTTGCTTCGATTCCAGATGTGATTCTAGCTACGATTGCAGATGTGATTCTAGCTACGATTCCTGATGCGATTCTAGCTACGATTCCAGATGTGATTCTAGCTATGATTCCTAATGCGATTCTTGCTACTATTCCAGATGTGATTCTAGCTACGACTCCAGATGTGATTCTAGCTACGACTCCTGCAGATGTGATTCTAGCTACGATTCCAGATGTGATTCTAGCTACGATTCCAGATGTGATTCTAGCTATGATTCCAGATGTGATTCTAGCTATGATTCCTAATGCGATTCTTGCTACGATTCCAGATTTGACTCGAGCTACGATTCCAGATTTGATTCGAGCTACGATTCCAGATGTGATTCTAGCTACGATTCCAGATGTGATTCTAGCTATGATTCCTAATGCGATTCTTGCTACGATTCCAGATTTGACTCGAGCTACGATTCCTGATGCGATTCATGCTACGATTCCTGATGCGATTCTAGCTACGATTCCAGATGTGATTCTAGCTATGATTCCTAATGCGATTCTTGCTACTATTCCAGATGTGATTCTAGCTACGACTCCAGATGTGATTCTAGCTACGACTCCTGCAGATGTGATTCTAGCTACGATTCCAGATGTGATTCTAGCTACGATTCCAGATGTGATTCTGGCTATGATTCCAGATGTGATTCTAGCTATGATTCCTAATGCGATTCTTGCTACGATTCCAGATTTGACTCGAGCTACGATTCCAGATTTGATTCGAGCTACGATTCCAGATGTGATTCTAGCTACGACTCCAGATGTGATTCTAGCTACGATTCCAGATGAGATTCTAGCTATGATTCCTAATGCGATTCTTGCTACGATTCCAGATTTGACTCGAGCTACGATTCCAGATGTGATTCTAGCTACGACTCCAGATGTGATTCTAGCTACGATTCCAGATGTGATTCTAGCTACGATTGCAGATGTGATTCTAGCTACGATTGCAGATGTGATTCTAGCTATGATTCCTAATGCGATTCTTGCTACGATTCCAGATTTGACTCGAGCTACGATTCCAGATGTGATTCTAGCTACGACTCCAGATGTGATTCTAGCTACGATTCCAGATGTGATTCTAGCTACGATTGCAGATGTGATTCTAGCTACGATTCCTGATGCGATTCTAGCTACGATTCCAGATGTGATTCTAGCTACGATTCCACGATTCCAGATGTTCTTCTAGCTACGATTCCCCGATTCGAGATGTGATTCTTGCTACGATTCTTGATGCGATTCCATAACAGCTTAAGTTTTCTGTCAATAAACTATATTTTGGGTTAGTTGTCGACTGTAAGCGACAAATGTTTTGCAGAAAAAATGCCAGAATCAATTCAAATTGAATTCCCGCCAGTTTTAAGAATCTCTTCCACGCATTTTAAGTTTGCTAAGCTGGGCAGTTCAGAGCAATCAAAAGTGCGGATCGATGTGACGAAGAAACACAACGAGCAACCAGAATTGATCTAATTGCTGTAGTCTCTTCACTTTCTGATCAGTTTGGAGATGCAGTGTAGAAACTGTCTCGTTTTTCATAGTTCTAACCTGTGTAACTTTCTAATATTAATTAGTATAGAAGATAAAGGCAGTGGGTGAAAGTAATTGCTATTGTAGTTATTTTGGTGTATATTTTATTTATTAATTCTTTCATAATCTTCTTGCCTTCACGAATGTAGATTCATTCGCCTTTAATAAAATAAAAAAGTGTTTTGAACAACTGTTTTGTTAGATTTCAAACAACATTTCGCAGCTGTTGGCCGTAATTAACCAGTCAGATGTCCTTCAGGGCCTTGTGAAGATAGCCGTAGCCTCTTTTATGCAGCATGGCGTCTTTCAGATAGTCATAGCCGCGTTTGTCTAGCATGGCCTGCCTCAGGTGGCCGTAGCCCTTCTTCATCATGGCCTGCCTCAGGTAGCCGTAGCCCTTCTTCATCATGGCCTGCCTCAGGTGGCCGTAGCCCTTCTTCATCATGGCCTGCCTCAGGTAGCCGTAGCCCTTCTTCATCATGGCCTGCCTCAGGTGGCCGTAGCCCTTCTTCATCATGGCCTGCCTCAGGTAGCCGTAGCCCTTCTTAATCATGGCCTGCCTCAGGTGGCCGTAGCCCTTCTTCATCATGGCCTGCCTCAGGTGGCCGTAGCCCTTCTTCATCATGGCCTGCCTCAGGTGGCCGTAGCCCTTCTTCATCATGGCCTGCCTCAGGTGGCCGTAGCCCTTCTTCATCATGGCCTGCCTCAGGTAGCCGTAGCCCTTCTTCATCATGGCCTGCCTCAGGTGGCCGTAGCCCTTCTTCATCATGGCCTGCCTCAGGTAGCCGTAGCCCTTCTTCATCATGGCCTGCCTCAGGTAGCCGTAGCCCTTCTTCATCATGGCCTGCCTCAGGTAGCCGTAGCCCTTCTTCATCATGGCCTGCCTCAGGTGGCCGTAGCCCTTCTTCATCATGGCCTGCCTCAGGTAGCCGTAGCCCTTCTTCATCATGGCCTGCCTCAGGTAGCCGTAGCCCTTCTTCATCATGGCCTGCCTCAGGTAGCCGTAGCCCTTCTTCATCATGGCCTGCCTCAGGTAGCCGTAGCCCTTCTTCATCATGGCCTGCCTCAGGTGGCCGTAGCCCTTCTTCATCATGGCCTGCCTCAGGTAGCCGTAGCCCTTCTTCATCATGGCCTGCCTCAGGTAGCCGTAGCCCTTCTTCATCATGGCCTGCCTCAGGTAGCCGTAGCCCTTCTTAATCATGGCCTGCCTCAGGTAGCCGTAGCCCTTCTTCATCATGGCCTGCCTCAGGTGGCCGTAGCCCTTCTTCATCATGGCCTGCCTCAGGTGGCCGTAGCCCTTCTTCATCATGGCCTGCCTCAGGTGGCCGTAGCCCTTCTTCATCATGGCCTGCCTCAGGTAGCCGTAGCCCTTCTTCATCATGGCCTGCCTCAGGTAGCCGTAGCCCTTCTTCATCATGGCCTGCCTCAGGTAGCCGTAGCCCTTCTTCATCATGGCCTGCCTCAGGTGGCCGTAGCCCTTCTTCATCATGGCCTGCCTCAGGTAGCCGTAGCCCTTCTTCATCATGGCCTGCCTCAGGTGGCCGTAGCCCTTCTTCATCATGGCCTGCCTCAGGTGGCCGTAGCCCTTCTTCATCATGGCCTGCCTCAGGTGGCCGTAGCCCTTCTTCATCATGGCCTGCCTCAGGTAGCCGTAGCCCTTCTTCATCATGGCCTGCCTCAGGTAGCCGTAGCCCTTCTTCATCATGGCCTGCCTCAGGTAGCCGTAGCCCTTCTTCATCATGGCCTGCCTCAGGTGGCCGTAGCCCTTCTTCATCATGGCCTGCCTCAGGTAGCCGTAGCCCTTCTTCATCATGGCCTGCCTCAGGTAGCCGTAGCCCTTCTTCATCATGGCCTGCCTCAGGTAGCCGTAGCCCTTCTTCATCATGGCCTGCCTCAGGTAGCCGTAGCCCTTCTTCATCATGGCCTGCCTCAGGTAGCCGTAGCCCTTCTTCATCATGGCCTGCCTCAGGTAGCCGTAGCCCTTCTTCATCATGGCCTGCCTCAGGTAGCCGTAGCCCTTCTTCATCATGGCCTGCCTCAGGTAGCCGTAGCCCTTCTTCATCATGGCCTGCCTCAGGTGGCCGTAGCCCTTCTTCATCATGGCCTGCCTCAGGTAGCCGTAGCCCTTCTTCATCATGGCCTGCCTCAGGTAGCCGTAGCCCTTCTTCATCATGGCCTGCCTCAGGTAGCCGTAGCCCTTCTTCATCATGGCCTGCCTCAGGTAGCCGTAGCCCTTCTTCATCATGGCCTGCCTCAGGTAGCCGTAGCCCTTCTTCATCATGGCCTGCCTCAGGTAGCCGTAGCCCTTCTTCATCATGGCCTGCCTCAGGTAGCCGTAGCCTCGCTTATCATCAAAATCATTAGGGTCAAAGTCTTGGTCTTCAGCAGGATTCGGTGCTGTCAGGACGGCAGAGAGGCAGCAAGCGATGATGAAAGCTGCCATCGCCCAGCTGTAAAACTTACCAACCTGACGGCTCATTGCTGTGGGTAATTTTCTTCGAAATCGCAAACTGGGAAGCTCGGAATCGCTCTTGCCTAAGGTCTAAAAAAACAATTTTACGTTTTTTTCTGGTCGTTAAATACAAAATAGCGACACGACACGCTTCTGATACAAGAGCCAACACCAGCTGCCGCATACGAAGGCTGCTTTATACTTGCCATTTTGCTAGCACCAGCTATAGGCGCATTGCATAATTAATGAGGGCCTGAAGCTTAAAACAATGTGTCAATACTGGCTTCAATAGTTCCACTTTTCCTGTGCTGTCGATTCCTCGTCAAGCGCTTTTTCCGCCTCGCCTCAACATTTCGATAATCCCAGATTCGGATGGGAGGAATTACTAGCTAGGATTAGCATAATCCCATGCACTGGCTGGGGATTTCCCAAGTGGGATGGACTCAGGCTCTCGTACAGAGTATTATTGCTAATTAGTACACTTATAATCTAATTTAATATCCATCAACTCCATAATATCCATCATGGGTGCAAATTTATACCGTCTCTCCATTCCAAGGAGTCTGGAGTTAAAATGAAACAAAATTTAATTAAACTGCATTAAAAAATCTATAAATTTCTTATATTTACCTACCGGATTTTTAGCACGATCGAGCTTAAAGTGTTCTCGAGCTGCGTTAGCCAGCAAAATAATAATGATACCTTTTAACATCGCATTCTAGCCTTTGAATGTAGATCCAGTTTGAGTCTACTTAGCTGCACTGTGATTGGCTGTCAGCTATTCTCTCAGCCTCTCCAAGTCACCTAGCTTCAGTTCTATAATAGCTTCAGTTCTATAATAGCTTCAGTTCTATAATAGCTTCAGTTCTATAATAGCTTCAGTTCTATAATAGCTTCAGTTCTATAATTGCTTCAGTTCTATAATAGCTTCAGTTCTATAATAGCTTCAGTTCTATAATTGCTTCAGTTCTATAATAGCTTCAGTTCTATAATAGCTTCAGTTCTATAATAGCTTCAGTTCTATAATAGCTTCAGTTCTATAATAGCTTCAGTTCTATAATAGCTTCAGTTCTATAATAGCTTCAGTTCTATAATTGCTTCAGTTCTATAATAGCTTCAGTTACATAATAGCTTCAGTTCTATAATTGCTTCAGTTCTGAATTAGCTTCAGTTCTATAATTGCTTCAGTTCTGAATTAGCTTCAGTTCTATAATTGCTTCAGTTCTATAATAGCTTCAGTTCTGAATTAGCTTCAGTTCTATAATTGCTTCAGTTCTATAATAGCTTCAGTTTTATAATTGCTTCAGTTCTGAATTTGCTTGAGTTCTATAATAGCTTCAGTTCTATAATTGCTTCAGTTCTGAATTTGCTTGAGTTCTATAATAGCTTCAGTTCTATAATTACTTCAGTTCTGAATTAGCTTCAGTTCTATAATTGCTTCAGTTCTATAATAGCTTCAGTTTTATAATTGCTTCAGTTCTGAATTTGCTTGAGTTCTATAATAGCTTCAGTTCTATAATTGCTTCAGTTCTGAATTAGCTTCAGTTCTACAATTGCTTCAGTTCTATAATAGCTTCAGTTCTATAATTGCTTCAGTTCTGAATTCGCTTCAGTTCTATAATTGCTTCAGTTCTGAATTAGCTTCAGTTCTATAATTGCTTCAGTTCTGAATTAGCTTCAGTTCTATAATTGCTACACCAGCTTATTGTTTAGTCTATGGCAGTTCGCTAGACTTTTACAAAGATAAAGAAAACCCCAAGAGCTTAAAATCACGGCAGCTATATCTTTGACAAGGCAATTAGAATTTGATTTGGTCATTCACTTCGACAATGCAATCCAACCCAAGCAAGTTTAATTTTCGAAAGCGTCTCAGTTTCAATGAGCCCGACTACCCGGTCTCAAACGTCGAAGGTTCGCGCATGGACCTGTTGGTGCCGAATTCTATTCTAATTCAGGATGTCGGGTTAGAGAGATCACGAATTGGCAGTAGCAACAAGATCGACCAATTAAAAGACTCGGTAAAACCGGATCCCTATCAGATCGATGACCCCATCTGGTTGGATAATCGATTCGCTATGCACGGCAAATCTGCGAAGAATATTATTGCCGCTCTGATTAACGGTGAGTTCAGCACACTAAATTGTGTGCGCCTATTTATATACAAAGACGCAAACATTAAGAGCTCAGCAATGGCCCGCTAATTGCCTAGTTCTCAATCTCATAGTTATATTTCTCAATCTCATAGTTCTATTTCTCAATCTCACAGTTCTAGTTCTCAATCTCACAGTTCTAGTTCTCAATCTCATAGTTCTAGTTCTCAATCTCACAGTTTTAGTTCTCAATCTCATAGTTATATTTCTCAATCTCATAGTTCTATTTCTCAATCTCACAGTTCTAGTTCTCAATCTCACAGTTCTAGTTCTCAATCTCATAGTTCTAGTTCTCAATCTCACAGTTCTAGTTCTCAATCTCACAGTTCTAGTTCTCAATCTCATAGTTCTAGTTCTAAATCTCACAGTTCTAGTTCTCAATATGATAGTTCTATTTCTCAATATGATAGTTCTATTTCTCAATCTCATAGTTCTATTTCTCAATCTCATAGTTCTATTTCTCAATCTGATAGTTCTATTTCTCCATCTCATAGTTCTATTTCTCAATCTCATAGTTCTATTTCTCAATCTCATAGTTCTATTTCTCTATCTCATAGTTCTATTTCTTTATCTCATAGTTCTATTTCTCTATCTCATAGTTCTATTTCTCAATTTCATAGTTCTATTTCTCAATCTCACAGTTCTATTTCACAATCTGACAGTTCTAGTTCTCAATTTCATAGTTCCATTTCTCAATCTGGCAGTTATACTTCTAATCTCCTGTTATTTTTTCGCCTCAGTCCTATTTCTCACCATGAAGTTATGTTACCTGTCGCCAGTTCAGTCTATCTCTCATCTTCTAATCTCTCTTTTGCACTCAACAGAGAGATATGAACACTGCGGTATACTCACTCATTGCTCAAATAAAACTCGATGTCAATCTGGCCTTTCTGAAAGAATATGTACGAAAAAAGTCCATAGTAAAAATGTCTACTAATTTTTGAGACGCAAAAAGTGTTAACGATTTCCAACCTGATCGAAGTGAAAAGTTTTCGAAATCATTCGGTCGAGTTTGAGATCGCCCAGCGGATAATAGACCTCGCCGTACTGCGTGTCCAAACCCAAATGGTTCGCCTCCATTAGCGAGATAGCTGAAATGCGGACCAGAAGCAGTAGTAATAGTACACATAGTAGCAGTAGTAATAGTACACATAGTAGCAGTAGTAATAGTACACATAGTAGCAGTAGTAATAGTACACATAGTAGCAGTAGTAATAGTACACATAGTAGCAGTAGTAATAGTACACATAGTAGCAGTAGTAATAGTACACATAGTAGCAGTAGTAATAGTACACATAGTAGCAGTAGTAATAGTACACATAGTAGCAGTAGTAATAGTACAAATAGTAGCAGTAGTAATAGTACACATAGTAGCAGTAGTAATAGTACACATAGTAGCAGTAGTAATAGTACACATAGTAGCAGTAGTAATAGTACACATAGTAGCAGTAGTGATAGTACAAATAGTAGTAGTATTATTAGTAGTAGTTGTTGTAGTAGTATGAGTTGCGTTTCACTCACTCAACACATTTTCCTTCTCGCCATCGAGCAGGAAGGTGAAAGATTCATTCCACATTGGCTCCGAGTTGTTCTCGATGCACCTGGTCCGTTTAACTCCAGTTGGACTGGACGAAACTCTCAGCTGTACATAGGGATCCGGCTTGTCAACTGGTGAGCGAAAGGCGTTGACATATGTCAGTCAATCAATCTACGTAAGGTTCTGTTGGATGAAGAAATCACTCACTGAAATCCCAAAGTCGACCTTTGGTGATTTTCCGACCCTTGATAACGGTGACTTGCAGAACTTGGCATGGCTGCTGCTCAACTTTGAACACCTGATAGGGATCGAAGCTTTTGGGGAAATGTTTTTTAACTTGTAGTCTAGCATGCAACTAACAGTCTTTGTTGACTATTGTCCGATCTGTGACTTTGTGTAGTCTTTGTTGACTATTTTCTTATTTGTGACTTGGTGACAGTCTTTGTTGACTATTGACTGATTCGCGACTTTGCTAATGTTTTCGCTGTCTGGTAGATGACTCTGTAGATGAATATTATTTTACTTATAATTGGTTACATTTGCCCCAATTAGCCCAGATATGCAGCCGACCGCACAGCCGCAGCTATTGTGCGGCGGACCTGAAGGCTGCGTACAGCTGTTCAGTCCATGGACTGGAGGGACGCCACGCCCACCCTCAATTACCCAAACTGATGCTGGTACCCATTGAACAGCTGGAATCAGGTGGAGTCCAGAATCGAACCCCCGACCTTTAAGACATGAGTCTTAGGCTGCAACCTATTCTAGTAGCTCAACCTATCTTATGCACTGAAGCTTACTGTAATAACTCCATATTCTATTATTTGAAAGCAAAACAAGGACTAGTCGATTTTTCTAATTACATAACTAGTAGGCCATAATTACAAGGTATTTTAAATGAGAAAGTAAGCAATAATGTTAATTAAAATCTGAATGACTTACTCCTTCGTGAATTCCATTTATTTTAGATTGAAATTCAAAGCAGCTTGATTTCTTAGAAAATAATTGCTTGTAGAAGCACTCAATCTCCAAATAGTGCCAAGTCCTTACTCGTTGCTTCCTTCTCACTTTTTGCTATAGCAGGCAATTTGCAAACCCTGTAACTGGGGGCCGGAGGCGGCCACCCCACCAGCAAGCACAATGATGTGCATCCAATTAGCATGGTTAAGGCAAGCAGAGAACAGCTGGGGTGGAACATTGGCTCGAAAATGTGCGCAGCAGACTCAAGCAAGCAGTTCTCAAACTCGGTGCAAAATTTATCTCAGATTTGCGCACTGTCTAATTAAGGTTTAAGAGAAGCACAACAAATGCATGGCTTCCTGATAAACAAAAACGTATCTAGCTACGATTCCTGATGCGATTCCAGATGTGATTCTAGCTACGATTCCTGATGCGATTCTAGCTACGACTCCAGATGTGATTCTAGCTACGACTCCAGATGTGATTCTAGCTACGATTCCAGATGTGATTCTAGCTACGATTCCAGATGTGATTCTAGCTACGACTCCAGATGTGATTCTAGCTACGATTCCAGATGTGATTCTAGCTACGATTCCAGATGTGATTCTAGCTACGATTCCTGATGTGATTCTAGCTACGATTCCAGATGTGATTCTAGCTACGATTCCAGATGTGATTCTAGCTACGATTCCAGATGTGATTCTAGCTACGATTCCAGATGTGATTCTAGCTACGATTCCAGATGTGATTCTAGCTACGACTCCAGATGTGATTCTAGCTACGATTCCAGATGTGATTCTAGCTACGATTCCAGATGTGATTCTAGCTACGACTCCAGATGTGATTCTAGCTACGATTCCAGATGTGATTCTAGCTACGACTCCAGATGTGATTCTAGCTACGATTCCAGATGTGATTCTAGCTACGATTCCTGATGCGATTCTTGCTACGATTCCAGATTTGATTCGAGCTACGATTCCTGATGCAATTCTTGCTTCGATTCTAGATGTGATTCTAGCTACGATTGCAGATGTGATTCTAGCTACGACTCCAGATGTGATTCTAGCTACGATTCCAGATGTGATTCTAGCTACGATTCCAGATGTGATTCTAGCTACGATTCCTGATGCGATTCCAGATGTGATTCTAGCTACGATTCCTGATGCGATTCTAGCTACGACTCCAGATGTGATTCTAGCTACGACTCCAGATGTGATTCTAGCTACGACTCCAGATGTGATTCTAGCTACGATTCCAGATGTGATTCTAGCTACGATTCCAGATGTGATTCTAGCTACGATTCCAGATGTGATTCTAGCTACGATTCCTGATGCGATTCCAGATGTGATTCTAGCTACGATTCCTGATGTGATTCTAGCTACGATTCCAGATGTGATTCTAGCTACGACTCCAGATGTGATTCTAGCTACGATTCCAGATGTGATTCTAGCTACGATTCCAGATGTGATTCTAGCTACGATTCCTGATGCGATTCCAGATGTGATTCTAGCTACGATTCCTGATGTGATTCTAGCTACGACTCCAGATGTGATTCTAGCTACGACTCCAGATGTGATTCTAGCTACGACTCCAGATGTGATTCTAGCTACGATTCCAGATGTGATTCTAGCTACGATTCCAGATGTGATTCTAGCTACGATTCCAGATGTGATTCTAGCTACGATTCTAGATGTGATTCTAGCTACGACTCCAGATGTGATTCTAGCTACGATTCCAGATGTGATTCTACCTACGATTCCAGATGTGATTCTACCTATGATTCCTAATGCGATTCTTGCTACGATTCCAGATGTGATTCTAGCTACGACTCCAGATGTGATTCTAGCTACGACTCCAGATGTGATTCTAGCTACGATTCCAGATGTGATTCTAGCTACGATTCCTGATGTGATTCTAGCTACGACTCCAGATGTGATTCTAGCTACGACTCCAGATGTGATTCTAGCTACGACTCCAGATGTGATTCTAGCTACGATTCCAGATGTGATTCTAGCTACGATTCCAGATGTGATTCTAGCTACGATTCCAGATGTGATTCTAGCTACGATTCCAGATGTGATTCTAGCTACGACTCCAGATGTGATTCTAGCTACGATTCCAGATGTGATTCTACCTACGATTCCAGATGTGATTCTACCTATGATTCCTAATGCGATTCTTGCTACGATTCCAGATGTGATTCTAGCTACGACTCCAGATGTGATTCTAGCTACGACTCCAGATGTGATTCTAGCTACGATTCCAGATGTGATTCTAGCTACGATTCCAGATGTGATTCTAGCTACGATTCCAGATGTGATTCTAGCTACGATTCCAGATGCGATTCTTGCTACGATTCCAGATTTGATTTGAGCTACGATTCCTGATGCAATTCTTGCTTCGATTCTAGATGTGATTCTAGCTACGATTGCAGATGTGATTCTAGCTACGACTCCAGATGTGATTCTTGCTACGACTCCAGATGTGATTCTAGCTACGATTCCAGATGTGATTCTAGCTACGATTCCAGATGTGATTCTAGCTACGATTCCTGATGCGATTCCAGATGTGATTCTAGCTACGATTCCTGATGCGATTCTAGCTACGATTCCAGATGTGATTCTAGCTACGACTTCAGATGTGATTCTAGCTACGACTCCAGATGTGATTCTAGCTACGACTCCAGATGTGATTCTAGCTACGATTCCAGATGTGATTCTAGCTACGATTCCAGATGTGATTCTAGCTACGATTCCTGATGCGATTCCAGATGTGATTCTAGCTACGATTCCTGATGTGATTCTAGCTACGATTCCTGATGCGATTCCAGATGTGATTCTAGCTACGATTCCTGATGCGATTCTAGCTACGACTCCAGATGTGATTCTAGCTACGATTCCAGATGTGATTCTAGCTACGATTCCTGATGTGATTCTAGCTACGACTCCAGATGTGATTCTAGCTACGATTCCTGATGTGATTCTAGCTACGACTCCAGATGCGATTCTAGCTACGACTCCAGATGTGATTCTAGCTACGATTCCAGATGTGATTCTAGCTACGATTCCTGATGCGATTCTAGCTACGACTCCAGATGTGATTCTAGCTACGATTCCAGATGTGATTCTAGCTACGATTCCAGATGTGATTCTAGCTACGACTCCAGATGTGATTCTAGCTACGATTCCTGATGCGATTCCAGATGTGATTCTAGCTACGATTCCTGATGTGATTCTAGCTACGACTCCAGATGTGATTCTAGCTACGACTCCAGATGTGATTCTAGCTACGATTCCAGATGTGATTCTAGCTACGATTCCAGATGTGATTCTAGCTACGACTCCAGATGTGATTCTAGCTACGACTCCTGATGCGATTCTAGCTACGACTCCAGATGTGATTCTAGCTACGATTCCAGATGTGATTCTAGCTACGATTCCAGATGTGATTCTTGCTACGATTCCTGATGCGATTCCAGATGTGATTCTAGCTACGATTCCTGATGTGATTCTAGCTACGACTCCAGATGTGATTCTAGCTACGACTCCAGATGTGATTCTAGCTACGATTCCAGATGTGATTCTAGCTACGATTCCTGATGTGATTCTAGCTACGACTCCAGATGTGATTCTAGCTACGATTCCAGATGTGATTCTAGCTACGATTCCAGATGTGATTCTAGCTACGACTCCAGATGCGATTCTAGCTACGATTCCAGATGTGATTCTAGCTACGATTCCAGATGTGATTCTAGCTACGATTCCAGATGTGATTCTAGCTACGATTCCAGATGTGATTCTAGCTACGACTCCAGATGTGATTCTAGCTACGATTCCAGATGTGATTCTACCTATGATTCCTAATGCGATTCTTGCTACGATTCCAGATGTGATTCTAGCTACGACTCCAGATGTGATTCTAGCTACGACTTCAGATGTGATTCTAGCTACGATTCCAGATGTGATTCTAGCTACGATTCCAGATGTGATTCTAGCTACGATTCCAGATGTGATTCTAGCTACGATTCCAGATGTGATTCTAGCTACGATTCCAGATGCGATTCTTGCTACGATTCCAGATTTGATTCGAGCTACGATTCCTGATGCAATTCTTGCTTCGATTCTAGATGTGATTCTAGCTACGATTGCAGATGTGATTCTAGCTACGATTCCTGATGCGATTCTAGCTACGATTCCAGATGTGATTCTAGCTATGATTCCTAATGCGATTCTAGCTACGATTCCAGATGTGATTCTAGCTACGATTCCACGATTCCAGATGTTCTTCTAGCTACGATTCCCCGATTCCAGATGTGATTCTTGCTACGATTCTTGATGCGATTCCATAACAGCTTAAGTTTTCTGTCAATAAACTATATTTTGGGTTAGTTGTCGACTGTAAGCGACAAATGTTTTGCAGAAAAAATGCCAGAATCAATTCAAATTGAATTCCCGCCAGTTTTAAGAATCTCTTCCACGCATTTTAAGTTTGCTAAGCTGGGCAGTTCAGAGCAATCAAAAGTGCGGATCGATGTGACGAAGAAACACAACGAGCAACCAGAATTGATCTAATTGCTGTAGTCTCTTCACTTTCTGATCAGTTTGGAGATGCAGTGTAGAAACTGTCTCGTTTTTCATAGTTCTAACCTGTGTAACTTTCTAATATTAATTAGTATAGAAGATAAAGGCAGTGGGTGAAAGTAATTGCTATTGTAGTTATTTTGGTGTATATTTTATTTATTAATTCTTTCATAATCTTCTTGCCTTCACGAATGTAGATTCATTCGCCTTTAATAAAATAAAAAAGTGTTTTGAACAACTGTTTTGTTAGATTTCAAACAACATTTCGCAGCTGTTGGCCGTAATTAACCAGTCAGATGTCCTTCAGGGCCTTGTGAAGATAGCCGTAGCCTCTTTTATGCAGCATGGCGTCTTTCAGATAGTCATAGCCGCGTTTGTCTAACATGGCCTGCCTCAGGTGGCCGTAGCCCTTCTTCATCATGGCCTGCCTCAGGTAGCCGTAGCCCTTCTTCATCATGGCCTGCCTCAGGTGGCCGTAGCCCTTCTTCATCATGGCCTGCCTCAGGTAGCCGTAGCCCTTCTTCATCATGGCCTGCCTCAGGTGGCCGTAGCCCTTCTTCATCATGGCCTGCCTCAGGTAGCCGTAGCCCTTCTTCATCATGGCCTGCCTCAGGTAGCCGTAGCCCTTCTTCATCATGGCCTGCCTCAGGTGGCCGTAGCCCTTCTTCATCATGGCCTGCCTCAGGTAGCCGTAGCCCTTCTTCATCATGGCCTGCCTCAGGTGGCCGTAGCCCTTCTTCATCATGGCCTGCCTCAGGTGGCCGTAGCCCTTCTTCATCATGGCCTGCCTCAGGTAGCCGTAGCCCTTCTTAATCATGGCCTGCCTCAGGTGGCCGTAGCCCTTCTTCATCATGGCCTGCCTCAGGTAGCCGTAGCCCTTCTTCATCATGGCCTGCCTCAGGTGGCCGTAGCCCTTCTTCATCATGGCCTGCCTCAGGTAGCCGTAGCCCTTCTTCATCATGGCCTGCCTCAGGTAGCCGTAGCCCTTCTTCATCATGGCCTGCCTCAGGTAGCCGTAGCCCTTCTTCATCATGGCCTGCCTCAGGTAGCCGTAGCCCTTCTTCATCATGGCCTGCCTCAGGTGGCCGTAGCCCTTCTTCATCATGGCCTGCCTCAGGTGGCCGTAGCCCTTCTTCATCATGGCCTGCCTCAGGTAGCCGTAGCCCTTCTTCATCATGGCCTGCCTCAGGTAGCCGTAGCCCTTCTTCATCATGGCCTGCCTCAGGTAGCCGTAGCCCTTCTTAATCATGGCCTGCCTCAGGTGGCCGTAGCCCTTCTTCATCATGGCCTGCCTCAGGTAGCCGTAGCCCTTCTTTATCATGGCCTGCCTCAGGTGGCCGTAGCCCTTCTTCATCATGGCCTGCCTCAGGTAGCCGTAGCCCTTCTTCATCATGGCCTGCCTCAGGTGGCCGTAGCCCTTCTTCATCATGGCCTGCCTCAGGTAGCCGTAGCCCTTCTTTATCATGGCCTGCCTCAGGTAGCCGTAGCCCTTCTTCATCATGGCCTGCCTCAGGTAGCCGTAGCCCTTCTTCATCATGGCCTGCCTCAGGTAGCCGTAGCCCTTCTTCATCATGGCCTGCCTCAGGTAGCCGTAGCCCTTCTTCATCATGGCCTGCCTCAGGTAGCCGTAGCCCTTCTTCATCATGGCCTGCCTCAGGTGGCCGTAGCCCTTCTTCATCATGGCCTGCCTCAGGTAGCCGTAGCCCTTCTTCATCATGGCCTGCCTCAGGTAGCCGTAGCCCTTCTTCATCATGGCCTGCCTCAGGTGGCCGTAGCCCTTCTTAATCATGGCCTGCCTCAGGTAGCCGTAGCCCTTCTTCATCATGGCCTGCCTCAGGTAGCCGTAGCCCTTCTTCATCATGGCCTGCCTCAGGTAGCCGTAGCCCTTCTTCATCATGGCCTGCCTCAGGTAGCCGTAGCCCTTCTTCATCATGGCCTGCCTCAGGTAGCCGTAGCCCTTCTTCATCATGGCCTGCCTCAGGTGGCCGTAGCCCTTCTTCATCATGGCCTGCCTCAGGTAGCCGTAGCCCTTCTTCATCATGGCCTGCCTCAGGTGGCCGTAGCCCTTCTTCATCATGGCCTGCCTCAGGTAGCCGTAGCCTCGCTTATCATCAAAATCATTAGGGTCAAAGTCTTGGTCTTCAGCAGGATTCGGTGCTGTCAGGACGGCAGAGAGGCAGCAAGCGATGATGAAAGCTGCCATCGCCCAGCTGTAAAACTTACCAACCTGACGGCTCATTGCTGTGGGTAATTTTCTTCGAAATCGCAAACTGGGAAGCTCGGAATCGCTCTTGCCTAAGGTCTAAAAAAACAATTTTACGTTTTTTTCTGGTCGTTAAATACAAAATAGCGACACGACACGCTTCTGATACAAGAGCCAACACCAGCTGCCGCATACGAAGGCTGCTTTATACTTGCCATTTTGCTAGCACCAGCTATAGGCGCATTGCATAATTAATGAGGGCCTGAAGCTTAAAACAATGTGTCAATACTGGCTTCAATACTTCCACTTTTCCTGTGCTGTCGATTCCTCGTCAAGCGCTTTTTCCGCCTCGCCTCAACATTTCGATAATCCCAGATTCGGATGGGAGGAATTACTAGCTAGGATTAGCATAATCCCATGCACTGGCTGGGATTTCCCAAGTGGGATGGACTCAGGCTCTCGTACAGAGTATTATTGCTAATTAGTACACTTATAATCTAATTTAATATCCATCAACTATGGGTGCAAATTTATACCGTCTCTCCATTCCAAGGAGTCTGGAGTTAAAATGAAACAAAATTTAATTAAACTGCATTAAAAAATCTATAAATTTCTTATATTTACCTACCGGATTTTTAGCACGATCGAGCTTAAAGTGTTCTCGAGCTGTGTTAGCCAGCAAAATAATAATGATACCTTTTAACATCGCATTTTAGCCTTTGAATGTAGATCCAGTTTGAGTCTACTTAGCTGCACTGTGATTGGCTGTCAGCTATTCTCTCAGCCTCACCAACTCTCCTTGTTCAAACTTTAAGTCGTCAGTTAATCCTCTCAGCAACTGTAATCTTCTTTCTCTTGCTCTAATCATCTCAGAAATTTATACACTGTTTTGAGGCCCTTCTATCCCCAAGCATTGTCCCATACAACAGTTAGAGTTTTAACTAACGAGACTTCAGTTCTATAATAGCTTCAGTTCTATAATAGCTTCAGTTCTATAATAGCTTCAGTTACATAATAGCTTCAGTTCTATAATAGCTTCAGTTCTATAATAGCTTCAGTTCTATAATAGCTTCAGTTCTGAATTAGCTTCAGTTCTATAATAGCTTCAGTTCTGAATTAGCTTCAGTTCTATAATTGCTTCAGTTCTGAATTAGCTTCAGTTCTATAATAGCTTCAGTTACATAATAACTTCAGTTCTATAATTGCTTCAGTTCTGAATTAGCTTCAGTTCTATAATTGCTTCAGTTCTGAATTAGCTTCAGTTCTATAATAGCTTCAGTTACATAATAGCTTCAGTTCTATAATAGCTTCAGTTACATAATAACTTCAGTTCTATAATTGCTTCAGTTCTGAATTAGCTTCAGTTCTATAATGGCTTCAGTTCTGAATTAGCTTCAGTTCTATAATGGCTTCAGTTCTGAATTAGCTTCAGTTCTATAATAGCTTCAGTTACATAATAACTTCAGTTCTATAATTGCTTCAGTTCTGAATTAGCTTCAGTTCTATAATTGCTTCAGTTCTGAATTAGCTTCAGTTCTATAATTGCTTCAGTTCTGAATTAGCTTCAGTTCTATAATAGCTTCAGTTCTGAATTAGCTTCAGTTCTATAATAGCTTCAGTTCTGAATTAGCTTCAGTTCTATAATTGCTTCAGTTCTGAATTAGCTTCAGTTCTATAATTGCTTCAGTTCTGAATTAGCTTCAGTTCTATAATTGCTTCAGTTCTGAATTAGCTTCAGTTCTATAATTGCTTCAGTTCTGAATTAGCTTCAGTTCTATAATTGCTTCAGTTCTGAATTAGCTTCAGTTCTATAATAGCTTCAGTTACATAATAGCTTCAGTTCTATAATAGCTTCAGTTACATAATAACTTCAGTTCTATAATTGCTTCAGTTCTGAATTAGCTTCAGTTCTATAATGGCTTCAGTTCTGAATTAGCTTCAGTTCTATAATGGCTTCAGTTCTGAATTAGCTTCAGTTCTATAATAGCTTCAGTTACATAATAACTTCAGTTCTATAATTGCTTCAGTTCTGAATTAGCTTCAGTTCTATAATTGCTTCAGTTCTGAATTAGCTTCAGTTCTATAATAGCTTCAGTTACATAATAGCTTCAGTTCTATAATAGCTTCAGTTACATAATAACTTCAGTTCTATAATTGCTTCAGTTCTGAATTAGCTTCAGTTCTATAATAGCTTCAGTTACATAATAACTTCAGTTCTATAATTGCTTCAGTTCTGAATTAGCTTCAGTTCTATAATTGCTTCAGTTCTGAATTAGCTTCAGTTCTATAATAGCTTCAGTTACATAATAGCTTCAGTTCTATAATAGCTTCAGTTACATAATAACTTCAGTTCTATAATTGCTTCAGTTCTGAATTAGCTTCAGTTCTATAATGGCTTCAGTTCTGAATTAGCTTCAGTTCTATAATGGCTTCAGTTCTGAATTAGCTTCAGTTCTATAATAGCTTCAGTTACATAATAACTTCAGTTCTATAATTGCTTCAGTTCTGAATTAGCTTCAGTTCTATAATTGCTTCAGTTCTGAATTAGCTTCAGTTCTATAATTGCTTCAGTTCTGAATTAGCTTCAGTTCTATAATAGCTTCAGTTCTGAATTAGCTTCAGTTCTATAATTGCTTCAGTTCTGAATTAGCTTCAGTTCTATAATTGCTTCAGTTCTGAATTAGCTTCAGTTCTATAATTGCTTCAGTTCTGAATTAGCTTCAGTTCTATAATTGCTTCAGTTCTGAATTAGCTTCAGTTCTATAATTGCTTCAGTTCTGAATTAGCTTCAGTTCTATAATTGCTTCAGTTCTGAATTAGCTTCAGTTCTATAATAGCTTCAGTTACATAATAGCTTCAGTTCTATAATAGCTTCAGTTACATAATAACTTCAGTTCTATAATTGCTTCAGTTCTGAATTAGCTTCAGTTCTATAATGGCTTCAGTTCTGAATTAGCTTCAGTTCTATAATGGCTTCAGTTCTGAATTAGCTTCAGTTCTATAATAGCTTCAGTTACATAATAACTTCAGTTCTATAATTGCTTCAGTTCTGAATTAGCTTCAGTTCTATAATTGCTTCAGTTCTGAATTAGCTTCAGTTCTGAATTAGCTTCAGTTCTATAATAGCTTCAGTTACATAATAACTTCAGTTCTATAATTGCTTCAGTTCTGAATTAGCTTCAGTTCTATAATTGCTTCAGTTCTGAATTAGCTTCAGTTCTATAATAGCTTCAGTTACATAATAGCTTCAGTTCTATAATAGCTTCAGTTACATAATAACTTCAGTTCTATAATTGCTTCAGTTCTGAATTAGCTTCAGTTCTATAATGGCTTCAGTTCTGAATTAGCTTCAGTTCTATAATGGCTTCAGTTCTGAATTAGCTTCAGTTCTATAATAGCTTCAGTTACATAATAACTTCAGTTCTATAATTGCTTCAGTTCTGAATTAGCTTCAGTTCTATAATGGCTTCAGTTCTGAATTAGCTTCAGTTCTATAATGGCTTCAGTTCTATAATGGCTTCAGTTCTGAATTAGCTTCAGTTCTATAATGGCTTCAGTTCTGAATTAGCTTCAGTTCTATAATAGCTTCAGTTCTGAATTAGCTTCAGTTCTATAATTGCTTCAGTTCTGAATTAGCTTCAGTTCTATAATTGCTTCAGTTCTGAATTAGCTTCAGTTCTATAATGGCTTTAATTTCTGACAACTTGTTATTCTTTCTACGTGCTTACGCCAAGGACCACCGTAAGATATGATATGATTATTCTACATGTAGTGGTCCTGGCCTACACCAGCTTATTGTTTAGTCTATGGCAGTTCGCTAGACTTTTACAAAGATAAAGAAAACCCCAAGAGCTTAAAATCACGGCAGCTATATCTTTGACAAGGCAATTAGAATTTGATTTGGTCATTCAGTTCGACAATGCAACCCAACCCAAGCAAGTTTAATTTTCGAAAGCGTCTCAGTTTCAATGAGCCCGACTACCCGGTCTCAAACGTCGAAGGTTCGCGCATGGACCTGTTGGTGCCGAATTCTATTCTAATTCAGGATGTCGGGTTAGAGAGATCACGAATTGGCAGTAGCAACAAGATCGACCAATTAAAAGACTCGGTAAAACCGGATCCCTATCAGATCGATGACCCCATCTGGTTGGATAATCGATTCGCTATGCACGGCAAATCTGCGAAGAATATTATTGCCGCTCTGATTAACGGTGAGTTCAGCACACTAAATTGTGTGCGCCTATTTATATATAAAGACGCAAACATTAAGAGCTCAGCAATGGCCCGCTAATTGCCTACGAGGTGAGCCGAGTTTGCGGCTGTGCAACACGTGCGGCTACTGACCGCGTGAAATGTGAGGGCTTGGGAGAGGGAGAAGATGGGGTAGGAGAGAGGGAGAAGATGGGGTATGAGAGAGGGAGAAGATGGGGTAGGAGAGAGGGAGAAGATGGGGTATGAGAGAGGGAGAAGATGGGGTAGGAGAGAGGGAGAAGATGGGGTAGGAAACACAGGGAGAAGATGTGGTAGGAAACACAGGGAGAAGATGTGGTAGGAAACACAGGGAGAAGATGTGGTAGGAAACACAGGGAGAAGATGTGGTAGGAAACACAGGGAGAAGATGGGGTAGGAAACACATGAAGAAGATGGGGTTGGAGAGAGAAGAAGGAGAATAACTAAGAGATGGTGGGGATGTTTAAAAATATGTGTAAGAGAGGTTGCCAAATCATAACCTAACAGATAATAATAATAATAATAATTAATAATTGATTGCACCTGCCCCAATTGGGTCAGATGTGCAGCCGACAGCACAGCCGCAGCTAATGCGCGGCGCATCTGAAGGCTGCGTACAGCTGTTCAGTCCACGGACTGGGGGGACGCCACACCCACCTTCAATTATCCCAGCTGATGCTGGTACCCATTTAACAGCTGGGTGAACTGAAGCAATGCAGAGTTAAGTGTCTTGCTAAAGGACGCAAATTTTTCCAGTGGAGTCGGGAATCGAACCCCCGACCTTCAAGTGGTGAGTCCGACGCCCTAACCACTAGGCTACAACCTACAACCATCTAACGGATAAGATGAACCATGCTGTGAAAATTGTCGTTGAAAATATACATATTTAAGAAATGAAACACCTTTCAGCTTTCTTACCTGCCTCGCTTAAATACAAATTAGCAGCCTCGGAACCCAACGTTGGCATTTTCAGTCTTTGCATGTGTTTTACTACTGTCAGTAGCATACTTTTGCAGTAACATTAAGGATTTCAGTACAGAATGAAAATTTCAGTATAGAGACAATGTCAGTACAGACTGGGATAATGTCAGTACAGACTGGGATAATGTCAGTACAGACTGGGATAATGTCAGTACAGACAGTAGGAATGTCAGTACGGACTGTGAGTTTGTCTCTAACTTAAGCATGAACTCAATATTACCATCAGGTCCCGCAGGCGCATACCAGAGCAGCTACAGGGCCTACTGCTGCTGCACAGCACTGAGCTTGCTAATGCTCAGTGTGACATTTATCTTACTTTTGGCTGTTTTGACGCTGGCTGATTCGGATAAGAAAAATCGGCAAGAGGTGGCTGAAGTTTATAAAAATCTGGCGTGGCTCACCACAGCCCTGTGCTTTACTGGCGTAGCGGCCATTGTCTGCCTAGTAGCAGCTCTGCTCAGCAAAGCATTGACAACTTTTCACTTCGCGTCAAGATGCGTTCCGCAAGACATTATGGACAGAACATCCAATATCTCAGCCAAAGAAACTGACGAAAAGTACTGAGGCTGCTAGCCTGGCTAGACTATTGTAGAAGTAGGTTGCTCATTTTAGAAATGGGTTGATCATTTTAGAAGTGGGTTGATCATTTTAGAAGTGGGTTGATCATTTTAGAAGTGGGTTGATCATTTTAGAAGTGGGGTGATCATTTTAGAAGTGGATTGATCATTTTAGAAGTGGGTTAATCATTTTAGAAGTGGGTTGATCATTTTAGAAGTGGGTTGATCATTTTAGAAGTGGGTTGATCCTTTCAGAAGTGGGTTGATCATTTTAGAAGTGGGTTGATCATTTCAGAAGTGGGTTGATCATTTCAGAAGTGGGTTGATCATTTTAGAAGTGGGTTGATCATTTTAGAAGTGGGTTGATCATTTTAGAAGTGGCTAGATTAATTTAGAAGACGGAAGATAACTGTAACAATTAGTTGTCGATTTGAAAAATATTTCTTGGGTATAAAAGTTGTGCTATCCACTGGCGTTTGTTTGTAGCTAAAAATTGTTTATTCAAAAAATATAGTTCTTTAATAAAACCCTATTGAAGCATGCTGACAATACGAACTTTTTAGAGAGAAAAACACTTTAAATTTCTACTCTGATCCTTCAGTGCCTCTGCCCTGATCCTTCAGTCCCTCTGCTCTGATCCTTCTGTCCGTCTGCCTTGATCCTTCCGTCCGTCTGCCTTGATCCTTCAGTCCCTCTGCCCTGATCCTTCAGTCCCTCTACCCTGATCCTTCAGTCCGTCTGCCCTGATCCTTCAGTCCCTCTGCTCAGATCCTTCAGTCCTTCTGCCCTGATCCTTCAGTCCCTCTGCTCAGATCCTTCAGTCCGTCTGCCCTGATCCTTCTGTCCGTCTGCCTTGATCCTTCTGTCCGTCTGCCCTGATCCTTCTGTCCGTCTGCCTTGATCCTTCCGTCCGTCTGCCTTGATCCTTCAGTCCCTCTGCCTTGATCCTTCAGTCCCTCTGCTCTGATCCTTCAGTCCCTCTGCTCAGATCCTTCAGTCCGTCTGCCCTGATCCTTCTGTCCGTCTGCCTTGATCCTTCTGTCCGTCTGCCTTGATCCTTCTGTCCGTCTGCCTTGATCCTTCTGTCCGTCTGCCCTGATCCTTCTGTCCGTCTGCCTTGATCCTTCAGTCCCTCTGCCCTGATCCTTCAGTCCCTCTGCTCAGAGCCTTCAGTCCCTCTGCTCAGAGCCTTCAGTCCCTCTGCTCAGAGCCTTCAGTCCCACTACCCTGATCCTTCTGCATGACACAGATACATAGGCACTCACTAGAGCCTCACACTAGCAGTATCCGTATGAACAGACTAACAATCATTGAGAGCAGAGGCAGTAAGTATTAGTCAGATTTCATTGCGCCTGGTGTTTTATGACTGCAAATCACGAAATTGGAGGAAATGTAATTTAGAAGTTGGCTTGAAACTTGCGGGCGCCATTAATAATTAATCTATCTTTGTTATAGCGCATGGTCTTGATACGAGCTCGTAGAGGCTGTGCATTGATCAGGATACAGCGTACATTTCACGTAGGCTTCAGTCTATTCTCATCTTCATTTAAGTGCTCATGAACTCTGAATCAGGTAAAGTCAATGGCCCACTGTTGTCTGTCTGGATTTAATTTTTACACAGCTAGGACAGAAGCCCTGCGCTTAGGAAGGCTGTCGTATAGCTCAGTTCAGTCCATGGACTGGGTGAGGGCTGCCCTGCAGACCGTAATTTTTACTTTACGCCTAGAGTAATTGGAAATCAGAAACGGAATTACTTCAGAATGTCATGACAGAGGCCTGAAACACTTCAGCAAATAATGATGGAGCCTGAAACACTTCAGCAAATAATCAAATAATGATGGAGCCTGAAACACTTCAGCAAATAATGATGGAGCCTGAAACACTTCAGCAAATAATGATGGAGCCTGAAACACTTCAGCAAATAATCAAATAATGATGGAGCCTGAAACACTTCAGCAAATAATCAAATAATGATGGAGCCTGAAACACTTCAGCAAATAATGATGGAGCCTGAAACACTTCAGCAAATAATGATGGAGCCTGAAACACTTCAGCAAATAATCAAATAATGATGGAGCCTGAAACACTTCCGCAAATAATCAAATAATGATGGAGCCTGAAACACTTCAGCAAATAATGATGGAGCCTGAAACACTTCAGCAAATAATCAAATAATGATGGAGCCTGAAACACTTCAGCAAATAATGATGGAGCCTGAAACACTTCAGCAAATAATCAAATAATGATGGAGCCTGAAACACTTCCGCAAATAATGATGGAGCCTGAAACACTTCAGCAAATAATAAAATAATGATGGAGCCTGAAACACTTCAGCAAATGATGATTGAGCCTGAAACACTTCAGCAAATGATGATGGAGCCTGAAAAACTTCAGCAAATAATGATGGAGCCTGAAACACTTCAGCAAATAATGATGGAGCCTGAAACACTTCAGCAAATAATCAAATAATGATGGAGCCTGAAACACTTCAGGAGATGATGATGGAGCCTGAAATACTTCAGGAGATGATGATGGAGCCTGAAATACTTCAGGAGATGATGGTGGAGCCTGAAACACATCAGGAGATGATGATGGAGCCTGAAACACTTCAGGAGATGATGATGGAGCCTGAAACACTTCAGGAGATGATGATGGAGCCTTAAACACTTCACGAGATGATGATGGAGCCTTAAACACTTCAGGAGATGATGATGGAGCCTTAAACACTTCAGGAGATGATGATGGAGCCTGAAACACTTCAGGAGATGATGATGGAGCCTTAAACACTCCACGAGATGATGGAGCCTTAAACACTTCAGGAGATGATGATGGAGCCTGAAACACTTCAGGAGATGATGATGGAGCCTGAAACACTTCAGGAGATGATGATGGAGCCTGAAACACTTCAGGAGATGATGATGGAGCCTTAAACACTTCAGGAGATGATGATGGAGCCTTAAACACTTCAGGAGATGATGATGGAGCCTGAAACACTTCAGGAGATGATGATGGAGCCTGAAACACTTCAGGAGATGATGATGGAGCCTGAAACACTTCAGGAGATGATTAAGCCTGAAACACTTCAGGAGATGATGATGGAGCCTGAAACACTTCAGTTAATGATTGAGCCCAGAAATTTTCAGAAAGTGATGATGGAGCCTGAAGCGCTGCAAGAGGTGAAAACAGGTCCTGAAACACAAAAGGAGTGTCAGATTGAAGGAGCACGAAGAAATGGCAATAAAAGGCGAGTCAAATAGCCAGCCCTTGCACTCAAAGAGACTAGGACTCAAGGGCAGACGAACTCAGATAATTACAGTGAATATAGGTCCAAATCAATGACAGAGAGGCCGCATTGCTTAAAAGCCATAGGTAAGGGTGGTGAGTCTGTACTCACTGGACAATTCTATCTCCCATCCTTTCTTTATTCTGTAGCGAATAAGCAAGTAGAAAATTACAGTGCCGAATTCTCCCTTTGTCCGTGCTTATTATTTCTAATTTTCTGCTGCAATACCTTGCATTTTCTTGCGCGAAAGGTAGGATGTTGAAGAAAGTCTGTTATTGCTTGAAAGCGCTTGAAGATTCCTCATCTTCCAAGGGTGGATAATTATGAGTCGCCATCGCTGCTGCAGACTCTTCTTGTCTTAGTTGCTTCGGGGTTACGAAACACTTGTTTATCTTAGCTCATGCGAAATTCAAATTTCAGGAGACAAAAAAGTCTTCTAGAATTGAAGTCGCTTGCCTTAAATGGCTTGTTTTTTGCTGCGATTTGCTGGAAAATTCTCTGAAAAACTGCTTTATTTATTAGTGTTTTCTCTCTGCTGAGTGGAGATTTTCAAGTAGGATATTAATATTTTGAAGTTAGATGTTGAGATTTTGAAGTCGGATGTTGAGATTTTGGAGTTAGATGTTCAGATTTTGAAGTCCGATGTTGAGATTTTGAAGTAGGATGTTGAGATTTTGAAGTAGGATGCCGAGATTTTAAAGTCTGATGTTGAGATTTTGAAGTTCTATGTTGAGATTTTGAAGTTATATGTTGAGATTTTGAAGGTGGATGTTGAGATTTTGGAGTTAGATGTTGAGATTTTGAAGTTATATGTTGAGATTTTGAAGGTGGATGTTGAGATTTTGGAGTTAGATGTTGAGATTTTGAAGTTATATGTTGAGATTTTGAAGTTATATGTTGAGATTTTGAAGTAGGATGTTGAGATTTTGAAGTCGGATGTTGAGATTTTGAAGTCGGATGTTGAGATTTTGAAGCTGGATTTTGAGATTTTGAAATTAAATGTTGAGATTTTGAAGTAGACTGTATGGATTTTGAAAAAGGATGTTGAGATTTTGAAGTGGGATACAAATATTTTGAAGTAGAGTATTTGTATTTTGAGTATTGCGTTGAATGCAGCACTCTGTCAACAAGGATACTTAAATTTGAGATTTCAAGATGGCAATGGTTTTTTGTTGTGTCTTACAAGATTCGGAATTCATTGGGAAATAGTCTCAGTTTTTGGAAAATCCCATTAATAATCCCCAGCCTCATTGAGTATGACAAGCTGCATACATGATTTAACACTGTCTTGGCAGTTCAGGGATTTTATTTCCATGTTAGTGGAATCTTGACAGTTCAATAAGCTTCAATCAGATTTGGATCGCATTCAGGAATTAAAAAGGGAATTAAGTTCTCGGCGTGCCAATGGATATTGCTGAGACGTTGTTGACAATGGAAGCTCACTTCAGGTTAATTAGACCTGCGATCTCAAAACCGTCTGATGAGTAGACTCAACTATCAAGAATTTCAAAATGCTGTACTCGTAATTGTGAATAAAAAGGATTAAAAAAAGTTGATTTCAACAAATAATTGAATTGACAGTCTCATAAGATGCACTTAAACTTCTTGTTTAAAACTGACTTAGCCGAATAAAAATTTTACGACGTCAAACAGTCGAAATATTACATTTCTAGTCGAAATATTACATTTCTAGTCGAAATATTACATTTCTAGTCGAAATATTACATTTCTAGTCGAAATATTACATTTCTAGTCGAAATATTACATTTCTAGTCGAAATATTACATTTCTAGTCGAAATATTACATTTCTAGTCGAAATATTACATTTCTAGTCGAAATATTACATTTCTAGTCGAAATATTACATTTCTAGTCGAAATATTACATTTCTAGTCGAAATATTACATTTCTAGTCGAAATATTATATTTGTAGTCGAAATATTATATTTGTAGTCGAAATATTACATTTCTTTGCGAAGTATTACAATTCTAGTTAAAATATTACATTTATAGTCGAAATATTACATTTCTAGTCGAAATATTATATTTGTAGTCGAAATATTACATTTCTTTGCGAAGTATTACAATTCTAGTTAAAATATTACATTTCTAGTCGAAATATTACATTTCTAGTCGAAATATTATATTTGTAGTCGAAATATTACATTTCTTTGCGAAGTATTACAATTCTAGTTAAAATATTACATTTCTAGTCGAAATATTACATTTCTAGTCGAAATATTACATTTCTAGTCGAAATATTACATTTCTAGTCGAAATATTATATTTCTAGTCGAAATATTATATTTATAGTCGAAATATTACATTTCTTTGCGAAGTATTACAATTCTAGTTAAAATATTACATTTCCAGTCGAAATATTACATTTCTAGTCAAAATATTACATTTCTAGTCTAATTAATAAATTTTTCGGCAGTGTACACTAAAAGTCTTAATAATACTGTTAAAGTGGAAATATTATATTCTTAATTGAGCGAATTCAATTCTAGTTATCTGCTAGAACAGGTAGGCCGAACAGTTACGGTCTCCCAAATCCTCATTGGCTGGACAGCAAGGTCGATATGGACTATAAAGCACTGTGGCGGGTTGCTCAAAGCGACCCTTGCATAAGATTTGTTGATCGGAGCAGCAATTCCTGCAACTGAAAGCAGACGACCGGTATTATCAGTTGAGCATACTTTCGCATCGCGCGCAACATATTCAGTGAGTGTCTGCGGTTCCAGATTCTTATTAGCTTGTTTGCTTCTCTTTCCAAAAGACCACCCTGGCCTGGCGAGAAGCAGTTTCCGAAAAGACTAGAAAATCAATTTGGGCAGCAAGGATCAATGCCGATTATCTGCGAATTACAAGGCAGACTCAATCGAGCTCTTGGCTCAGCTTCTAGAGAGAACTTCTGCTTGCTAATGGGCAACTCAGCATTCAAATATGGTCAATAAACTGGGTGTCCTTCGCTGCCTGCTTCAAATATTCATGCGTTTGTTCTTACTCAACAGAATGTGAAACATATTTCCTGTAATTTCTCACCTTCCAAACCACTGAACTGAACAGAAACTGAACGGGAACTGAACAGAAACTGATCGGGAGCAGAACAGAAACTGAACGGAAACTGAACAGAAACTGAACAGGAACTGAACGGGAACTGAACAGGAACTGAACAGGAACTGAACGGGAACTGAACGGGAACTGAACAGGAACTGAAGGGTCAGGGGCCAGGAACTGAAGGATCAGGGGGACAGGAACTGAAGGATCAGTGGACAGGAACTGAAGGATCAGGGGGACAGGAACTGAAGGGTCAGGGGCCAGGAACTGAAGGATCAGGGGGACAGGAACTGAAGGATCAGTGGACAGGAACTGAAGGATCAGGGGACAGTGGACAGGAGCTGAAAAATCAGGGGACAGTGGACAGGAACTGAAAGATCAGGGGACAGTGGACAGGAACTGAAAGATCAGGGGACAGAAACTGAAAGATCAAGGGACAGGAACTGAAGAATCAGGGGACAGTGGACAGGAAGTTCTGGTGAATTGGGGAAGTTGGTCGATGGTGATTTTAGTTGATTAAAACGCATTTTAATCATCCCTAGTAAAACAGATTCCAGGATCAAGTCGAGCATGTCACGTGGCAGCAGCGTGAGTTGTGTCAGTGCGGCAGCTTTGATCATTGCCGCATTCATCTTTGCCACCTGCCTGGTGGAAGTGGGCCACGGTCTCCCGCAGCGGCAGCAGCAGCGGCAGCAGCAGCCTCGAACCAGCGCTGGCTTCAACATCGATTTTGATGGGGAAAATTTCGATTCAGATGAGAGCGAGCCAGCGATGCAAATGCTGGATGACGACGGCGTGAGTTTCCTGGAAAACTTTGTTATCTGTAGCTCGGTCAGGCTATTAGCTACGATTAAAGATACGTTACGATAGCAACTAGGGCGTAAATTGCATGACGAGCCCCAAGGCCGTCTCTCTCGTATGGCTTGGAAACAAAATGAGAGGCCAGAGACCAGAGAAGTGATTCAGTGAGTGAGTGAGTGATTCAGTGAGTGAGTAAGTGATTCAGTGAGTGAGTAAGTGATTCAGTAAGGAGTAAGTGATTCAGTGAGTGAGTAAGTGATTCAGTAAGGAGTAAGTGATTCAGTGAGTGAGTAAGTGACTCAGTAAGGAGTAAGTGATTCAGTAAGGAGTGAGTGATTCAGTGAGTGAGTAAGTGATTAAGTGAGTGAGTGAGTGATTCAGTGAGTGAGTAAGTGACTCAGTAAGGAGTAAGTGATTCAGTGAGTGAGTAAGTGATTCAGTGAGTGAGTAAGTGATTCAGTGAGTGAGTAAGTGATTCAGTGAGTGAGTGAGTGATTCAGTGAGTGATTAAGTGGTTCAGTGAGTGAGTAAGTGATTCAGTGAGTGAGTAAGTGATTCAGTGAGTGAGTAAGTGATTCAGTGAGTGAGTGAGTGATTCAGTGACTGAGTAAGTGACTCAGTAAGGAGTAAGTGATTCAGTGAGTGAGTAAGTGATTCAGTGAGTGAATAATTGATTCAGTAAGGAGTAAGTGATTCAGTAAGGAGTAAGTGATTCAGTAAGGAGTAAGTGATTCAGTAAGGAGTAAGTGATTCAGTAAGGAGTAAGTGATTCAGTAAGGAGTGAGTGATTCAGTGAGTGAGTAAGTGATTCAGTGAGTGAGTAAGTGATTCAGTGAGTGAGTAAGTGATTCAGTGAGTGAATAATTGATTCAGTAAGGAGTAAGTGATTCAGTAAGGAGTAAGTGATTCAGTAAGGAGTAAGTGATTCAGTAAGGAGTAAGTGATTCAGTAAGGAGTAAGTGATTCAGTAAGGAGTGAGTGATTCAGTGAGTGAGTAAGTGATTCAGTGAGTGAGTAAGTGATTCAGTGAGTGAGTAAGTGATTCAGTGAGTGAATAAGTGATTCAGTAAGGAGTAAGTGATTCAGTATGGAGTAAGTGATTCAGTAAGGAGTGAGTGACCCAGTGAGTGAGTAAGTGATTCAGTGAGTGAGTAGGTGATTCAGTGAGTGAGTAAGTGATTCAGTAAGGAGTAAGTGATTCAGTAAGGAGTAAGTGATTCAGTAAGGAGTAAGTGATTCAGTAAGGAGTAAGTGATTCAGTAAGGAGTAAGTGATTCAGTAAGGAGTAAGTGATTCAGTAAGGAGTAAGTGGTTCAGTGAGTGAGTAAGTGATTCAGTGAGTGAGTAAGTGATTCAGTGAGTGAGTAAGTGATTCAGTAAGGGAGTGAGTGATTCAGTAAGGAAGTGAGTGATTCAGTGAGTGAGTAAGTGATTCGGTGAGTGAGTAAGTGATTCAGTAAGGGAGTGAGTGATTCAGTAAGGAAGTGAGTGATTCAGTGAGTGAGTAAGTGATTCAGTGAGTGAGTAAGTGATTCAGTGAGTGAGTAAGTGGTTCAGTGAGTGAGTAAGCGATTCAGTGAGTGAGTAAGTGGTTCAGTGAGTGAGTAAGTGATTCAGTGAGTGAGTGAGTGATTCAGTGAGTGAGTAATTGTTTCTGGCATTGCAGCGAGGTCGCGAGCTCCAGCAGGCTATTCGCCTCTATCTGAAGAGTCGCAGTCAGCCGCACCAGGAGGAGAAGCGCCACTCGGGCACAATGTCCATGAAGAAGATCCAGTCGCTATACAACATGATGCGAGTCGGCTAGACAGTTCTCAATCAGACTACTTCAAGTAGCGATGAAAGAAAAAAATTGCACTTTTTGAACATTTAGCAAAAAACATCTCCACCATATTAGCAAGGTTGACTGCAGAATAAATTAACAATTAACTAAATCTCCCAGCAGGCACTGAGGGCGTGTCTTAAGGCATGATTTCGATTTTGCGAATGGCTGTAGCGAGCACGCGAAACAGATTAAACTGCACCCAACAATTTGTGACTACGCGGCTTCACCTTGATATAAAATAGAGACTCGCTAATACATCTTTAGAAATATAAATTCGCCTCAGTTGGCCGCTTTGCTTAAAGACTTTGGTTTTTACTTCTTTCTGTGTCCAATTTTTAGCATCACACGGTTGTATGTCAGATACCCAAACTTTTCTTCTTACTGTATCTCCTAAAATATTCAATCAATCAACATGAAAGTACGGTGGCATGGGCGTCGGTGGCAGAGCGGTTAACGCGTTTGCCTCTCGCACCACGGTCCTTTAAGTTCGATTCCACGGCGAGGCCACATTCATTTGGGGCGCAGCCGCGGAGAGAAGGCTTGGGGGCTTGTCGTGCAATTTACGCCCTTGAGGGCCAACCTCCAAGGCACAGTTATGTGTGCACTGCCTGACGATGAGAAAGTCAGGACAGATGTACACTTAACAGTGTGAGCGTGTGCCTGCGTACAGTATCTGTGTGCGTGTGTGCTCAGGATTCGAAGTAGGCAGTGAGTACTCGTATTTGAAATATCCCCTAGTGTCCTTTCCTCATGACAAAAGTCTTTCGACAAATTTTTTGTTCAAAAAAATAAACTATAAACTTTTATTTTTCGACAAAAGAAAAAAAATAAACGTGGCGGATAGAACAATAGAACAATAGAACAATAGAACAATGGTCGTCAGGCCTTTTAACTGTTGCTCTTTGTATTTCGTCTATAATTTAGAACACTTTACTGTATGAAGAAGAGCAAATAAAAAAACTAAATAATAGATAAAACAGTTATCACTTGCAAAGGCTGTGTACTGGACTATTCAGTCCATGGACTGGGGCTACCCACCCACCCAAATTTCTACCCCAGCTAATGCTGCAATCGATGTTGCTACTTGCTTCAATTTTTCTGCGATTCGAACCCCCGACCTCTTGGCCAGAAGTCTGGAACTCTTCTGTTCCAGAAGAGGTCATGAGCTTGGCTACATCCACCCCTTTAGAAAATAGCAAGAAAAAGAACTGAGAAAAATCTCGGTTTAATATACAGTAACTAATACGACTGGAGAATTTTCTGCTCCTGGTTTAGCTAAAACTATAGAAAGAACACAAACATAAATGGGAAATTTATAACAAAATCTCAACTTTTTTCGCCGTTTTGTAAGTAGAGTTTCAATAAGCAGAACCAGACTTCATAATTCGACCCTGGATTGTGTTGGGCACCACTGAAATGCAATTTGATGTATATTTTCGAGTTTCTGTTCCGTCAAACTCAAACTGCACTACTTAAAGTAGAAAGTAGAGTGCCTCACGCGGCGCGGCCTGCCGATCCTCAAACCAGTACTTCGTACCGGATTTGGCCCTTTCAAGAGCCTGAGATCTGTACAAATCGCCGGTCCTCGAGCCGGCCAAGCTGCCCAACGGAATTCCCGCGGCGTTGCGCGGCTGCGCCTTCGGAGCCAGCCGACTGTGGACACTAAGGCCGCCGGCTGCCGAGGAGCCCGGATAGCCGTGCGGCGGAAACCTGCGGCAGTCCTCCTCCTTCACGTGACCTTCGGGTTCGGGATGTTGCGACTGGAGGATATTGTGTCTGAAGGACATTGTGTTTTGGGGACTGACTTACTTGACTTATCTGCAGGGACATTGTGTGTTGAGGACATTGTGTGCTGAGGACATTGTGTGCTGAGGACATTGTGTGTTGAGGACATTGTGTCTTGAGGACATTGTGTGTTGAGGACATTGTGTCTTGAGGACATTGTGTGTTGAGGACATTGTGTCTTGGGGGACATTGTGTCTTGAGGACAATGTGTCTTGGGGACATTGTGTCTTGTTGTAGAGATTGTGTCTTGTGGACATTGTGTCGTGGGGTCATTTCGTGTGAAAGATCATGTGTATCATGTCTAGCAGATAACATGCCATCTTATTTTTGTCTCCATGCGAGCCTTACCATCGATAAACATGATGTTGTTGCCGAGGTTGCCAGTGCATTGTCTCACGTGCCTCCAGCAGCTGCCGTTGCGACCGGAGCGATAAATCGGAGCTCCGTCCAGCGGATGCGGCTGCGAACCGCCTGCCCGGGCCTGCTGCAGCACCGGCTCCAGCAGCCGCAGCTGCGAAGCGTCCAGAACTGGCAGATTCTGGTAGCCAGGCAGTTGCCACGGCGACAATAGTACAAACGGCGGCTGGTGCTGGTGCTGCTGCTGTTGCTCTTGCTGCTGGTTTGAGCTCTGGACTCCTGGCACAAAGTATGGGTAGAAGAGCGCGCCACCACCCGGCTGCAGCTGTTCAACAGTGCCCTGACCACTGCTCACGCCCATGGCTGACGGCAGGCCTACGTCAGTCTGGGGGTGGGTTGCGAGTTTGTACGCTCTCTTTTGAAGTGACTCGAATGTACAAATTTTAGATCTGCCTCCGGTATCCCTCTTTTCAAATCTAGCCGCTATTTAGATCTCCTTCTTACTGAAATCTCCCCTCTAATCGAACCCCACTCTACTCAAATCTCCGCTTTACTCATATCTCCCCTCAACTCAAATCTCCCTCTACTCCCATCCCAATCTGCTCAAATCTCTGCTCTACTCAAATCTCCCTCTTCTCAAATCTCTGCTCTACTCAAATCTCTGCTCTACTCAAATCTTCCCTCAACTGAAATCTCTGCTCTACTCCCATCCCCAATCTACTCAAATCTTTTCTTTATTCAAATCTCCACTCTATTTGAATCTCTGCTCTACTCAAATCCCCCCTCTACTCAAATCTCTGCTCTACTCAAATCTCCCCTCTACTCAAATCTCCCCTCTACTCAAATCTCCCCTCGACTCCCATTCCCACTCTACTCAAATCTCTGCTCTACTCAAATATCTGCTCTACTCAAATCTCCCCTCGACTCAAATCTCCGCTCTACTCAAATCTCCCTTCAACTGAAATCTCCACTCTACTCCCATCCCCAGTCTACTTAAATCTCCCCTCTACTCAAATCCCCCCTCTACTCAAATCTCCCCTCGACTCCCATTCCCACTCTACTCAAATCTCGGCTCTACTCAAATTTCCACTCTACTCAAATCTCGGCTCTACTCAAATCTCCACTCTACTCAAATCTCGGCTCTACTCAAATCTTCCCTCAACTCAAATCTCCGCTCTACTCTCATCCCCAATCTACTCAAATCTCCAAATCCCATCCCCATTCTACTCACATCTCTTTATTTAAATTTCCACTCTACTCAAATCTCGGCTCTACTCGAATCTCCACTCTACTCAAATCTCCACTCTACTCAAATCTCTGCTCTACTCAAATCTCCGCTCTACTCCCATTCCCACTCTACTCAAATCTCGGCTCTACTCAAATCTCCACTCTACTCAAATCTCCACTCTACTCAAATCTCTGCTCTACTCAAATCTCCGCTCTACTCCCATTCCCACTCTACTCAAATCTTCACTCTACTCAAATCTCCACTCTACTCAAATCTCTGCTCTACTCAAATCTCCGCTCTACTCCCATTCCCACTCTACTCAAATCTCCGCTCTACTCCCATTCCCACTCTACTCAAATCTCGGCTCTACTCAAATCTCCACTCTACTCAAATCTCCACTCTACTCAAATCTCCACTCTACTCAAATCTCTGCTCTACTCAAATCTCCGCTCTACTCCCATTCCCACTCTACTCAAATCTTCACTCTACTCAAATCTCCACTCTACTCAAATCTCTGCTCTACTCAAATCTCCGCTCTACTCCCATTCCCACTCTACTCAAATCTCGGCTCTACTCAAATCTCCACTCTACTCAAATCTCCACTCTACTCATATCTCTGCTCTACTCAAATCTCCGCTCTACTCCCATTCCCACTCTACTCAAATCTCGGCTCTACTCAAATCTCCACTCTACTCAAATCTCCACTCTACTCAAATCTCTGCTCTACTCAAATCTCCGCTCTACTCCCATTCCCACTCTACTCAAATCTTCACTCTACTCAAATCTCCACTCTACTCAAATCTCTGCTCTACTCAAATCTCCGCTCTACTCCCATTCCCACTCTACTCAAATCTCGGCTCTACTCAAATCTCCACTCTACTCAAATCTCCACTCTACTCAAATCTCTGCTCTACTCAAATCTCCGCTCTACTCCCATTTCCACTCTACTCAAATCTCCGCTCTACTCAAATATCCCCTTTACTTAAATTACCAATCGACTTTAATGTCCCCGCTACTCTATTCTACGCTCTACTCTTATTCTCCACTCTATTTAACTCTCCGTCTACCCCCAGACCTCAGCCTACCTGAATCTCAATATTCCTCTTCATAGCGCTGGGCACCCGTCGGATGGGCACGTACTGGGGCCAGCAGGTGTCCTCGGCGGTTGACCTGAGCGACATCTGGGAGCCGGACCTGCCGGTTCGCAATTGGCGGTGAGAATTCCATTGGCGATGCTTGATTAGCAATCAGATATGACTCATGCATAGCATAACTTATTACTCATAACCATAGTAAGCTCAGAGTCATATACAAACAATGTCTAGGCAAACTTTAATTTTGCTCTTAGATGTTAGCTGTGGAAATTTGAGCACTTCTGCTTTCTTTCATCTTTCTGTTGACTCAGTTGACTGAGATGGCTAGGATCTAAGCATAGGGTAGAGAAAGGTTTGGGAAAAATAATTTGCTGCGTTCAATAGCTCCCTAGTAAGAAGGTTTGGTTCTAAAATATGTTAGGCAGCGATCTCAAAACTGTTACTCTGGTTCTAAAAGCTGTTAGACATCGGTCTCAAAACTGTTAATCTGGTTCTAAAAGCTTTTAGACATCGGTCTCAAAACTGTAACTCTGGTTCTAAAAGCTGTTAGAGAGCGATCTCAAAATTGCTACTCTGGTTCTAAAAGCTGTTATACAGCGATCTCAAAACTGTTACTGTGGTTCTAAAAGCTGTTAGACATCGGTCTCAAAACTGTTAATCTGGTTCTAAAAGCTGTTAGAGAGCGATCTCAAAATTGCTACTCTGGTTCTAAAAGCTGTTAGACAGCGATCTCAAAATTGTTGCACTGGTTCTAAAAGCTGTTAGACAGCGATCTCAAAACTGTTACTCTGGTTCTAAAAGCTGTTAGACAGCGATCTCAAAATTGTTGCACTGGTTCTAAAAGCTGTTAGACAGCGATCTCAAAACTGTTACTCTGGTTCTAAAAGCTGTTAGACAGCGATCTCAAAATTGTTGCACTGGTTCTAAAAGCTGTTAGACAGCGATCTCAAAACTGTTACTCTGGTTCTAAAAGCTGTTAGACAGCGATCTCAAAACTGTCCTGGTGGCTCTGACCTCCTCAGCAACCTGCCGCCGCTCGTCTTAAAAGCTCCTGCTCCAGCAGTCTTCGGCCGCCGAACGGCGGTGTCGACAGCTGCCGAGTTCATTTAGTCAAAGATGTTGAAGCTCTCCTGTCAGGTGAATGAACCTGTGCAGCAACTACGCAGGCAGAGTTTAACGCCTTCTGCACTTCTAGTCTAACTGGCTATATATAATAGCTTTGACACCGAATAGAAAATTGAGAAGATTTTGAGTACAACTGGCTGGCTGACTATGAACAGCTGCTGTGATGAAGAGTTTCTTGAGAAGCTGAGTGCTACTGAGACAATGAGTCCTACTCAAGCAGATAGACAGAAAGAGAGATAGTTGAAGTTCAATAGAAAATAAAAGCAAGAAATTTGTATAAACCTTTGAGTTCTAACCTGCCCCCTGAGATAGAAGCTAAAATACTGCTGAGGTTTGCGTTCGACTGGTAGCCCTTGGCAACAGACTGGAGGGCGAATTGTGGGAATAGCTAGCTGCGTCTCTAAGCGCGGCTTGGCGGCAACCGAACCTCACCCCGAAGCTTAATCTCTCTCGCCATTGCAGGCGAAAGAAGAATTGTGGCATTTTTAACAGGTGGATGCTTCGCTTCGCTTTGTATATTGCATTCAAACGAATTGTTTTTACTCTCAAATGTCTCTTTTTCTCTGCGCTAAAATGTCAAATGTCCACAACAATAGGATTTGCAGAAATTATTCTCTAATATACGAGCTATCTAACGAATATCTGACTATCATGGAATTAGCTTCCATCGAATATCTGACTATCATGGAATTAGCTTCCATCGAATATCTGACTACGGAATAAGCTTTTTAGCAGACACAAGTTGTTCCAGTGGAGTCAGTCGCGAATCGAACCCCGGACCTTCAACCCCGGACCCACAACCCCTATACTTTATTGACTAAATAACCAAGAGCAAAGAAAAGAATTGACTGTTGAATATAAAACAAAATTTAAAGCAAATTTACACAAAAGTGAACAATTATTCGTTGCACAATTATATATATTAAGCTCAAAGTGATAACTTATTTAGTTATAATCCGTTTTTTTATAAATCTAATTTCGATAACTTGCAAAGTAATTAT
The DNA here is from genome assembly GCA_950097015.1 of Macrostomum hystrix. Lineage (NCBI taxonomy): Eukaryota > Metazoa > Platyhelminthes > Macrostomidae > Macrostomum > Macrostomum hystrix. Next base: position 672,872 of record CATNEN010000011.1, on the reverse strand, counting down.
AGCCAGAAAAAGGAATGATAATTAAGCAGACAGAGATGATACACAAACTTGAGTTCAGCTGCACTTTTAGTTGCACAAATAATTTGTTATAATTTTACTAAGTCGCAATAGTAAAATATACCTTAAATTTACACAAGACAGAAAATGCAAAACACGGTTAACACTCGTTGCCAGATTACGGTTAACAAAGAAAACAAATGAACAGTTTTTGCAAGTCGATAAGATAATATCTGGTCAAAATTCTAAAAAATTGCTACGCCTATCAATTAAAATGTGTAGTGACTACTTATACTAAGCTGTGGTTAGTAGAAAAGAAGCAAAAACGCTAATCTATAAATAGAAATGTGCTCTCAGGAAAAATCTACTTTGAAATAAGCTGGGCAGGTTTGAGTGCGGAAAATATGGCAGCAGTTTCAGAAACATTTTTTTATTAACGACAAGAAATAGTAAGTGACTAGCTACGAGTAGAAATAAGAAATAATAATTAATTAATAAGAGTTAAAACGACGTACACAATATGTGTGCAACATGTTTGATGTTACACAGAAATAACTTTCGAAGTGAAAGTAAAAAAAAATAAATTAAAAAATCTAAATCTACACGAATACTACTTACAGTAGAAGTAATACAACAAAGCACTCAATTGCGACAGAAAGTCGCAATGATATGCTAAAAATTAGCTTCCTATTATGCAGCAACAAGCTAGATTTGTATGTGAAAATTGCAAAAACTACTCAAAATATAGCGACTTTTAACAACCTAGAACCAAGAATTTAGTATGAGAAAATATATATCGTTGCTTTTGGGATTAAAGAAAAATGAATTAAGCAACAATAAAAAACCGTTGCGTCTTAAAAATAAAGAGATTTCACAGTAGAAAGACAGGATAGATCAGTTTAAATAGGTCTAAGAAACTGGGTGAGAAAGAGTGGAAAGAAAGATAACAGGAGGAAAGATAGTTAAAGAGAGGGGGCGAGAAAGTTAGGGGGAGAGGTGTGAGAAAGTTAGCGGAAGAGGTGTGAGAAAGTTAGCGGAAGAGGTGTGAGAAAGTTAGCGGAAGAGGTGTGAGAAAGTTAGCGGAAGAGGTGTGAGAAAGTTAGCGGAAGAGGTGTGAGAAAGTTAGCGGAAGAGGTGTGAGAAAGTTAGCGGAAGAGGTGTGAGAAAGTTAGCGGAAGAGGTGTGAGAAAGTTAGCGGAAGAGGTGTGAGAAAGTTAGCGGAAGAGGTGTGAGAAAGTTAGCGGAAGAGGTGTGAGAAAGTTAGGTGGAAGAGAGGGGAAAAATTTTATTGAGTAATGGCAGTGAGATATTGTATACGGCAGTCGCAAGCAATATTCGGTATCTGAGCATTAGACAACCTAAAAGGCTTACTAATAATTTGCGCTAAATGAAAAATAGTTTATCAATAATATAGAATCGTTAACAAAGGTAGATATTGGGTGATTGAGTGAGCAAAGATAAAAAACGCGGCGCCTTATTTAACAAACGTAAAAATAAGATTGCGTAAAATATTCAGATATGCGTAGATAAAAACAATATCAGGGTATTAGGCTTTAACAGCTGATCTACTGAAGATTCAGGGGATTTATGAGCTGATCTACTGAAGATTCAGGGGATTTAACAGCTGATCTACTGAAGATTCATGGGATTTAACAGCTGATCTACTGAAGATTCATGGGATTTAACAGCTGATCTACTGAATATTCATGGGATTTAACAGCTGATGTACTGAAGATTCATGGGATTTAACAGCTGATCTACTCAATTTACCCGAAATGATTTCTGTTGCTTAGAGCAGGGAAAATATGAGAAAAGCGTCCCCACAGACAGCACTCAGTCCTCAGCAGAGTACTGCAATTGTTGCAACTCTTCCACTAGACCACCAATTGCGGTTGAAACATCATCCGCTGCATGAAATAGGTGTCTGACTGGATCTTGCTGCTGCTGCTGCTGCTGCGGGTGGAACTGCAAACTATGGTAGGGATGAATTAGCTGATGATGCTGGGCATACTGCTGAGCATATTGCTGCTGCTGCTGCTGCTGCTGCTGCTGCTGCTGCATGAGCATCGGTATGCCAGATGGCACTGAACGAGACGAAGCAGCGGCTGCGGCAGCAGCAGCGGCCGACTGCGCTCGATAATAGTTGTCGGCCATAGACAGTCTGGCCATCAGCTGCTCCAGCTGCTGCATCAGATCTCGGCGCGACTCCTGCAGGCGGCCCATTCGATCCTCCAGCTGATCCTTGCGCTGGCGCAGATGCCGCAGCTCGCCTAGGAGGCTGTTCTGATTGATGATCAGCTGATCCTGGCTGTGGCTCTGCTGTTCGCGCAGCTGTGCTGACTGCAGCTTCAGCTGTTCAATTTCAGCCAACATGCGCTCATTTTGACGCTCTAATTCGCGAATTTTTCTCTCCTGGGCGCGAGCTTGCGCCAGGTCAGCTGACGTGCCCGCCGCTGCCGCCGCCGCCGCAGGACCTGTAATGCCACCGCCGTTTAATTGAAGAGCGGCTGCGTACCTGCCACGGAAAATGAGGAGTCGGGTTGTGTAAAGTTCCTCAGAAGGAGTTCCACCAGTTATTCTCGAAAAGCTTATAGTTAAAATTATTACAAGTTAAAGAGTTACCAACACGAGCGCTAACAAAAAAGAACAAACCTTGCAATGAGCCTATGCTCATCATCCATTCGCTGCTGATGCTGGTTAGCATTTATCATTGCGCTGGCCTGATTAGCTGACGTTGAATTCACAATACTGGTCGACATGCTAGTTGGCGCCCATGACGAGCTAGCTGCCTGCTGCTGCTGCTGCTGCTGCTGCTGCTGCATTAGCTGCAACTGTTGCTGCTGCAATTGTAACTGCTGCTGCTGTTGCTGCAATTGTTGTTGCTGCTGCAATGCCAAAGCAGCGGTTTGAACATCCGCTGTCATAGGCATTGTAGCATTGGTGACTGTTGTTGTACCGTCGACATGCTGCAAGCTGTGCGACAACTGGGTCAGCTTGCCAGGTCGACCAAGACTGCCGCCTGGAGAAATGACAGACAGAAAAGAACGATTTGGAGAACCATAAATTTAGTTGCAAATGAAGTCAAGCTGTAGGGAAGCAGCTGGAATTTTCTAAAAAACAATTATTCGTGAACAGATTCTCTTTAACAGTAGAAATATGACGAGAGATCTGAAATGGCACATGACTTTGCGTGGTGGAACAATTAACAAATTATTTTTTTAGAAACCCGAGAGAATTTTAATTTTAATTAAGCTTAATAGAAAACAAGAATTTTGTGTCTAAGAAACTTAAATGGGCTTCTAGGAAACTTCTATGGCTAATATTCTAAGAAAATTGTTTTTTTTCTTTAGACGACGCGAATTCTGCTTTTTACACACTACTTTAAGTAGCTAACCCTGCGTGTAATTTTCGTGCACTAAAATCAGGGAATTCCTGATAGAGCAGAGAGCAGCGTACTGCTCTGCGGCCAATCGCGGCAGTCGCTAATCAAATCTGAAGACCTTGGGAATTCGATTTACAATTGGGAGGTGAGCAGCTCAAGTCGCATTTTCTCGTCAGCCAGCCTCGAGCCAAGCTGCTCAATTAGGCTGAAGAGCTGCGCAGCTTACCGTGAGCTTAGCAGGATAGGCCTCTCTTTAGCTAGAAAGAATACGTGCAAAAGTACATTGCCGTATGGAAATTAACCGCCTTGTTTATTTGAATATAAGGGATTAAAGGGAGCAATCCTCATACTCCTGAACTAGAAATCCTCAGACTCCTGAACTAGCAATCCTCAGATTCCTGAACTAGAAATCCTCAGATTCCTGAACTAGAAATCCTCAGATTCCTGAACTAGCAATCCTCAGATTCCTGAACTAGCAATCCTCAGATTCCTGAACTAGCAATCCTCAGACTCCTGAACTAGCAATCCTCAGACTCCTGAACTAGAAATCCTCAGATTCCTGAACTAGAAATCCTCAGATTCCTGAACTAGCAATCCTCAGATTCCTGAACTAGCAATCCTCAGACTCATGAACTAGCAATCCTCAGATTCCTAAACTAGCAATCCTCAGATTCCTGAATTTCTTTGTGTATCTCTCACCGGTAGCCATGCTGTGAGTGAGTGTGGTCGGAGGAGGCGGTGGCACAATGTGGGTCAAATCGAGCATCGGCCCGCTATCGGGAGGGTCCAGCAGGGCAGCCGCAGTCGAGCCGCCGATAAAGCCGCCTCCGCCGCCGCCGCCGCCCATCAACACGGCGGGACCGGCTCCCCGGACCGACGCCGAACGCTCCAGAGTCGACGCCGTCGCTGTCGGCTGGCCGCTGAAGTGCCGACCCCGGCCAACACCTCCGGCTCCTGACTGCAGCGACATCGACGAGGTTGCGGCACCGGCATGAAAGCCGCGGCGCAGAGTGGCAGCCAGGCTGGACTGCTTGCCCGGCTGCTTCTAGAAGAGAGAAGAGAAACTAAGAGTTCTTAGTCGGGTTAGATTAATGATTTAGTTTCCTGATTCCAAGAAAAAGGCTAAATTATCCTAAATTCCCTAAAGAGAATTTAAAAGTACGAGTTCTTATTTTAAAGGGATCAAAACATGAACATATTTCTTAGAAAATTTAAGCCACAGATTCCACACAAAAAGCCCTGGTTTCCTAGAAACTGATACAACTGCATCGAATTTATCAGTTAAATATATTCACTATTTTATCCAATATTTCTAGACGTATTAAAAGTACATAGAAAAAATCTGAGAAGAAAAAAAATCACCACAAAATTACTACACACGCATTAATTCTATTCAATGATGAACTCGGCTTAAGCAAAACACACAAAAATTGCCACCCCTGTCGAGCGGTGATGGAATCGAGAGACGAGCGCGCATCAACACCGAGTCATTAATTACGACATGGTTTTTACATCCTTACCAAACCTGTCCATCATCCGCCCGTTTCACTTTAACATCCAAATTATTCATCGACTTAAGCTCCCCACAAGCTCCTTTATGTCGGGCGAATTTGAAGAGGAAATAGGAAAACAGACGGAGAAGATAGAGAGGAGACTAACGGACTAGGCATTCCCCTTTCCCAGGGGGTTGGGAAGAGAATATATAGCTTTTATCCCATATTTGCCCTTCACATTTCTCATCAGTTTACAGTTTGGCCAGAAACGCCAGGGCAACCTATCCTATGAAATAAAACTCTAATATCCCCTATTCCCGTTGGCCACCGAAGGGACGGAAGAGGAAGGCGAGGTGAGCCTGACTGCTAGAGGGGAACAGTAAATGGGAGAAAATTGAAGCGAAATTAAGGAAATAGGCCAGAAACCTTAATAAACCGGGCCCACTGTGCATATGTCATAGCAGGCTGCTGTGAATGCACAGCGCTTACACTTGGACAAATCTATCTACACATGTGGGCCCAGTAAATGCCCGACCCAACACGGAATGAAATCGATACTCTACAAGTAAACAGGGCGCTGATGGGAATTCGCTTCTTCAATTCAACGGCAATCCATCATTGCTGCACTTCGATTTCTTTGAACCAAGTGATGTATAATAATTTCGATACATATCGGCAACTTAGCAAAGCAACAATAGAAGCTACACTTGAGTTTTTTATACGTAACGCTAACGGCACCTGATTAATACAACTAAAATATACACCATATTAACTCGTCAAATCAATTACAGGCCTATATTCTACACCATAATTTTTACATTTCGATACATATCGGCGACTAATTCACACAACTATAACATACACCTAAGTTCTGATTTCTATACATATCCTAAACTAACGGATGTAAGTGTAATTTACACATAATTTCCATTTTCGATACATATCGGCAATCAGCAACAAATTCATCCAGAAGCAACAAATAAAGTGAACTGCTTCGGAGCCCAGCCTCGTAACATAGTCATATTTGTCTGACTACTTCGCATATAAGCCTATTTATGGGGATTTTCCTCTAGAAGGGCAGGGATATGAGATATTAGGCGGGGCGAAACGGGGAAGAAAAGCTGCTGCGGCTTAAGATTTAACGACTAAATAATACAACTAAGGCGCGAAAGTGCAGTGGAATACCAAACAATGTCGGCTCTCGTTGGCGAGATAAACTGACGAGAAAATCATACGGCTTAAAAAATACTATAAGAAACTTATTTCCTAAAAAAGCAGGAAATTAAAAGCGAATCGTAAAACATATACGAAAGGGAATGCGATTTTTAATTCCGATTTCGACAGTGAAGAAAAACATAACTCGACTATTTAACGAAGCTTTTGCTGACTTGATAAATCGAAAAAAATATGAAACTTTCGCAGTAAAGCCTACATCAATCAAGAAGAGAAAGCATGTAAGGAATGGGGAAATGCGAATAGGAAAAAGGGATGGGGAAGATTGAACAGTGAGAAAAATATTCGGGAGATTAAATAGGGAGAAAAGAATAGGGAAGATTAAAAAGGAGACAGGGATGGGAAGATTGAAAGGGGAGAGAATAGCAAATGAGAAAAACTTACGCTCGTAGTAAAATAGTCAGACGAGAACGTTGGTAAGGATAGAAAAAATGAATAATTTCTGCATGCGTTTCGTCACGAAATTTTTCGTGGAGAAAATTGCATAAGCCCCTAGTCCAAATTGTCAGCTTCCAAGTGGAGTCGAAATAAATAAACTCACTCTAGGAAGCATATATAGCGTGAACTATACGCGTACGAGTAAGTAGTGCTCATTCGGACAGGAGCGTGGATGGCTTACACTGAAATCGGATATGACAAATTGGTACAATCTACTATTGACGATAGAGAGACCACGGGGGGTATTTCACAAACCCATTTAGTTTTCTGTATCTCCTAAAATATTCAACCAATCGCTTTGAAAATCAAAAACACGGACTAATTTTTCCACTTTATCCGATGAAGCAAGACTTCAACCATTCTCGTCGGGGTGTCTTGAGGCAAAAAGCAGCAGACAATATGATTCTATTGTTAATTATTGTATTTTAGAGAGCAAATGTTTGTTGTCCTTGTCACTAGGGTTTTCGATAAGAAACGCTGAATATCACGACGATGCTGACGTCGGGACTCGGTAGGCTTCAAAAGTTAGTTGATCGTGAAGCGCGGAAAGTTTGATCTATTTGGTGGACTTTCACGAAAATCTGTGACTTGTTTCGGGAGCTTTCGTGAAGCAGGCAGTGGGTATTTGAAATACACTTGCGGTCTTTCCCGAGGGGAGAAAATATCGTGCTCTTTTTACTATTAAAGAAGTACACTTCAATGCCATAATAGTTTTAGCAACTAATTAGTACAGTTTTTATTATTCCGACAAGCCAGCCAATGCCTAGATCAGTATCAGACTATATAAAAAAGGAAATTTGACTAGAATAATCCACTGCAATGAGATACGAGCTGTTCACTAGTTGCAGTGTGTCAGGACTGATTTGCATCGCATTTATCTTTGGGCTGTACGTCTAGACTGATTCATTACTGTTGTTAAATTCTATTGGGTGCACCAAGGTCCCTGAGCTCGATTCCGCGGCGAGGCCACATTCATTTGGTGAGAAAAGGCTTGTGGGCTTGTCGTGCAAATTACGCCCTTGAGGGCCAACCTCCAAGGCCTTCAATCACAAGTGTACACTGCCTGACGATGAGAAAGTCAGGGCAGATGTACGCATCTGTATAAGTGAGAGTCTGTGTACAATGTCTGTGTGCGTGTGTGCTCAGAAGTCAGTAAAATGGGCAGAATTGCCTCCCGCTGGCGATGTCTAGTGTCGAAAAATAATGTGCCAGTGTCCACAGCCCTGCCGCAAATATTTGTATTATCATTATTAATAAAGAACTATTATGAAACTATAATAAATTATATATGCATGACCAGTCAAAAGCTTCTAACGGTCTCAACTCACACCAGGCAACAAAAATGACGTTAGACGCGATGTAAAGCTTTCAGATCGTCTGACTAACTGACGCCTTTGATCCTTGGTCTGCTGCTGCTGCTGCTGCTGCTTTGAAGCGGCTAAGTTGTGCGTACTAGGAATCATTGGTGGTCTAGTCTTTAAACAACGAGGACAGACAGAGGACTCAGTGACCGCAGCCTTCACTGAGTCAGTCTTATCGCCCTGCTTCTTAGGCATTTAATCTTCTAGTTATGCTAGTTTTTGAAGATCAAAAATCAGAAGCAATCGCTATTATTATACCACTATAATCGGTCGTAATTAGGAAGATTAGGAAAACTAACTGATTCGTAAGCTTCAAAGAAATGAACGTTAGGCTAGTCCAGTTGAAAGCCTTATGTATATTTATATATATACCTGTGCTATGCACATGCCTGGTGCAATTCGCCCACCTGAAACGCAGAGGAAAGAAAGACAAGCGTGCTTCTTGGAAAAAATATGGGGGATAGCCAGCAGCCACACTGTTGGGTTGTCTTTAGTGAGGGACTTAGGATTTGTAAGCCGAAAAAATCACGAATCGTCTTACATCCGCATCACTCCACCACCCTTAGATGTGCACAGTACCCCTAAAAGTCTACCCCAACGCCTACCCAACCCCAATTCTGCTAAATAATAAAGTGGACCCACGCACACACAAAACAAAAAAATTTCCGGCATAGGATATAGATCTGCCTGCCTTCCATCTCGTACATAGGGATTTCTAGCAAACTTCGATTCCATATATGCAGGGTATTCGCCTTCTTCTGTACAGATGGACAGCGACAGAATTGCATGCCAAGCTAAGCCGAGTTTTTCGCCAAGTCGTATAGAATGTTTTAATTCAAAGACAAGACCTCAAAATGGACAGAGATAACAGGATTGCGTGTCGCAAGTGTCATGAATAGCTAGACAGTGGGTTTGGTGTGTTTTAGAAATGCGGAAATCCAATATCATCTACGCTATGCACACATGTCAATCTCAGAATCTTATCAGTAGAGACCACGGGGGTATATCATTTATAATTTTTTCTTTTTCTTATTCTGTATTTTTCAAAATATATAAGCAATCGACATGACAATCGAAAACAGCACTTAAGAAATGAGTTTTCTGAGGACAAAAATTCAAGGTTATTCGACAAGAATCGACAATATAACACTTATAAATGTTATCAGTGTTTAAATGACTTTTGCTTCGTGACAAGTCTAAAATAGCGAAAATCACTCCAGTTTAGCATTTTAATAACACCTCGTAGCACAGAGCCAACTTACAGTTTAATTTGGCTATCGCTCGAAATATCGCGCACAACATTTGATAATACGCAAATAAGCCTACTAAGAGTAGAATCATGTTGCATTTCGAATTTCAAATAAAAAAAGTGCACTTTTTCTCTTCTCTAAGCGGAATTTAAAGGGAGATTTATAATGTAAGTTGGGCGCACACTATAGCACACTAAGAGAACTGCTATAATCCTGCAACCACTGAACTGATGAAAAGCTAGCCACAATGAGAACACTGGAAAAGAGATGGGGTGAGGGAGAAAAGCAAACACTGAGGCTACTGAAGCCAGCTGTTTGACAAGGCATCATATAAGGAAAAGAATAAAGTTCGCGGTGAAATCAACTAGTTGGGATGAGTGAGCCAGTAATGGCCAAGAGGAAGCCCAGCATTAGCGAGGCATTCTCTTGGTCATTACGGATGCGATATCTCATCTTGATAAGACGTAACCAACGTGTCGGGATAGGAAAGCACGTTTTTCAACTTTTAACGATTGCCGCTTTTGTCCAGTTGAACCGATTTGGATGCGGTTTTTTGCAAAACATGTAAAACACTCAGGTCTATGTACTGAAGTGAAAAGCGTTGCCATGGCAACGCGCTTTGGTTGCCATGGCAACCAAAAACATGATATTTTTGGACATGACAAAAGTTTGTCTCTCGGCACTTTTCTCGGCATTTTATGGTGTCGCCAAGTGACTCTATCCAGTCGATGCGGGCTATAGAAGCCTACAATGATTTGATATGGATTTTTTCTTGCTGATCCATCTTCTGGGTCAAAGGGTCAAAAAACTGGTTTTTGAGGTTGAAAAAATGTGCATGTTTTTAAACTTTGACTTGCTAAGTCATAACCCCAACACATGGGCCTACTGGATGGTGGAGAAATTTTTTGACGGTGTACTTTTGTGATTGATAAAAGTGCACTTTTAAAGTACTTTTAGTACAGGGTGCACTTTAGACGCCTCTATGACACAGACACGTGACTTAAATTGCATTTCAACACATGTCAACCAACTTTCTTGGGTGTCGCCTATACGACAATGTTGGTTCCAGACTGATTGGTTGTTGTTTACCGAAGATGTGGGTAATTAAATCCCAAAAACGTGATTTTGGTCATTTTTAGTCATTTCTTGAGGTACAAAACTGCATGGCCAGAACGTATTTGGTGTGCGATTCGAATGCGGCTTCAGTTTTCAGAAGCCCAACAGATGTGCGCACAAAATGTATATATTGAATTTTCTAAGCATCCACTTGCCCCGTTGGTGGATGCGAAAATCCCAAATTTTGACCCCCGGGGGGGCTAAAACATGCAAAACGGGATCAGTCATAACTTTTGATTGCTGCATCCGTTGGTGCTGCGCTTACCTTTGCTGAATTGCATTTAGGACCATCTTTCATTTGATACTAGACTCGTGTACACACATTCAGTAGTTGGCCATCTTTACTAAAATATGTACCTGTACAGGTGTACGTGTGAGAAAAAGTTTGCTATTTCTGCCTCTACGATAGTGCACTTTGTCGCATTGAGCTCAAAATGGTGTCAATAGACGCATGTGGATGTTTGAAAGAGAATGGCATGTCAACTTAGAGTCAGCGTCACATTCAAGATGCTAAATCTTGATTTGCAGTTAGAAATGGAAAACGTGTTGTTTTCGTAGAAATTGAATAAATCATGCTATTTTTCGAACTTTAAAGGTAAATTTTGTAAAAACGGTCTTCCGAATTCTTTTGATGTAGAGACGAAATGTACCCAATACTATGCCGCATCCGATGAGCAGCTGCATTAGTGTTGGAAAATTCGATTTTTCGAAATAGAAGGCACATTGCAGCAATTTTGACACCCGGGGCTTATGCCAATTTCTCATAAGATTTACTCATAAGATTTTAGTAGTGCAATTTCTCGAATCAAGTTTGGTGTCGTTGGATAGCATTTAGAGCCCTCTTCAAAAGGAGTGCATCCATGCCTGCCTGTGAACATTGATTGAGCGTCAGTACACGATGCAGTACTTTTAAGAGAAACAGCATTTTCGAGTTTACTCTAATAAAATGTTGTTCTTTGCCCCAATGTCATTGAAAATGGTTTCAATAGATGCGTCTAGATGTTTCCAAGACAATGACATGTCACTTGAAGCTGTGCATCACATTTCAGATGTACAGTATTGATTTTCATTTATAAAACGTGATTTTTTTTCATCCCACAAATAAATACAACCTTGAGTGAAAAATGTGCTAAAATGGTTAAGTAATCGCATGTAAGTTTCGCATATAAACTGTGTGCCCAGCATTGAAATGAATACGGTGCTTTAGTCTTGGAAAGTTTAATTATCTGATGAAGTATGAATATGAAATTCAGGGATGGCTTGCAGGGATGCTGTGCCGCCCGATCGATAAAAATCGAGGGGGAGGGGGGTTCTCTCAGCCTGAGTGTCTGTGGCTTAAAGGAGGGCTATAGCGGGCCAGCCCCTCCCTTTTGTTTAATGTTCATGGCCCAGCTTAGATTGTCCAAGTTCTATCTATATCTATCCATTATGGATGGGATAGCTAATCTCGGGATCGATTATCTTAGGATTATGGATGGGATAGCTAATCTTGGGATCGATTATCTTAGGATTATGAATGGGATAGCTAATCTTGGGATCGATTATCTTAGGATTATGAATGGGATAGCTAATCTTGGGATCGATTATCTTAGGATTATAGATGGGATAGCTAATCTCGGGATCGATTATCTTAGGATTATGAATGGGATAGCTAATCTTGGGATCGATTATCTTAGGATTATGAATGGGATAGCTAATCTTGGGATCGATTATCTTAGGATTATAGATGGGATAGCTAATCTCGGGATCGATTATCTTAGGATTATGAATGGGATAGCTAATCTCGGGATCGATTATCTTAGGATTATGAATGGGATAGCTAATCTTGGGATCGATTATCTTAGGATTATGGATGGCATAAGTAATCTTATGCTTCAGAGTGGGATCCGTAATCCTACTCCTAGGATTAACGCTTTGATCAATAACTCTACGAAATTTAGAGTGGTCCCTAATCTTGAGATCTCGGATGGGATAAGTTATATTGGTAGTATTGATAGGATTACAAATCTGATGATAAAGGATTTAATTATTAATCTGACGACTTGGAATAACAGATAGGAATGGCAAAAAGCCAGAGTGCTCACCCAGCTAGTGTACTCCTTGACCTCGTGATTCAAAGTGTGACTGCCAGCGGTGGCGCCAGTCCAGAAGCATTCCTGGCACAGATTAAATGATCCCACGCATTGCTGGCATTTGTAGCGAAATCCCAAAATGGGCTCCTGGCCGCACACGGAGCAGCGAACCGGGTGACTGGCCGTTGTCTGCAGCCGGTGAAATGTTGTCAACCAGAGCAGAGGCTGCGGCGCGGCATCTTCAGCCAGGAGAATCTCAAGAAAGTGCAACAAGCCGGCGCACTGCGACAAGAAGCAGCAAGTCTCAGGCTGGTAATAGAAATTGTTCTGTTCAAAAACGCCAGCTGGCAGTGAGAGGAGTTCAACCAGGTAAGCTTGGGCTTTGGATCGGTCTAGCACACCCGTGACCGGATCGCACAGCAGAGTAAAGTGATAGCGCAGTTTGTCCATGGGTTTGCCGTTGCACAGAATCGACAATGCCACCTTGACGCCTAGAGCTGTCATTCTCTGGCCGAAGCCGAATTGACATCTGGCAAACAGCCAGGCGTGCAGCATGCCAGCCAGCTCCTGCAGATAGTTGTCATGAGCACCAGCGACCTCTACAGAATTGGCCAAACCCAATCGCTTATTTAGCTGATCGTAGAGTGTGCACAACAGCTGTTCGAGCTGTTCCGGGCTGACTTCTGAGTCGAATTCTAGCACATGAAAGTGCGCCAAGCGGAAGCACTCGATCAGGGTGTACAGGTCAACCAGGTGAAGACTTACTCGACGCTGAATGAAGCGAAGCTTCATGGCGGTGCGGTAGGCGGCGAAACGAATGCGATCCAGTTGAGATTGCTCTGACAGTGAGTGGGTTGGGATTGGGAACAGTTGCGAATATGCTAAATAATGGCTTTGGATCCTAGATTCTGCACAACAAGGGTCAAGGTTACATGCAAGAACATAAAACAGACTGAATCGATTGAAAAAACAATAATAACTCACTCAAGTCTTGAAGCAGCTTCTTATAATAAATAGACGATGATGACATTATAGGACTCAAATTTCTGGAATCCAAAAACTGTGCACATAACAACAAAAACGTTCACTGTAGCTAAGTCACATACATATATACATATATATTAAATCATAGTAGATATATACGAGTATATGATATATAATACAATTTAAAATATAATCAAATAAAGTATTCCAGATATATATAATTTAGAATAATTTATACATTTTAATTTTGAATTGTTATTTAATACATTATACACAATAGCTGTGATTGGTTAAATACTGAATTTAATAGTTAGTGCTATTTTTATTACTAAAAAGTTATTACTGTTTATTATATAACTAATACCTAATGTGACCTAATACCTAAAGTTTGTTGCCTGTAATTAGCTATAATAGCTTAAAGCTCATAGTATGCACATTAACTTTGTACAATCTCTTTTTTACATTAAAAAAGACAAATCTGTTTTTGGTTTAAAAATCATACAAAAATTAATCATGTTGACTATTTTGTGTAAGTGATATTATTGTGCTTCATAGCAAACAGACTAGAGCTACCATATGTTTCTAGACCTTGCTACATAGTTTGATAAAAAAATAATGATTTATCATTACAGTTTTAATTTGTTTGTCACTATGCTTTGATAGTGAATTTTTATATTAAATATAAAATATAAATAAATAACTTTTATCTATATATATAAAAGTGAAAACTCTGTCTGTCTGTCTGTCTGTCTGTGTGCAACCTTTTGTCTTTATAGACGCCGAAACCGCTCAACCAAATCGCACCAAACTTTGCACATACCTAAAACCACCTACGCTGAGTGCAATAGGCTACTCAAATTCCCGAAAAATCATTTCCTTCCTGCTCAAAAGTGCAAAAAACTGCTCAAAAATCGTCAAAAAATCACTCAATTCGACATATCGTCGCCCCACTTTGTCAGATTTTCTCCAAATTTGATCCACTTACACTTTACATGTTTTCCAACAATGCTGTCAATTTTGAACATCTCTACTCAATCCAGAGCAAAGCTGCATCATCTCAAAGTGAGTCACTTTTTGTTTTCCGAGGACAGCCACCCCAACTCCCCTCCGCCACTCTGCGGGCCAAATTTTAATACAGCCACCCCCTCCCTTCCCCGGGCGCCGAAGCCCCAGACTGTACATTGCATTTCAAGCCGTGAATGTACACAGCCCAAACCCCTAGACTGTCTACTGGCCCCCAAGCAGCACTGAGACTGAGTGCGGTGAGTGCGGTGGCGTCCCAGTGCGCAGGGCTCTCCGGTCAATATTTCTCTCCAGCCAGCCTGGGATAGAAGAAAGAGAGAGGCTGGCGTACAGTGCTTTGCTAAAATACAAGACGGTTATCCGCTGTATCGACGGAGATCACGTGAGGATGGCGGCTTTACCACTCGCATTATTCTATGCAGCCATGGGAATGAAGAGATCGATCTGGACAACAGATGGGTCGTTCCCTACTGCCCGCTACTGTCCAAGGTGTTCAATCCACACATCAACGTTGAGTACTGCAACTCTGTTAAATCAATCAAGTACATTTGCAAGTACGTGAACAAGGGTAGCGACCAAGCAGTGTTCAACATTGAGGGACCTGGAGGCATAGTAAACGAATTTGACGAAGTCAATCGCTTCAAGAGCGGAAGGTATCAGCTCTAACGAGGCAATGTGGCGAATCTTCGGATTCTCTATTCATGAACGCCACCCAACTGTCATGCACCTCAGTGTGCACCTGGAAAACGGTCAGAGAGTATACTTTACGGAGGAGAACATCCAGCAGCGTGCTCAAAGGCCACAGGACACTACTCTTACTGCTTTCTTCAAGTTGTGCGCTGAAGACCCCTTTGCCAGGACTTTGCTGTACCACCAGGTGCCTGCCTATTACACATGGAACGCCTCTTCGAAAGGATGGAAGCGGCGGGTTCAAGGCGCTGCAGTTCCAGGCCATCCTGAAATACGACAGACTGATGCATTAGCCAGAGTACACGGTGCACCCAAACCACAGTGAATGCTACTACCTGCTACACACCGTGATTGGTCCGACGTCATTTAGACACATTAGAACGGTGGAAGGCCATACCTGCCAAACTTTTCATGAAGCATGTCAGCGACTGGGACTGCTGGAAGAGCTGGATGACCAGGAGCAGCTGGGACAGTTCATAGAGGAGAATGAGCCCCGACTCATGCCTGAGCAGCTAGAGGCGTACCGCGAGCTATTGCGCAGAGTCAACAACAACGTTGGTGGCATGGTTTTTCTTGATGCTCCAGGTGGCACAGGAAAAAAATTTCTAATCAACCTCCTTCTGGCAAAGGTCAGGCAACGAGGTGACGTTGCCATTGCTGTAGCTTCCTCTGGAATTACAGCCACCTTGCTGCCAGGCGGTCGCACTGCCCACTCAGCACTGAAGTTGCCGCTTGATCTGTCTTGAGCGGAGAATCCGCTGTGCAACATCAAGAAAAACACAGGCACTGCCAGAGTGCTTCAGGCTTGCAAGCTTATCGTCTGGGATGAGTGTACCATGTCCCACAAACTGGCATTTGAAGCACTCAACTTAACTTTGAAAGACCTGCGCAATAGCAATCAACTGATGGGTGGTGTCACTCTGCTGCTGTCTGGAGACTTTAGACAGACGCTGCCTGTGATTCCGCGAGGCACTCCTGCTGATGAGATTAATGCTTTCCTAAAATCATCTCACCTGTGGCCATCGGTTGTGAAGTTGCACCTACGAACAAACATGAGAGCTACAATTCAAGGAGACGAAACAGCTCATGAGTTCTCTGCCAATCTATTGCGAATCGGCAATGGTCTGCTGGAGATTAGCACAGAGAATGGGCAGTCATCGATCGCTACAATCGGAACCATTGTGCAGTCAGTGCAGGAGCTCAAGGCAAAAGTTTACCCGAACCTGATGGTTCGATATGCTGACGTTGACTGGCTGTCAGAGCCAGTACGCCCTTAAACAAACTCTTCACTTTTCATTCATGCAGTAAATAAATAAATGGTGACCTTCACTATAAAGTTAATACAGAGACGTGAATTGCTTACTGCTTTGCTTTAAATTTCTGCCCCAAAAACAACGGGCAAAAAAAGCTAGTATCTATATATATAAAAGTGAAAACTCTGTCTGTCTGTCTGTCTGTCTGTGTGCAACCTTTTGTCTTTATAGACGCCGAAACCGCTCAACCAAATCGCACCAAACTTTGCACATACCTAAAACCACCTACGCTGAGTGCAATAGGCTACTCAAATTCCCGAAAAATCATTTCCTTCCTGCTCAAAAGTGCAAAAAACTGCTCAAAAATCGTCAAAAAATCACTCAATTCGACATATCGTCGCCCCACTTTGTCAGATTTTCTCCAAATTTGATCCACTTACACTTTACATGTTTTCCAACAATGCTGTCAATTTTGAACATCTCTACTCAATCCAGAGCAAAGCTGCATCATCTCAAAGTGAGTCACTTTTTGTTTTCCGAGGACAGCCACCCCAACTCCCCTCCGCCACTCTGCGGGCCAAATTTTATTACAGCCACCCCCTCCCTTCCCCGGGCGCCGAAGCCCCAGACTGTACATTGCATTTCAAGCCGTGAATGTACACAGCCCAAACCCCTAGACCCCTACTGGCCCCCAAGCAGCACTGAGACTGAGTGCGGTGAGTGCGGTGGCGTCCCAGTGCGCAGGGCTCTCCGGTCGATATTTCTCTCCAGCCAGCCTGGGATAGAAGAAAGAGAGAGGCTGGCGATCAACTGATGGGTGGTGTCACTGCTGCTGTCTGGAGACTTTAGACAGACGCTGCCTGTGATTCCGCGTGGCACTCCTGCTGATGAGATTAATGCTTGCCTAAAATCATCTCACCTGTGGCCATCGGTTGTGAAGTTGCACCTACGAACAAAACATGAGAGCTACAATTCAAGGAGACGAAACAGCTCATGAGTTCTCTGCCAATCTATTGCGAATTGGCAATGGTCTGCTGGAGATTAGCACCGAGGATGGGCAGTCATCGATCGCTACAATCGGAACCATTGTGCAGTCAGTGCAGGAGCTCAAGGCAAAAGTTTACCCGAACCTAATGGTTCGATATGCTGACGTTGACTGGCTGTCAGAGAGGGCAATTCTGTGTCCTAGAAATGATGCCGCCAACGAAATTAACTACCAACTGCTTCAGGAGTTGCCAGGTGCAGTTTTCACCTACAAGTCAATTGATACAACGTTGACTGATGACACCGCTGTGGAGTATCCTGTTGAGTTTCTGAACTCTCTAGATCCTCCTGGAACTCCATCGCACAACTTGCAGCTGAAAGTTGGGGCACCAATTATGCTCCTCCGCAACCTGAATGCGCCAAGGCTGTGTAACGGCACCAGACTGATAGTCAGGCGGCTCTTCCCACACGTGATTGAGGCCACGATAATGACTGGATCTGGCAGAGGAGAGTCTGTGTTCGTTCCCGGATTCCAATTATCCCCATGGACCTGCCATTTCAGTTCAAGCGACTGCAGTTCCCTGTGAGAGTGTGCTTTGCGATGACTATTAACAAGGCTCAGGGACAGTCGCTGAAGGTGGCTGGCATCAACCTGGAGACTCCTTGCTTCTCGCATGGGCAGCTTTATGTCGCCTGCTCCCGTGTTGGAACTCCAGCTGGCCTATTCATTTTCGCACCAAGGGGAAGAACGAAGAATATGGTGTATCCCCAGGCCTTGAGGTGACTCGCAAGCAATTAATAGAAAAGTAGTCACGAATTGACCTTGACCTGTCTAACTCTGAACTCTGAAACAGTTTAATTTTGTTTCTTTGACATTGTTATTGTTATGCCATGGCTATTTTCCTTATGTATACGCGTGTACATGCATACTGTATACAGAGGCAGATTTAGGGGGGGCGGGGGGGCAGTCGCCCCCCTAAATTTTAATCATGGTAATAAGATGCCCCCACCAGGGGCGCCAGTCGCAGCACTGGCGCCCCTTTTCGGCCGCTGGCGCCCCTTTTTCAGCCGCTGGCTCCCGTTTTTCAGCCGCTGGCGCCCTTTCTTGGCTCCTGGCGCCCTTTTTCGGCCGCTGGCACCCCCTCTGTGATTCTCATGGCGCTCCCCTGACAGACCGCCCCAAAACAAAATTCCTGGATCTGCCACTGACTGTATAGAGGAGTGGCTAAGAGACATGTTTCTAATGAAGTAATCAAGAGGGGCTGTTTGGACAAACTTTTCACTTATTTTTTACTTAAAACGCCCTTAAACAAACTCTTCACTTTTCATTTCACTTAAATAAATTCACTTAAATAAATGGTGACCTTCACTATAAAGTTAATACAGAGACGTGAATTGCTTACTGCTTTGCTTTAAATTTCTGCCCCAAAAACAACGGGCAAAAAAAAGCTAGTAAATAAATAAGTCACTAAAAAGTATTATTAATTCTAATATAGACTGGCACCTTGAATAATATTTAATACCAAGCTATAGCCAAGAACTACAAGCTCTTAGTTATAAGTACAAAAATGGCTTATTACTAAACTAGCTAGATATTTGAAAGTTTATAGGTTTGATAAAAATAAATTTGCTTAGAAAGAAAACTGTCTTGTTCTCATAATTTGTCCATTGTGGTCTAGCTCAAGAAACAGTAGGCTGTTAGTAAACTGCCATGTCTAGCACTATTAAGTTTAATTTGTCTGATTGTGTTCTTGGCAGGTATAAGACATAGGGATGTAGTCAGTGTCCCTGTTGGAGTGAGTGGAAGCCCACAGCTCATTGGCCTTGATTATAATGGACAGCTGCACTTGGTTAGGCAAGCCTAAAGCATTCCATCATTCAGGCAGCAGCTATCATACATGTGAAAACTCCCAAATCTTAGCCGGCCATGCAACTTAGTTTTTGCTCTATTTACAACTTAGTTTGCTCTCAGTTGCAACTTAGTTTGCTCTCATTTGCTCTATTTTTCTCTCCCCCTTTTCCTCTTCTTCACGCCTTCCTTTTTTGTCCCTTGGTCCCCCCTTTGATTTTTTGTGCTTGGTTGATTGGTTTTTGCGACTTACCTTGCTTGGCCCTTGTTTCACCCGGCCGGTTCAGCCAGGTCGGCTGGGGTGTTGCGCATGTATGAGCAGCAATGCACAGCACAAGAGTACTTTGGAAACTACTATGCTGATGACGACACTTTTGTAGTACATAGGGAATCAGGAATTAAGTACTATTTTAATTAGATTTTCTATTTTAGGGTGGATGGCAAATAAATAGGATTAAACTTCAATAGAGACAAGGGGACCTATTGAGTATTGAGATTACTCCTATTTTGTAGTTACCCAAATATGTTTAAATCAAACACCACGAAAATGATGACAAATGACATGAGAGAAACAACTACATTCTTGCAATGCAGCTCATTTCTTTGTTTATATAATCATAAATAAAAGATTGTTCATAAAATAATGTAAAATCAGACTAGTTTTAATTTTCGTTTCAATAACCATGAGCAAACCTGTACTAACTCATCTACATATAGATAGCCTACGTTTTTTACTTTTCAGGTAAGCTACAGCAAAAAGAAATAGTCAGTCAATGTTTTGAATTCCAAGTAAAATGGAAAAGCCAAAGGATTTTATATGACTAAAATTCAAGAAGTCTGAATCGGCACAGATAAAACCTTGAGAAAATGTTTTTTTGGTTTGGCATGCGAGGTCTTAGTTCAAATAGATTTGCATTTCGCAAAGAAATAAATGCACACAACTAGTAGACATTCAATAATATAATGAAACTACGAATGATGTATTTGTTTTTTATTAATTTCTTTAACAATGATTCTCGGAAACAAAAAGTTTAAATTTTTGTTCTTTTTTAGAAATAACAAAGACGGAGAACTGAACTCTAGAAAGCAAATAACTAGAGCATTTTCTAATGCTTTCTAAAGTTTTTAGTAGCTTCTATTCAAAAAGCAAAAAATGCACTAAGTATAATCTAGAACAAAAAAGTTTCAAAAAAGCCCTAACACCCTTACAAACAGGGGAGACAGGCTAAGTGCAATCGGAACCTGGCTGACTAAAATACTGAGTTATTAGTATCGAACGTAGCAATTTATTTCTGCTTTAAAAAGCTGTCGATTCGGCTGTTGTACTCTGTCTGTGTATGTTAAAAGGAGAAATAGGTTGCTATCCTATTCAGCACTGACTGACTATAGGCCTAGCCCTTTCGTTTCGTTTCGTCCAAGAGTTAAGTGCGAAAGTGCCTTCATTGACTTGAGTCTAGACTAGATAGGCCCCCCTACTATATAACCAACCTAAAAATCTAACCAAAGGGTAAGACTAGGTGCCTGATTTTAACCTTTAGTAGGCCCAGCTAACCAAAAAAATTAGAAGTTCATTTACCCTTTCGTTTAAGCTTATATTAGGCCTAGTTATTTGTTATCTGTTGAACCCTTGCAGCTAATCATTCTCCCTCCCTCTGTTATATCTAGATATAGGCTATTAAGTTCTAAGGAACAAAAAATGCAAAACTTTGAAATAGGGATCAACTTGCGAGTAACAGAATGTCTTAATCAAGGCATGCGAGTTTACATGGAGGATTTTGCAACTTACTATTTTGAAAAATCTCCTGACAAACCAGATTCTGATCGAATTCGATTTGCCTACTTTGGTGTTTTCGATGGCCATGGTGGTTCTGAAGCTGCAAAGTATGCAAAGGCACATTTGTTAAATGAAATTAAAAAAATTGACGGTTTCTGGTCAACAGATGACAATGCTGTTTTAGAAGCAATAAGGCAAGGCTTTATTAACACCCATAAGGCCATGTGGAATGAAAGAGGTAGGCCTAATCATTACCATAAGTATTTTATTCTTTTTTGTACATCTTTTAGTTTGGCATCTGTTAAGGTAAATCTTGAGATATATTGAATATAAAATTAAGCTTCTTTTATTTCCATAGGGGCCTAACCAAACATTGGCTTATACTATAGCTAAAGAAAAATTGAATAGGAATACAATATATTTTGATCAACAATATATTTTGATTTATTTATACTAGGCCTAGTGCAACTTAGCCTTTTTGTTACAAATGTTGCTTTTTAAAAATCATTACAAAACTATTTATTTTACTAAATTTAAGTAATTTCACATAAGCTTTTAGACTAGAAAAAATGTACAATGTAATTTTTTAAATACATGGATATCCTTTTTAAAATGGGTACATCATTATTCTCAATTCAACAGTCACTCTTAAATATTATTCTTTTAAATAGCCTAACGTAGTATATAGTGGTGGTGGTGGCGCGAATTTGCGCCTGTGCGAAAATGGCGCAAATACGCAATTTCTGTGACCATGGCGCAAAAAATGCGGATGGCTAATGGCACAAAAATATGAATAATATTCCCCCATTTTTGCGCTATTTTTCCATTAAGAAGCTTTAAACTCCAGGCACCCATTTGAATAATTACATTTCATGATGTTCTGTACCTCCATAACTAATTTGACCTTCATATTCACATGTGCATGTCTTAATTTGTTGTTACTGAATAGTTTATATCGGCAGATATAGGATCGGTGCGTCTTCAACAGGAGGATGTGTCTACCTCTACCCCAAACGACAATGTCGTCAGCTTCTGGGAGTCCATTTTGAATGCTGGAAATCATCCTGCTGCTGATGAGATTAGTACAAGAACTACTTGTTTTGCCCCATGGGAACGCGGAAGTTGAGTGAGTGTTCAGTTAGCTGAGAGGCACCATCATGAAGAAGTGGCAGAGCTTAGTGCTGTTCATGGTCAAAAATCTTACCGTCAGTCAATCGTGCCTGAATCTTCAGCAGTGGACTGCTGCGAATTTGTCTGTCACTCTGGTGCTGCAGAACATGTGTGCCAGTGCACATGCAGCATACCGTCAGAGGCTAAGAGACGAGTTGGCTGCCGAGAAACTAAAGCAGTCCCAGAAACTGTTGGGGATGGTGTTTTCTGAGGTTGCAGCTGAGAAGAAGGCGAGCAAGGAGCTGAGCACCCTACAGGGTGAGGCAGAGGCCAAGGAGATGGAGATTGAACAAAAAATAAAGGAGAAGGCTGCAGCACTTCAACTGCTTGATGAGGTTAGGCCAAAGACTGAAGAGAGGGACAGAGAGCTGGAAATCCTTCGCAAGGAACAGGAGCGCATTCGCAAGCAAAAGGAACAAGAGGTGGAGCGAATCACTGAGGCAGTGATCAAGCGAAAGGCTGCGGATATGGCCATTGTAAACGGACTTCCTGAAGACATTGCGGAGAAGTTCCGACGTGATGACTGACGAGTCCATCTAGCTCTGGCGTGCTTCCTATCCACTGTGCACTATTGAACTATGATCCTTAATCGATTATCAAGTAATAGTTCTATATTTAGCATCCTTTATAATTACTTTTTAACAAATGCCAACTAAATCTGGGAAAAACTGTAGATCTGTATATAGTTTGATCCAAATGTTGCTTAACTTTACAACAAACGGACCAGACAGGGTGAACTCTTTAGATTGCTGTATGATCTCTCAGTCTCAGCGCACTGTTCAAATCTAACCTCCTTTTAATATTTTCTATGCAATAGTACAACTTACACTGTCTGTCTAATTTTACACTTTAAGCTACATTTGTAATTTTGTATTGCTAACTTATCTATACCACAGTTATCATAACTTCTTTTTGTTGGGTATTCTTAGCTGTATGTATAGTACCTATGGCACGAAAAAATTTGGCTGGTGCGAAAATTTAGGAGACCTGCCATGACCACTGGTAGTATAGTCATTGCCAATAACTAGTTGTGTAAACTCTAAATTACAGAAGTATGATAGAGGGGTAAATGATAAAATCTCTAGCTTTTAATTTTGTGCTGCCAATTTGAAATCCAAATACAATTTAAATTTTAAAAGAGTATAATTCAAGACAATCAGCAATAAAACTTGCAAAAATTTTTTTTGCCAATATTGTTAGTACATAGTAAGCATATTTGTACTTTTTATAAGAAGCCTAATTTCTTAACTACACCTATGAGCTTAGTTTAGCTTGGTTGACATACATATGCAACCTCCCAAATCTTAGCGGGCCGTGCGACCTAGTTTTTGCTCTATTTATGACTTAGTTCGCTCTATTTTTCTCTCCCCTTTTTCCTTTTCTTCACACCTTCTTTTTTGTCCCTTGGTCCCCCCTTTGATTTTTTTGTGCTTGGTTGATTGGTTTTTGCAACTTACCTTGCTTGGCCCTTGTTTCACCTGGCCAGTTCGGCCGGGTGTTGCACATGTATGTTGGTTGACCTAAACTATGCCAGTGGTAAAAAGTGATATTGATTTTAGTATAATAAACCTATAGGTATTTTATTATGTCTAGAAGTATATAGAAGTATATAAATGCTATATAAAATAGAAAAAAGAATATAAAACTCTAAACTTTTGATTTATAACTATACTAGCTTTTTTTGCCCGTTGTTTTTGGGGCAGAAATTTAAAGCAAAGCAGTAAGCAATTCACGTCTCTGTATTAACTTTATAGTGAAGGTCACCATTTATCTATTTACTGCATTAATGAAAAGTGAAGAGTTTGTTTAAGGGCGTTTTAAGTAAAAAATAAGTGAAAAGTTAGTCCAAACAGCCCCCTCTTGATTACTTCTTTAGAAACATGTCTCTTAGCCACTCCTCTATACAGTCAGTGGCAGATCCAGGAATTTTGTTTTGGGGCGGTCTGTCAGGGGAGCGCCATGAGAATCATAGAGGGGGTGCCAGCGGCCGAAAAAGGGCGCCAGGAGCCAAGAAAGGGCGCCAGCGGCTGAAAAACGGGAGCCAGCGGCTGAAAAAGGGGCGCCAGCGGCCGAAAAGGGGCGCCAGTGCTGCGACTGGTGCCCCTGGTGGGGGCATCTTATTCCCATGATTAAAATTTAGGGGGGCGACTGCCCCCCCGCCCCCCCTAAATCTGCCTCTGTATACAGTATGCATGTACACGCGTATACATAAGGAAAATAGCCATGGCATAACAATAACAATGTCAAAGAAACAAAATTAAACTGTTTCAGAGTTCAGAGTTAGACAGGTCAAGGTCAATTCGTGACTACTTTTCTATTAATTGCTTGCGAGTCACCTCAAGGCCTGGGGATACACCACATTCTTCGTTCTTCCCCTTGGTGCGAAAATGAATAGGCTGGAGTTCCAACACGGGAGCAGGCGACATAAAGCTGCCCATGCGAGAAGCAAGGAGTCTCCAGGTTGATGCCAGCCACCTTCAGCGACTGTCCCTGAGCCTTGTTAATAGTCATCGCAAAGCACACTCTCACAGGGAACTGCAGTCGCTTGAACTGAAATGGCAGGTCCGTGGGGATAATTGGAATCCGGGGAACGAACACAGACTCTCCTCTGCCAGATCCAGTCATTATCGTGGCCTCAATCACGTGTGGGAAGAGCCGCCTGACTATCAGTCTGGTGCCGTTACACAGCCTTGGCGCATTCAGGTTGCGGAGGAGCATAGTTGGTGCCCCAACTTTCAGCTGCAAGTTGTGCGATGGAGTTCCAGGAGGATCTAGAGAGTTCAGAAACTCAACAGGATACTCCACAGCGGTGTCATCAGTCAACGTTGTCTCAATTGACTTGTAGGTGAAAACTGCACCTGGCAACTCCTGAAGCAGTTGGTAGTTAATTTCGTTGGCGGCATCATTTCTGTACTGTCTCACCCAAATATCGACCGGAGAGCCCTGCGCACTGGGACGCCACCGCACTCACCGCACTCAGTCTCAGTGCTGCTTGGGGGCCAGTAGACAGTCTAGGGGTTTGGGCTGTGTACATTCACGGCTTGAAATACAATGTGCAGTCTGGGGCTTCGGCGCCCGGGGAAGGGAGGGGGTGGCTGTAATAAAATTTGGCCCGCAGAGTGGCGGAGGGGAGTTGGGGTGGCTGCCCTCGGAAAACAAAAAGTGACTCACTTTGAGATGATGCAGCTTTGCTCTGGATTGTGTAGAGATGTTCAAAATTTGATAGCATTGTTGGAAAACATGTAAAGTGTAAGTGGATCAAATTTGGAGAAAATCTGACAAAGTGGGGCGACGATATGTCGAATTGAGTGATTTTTTGACGATTTTTGAGCAGTTTTTTGCACTTTTGAGCAGGAAGGAAATGATTTTTCGGGAATTTGAGTAGCCTATTGCACTCAGCGTAGGTGGTTTTAGGTATGTGCAAAGTTTGGTGCGATTTGGTTGAGCGGTTTCGGCGTCTATAAAGACAAAAGGTTGCACACACACACACACACACACACAGACAGACAGACAGAGTTTTCACTTTTATATATATAGATTGGGTATGGTGGGTATGTATTGTGTTTCAACATATATTTTGGTCATGAATATATCATTTTTCATTTTTGTGTATTTTTTATGGCATTCGTTTTTTTATCTTTCACAAAAAGAGTGATTCCTACATTTCTACCATCTGATCCTCTAAAATCAGCCTCACAATCTATGTAATTTTCTCATTTCTCTTTTTAAGGGCTCTTGCTGCTTACGTTTGCTAGAATTCATCAGTTTAGGTGCTTAACATAGTTCCCAAAACTATGAGAACTATGAGAAAATGAGAACTATGTCAAGCTATGCAAGTGCCACACATAATATTGACATTATATGTACACTTTAAAAAAATTAACTTTATGGTCATAGTAACTTATTTAATTTAACAGCTTCTAATTAGCAATTACATTCGTATCTATTAACTCTAAATGAACAGGCAGTTGGGCCAAGACTGTTCGCGGTCTTGACAGTACAGCTGGCACCACAGCATCCATAGCGATTGTGCGCAATCGCAAACTGTACATTGGCCACGTTGGCGACTCGGCCATTGTGCTAGGCTGTCGCGATAATCGCGAACAGTCACGCGATCTCTGGCAAGCCCAGACTCTAACAGTTGAGCACAAGCCGTCGAATCCCAAGGAGCGGGAGAGAATCGAACGAGCCGGCGGTAGCTTAATGAAGAGAGGCGGCGTCTACAGAGTAGTGTGGCGCAGGCCGGCAGCTATCGGAGACTCACCTCAGATGCAGTCATCGAAGCAGTTTGAAACTGTTCCTGTGCCATTCCTAGCCGTGGCTCGCTCACTCGGCGATCTTTGGTCCTACGACAAGGAATCGTCACAATTTCACGTCTCACCTGAACCAGATGTACAGTGCATAAATTTGGATTATAATAAGCACAAGTGCTTAATATTGGGATCTGACGGACTCTGGAATATGGTGGCTCCCGATAGCGCTGTGGAGATGGTCCGAATCTGCGAAAGATCTACAGAGCTCAAGGTTAGTACCTAATTGCCTAGCTTCCTTGATTGGTCATCCCTTGACTTGTATATTGCTGACTTACTAGTGTCTCAAATCGATCATTCTTTGCCCCTAAACCGATTTTAAATAGATTTTTATCCATCCCTAAATCAACCATTCTTCGCCCTTTAAATCGATCGTTCTTAGCCCACCAAATCAAAATTGTTAAGCCTTAATTAACGGCCAGTTGAATCTATCAAACGCCCCGCCACATAGGTGTTTACCGACCCGGACGTGCCGCCTAACTTTTTCTACAACCCCAGTGGCAGCCTAGTTCAACTGGCGATGCATCGCTGGATGCGGGCCGACCTTCGCGCTGACAACATTACCGCCCTAGTTGTCATGCTGGATCCTCCTGGCAGGCCAATGTCCCAATTGCGCAGCGAGCAGCGTGACCTCACCCTAGCCAGACTCGGCCTACAACGCGACTCCCCAACTCTTGTCGAAGGCGAAGTCAGCGTTGAGCCCGAGCAGCCAATCTGCCTGCAGGATCTGCTGGTTCATTGCGAAAAATGGCAGAATGCTAACAGGCCAGGCACTAATGCTCACGGTCACGCTGCGAAAACTGCCACTGCTGCTTCTGGAAGAACGCCATCCGCGCTTACTGCTAAGCCAAGCATCGGACAGTCGCTGAAGCGGCAGGCCAGTGATCGCACACTGTTTTCGCCGGCATTTAAACGATCCCCAGGTGGCGCTGCTGCTGCTGCCGCCTTTGCCGACGGGCCAACACCAGCTGATCCTAATCCGGTTAGTTTCTACCTGCCTGTGACACCGAATCAGGCCAGCGCCGGTGCACCAACGCCAACTTTAGGTTCAGCCGGATCGCGCAGACAGACCAGATCAACGGCTACTACTGCTGCCGCTGCGCCGGTAGTAGTATCTACCGCTACTGCTACAAATTCGGCAGCTAAATCAAAGCAGAAGCCGCCTCAGAAAGAGGCGGCGCAGAAGAGCGGCGCTGCTGCTGGGGCTGCTTCGGCTACAAAGAAGCGCCGACTGTCTGCCGGCGCGCAGCAGGCTGGTAGCGGAGCGGCTGCCTCCGTTGAAGCCAGCCTTGAACGACTGCGTAGGCGTAAAACACTGCGCTGATAAGTTAAACCAGGTTTGGAAGTATAAACTGCCTGAGTGTGAATTTTTTGTGTCTGATTAATTAATACTATGTTGTTTTATTTGTTTTATTGTCAACATGTTAACTTTAATTTTTACCGATGTTAAAGTTTTGATTTTTTAAACCAGAGGGCCAGATGATTGGAATTTTCGAATCGCCGTAGATGCAAATTCATTGTCCCTGGGCTCAATCAATTAAAATATTGTATTTTAGATCATCTACAGTCGAATTCTGTTATTTATAAACCCAGTTTTTCATTCGTTCATAATCCCCCAGAACTGTAATCCCTGATAATTCCTAGAATTATATTCCATTGATAATCCCCAGAATTATAATCCCTTGATAATTTCCAGAACTATAAGCCCTTCATAATTGCCAGAACTATAATTACAATCTCTATGAATTGTAAATCCAATGAGATTATCCTATTCAATGAAATACAATGGCCCACGAGAAATTCTACTGTTGTGTTTTTACGCAGTTTTAGTTTCATGCAACAACTAATTTGTTCTGCCTCCTAATATTCACAATAAGCTGGTTGTATATAAAATGCTGTAATTATCCCGGTCTAAAGCTAACTATGTACAATAGCATCCTATAACCCAGGTAGCTTAACTATTCACTCATTTTCGAAGCAAATTCTAATTTCTTTAAGTCTCCCTTAAAATCTTTTTTGTTTGTGACCACTTTGTATACTTGATGTTGTAGCAAATACATGCTTATTAAGTAGTGGTTAAAAGTTTAATGTTATGCTTCATTCGGCTTTTTTCTTTTCATTGCAGCATCAAACTCTGATTTATAAATATAATAGTAAGCTAGCTTGTTATGTAATTAGTTTCTGTTATTTCTGCATTCGTGCATTTATTGCTAGCCTAAATACTGACTGAACTAATCCTTTATATGCATATTATTAAATATTTTAAAGCTTTGCGTGCTGTGTTGCGTGTGCTGCTGTGCTTTAAATGTTTAATGTCATAATAAATTCAGTTATTTCAATTATCTCATTAAGCAAACAGTGTTCTAACCCAACCAGTGTGCTCAAGGGAGTGCGAAAAAGTGTGAGAGGTATGGAAATACGATTTGTTTTTTTTTATAGAAAAAAATTTCCGTCGTCGTGCAGCGCTGCGCGTCCTCGGTCACCATTGATACCCTCAATAGCCGGTATACATTGGCAAATGACAATAGAGACCGGCTATTTCGGGTATCAAAGTCTGTGACCTCGGGCGCTATCCTCAATAGCCGGTCTTTATATTTACATTTAGCAGCGCCAATAGGTGACGCTGCTGAACGATTAGGCCATAGACTACGATCGCTGGAACAGAATCAGTCTGGAGTCGGTGTAGGATTGGTAGAAGCGACGAAAACAAATGGCTTTTGATGGAAAGTTTGGACAAAGACGAAACTTTCGATATGTTGAAGGAAGTGTGAATAAGAGGTGGAGAGAGAAGAGAGGATGTGGGTGGTGCGGCGACAGACGAGTTGCCGGAAATCGCTGACTTGCCAAGTGCGATGGATGTCGTTGAGCTGGCATCCCTGCCGCGGTCCACTCGCGATTAGATGGTTCGAGTCCATCGTCCGTCGCCAGGAAGCGCGACCGGACACTCCGGCAGGTTGCAACCGCTGTGAGTGACAATCTGGCCACGCCGTCAGCCAGTGAGCAAGTGCAAGTGGTCGGTCCCAGTGCAAGTGTTCGCAGCCAAATACTGTTACTATGGGCCTCGAGTGTTGCGTTCTGCCACTTTGGATTAAGTCAACTGCTCCTAAAGTCAAACTGACTGCAAAACAAAATACGAGTATTTGTTCGAATTGACTTGGCTCGTAGGTTTGGGGTTTGCAGACATGTTTATGTTCCAAACTGGGTGGATAAAGCTTACTCGGTATGCTTGAAAACCAGGGCCCCATGTTGTAGAAAAAATCTAGCTTAGATTTTCGTTTCCGTTCCACATCCTAACCAGAGAAGTCCATGATTTTTATAAAGTAAAAAATAATTTTTACTTTTTCCTCCTACTAAACAATACAGGGTCCTGTTAAGCACAAATTGACTAGAAACTGCAATCATTATCGATTGGTGATGCGCTTCGAAGCAAGTGAAAGCAGAAGATCGACCGCATCGCAGGAATTGGCCAGGCCGAGTGTGCAGCAGCTGCCATCCTACGACTCGATCTCTATTAAAAGCAGAAAGGCTACTCGTAGATGCGCAAGGTTTCAGAAAACTGACAAAATTCTACTGCTGCTGACTATTCTGGCCGTTCTACTGGGCGTGATGACTGGTATGCTCCTTCGCAAGACTAATCCTAGCCTAAAGGTTATCATGGTTTTCAAATTTTTCGGCGATCTTCTGTTTAACATGCTCAAGATGCTCATGATACCGCTGCTAGTCTCAACCCTTGTTTCAGGTAGATTTCAAAACTCTTATTCTATTACAATATATTCAGTGCGTTACTTGTCGCCCAATTCACAATTATAAGCACAGCCAACTAGTTACAATCTAATACAAACTACAATAAGGGAGCATGTAGCCCAGTGTTCGTAGTTTCAAAATTCAACAAACAGGAAAAGCTGTTCACTTTAATAATATATATAGTGAATTACTAATAATAATAATAATTGCAGATGGGCTGCGGGCAATGCCACATTATTTGATGACACTAGACACGCAGCCAGCGAGGAGGCAATTCTGCCCATTTCGCTGATTCCTGAGCACACACGCAGACAAACGCTGTACATAGGCACACACTCACACAGGTGTGTACGTCTGCCCTGACTTTCTCATCGTCAGGCAGTGTACACTCTCACTGTGCCTTGGAGGTTGGCCCTCAAGGGCCTAAATTGCACAACAAGCCCCCAAGCGTTCTCCCCGCGGCTGCGCCCCAAATGAATGTGGCCTCGCCGCAGGATTCGAGCTACCTTAGTACGAGGGCAAACGTGTTAAACGCTCTGTCACTTACCCCGAAGCTATTCCCTAGCCAGTTGTAAATAGGTGCCAGCATCTAAGAATTTGATTTGGGTTAGAAACTAGGGTGGGTGCAGGCGGTCTCTCCAGTCCACGGACTGAACACCGCTGTGCAATAGCTTGGGCGGCTGTGCCACTGGCTGAACATCTGGCTCGACGGGCATAAAACAATAAATATAAATGCTTGTTTGTGCATAACTTTACAACGCAGGCATCACTAGCCTTGCGCCATGGTCTTCAACCAAAATGACTATTATAACAGCTGTGTACTACATTGTGAGGACACTGTTAGCTGTCATTGTCGGCTTAATCCTGGTGATTTTTATCCATCCTGGCCGCCCCAATGCTATAAAAACTGAACAATCGAGTAATGAGCTGTTTGATGTTGATTCGCATTTGATAAGCTATATGGATTGGCTTCGGTGAGTTCTCAATTTTACAATTTGCTTAAACTGCGTTGCCCTATAGGAATTAGAAAGAGATTTATTGTAGAAGAGATATGAGACTTGATACGGATAGCACAATATATCAGATAGAAGAGATCCGACAGGAGACTGATAAGAAAGACGGTGTTACGTAATGCTAAATTAAGCGTAGAAATTGAAAAACATTTCAGAGACATCATTCCAGACAACATAGTGACGACCTGCTTTCAAAGGAAGAAATTGTATATCGTCACCAAAAATGAAACTTATAATGACGGCCAATCGTGGAGGCTGGTCGATAAATTCAAAAATACAAAAGTGGATGTTCCAAATGCAATTGGTTGGTATTTTGCTACCATTGTAAAATAATTTAGTTTATAAATTTCTTTCTTTTAAATTAATATATATTTTTTTCAATTACTCGCACATATTTTGAATACTTTTAATTGCGATTATAAAGTTCCAGCATCTTTGCGAATTTGTCTTTAGGTTTAGTGAGTGTCTCATTATTTTTCGGAGCCGTTCTGAGAAACATGCCGGAAAAAGGAAAAATGCTGGTGCAACTAGTCAAGGTACTGAACGATGTTGTCATCGTTATGAACAGAGCTGTCATGTGGTAAGTTTTTAATCAAGCTCACTTTTTACTAACCTAGGTGCATGCTCTAAGATGTAGTTGTTTACTTACTTGTTTACTTACTTATTTACTCAAATCGTTTACTTATCTACTTCATAGCTCACTTCATCATGGTTAGTGCTTGCTAGGTTTACGCGTTTGACTTTCGCACCTATGTCCCTGAGCTCTTGTGGCCATATTAATTTAGGGCGCAGCCATGGAGAGACGGAGAGATGGTAAAGGGGCTTGTAGCGCAATTTACGCCCATTAGGATCACTGCATGGGACTGCTTAACGTGATGTAAAAGCCAGGGCAGGTGTTAGTCAATGAGAATCTGTGCTCAGCGGAGTCAGCGAAATGCATTGGCTGTATTGCCTCTCTCTGGCTGTGAGTCTACTGCCGCCAAGTGCTGAGGCAGCGCGGCCAAAGAAAGAACACAGCGGTTCAGAAGTAATTCTGAACCGGGAGTAATTCAGGAGTAATTCAGAAAGTAAAAAACGGAGGTTTGAAAAGGCTTGGCGCACTAAGATACAAGTAGGCAGTCACGCTAACAACCCCCACCCCAGCCTAGACCCATTTGAGACAGACAGTAAACCCACCAGTTAATCAGAACGCGTCACTCGTGCTTGAAGTCTAGGCGGCATGCAACCCGCGTGCGCATTGCAGTTGTACTGACCACAGGCACCTTGCAATTATTATTGTTACTAACGCTCTTGTGGACCTGCAGGTACACGCCAGTTGGCATTTACTTTCTGATCACCGCCAAGCTGCTGGAGGACAAATACCTGATGTCCACAATGCGCAACATGGTTTTCTTTGTGATCACTGTGACATCCGGCCAACTTATTCACTCTCTAATAACGCTGAACCTCATTTACTTGGTTCTGACGAGAAAGAATTCGCTGATATTCTTCAAGGGTATGTTCCAAGCCTGGCTAACCGCTCTGAGCACTGCGTCGTCTTCAGCAACCCTGCCGGTCACATTAAAGTGTCTCGAGGGAAACCTTAAAATTCATCGGCGCATCACCCGGTTTGTGCTGCCGATTGGGGCTACAATTAATATGGACGGTACCGCATTGTACGAGGCTGTTGCATTTATCTTCATTGCTCAGATCAACAAAATGGCGCTGAACTTCAGCCAGATTATAATTACCTGGTTAGTTTGTGCTGCTTTCGAATAATTCTAATGATATATATGATTATTATTAGTACTAATACTGCTAAAAAAGACAGAGACCTTTACATATAACCTGGTAGTGCAACCAGTGGCACAGCCGCTGCTTCTAAAAGCTGAGTTCATTGCATTATCACACCACCCAAATTCAACCCTAGCTAATGCTATTACAAAAAATCTGCGACTGAAGCCATTGGGGATTAAATTTCCCTTCAGAATGATACCTTTATTTTTCTTTGACTGAGATTTGAACTCCCGGCCTCAGTAAAAAGTCAAAAGCTCTAACTGCCGTGCTTCAACCCCTTAGGGTTCCCACATAACCGTCGAGGAAAATTATGTAATGTAACTTCTTCCCATCAGTTTATTGCTTAAAAATTGCATATTCTGTTTTATACAGCTTTAGAGGGTGCTGGAATCTCTTGGAAAACCGAGACTACAATGTTTAGCCTCGGTTGTTACGAGTATAGTGTGCCACGAGTCGATCTTTCATTCGATGTGGCTATATTTGTATTGATCGACGTCTTGGGGAGGGTGGGTAGTTCCAATCCATAGCTTTGGCCATCCATAGCTTTCTAGCTAGCTTATTTTATTCCCTTGTCCGTTGGCCAGCAAACAAACAAAGTGCATTTGTGAGATAAATTTAGAACAGTTCATAGCCAACTTGCAGCATTTTAGTATATAAGACTAGCATCTGCGCCCCCAAAAAATGGTTTACCCGTAGCTTCACAGCCAACTTGCAGCAAACTTGCAACATTTCCGTTCACAAAACTTGCATCCGCGCCCCTAAAAATGGTTTACCCGCAGCTCTACAGTCACCTTTGTGGCCATGGGAGCCACTAGTGTGCCCGGCGCTAGACTAATCACCTTGGTAACCGTGCTGAATTCAGTCAATCTACCGCTTAATGACATCCCTCTCATCTTGGCTGTCGATTGGCTGCTGTAAGCTTAAATCATAAGCGGAAGAGTGAGAAAAGCATTAGAAAGGACTTTTATGCCTATTTTATGATAATTTTAGTATGTCCACGTGTCATTAACTGTAGAAAAACCACGGGGGGTAATTTAAGTACCCACCGTTTTATTCTGTACCTCTAATTATATTCAATGAATTGCCATAAAAAAACAGAATCCAGGCTCAAATTTTCCCATAGCTTTCCAAAAATAATTATATTTCTAGAGTCCTAAAATTTCTAGAAAACGTCTGCCCCTTGGTGCTTCATCTCTTAGCATCAACAATAAGACGCCTCTAAACAAACAATGCAGAGATCGCATTCGTACTTCGATCAATGTACTCGGCGACGCAGTTGGAGCCTGCATTGTGGCCCACTTGTGCAGCGAACAGGTGAAAGAGGATGCGAACCCGCTAAACTATTCGACCGACGCCGCAATCTTCAAAGCCACTGCTTCCGAAATTGAAGCTCCACCGTTAGATAATGACGATAGCACAACTTTGAACATCATTCGATGACTCTGAAATCTATTTTACAGATCGAGAACAAGCCGCAAAAGCTAAAGAAGTGACAAAGCTACTACACAAATTCTGTTCTATTGCTGGCGATGTCTTAAAAACACATATTTATTTGATACGTATAAATAAACTTGCTGATAAATATATCTTTTTGTTTAAAATACCAATGCATGTGGCTACAATTGAAAACTGCCGCATCTTCTGTGCTACTTTCGAAACTTATACATTTTTGGATTGAGGGGTCCAGTGGAGGTTTGGAGTGGTCCTATTGGCGTCAGGCTAGCCAGTCCCACTCGTCCCATAGGCCACGGACATAATTGTCGTGCCTACCCCAAGCTGTGCTCGAAACCGGCGAAAAGTCTAAGGGAGTAAGGGAGCGCTGCGGATTGCCTGGAATCGGGCAAGACAGGGCCTCAACAGCCTATTGTCGTCAGTAGTGCGGTGCGCAACTGACTCCTAGCTTTGGTAGCGGTGGTCGAATCGGTCTAGGCCCTTGTTACAGAACTGAGGAATGGCTATCGGCAAAGCGCGGATAGATGATCTAGGGTAGCGCCACCACCCAGTGCGTCTACGTGGCCACCGCAGACATATGGGATCGAGTCCCCGGAGTACGCAGCTCCTAGTTTATCACACAGATCTGGACAAGCCGAAAATCGGGCATTGCTGCAACTTCCGTTTTAGACTGGGGCGAGGCCCCAGATTGGGTCGAGACACGCCTCACAACGGGATTCCTGCATTTGCGCTACAGGGGTCTAGAAATGTGGTACTAAGAACTCGAACGAGAATCCGTTGCCAGACAGTTACCTTGCATAATCACTCAGCCAATTG
Source organism: Macrostomum hystrix (assembly GCA_950097015.1). Lineage (NCBI taxonomy): Eukaryota > Metazoa > Platyhelminthes > Macrostomidae > Macrostomum > Macrostomum hystrix. The sequence goes on along the minus strand of CATNEN010000011.1, from coordinate 637,692 downwards.
TTCTGCTTAATCTCTCCAAACTCTGATCTCCTCAGCTCACACAGATTCGGATTTGTTAGTTACCTAATGTGTAGGCCGCAGTCTAATGTATTTACTGTGCCTGATGTGTTACTAAGTAGAATTTTCGAATTAAAATTTCATGTTAAGAATCTATTCTAAATCATATCGAACCATCGTATGATTCTCGCTGCAACTAGAATAAAATAGCAATCCAAATCCCTTGATACCTTCTGCATGGCAGAGAGACTGCGACTTAGAGTTGACGAAGCTTTACAGCGATTTATTTATTGACTCACGAGTTAAATAGCAATCAGTGCCAAGGTGTAAAAGTGAGAGAGAAAGGCATGCACGCGGTTGATGTACATTAGACACACAGAGAAGTGAACGCATATGTACGATGCATTGCCACACACTACAATCCTCCCACGCAAAGAAAAGAGAAGAATCGAAGGAAAAAAATAAATTCAAAAAGAATAAAACGCAGCAAGTGATTGGTGCAACTTAAGCAATATTAAGACAGTCCATGAATGGGTTCAGCGCAGCCATTCAATCAAAGGTTCAACCCGGCACATATCGATCAACCGGCATCCGCCTCCGCACCGGGTAGCGCCTCTGGGGCAGCTCGTCCGCAGCGTCTCCGCCGCCGTGCAGTTCGTGCGCGAAGGGCGGCTGCTCGAAACGCTCGACGTCGGGTGCCGGCAGGAACAGCGGCCGAAGGCGGTTTACGTTCACTCTGCGCGTCTTGCCATTCTTGCCGATCTCGACCACCAGATTGCGCTGGGACAGCACCCGCCAGCCGGGGTCCCAGTACGGCGCCAGCTTGGAGCCCCTCAGCTCGATGCGCAGCAGCACCTCGTCGCCCTGGCCGAATCTGCGCAGCTGCCCGGCTGACCTGTTGTAGTCGCTCTGCTGCTCGCCAGCCGCCTGCACCATAGCATGGAGTAGATTAGCAATCCAAATCCCTTGGTACCTTCTGCATGGAGTAGATTAGCAATCCAAGTCCCTTGATACCTTCTGCATGGAGTAGATTAGCAATTCAAATCCCTTGATACCTTCTGCATGGAGTAGATTAGCAATTAAAATCCCTTGATACCTTCTGTATGGAGTAGATTAGCAATCCAAGTCCCTTGATACCTTCTGTATGGAGTAGATTAGCAATCTAAATCCCTTGATACCTTCTGCATGAAGTAGATTAGCAATCCAAATCCCTTGATACCTTCTGCATGGAGTAGATTAGCAATCCTAGTCCCTTGATACCTTCTGTATGGAGTAGATTAGCAATCCTAGTCCCTTGATACCTTCTGCATGGAGTAGATTAGCAATCCAAGTCCCTTGATACCTTCTGCATGGAGTAGATTAGCAATCCAAATCCCTTGATACCTTCTGTATGGAGTAGATTAGCAATCCAAGTCCCTTGATACCTTCTGCATGGAGTAGATTAGCAATCCAAGTCCCTTGATACCTTCTGTATGGAGTAGATTAGCAATCCTAGTCCCTTGATACCTTCTGCATGGAGTAGATTAGCAATTAAAATCCCTTGATACCTTCTGCATGGAGTAGATTAGCAATTAAAATCCCTTGATACCTTCTGTATGGAGTAGATTAGCAATCCAAGTCCCTTGATACCTTCTGTATGGAGTAGATTAGCAATCTAAATCCCTTGATACCTTCTGCATGAAGTAGATTAGCAATCCAAATCCCTTGATACCTTCTGCATGGAGTAGATTAGCAATCCTAGTCCCTTGATACCTTCTGTATGGAGTAGATTAGCAATCCTAGTCCCTTGATACCTTCTGCATGGAGTAGATTAGCAATCCAAGTCCCTTGATACCTTCTGCATGGAGTAGATTAGCAATCCAAATCCCTTGATACCTTCTGCATGGAGTAGATTAGCAATCCAAGTCCCTTGATACCTTCTGTATGGAGTAGATTAGCAATCCTAGTCCCTTGATACCTTCTGCATGGAGTAGATTAGCAATTAAAATCCCTTGATACCTTCTGCATGGAGTAGATTAGCAATCCAAATCCCTTGATACCTTCTGCATGGAGTAGATTAGCAATCCAAGTCCCTTGATACCTTCTGTATGGAGTAGATTAGCATTTCAAATCCCTTGATACCTTCTGCATGGAGTAGATTAGCATTTCAAATCCCTTGATACCTTCTGCATGGAGTAGATTAGCAATCCAAATCCCTTGATACCTTCTGCATGGAGTAGATTAGCAATCCAAATCCCTTGATACCTTCTGTATGGAGTAGATTAGTAATCCAAGTCCCTTGATACCTTCTGCATGGAGTAGATTAGCAATCCAAGTCCATTGATACCTTCTGCATGAAGTAGATTAGCAATCCAAATCCCTTGATACCTTCTGCATGGAGTAGATTAGCAATTCAAATCCCTTGATACCTTCTGCATGGAGTAGATTAGCAATTAAAATCCCTTGATACCTTCTGTATGGAGTAGATTAGCAATCCAAGTCCCTTGATACCTTCTGTATGGAGTAGATTAGCAATCTAAATCCCTTGATACCTTCTGCATGAAGTAGATTAGCAATCCAAATCCCTTGATACCTTCTGCATGGAGTAGATTAGCAATCCAAGTCCATTGATACCTTCTGCATGGAGTAGATTAGCAATCCTAGTCCCTTGATACCTTCTGTATGGAGTAGATTAGCAATCCTAGTCCCTTGATACCTTCTGCATGGAGTAGATTAGCAATCCAAATCCCTTGATACCTTCTGCATGGAGTAGATTAGCAATCCAAATCCCTTGATACCTTCTGCATGGAGTAGATTAGCAATCCAAGTCCCTTGATACCTTCTGCATGGAGTAGATTAGCAATCCAAATCCCTTGATACCTTCTGCATGGAGTAGATTAGCAATCCAAATCCCTTGATACCTTCTGCATGGAGTAGATTAGCAATCCAAATCCCTTGATACCTTCTGCATGGAGTAGATTAGCAATTCAAATCCCTTGATACCTTCTGCATGGAGTAGATTAGCAATCCAAATCCCTTGATACCTTCTGCATGGAGTAGATTAGCAATCCAAGTCCCTTGATACCTTCTGCATGGAGTAGATTAGCAATCCAAATCCCTTGATACCTTCTGCATGGAGTAGATTAGCATTTCAAATCCCTTGATACCTTCTGCATGGAGTAGATTAGCAATCCAAATCCCTTGATACCTTCTGCATGGAGTAGATTAGCAATCCAAATCCCTTGATACCTTCTGTATGGAGTAGATTAGTAATCCAAGTCCCTTGATACCTTCTGCATGGAGTAGATTAGCAATCCAAGTCCATTGATACCTTCTGCATGAAGTAGATTAGCAATCCAAATCCCTTGATACCTTCTGCATGGAGTAGATTAGCAATTCAAATCCCTTGATACCTTCTGCATGGAGTAGATTAGCAATTAAAATCCCTTGATACCTTCTGTATGGAGTAGATTAGCAATCCAAGTCCCTTGATACCTTCTGCATGAAGTAGATTAGCAATTCAAATCCCTCGATACCTTCTGTATGGAGTAGATTAGCAATTCAAATCCCTTGAGGTCTACTGCATGGCACAGATAATATATAATATATAGTTATAGTTAAACATACTATACAACCAAACATAATATATATATTATAGTTATATATTATCTGTGCTGCATAGAGCGGATTAGCAATAAAAATCCATTGGTTCTTTCTGCATGGAGTGAATTACCGATCCATATCCCTTGATGCTTACAATATAGAGTAGACTAAGAATAAATAAACTTACAACTTATAATATAATTTGATTCTCACTGAAGTGCCCCATTTCAGAAATATTTTCCCAGATGGTTTACTTCAAGAAGAATTTCGCAAAAAAAAGTTCTGTAATATACAGCGAAGGCACCAATGGCTTAGTGCAGAACAAGATTAGATATGATGAAGAGATGAGCTTGCTTGGTAAGTTTAATGTCCAGATCAAAGAGGCGGAGGCGAGAAAAGTGGCGGTACGAACATGGCGACGCAGGCCCTAAAGCGATTAAGCATTAAGCAGTGTATTTTTAGACGAAGAAATAAAACGACCGGAGGTAAAAGCAAAAAGAAGAAAGAAAAATTTTGACAATTGAGCAGCAGCGACACCCTCTCACGCTGAGAGAGTTGTCAAATAAAACTACGTGGTAGGCACGTGCCCCGGGAATTAGGGGTGGTGGTGATAGTGCACACGCTCAGTACGTAAAACACGCAAGGTAGCGCAAACTAGGATGTACAGCTAGGTGAGCAGAGTGACTGGTAAAGAGAAGGTAGCGAGGCGGATTCCTCAAACATTAAAAGCGGTTAAAGCCGCAAGCTTTACCCGCCTATTAATGTCCAGATCAAAGAGGCGGAGGCGAGAAAAGTGGCGGTACGAACATGGCGACGCAGGCCCAAGGCCAAAAAAAAAAGTTAAAAGCGGTGAGGGGATGGGTGGCAGCTGATGATGTGGGCAGATGCTGCGTCTACCGCACGCCGGCGCCCCTCATCACCCGGTTTGATGTAGCGGAACACGGAGTCGCTGCGCCTGTCTCCCAAAGCCATAACTTCTTGCACTGATGCTCCTGAGCTGGCGAAAAATGTCGCTCCGCCTCTGCGCAATGAGTGCCCGGAGATTGTTGTCGGGTCGAGGCCAGCCGCTGTCGCCGCTTTAAATAGTTGTCTGGTAAATTGCGATCGACATACCGGGACCCGTCGTTGGCCCGATCGAAAGGCAAACAGGATCGAGTCGAGTCCGTTTTCCGCGAGATTATTGAGCTTGAGGTGAAGGAGGACCGCGTTGAACGGGCAGAGCGGATGACGAGACCCATTCGCGGTGGGCAATCGTGGCAGCCAGACCATGTGCTCACGCTGAGCGAACTGGATGGTCTTGCTGTGACGGATTCGCAGCTCGATGCCGCTGTTGCACAGCTGCAGGTCTTTCAGCCGCACCGCCCTGGCTGAAGACTGCGGGCTCCGGGCGGCTGATTCAGAAGAGAGGCACAGATTGTCCGCACGCAGCAGACCCCAGAAGCCGACCAGCAGACAGCACCAGAAGGCCGCGCCGCGGCAGGATGTTGTGTCGATGTGTGACCTGAGCTGCAGCAGCATGGCGGGGGTCAGACCGGCTTTTTGTCTCGCATGGGCGCCGCGCTGCCGCTTGACGCCTTGAAGGGCAAGGCGCACTAGAGGGTGGGCAGTCGGGTCGGCCCTCCCAGCCAGCTTGTAGAGCCACGACACCGCGTGCAGGTAGGCGGGGAAGCTGGCGAATGAGGTCAGGTGCTTGAGGTGTAGGTGTGATACGTAGAGTGACACCGTCGGTCCATCGGCCTCTAGAGGGTGCACGCTGATGTCGGTGCAGAAGCGCTCCCAGCAGGCTAGCTGGGACCGTAGTGCTCGTCTCGTATTCGGTGCCAGAGCTTGGTTGAGCAGCCGGTCTCGTTCCGTCCTTAGGGGCTCCGCTGCAGCCGCTGAACCTGTGAAAGGAGAGATTGACAGGAAGCAGCAGACAGGGCGTGCGATGCGATAACAGAAGGGTCGATGTAGATTGTGCCATAGTAGCGAAATAAAAAGTTAATGAGTCCATGCTTGTGGTTCTGACGAGAAGCTGGGTCACTAAAAATTTGATAACGGCCAGGGACATGAAACACCTCGAAGTGAATGCGGTGCTTTAGCGCGAGTAAAACAGCCGTGCGCATCAGCGCTTGAACCACCGGCGGCTTGGCAGAGCCCTTGCGCAGCATCCCGGCAACGGATGAGTTGTCGGTGTAAAAGACAACGTGGCAGTTAGCTAGGCGCTCCTTGAATAGGATAATAAAAATCAAAGGCATCACACACTCCAGGTAGTTGATGTGCAGACCGTACAAAGCACTGTTGAAGTCAGCTAACCAATTCACGTAAATCCAGTCGGTATTAGCTCCATCAGAAATGACCGCAGCACCACCTGCCAGACATGCGTCTGTTTCAACCACCAGCCGGTTCGAGAAGGCCGGCCACAATTCAATTCCATGCATCCAGTTTGTCGCTGATCGCCAGAAACGCAGTTGCTCACCAAGTTGACCTTCGATGCGCATCTTGTGGTGAGGCAAATCTAGGCTGTTGGTCAGGTTGATGAGGCCCCGAAGTAACGATCTACCAGCGCGGGCGACCTCGCAAAACCAACCGATTTTTCCGCAAAGCTTTTGCAGTTGCTTTTTGCTGAGTCGCTTGCTGGCAGCTGCGGCGTCCAGCAAACTCTGCAAAGATTCGAGTTTCTCCTGCGGGAGAGTCAGGCGGCCTGCAGCCGTATCGATGTGGATGCCGAGAAAGACCATGGACTTGCTGGGTGGAGATAGCTTCTCCCAGTTAATTGCAAAGCCCAGGCGGCGCAGCAGATTCAGGAGTGTGCTATAGGCTTCCTGGCAGGCTTCCCGTGTGTTCGCGGCAACGGCAAAGTCATCGAGATAATTGCAGATAACTAGGTGACCTCGCCGAACCATCATGCGCTTGACAGCTTCCGACAGCCGGTGGAATATGTTGACGCTAGCAGCAAACCCGAAGCCGAGGCACGTGTCGACGAGGTACCTGGGCTTACTCTCGCCGCTGAAGGTCCACCGGAGTCCTGTGATTGAGTAGGCCGTAGAGCTTACAGGACAGGAGCGGTAGGCTTTGGCCAGATCGATTTTTGCCATAAACCAACCCAGCTTCAGTTTCTTAGTAAACGCGCTGACTGTCGAAAAGCGAAGCTTTTTGTCCTGCTTGAAATACTCATTGATGCTTCGGCCCCGAGGCAGGCTGGCGTCGTGGATCAGCCGAAGGCCACCAGAGGACTTGGCCACAGCTCCCAGGGGGCTGATGATGTGCGGCTTATCTTTCACTAGCATGTATCTGCTGTTCTTTAGCTCGTTCAGGATAAGCTCCTCAACTTGATCACGATTCTCAGGACAGGTAGCGGATCTGTGGTTTTCTTCGCTAGCTGCGAGGATGTTGCCCTGGTTGGTGATTTCGAAACCTTTTCTTATACCATTCAAGATGAACTCAGCGTCAGGGTCCAACTGCAACTCTTCTTCCCAAACAGATAACGCATTGTGCAGCCCGGAGCAAGAAAGCGCGGCTTCGGACATTACTTGAGGGTTTAAAAGACTAAAACTAGGGAGCTGGGCCAGCTCGCTGACGGTCTCCTTGCTAGGGGGCCGCTGGCTGGCCTCCGTGCTCAGTTTTTTGAAGCTTCTGTGCCCGGCTCGTGCGCGCAGGCCGGGTGGTTGCCCTTGCAGATTTTACAAATGTGTTGGAAGTGACAGGCTTTGCGAAAGCATTTGTTGGCGTTGAAATTGTTGCAGACGGGACGGTTTGCTGCATACTGCAAAAACTTGGGCTTTTGGAAGCGAGTGTCGCTGGCGCTGTCTGGGGCTAGCAGGTGCCTGGCGAACAGCTGAAAAGACTCGGTGGCCCACGGCAGGTCGCTGTTGTGCTGATTGATGCGGTAACTCTCGTCAAAGCGCATAATTTTGGCCGTTCCAAAACCAGCCTCTGCCAGTTCACCAATCTGGACATTGTACTTCAGGTACTGTCGCAGTTCGGATACATCGGGCTGCCCATCTGCACCAGTTCGCACCAGCTGTCCTCTGCTTAGCATACAGTCCAGCACCTTGGCGTTACCGACAATCCATTGCGCCAGACTGACGTTTTCAGGGCTAACTGCCTTGTTGCCTTTAAATACCAAGTCACCTGAGCGGCTATGCACCACTGTGTTCTCACCTGAGCCTTCCCTGCAGAGGAAATCGGTGACTAACAGAGGTTTACTTAGCCGGGGTTCCCGGGCCTTCGCGCTTTCCCCTGTGTCTTGCGACAGCAAGGTGCTAAGAACTGATCGCCACTCACCCCGGTCATTTCCGGCTGGCTGCGGCGCGGCTGTGCGGGACTCGAGCTCAGAACGCAGGGCAGCTTCCTCCCGCCTCAGCTGAAGCAGTCGGATGCGCTGCTGCGCCGCCCGAATCTCCACCTCGACGTCCTCATCACCAGGTCCAGCAGCTGCAGCGAGCCCCGTCCTGCTGGTGTCGATCTGCTCTGTCGTCGACCCTCCGCTAGCAGCTGTCTCGAGCAGCTGGTCAACTCGGGCTTGGAAGCTTTGGTCGGTTGCCGTGGTGGTGTCCTTCTGCCGTGCCAGAATCTTCATTATCTTGTCGCCTCTGGTACCTGATGCACTTTCCTCTACGCTGCAGCCGAGCGATTCTAGGTGCTCAGATAATTGGCGCGAAGTCATTGATAAAAAGTGATCCATTCCAAAATTTTGACAATTGAGCAGCAGCGACACCCTCTCACGCTGAGAGAGTTGTCAAATAAAACTACGTGGTAGGCACGTGCCCCGGGAATTAGGGGTGGTGGTGATAGTGCACACGCTCAGTACGTAAAACACGCAAGGTAGCGCAAACTAGGATGTACAGCTAGGTGAGCAGAGTGACTGGTAAAGAGAAGGTAGCGAGGCGGATTGCTCAAACATTAAAAGCGGTTAAAGCCGCAAGCTTTACCCGCCTATTTAATATCTATCGCAGGCAGATAATTGGTTGGGCCAATGCACGCGGTTCTAGGCACAGCTAGCATACATTCCGAGCACACATGTTAGATTGGAATATTACACATATGTGCTCAGTTTCATAATTGGCCTGTCACTAAGGCGCAACCCAACCCCAAATTCAGCTTGCGTCAGTTTCTCAATATTCTTCGGTTCGGTGATTAAACGCTTGTCAAATCAGACGCGAGACCTGATTGACCTGACGGTTGCCATCAACGACACTTGCTGCATGATAGTGCGGGTCATAACTTGGTGAATCCTCGGTGCAATCTGATGACCAAAAAAGCAACTGACCCTATCTCTAACTGACCCAATCTCGAACTGATACATAACCAACCCAAACAACAACTGACGCAAGCGTATAAGTCGTGGAAAATCCATTTCAAACTTATCTTATTTTAATGCAACGTTTTCAAGGGTTGTCATTTAAACTTTGATGTAACCTCTCACCTCACTAAACCAAGGTACGCACCGGTTGGGGTGTTCTCGTTACTGATGAGAACGTTTCTGATATTGGGCACGGTACCATTTGATGAAGTCTTTCAACAACTTGGCTACTTCTTACTGACTGTGTTAGTTGGCTTAACGGGGTCATTAATGAACCCCATTACGCACGCAGTCCGTTTCTCTTTCGGCGGTCATTAATGAACCCTGAACCTGATACCTGGTACCAGGTACCAGGTACCAGGTACCAGATACCAGGTACCTGAAAGTACCTGAACCCCATTAATGACCGCCGAAAGAGCAACGGACTGCGTGCCATGCATAAAAGTTTTGCTGTCAATAATGAGGTGTCCTTGAAACATTTTATCATTTGCAAATGACAATAGAGACCGGCTATTTCGGGTATCAATGTTATACTATAGCATGGTTTCCGAGGCGCGAAGCGCCTCGAGGCCATAGACATTAAAGACCGAGGAAACCGTGCTATAGGGTTATTGTATAGTACGATAATAGTTTTCCTATCTATTTTAAAGATTTCTCTAAAAATGGATCAGTCCGAGGACGCGAAAGACCGCCTGACTGGGGAAACACCCATTAAAGACCGGTGTCTATATTTCTTATGTCTATGGCCGAATATAGTGAGTTAAACTCTGGATCTTCTGGATCGAAATCACTTAACCTGATGGAAGGAGATAGATCCTACCACAGAATACAATTGCTTAAACTGCTGCTCATTCTGCTGTTTCTTAACTGTTCATCGCTACAGCTACAAATATACAATCGGGCCTCTCTGTCCATAAAAAGTTCCAACTTGAATAGACATACAAAAGGGTGACTACTTCTCAAATTTTACACCTTTTTGCACTCAAATTCGTCATTTCTGCAATCAAGTTCAATAAAACTGCATTCATATTCGGACAAACTCTATGGCTATACTTGTGAACTGCAAGCAAATACGGCAAACTGCATTCAAGTTCGGCAAAATGCAGTCAAATTCGGCAAAATGCATTCAAAGTCGCAAAATGCATTCGAATTCGGCAAAATGCATTCGAATTCGGCAAAATGCATTCAAAGTCGGCAAAATGCATTCGAATTCGGCAAAATGCATTCAAAGTCGGCAAAATGCATTCGAATTCGGCAAAATGCATTCAAAGTCGGCAAAATGCATTCAAATTCGGCAAAATGCATTCAAAGTCAGCAAAATGCATTCAAATTCGGCAAAATGCAGTCAAATTCGGCACCAGCTCAACCAGATACAAAAATATCTATGGCACAAGCCCATCATATTGATCCAACTGCATTCAAATTCGCCAAACTGCAAGCCAATTCGGCAGCAGAAGTATGAGAAAAGGAATGGGTGTATTGTGCTGTGCCTAAGTACTGAATAAACCATTTTCTAATGACAGAGACAGTAACAGTGCATATGTGAAACAATGAAAAGTACTTAAATAGGCCAATAAGAACCACAAACAAGATTTAAACCGGACAATTCGAAACATTTTGGTGAGCAATTCAAAAAAGTTCGAACAATGCGAAAATAATGGTCATTTGCCAGTTTCAGCAACTAGTCACCGAGAATTTCCTGCCGAGCAAGGCAGCGAGGCACGAATGAAAAGCAGTGATTGTACCACGCATTGCAGTTTGCTGGTGTAACGGTCATGACGGTGTTATCAGCGAATCGGCGCAGCTCGTCAAACCTAAATTGCACGAGACTTCTTCCGGCGCGGGCCTCTGCGGTCGGGTTGATGAAACTATCCGCATTGGCAGCGATCTCTTGCTTGATTGCTGCCTTCCAGCCGAAGATCGCGCTCTCAACCGGAGTCAGAAATGGGCTGTATTTTGGTAGCCTGCGAAATTCAATTGCGCCAACAGATTCCTGCAGTTCGGCGTCATTATGACTGGATACATTATCGAAAATTATGTAGGCTGGATGCTGGATCTGAGCATGCTCCAGGTTTCCCATGGTTATCTGCAGGAACTCAGCAAAATGCTCTTTCGTCATGCCCCTGTTGTAGCATTGGTAATGCACGACGCCGATTTGCGGCGACATTGCCATGCACACCGTCAGTCGGGGTCCTCGCTGGCCTCCTATCACGCGATAAGCACGAACTCCACGCTGCGCTCTCCCTTGTGATCGCCGATTCCACGTGTCGAAACCGAACTCATCGATAAATATCTTCGGCTGGTTGACGACGTCGGCAGAGCACCACCATGTGGCGTAGGCAAAGCGTTCCTCCATAACTTCTGGAGAATTGCGGGCAGCAGGACAGTCGCGTACCAATTTGACTGTGTACAGCATTCCATCAAGGTGTCGGCTTAGCGTGGATTCATCTACCAGCGGCTTGTCTGGAAAGCGAGCTCGAATGCGTTGATTGATTCAAGTGAGTTCAGGTCAAGCACTTCACGGCAGAAATCTTCCATTTCCTCGTCAAACTTCTTGACTCGTCGGCCTCCCTGTGGACGCTTCTCACCACGCCCAGACTGCACGATGGAGTACGCCGTCGATCTTGATATTCCTAGCTGTCTTGCCAGAGTCTGGTAGTCCTCACCTGTCTGATGAGCTGCAAGCAGGCGATGCCTGTCATCATTCGAGATTCGCTTGTAGTTTTGGGCTGCCATGATTGATGCTGGTGTTGCATGGAGTAAGGAAAAGGGGGTGTTTTTACGAGATTAACACGTAACTTCCCTTTCCCGTGTCCTTTCAGTGGCTGCTGATTGCCATAGACAAAATGATTCTAAATGAGAATCTAAATGTCTAGGGTTTTAAACTTTTCTCGGGTAAAAACAAGCTCAGCCATATTAGCAACTCCACCCCATTCCTTCTCTCATACTTCTGCTGCCGAATTTGCTTGCAGTTTGGCGAATTTGAATGCAGTTAGATCAATATTATGGACTTGTGCCATAGATATTTTTGTATCTGGTTGAGCTGGTGCCGAATTTGAATGCAGTTTGCCCAATTTGAATGCAGTTTGCCGAATTCGAATGCATTTTGCCGACTTTGAATGCATTTTGCCGAATTTGAATGCAGTTTGCCGTATTTGCTTGCAGTTCACAAGTATAGCCATAGAGTTTGTCCGAATATGAATGCAGTTTTATTGAACTTGATTTCAGAAATGACGAATTTGAGTGCAAAAAGGTGTAGTACTACTTAACTCTTCTTCACCTCAGGAGTAGTGTCTATGGCTTTATATTTCGGCTTTAGATTTGGAAGCTGATTGAGCATTCTGGTTTATTCTGTGGATCCTACCCTAGCGGTCAGCTACATATTGAATACGGAGACATATTTGGACTGACGAAGGACGAGATAGCCGCACGCATGGAAGCTGACAACGCTCTATTTGCTCTAGAAATGGACGCAGATAGAATAAAAGAGATGGCGGCTGCATTCGCTGCGAGAATTGATGATAATACGCTTGCCGAACTGCTAGATGCAAAAGAGCCTCGAAACGAAGATATCGAGGCTCTAATACAAGATCTTGATTTGGTTGAGAAAAAACTGAACCACCAAGTGCGAGTCACCAAGAAAAATGGGCTCTGGAAAAATTTTATTCGACCATGGAGTCCCTTCAACTTGAAGTCGACATTAAGACCTGCGCAGAGGAGCGATTGGCGGCCTGTATCCGGATTGCGTATGGAACTATCAAGCGCTCTGACGGTGGGTACTATGCACCTGCTACTTTGCGCTGTTTCCGGGCCGGTTTGTATCGCTGGCTGCTTCGGGTGCGTGGAGTGGATATCATATCTAACCAGCTGTTCAAAAAAGCGAACAATATGTTAAAAGCTGCTGCTAAACTGTTTCTGGAGAACGGCGGAGAAGTAAAGAGATTCAGCTCCATAGAAGACAATGATCTAGCTAAGCTTCGAAAGTATTTCGATCGGAGCACTCCAGCAAAGTTACAGCATGAGTTCTATTACAATATGATGACTCATTTTGGGCTGCGTGCGAGAGAGTGGTTTCGACGCCTAACAGTTGAGTCGTTCGAAGAGATCATCACTGCATCTGGGCAAGAGGCTATCAAGTTGCGGCCGATGGCTACAAAGACTGATGGAGGACACTTGGAAAATGCAGCAAAAAATACTAAACAGGTGCTGATGGTTTCTACCGGCTTACCTGACTGCCCTGTGGGCTGCTTCAAAGACTACATGGAAAGGATCGCGAATGCTAAGAACCGAGAAGGTGTCGTGAACAGCATCGTCTTCATTCGGCCGAGGGCTAAGCTTAACGCAGACTCGTGGTATTTTGCCAAGCAGCCAGTTGGACACAATACGCTGGGATCAATGATGCAGACAATATCTGAGAAGGCTGGACTGTCTAGAAAGTATGCGCCTCATTGCATCAGAGCAACGGTCGTGACTGAGCTGCACAACGCCAGTTTTTCGCTGGAAGACATCGGCCATGTGACGGGACATCGTTCGGTTGTGTCAACCCAGCGGTACATAAGATACTCAAAGAAGAAGGAGTCCCAATTGGCATGCGTTTCGGATGCATTAAGTCAGGCTGGGTGTGAAAATAAAGTAAGTTTAGCTTCAACCACCAATCTGTCAACTTGCAGTTCTAGTTCTAGTGGCGGCTTCAGTGGCACGTTCACCGGCTGCACATTCAACATTTATCATAGGTGACATATTGATATTTTGCATGACATTTACGGAAAATAACCTGTTTTACTTGTTAGAAATAATGTAATTTGTTTAGTTGTTTATTGTTCTAAATACAACTCTGTTTTCAATATTTTAGCTTAACGACCATAGACATTTAGACTTTAACCTATTTTTTGGATTTCCCTAGGGAAATCCCAGGGACGCGAAAGACCGCTTTTATCGTACTACAATGTCTGTGACCTCGGGCGCTATCCTCAATAGCCGATCTTTATATTTACATTTAGCAGCGCCAATAGGTGACGCTGCTGAACGATTAGGCCATAGACTACGATCGCTGGAACAGAATCAGTCTGGAGTCGGTGTAGGATTGGTAGAAGCGACGAAAACAAATGGCTTTTGATGGAAAGTTTGGACAAAAACGAAACTTTCGATCATGTTGAAGGACGTGTGAATAAGAGGTGGAGAGAGAAGAGAGGATGTGGGTGGTGCGGCGACAGACGAGTTGCCGGAAATCGCTGACTTGCCAAGTGCGATGGATATCGTTGAGCTGGCATCCCTGCCGCGGTCCACTCGCGATTAGATGGTTCGAGTCCATCGTCCGTCGCCAGGAAGCGCGACCGGACACTCCGGCAGGTTGCAACCGCTGTGAGTGACAATCTGGCCACGCCGTCAGCCAGTGAGCAAGTGCAAGTGTTCGCAGCCAAATACTGTTACTATGGGCCTCGAGTGTTGCGTTCTGCCACTTTGGATTAAGTCAACTGCTCCTAAAGTCAAACTGACTGCAAAATGCTATACGAGTATTTGTTCGAATTGACTTGGCTCGTAGGTTTGGGGTTTGCAGACATGTTTATGTTCCAAACTGGGTGGATAAAGCTTACTCGGTATGCTTGAAAACCAGGGCCCCATGTTGTAGAAGAAATCTAGCTTAGATTTTCGTTTCCGTTCCACATCCTAACTAGAGAAGTCCATGATTTTTATAAAGTAAAAAATATTTCTTACTTTTTCCTCCTACTAAACAATACAGGGTCCTGTTAAGCACAAATTGACTAGAAACTGCAATCATTATCGATTGGTGATGCGCTTCGAAGCAAGTGAAAGCAGAAGATCGACCGCATCGCAGGAATTGGCCAGGCCGAGTGTGCAGCAGCTGCCATCCTACGACTCGATCTCTATTAAAAGCAGAAAGGCTACTCGTAGATGCACAAGGTTTCAGAAAACTGACAAAAATATGCTGCTGCTGACTATTCTGGCCGTTCTACTGGGCGTGATGACTGGTATGCTCCTTCGCAAGACTAATCCTAGCCTAAAGGTTATCATGGTTTTCAATTTTTTCGGCGACCTGATGTTAAGAATGCTCAAGATGCTCATGATACCGCTGCTAGTCTCAACCCTTGTTTCAGGTAGATTTCAAAACTCTTATTCTATTACAATATATTCAGTGCGTTACTTGTCGCCCAATTCACAATTATAAGCACAGCCAACTAGTTACAATCTAATACAAACTACAATAAGGGAGCATGTAGCCCAGTGTTCGTAGTTTCAAAATTCAACAAACAGGAAAAGCTGTTCACTTTAATAATATATATAGTGAATTACTAATAAAAATAATAATTGCAGATGGGCTGCGGGCAATGCCACATTATTTGATGACACTAGACACGCAGCCAGCGAGGAGGCAATTCTGCCCATTTCGCTGATTCCTGAGCACACACGCAGACAAACGCTGTACATAGGCACACACTCACACAGGTGTGTACGTCTGCCCTGACTTTCTCATCGTCAGGCAGTGTACACTCTCACTGTGCCTTGGAGGTTGGCCCTCAAGGGCGTAAATTGCACAACAAGCCCCCAAGCGTTCTCCCCGCGGCTGCGCCCCAAATGAATGTGGCCTCGCCGCGGGATTCGAGCTACCTTAGTACGAAGGCAAACGTGTTAAACGCTCTGTCACTTACCCCGAAGCTATTCCCTAGCCAGTTGTAAATAGGTGCCAGCATCTAAGAATCCGATTTGGGTTAGAAACTAGGGTGGGTGCAGGCGGTCTCTCCAGTCCACGGACTGAACACCGCTGTGCAATAGCTTGGGCGGCTGTGCCACTGGCTGAACATCTGGCTCGACGGGCATAAAACAATAAATATAAATGCTTGTTTGTGCATAACTTTACAACGCAGGCATCACTAGCCTTGCCCCAGGCTCTTCAACCAAAATGACTATTATAACAGCTGTGTACTACATTGTGAGGACACTGTTAGCTGTCATTGTCGGCTTAATCCTGGTGATTTTTATCCATCCTGGCAGCCCCAATGCTATAAAAACTGAACAATCGAGTAATGAGCTGTTTGATGTTGATTCGCATTTGATAAGCTATGTGGATTGGCTTCGGTGAGTTCTCAATTTTACAATTTGCTTAAACTGCGTTGCCCTATAGGAATTAGAAAGAGATTTATTGTAGAAGAGATATGAGACTTGATACGGATAGCACAATATATCAGATAGAAGAGATCCGACAGGAGACTGATAAGAAAGACGGTGTTACGTAATGCTAAATTAAGCGTAGAAATTGAAAAACATTTCAGAAACATCATTCCAGACAACATAGTGACGACCTGCTTTCAACAGAAGAAAATGAATATCCACTACACCACAAATGAAACTTATAATGACGGCAAATCGTGGAGGCTGGTCAATAAATTCAAAAAGACAAAAGTGGATGTTCCAAATGCAATTGGTTGGTATTTTGCTACCATTGTAAAATAATTTAGTTTATAAATTTCTTTCTTTTAAATTAATATATATTTTTTTCAATTACTCGCACATATTTTGAATACTTTTAATTGCGATTATAAAGTTCCAGCATCTTTGCGAATTTGTCTTTAGGTTTAGTGAGTGTCTCATTATTTTTCGGAGCCGTTCTGAGAAACATGCCGGAAAAAGGAAAAATGCTGGTGCAACTAGTCAAGGTACTGAACGATGTTGTCATCGTTATGAACAGAGCTGTCATGTGGTAAGTTTTTAATCAAGCTCACTTTTTACTAACCTAGGTGCATGCTCTAAGATGTAGTTGTTTACTTACTTGTTTACTTACTTATTTACTCAAATCGTTTACTTATCTACTTCATAGCTCACTTCATCATGGTTAGTGCTTGCTAGGTTTGCGCGTTTGACTTTCGCACCTATGTCCCTGAGCTCTTGTGGCCATATTAATTTAGGGCGCAGCCATGGAGAGATGGAGAGATGGTAAAGGGGCTTGTAGCGCAATTTACGCCCATTAGGATCACTGCATGGGACTGCTTAACGTGATGTAAAAGCCAGGGCAGGTGTTAGTCAATGAGAATCTGTGCTCAGCGGAGTCAGCGAAATGCATTGGCTGTATTGCCTCTCTCTGGCTGTGAGTCTACTGCCGCCAAGTGCTGAGGCAGCGCGGCCAAAGAAAGAACACAGCGGTTCAGAAGTAATTCTGAACCGGGAGTAATTCAGGAGTAATTCAGAAAGTAAAAAACGGAGGTTTGAAAAGGCTTGGCGCACTAAGATACAAGTAGGCAGTCACGCTAACAACCCCCACCCCAGCCTAGACCCATTTGAGACAGACAGTAAACCCACCAGTTAATCAGAACGCGTCACTCGTGCTTGAAGTCTAGGCGGCATGCAACCCGCGTGCGCATTGCAGTTGTACTGACCACAGGCACCTTGCAATTATTATTGTTACTAACGCTCTTGTGGACCTGCAGGTACACGCCAGTTGGCATTTACTTTCTGATCACCGCCAAGCTGCTGGAGGACAAATACCTGATGTCCACAATGCGCAACATGGTTTTCTTTGTGATCACTGTGACATCCGGCCAACTTATTCACTCTCTAATAACGCTGAACCTCATTTACTTGGTTCTGACGAGAAAGAATTCGCTGATATTCTTCAAGGGTATGTTCCAAGCCTGGCTAACCGCTCTGAGCACTGCGTCGTCTTCAGCAACCCTGCCGGTCACATTAAAGTGTCTCGAGGGAAACCTTAAAATTCATCGGCGCATCACCCGGTTTGTGCTGCCGATTGGGGCTACAATTAATATGGACGGTACCGCATTGTACGAGGCTGTTGCATTTATCTTCATTGCTCAGATCAACAAAATGGCGCTGAACTTCAGCCAGATTATAATTACCTGGTTAGTTTGTGCTGCTTTCGAATTATTCTAATGATATATATGATTATTATTAGTACTAATACTGCTAAAAAAGACAGAGACCTTTACATATAACCTGGTAGTGCAACCAGTGGCACAGCCGCTGCTTCTAAAAGCTGAGTTCATTGCATTATCACACCACCCAAATTCAACCCTAGCTAATGCTATTACAAAAAATCTGCGACTGAAGCCATTGGGGATTAAATTTCCCTTCAGAATGATACCTTTATTTTTCTTTGACTGAGATTTGAACTCCCGGCCTCAGTAAAAAGTCAAAAGCTCTAACTGCCGTGCTTCAACCCCTGAGGGTTCCCACATAACCATCGAGGAAAATTATTTAATGTAACTTCTTCCCATCAGTTTATTGCTCAAAAATTGCATATTCTGTTTTATACAGCTTTAGAGGGTGCTGGAATCTCTTGGAAAACCGAGACTACATTTTTAGCCTCGGTTGTTACGAGTATAGTGTGCCACGAGTCGATCTTTCATTCGCTGTGGCTATATTTGTATTGATCGACGTCTTGGTGAGGGTGGGTAGGGGGGGCGAGTGGGTCAGCGGCTAACGTCGCTGCCTCGCACTCCAAAGGAAGCTAGTTCGATTCACCCTTCAAGTCACGATTAATTTCGGGACTTGTTGGGGGGGTTTGGACAGTAGCGACCGGCGGAGGTGCACCATATTTCGTGCAATCAAAGCTTGAAATAATAGCTTCGCTCCTGCCTTCTGTGTGCCTGCTTGTTTGTGTTTGTGTTTGTGCGTTGGGCCGGGTGTGAGGCGTTGTATGGGGGGTGGGGCGGGTGTGCACCAGCCTTGCGTGCTCTGAGCGGCGAGGTTTCACCAGCCGTCTGCGCGCGTGGCTTGGTCCTCTCGTCCCTACCCTTCAGGCATATAAGTCCTCCCCTGGTTTGGTCAGCTCTGTGCGTGTGCGGGCCTGGGGGTGAGAGGCACTCCGGCTGCCGCCCCCTTCCCCGCTTGGCTTGCGGCTGTGTATGAGGTGCCTGTGTTCAGGGGTCTAGATGGCGCGATGGGCGACTCCCGCCTAGTTCGCCGGCCTGGGGGCATGCCGTTCCTGCGCTTGTGCGTCAAGTGCCCCAGGCCCCCCTGCAATTAAGTTAAAAAAAAAAAAAAAAAAAAAGAGGGTGGGTAGTTCCCACCTTCCACCCAATCACGCCTTTGTTCTCTCAATCAATAAGCCCACTCCTAGCTATGTAAATTCCAGCTTCGTTTATTGGTTGACAGCTTGTTGTGGGTTGGCCATCCATAGCTTTCTAGCTATCTTATTTTGTTCCCTTGTCCGTTGGCCAGCAAACAAACAAAGTGCATTTGTGAGATAAATTAAGAAAAATTCATAGCCAACTTGCAGCATTTTAGTATATAAGACTAGCATCTGCGCCCCAAAAATGGTTTAGCCGCAGCTTCACAGCCACCTTGCAGCAAACTTGCAACATTTCCGTTCACAACACTTGCATCCGCGCCCCTAAAAATGGTTTACCCGCAGCTCTACAGTCACCTTGGTGGCCATGGGAGCCACTAGTGTGCCCGGCGCTAGACTAATCACCTTGGTAACCGTGCTGGATTCAGTCAATCTACCGTTTAATGACATACCTCTCATCTTGGCTGTCGATTGGCTCCTGTAAGCTTAAATCATAAGCGGAAGAGTGAGAAAAGCATTAGAAAGGACTTTTATGCCTATTTTATGATAATTTTAGTATGTCCACGTGTCATTAACTGTAGAAAAACCACGGGGGTAATTTAAGTACCCACCGTTTTATTCTGTACCTCTAATTATATTCAATGAATTGCCATAAAAAACAGAATACAGGCTCAAATTTTCCCATAGCTTTCCAAAAATAATTATATTTCTAGAGTCCTAAAATTTCTAGAAAACGTCTGCCCCTTGGTGCTTCATCTCTTAGCATCAACAATAAGACGCCTCTAAACAAACAAACAATGCAGAGATCGCATTCGTACTTCGATCAATGTACTCGGCGACGCAGTTGGAGCCTGCATTGTGGCCCACTTGTGCAGCGAACAAGTGAAAGAGGACGCGAACCCGCTAAACTATTCGACCGACGCCGCAATCTTCAAAGCCACTGCTTCCGAAATTGAAGCTCCACCGTTAGATAATGACGATAGCACAACTTTGAACATCATTCGATGACTCTGAAATCTATTTTACAGATCGAGAACAAGCCGCAAAAGCTAAAGAAGTGACAAAGCTACTACACAAATTCTGTTCTATTGCTGGTGATGTCTTAAAAAAACATATTTATTTGATACGTATAAATAAACTTGCTGATAAATATACCTTTTTGTTTAAAATACCAATGCATGTGGCTACAATTGAAAACTGCCGCATCTTCTGTGCTACTTTCGAAACTTATACATTTTTGGATTGAAATCTAAAACTGAAATTCAAACGAAATAGTGTATGACGGGATGTCACATGTGAAATAACGAAACAACGAGTCGGCGCGCGACACTTGTCTATGGTAAAATAGAAGCATAGCGAGAGAGAGACGCGTCTATCTTTCTCAATTAGAGACGGCCATTGTCTAGTATCAAATGAAAGAGGGTCCTAAATGCAATTCAGCAACGGTAAGCGCAACACCAACTAATAGTTCTGTCTATTGATTCTAATCCTTAGAAAGAGCTGTGTTGTCTCATAATTTCAAGGGCGCCACAAGCATGATCCATAGACGAAATTAGCGGGCACGGAATGCATTCCTGCCCGCGTCTAAATCATTCCTGCCCGGCACTTTAGTCTATGGAAAACTGAGATTTTACTCTATTTTTTAAGAAGCCGAGAGAGTTCGGAGGGAGAGAGAATATAATTCAGGAGCGTTAACCTGAAAATTATTAACTTGCAAAGAATTGTCACTGGCGATATTATATAGTGGCTTGGATAGTGCTGAATTGGATTTCATGTCCAAATTGTCCAAGTGCGCCGAGGCGACGATCGATCAGTGGTCGGGACTGCCAATCCTGGACCTCAATGAGGTGGAGACATTTCTGACGGATCTACGGGATCCGGAAGTTTCGTATCGTGACTTGGATGTGCAAGAGCTAGAGGGCATCAAACGGCTTGAGCAATGTCCAAGTCACCATCCACCGTAGCGACTACTAAGAATCACGTTGATCGGTTCAAGAAATTTCTTTGAGAGAAAAACCTGCCTGACGACATCGAAAGCATGCCATTGCGCTACTTAGACGGCTATCTTCGCCTATGGTATGTTAGTCTGCGAGCGAATCATGCGCTTGGAACGAAGACCTATGCACCGGATACGATTCGTGGCTTTCGGGCAAGCATTCACCGATTTGTAAAGGAGACACGCGCCATTTATGTCATTGTCAACGAAGTATTCCGACTGAGAAACGAAACCTATTCGTGTGTTCTGCGCCATAGTTGCCAGCTACGAGAGCGAACTTCGGGTGAACAGCCTGGATTCAGCGCGATCACGGATTCCGACATGGCCCTTCTGAAACAATATTTCACTCGACGGAATCCAGTGCGGCTTCAGGATGAAGTGTTCTTTAATATCGTCTACCATTTCGGATTTCGAGGTCGTGAATGGATTAGGGATATGAAGTTGTCTTCACTGCAATTCTCTGTGGTCAATAATGTGAGGTGCATTGACATGATCCTGAAATAATTTAAAATGCTTCTATGGCTAGTTCCAGGTCTAGGTCGAGGAATAGGTCTAGGACTAAGGATCCGGTTATCTATATTCCCTATTATTGAATAAGGAGACAGGAGGCCTGGTCGACTGTTTTCCCTGATGTTTTACCCTTCAACTTAGATGTTTTATTTCACGATCAGCGATGTTAACAAAGACACAGAGATGTTGGATCACGCAAAGATATTAGTTAGATAACAAGAGCACTGTCTGACTTATCTTCCAATATGAGTCTCCGAAGGCTGGAGCCGGAGCTCAAGGCTAAGGATCGGGTCTGCCGGTCAAGTCGAGGCGATTACTCTAATATTGATATACGTAAGTTCTTTCAGGGTTTGGGATTATAACAATCCTGTTAGACAGGAATGGAATGGTTGGGTCCTTTACAAGCCGATGACCGCCCTCATGACAGATAGGAGTGTGGAAAACGACGATAGAGTCGGGAGGTCGATCACGCTGCTACCGCGAGTTGTCGCAGAGAGGGATGAGACGAAGGGAGGGATGAAGGGAGAGATGAAGGGAGAGATGAGGCGGTACAAAGGATGCAGGGAGTGGTCCTATCGGCCTCAGGCTGGCCAGTCTCACTCGTCCCATAGGCCACAGGCGTGACAGCCGTGCCTACCCCAAGCAGTGCTCGAAACCGGCTAAAAGTCTAAAGTGAGGCATCGGACTATCCGTAGACAGATAGGACAGGGCTAGAGAGCCTACTGTCGTCAGTAGCATGTAAATAACCGACTCCTAACCTTGGTAGCGGTGGTCGAATCGGCCCAGGCTCTTGTCACAGAAATGCGGAAAGGCTATTGGCAAAGCGGAAAATGATCTCAGGTAGCGCCACCACCCAATGCGCCTACGTTGCCACCGCAGACATTTGGGGACTTGGGTCCCCGGAGTACACAGCTCCCAGTTCATCACACATATCTAGACAAGCCGAAAAAATAGGGCATTCTGCAACTTCCGTTTTAGACTGGGGTGAGAGCCCCAGAATGGATCGAGACACGCCTCAACAGGGGATTCCTGAATTCGCGCTACAGGGGTCTAGAAAGGTGGTACTAAGAACTCGAATGAAAATCCATAGCCGGAATCCTACTCATGAAACATCAGGCACATTCCTTACATTAGATTGCAGCTTACACGTTAAGTAACTAACAAATCCGAATCTGTGTGAGATGAGGAAATCAGAGGCAGGAGAGATTAAGCAGAACACTGGCTGAGTGATTACGCAAGCGCAAGATTATTAGATCACGCCTCTAGCTCCCATGGCCGTAGTTGCGAGGGCGGGGAATAGAAGGAGAATTCAAAGGAGTTTGACGCGCACACTGGAATCCGCCAGTGAGAGAGGAAAGCCGGCCAAGGAATTCCCCGCCCCTAAGCAGCAATGCACACGCTACATTCCGCATTTTTACTCGCAAACCCCTAGCTCCTTATTACTCTCATGCGCGCTCACAGTTGTCCTCCTGCCGCAGCTTTCAGCTCGGCATCACCAGAGCCCACCCCCTAATGAGTTAGCCACTCATGATCGAGGGCTGTCTAACAATGAAATAAAAGTGAAAGAGAGACATAGTAAAAGGAATTAAGTTGTTGTAAAATTAAGCCCAATAGGTTAAAAGTGCTTTAGATTAGAAAGTTTATTAGGCTAAACAAATCCCTAGTTTCCCTCCCGCTAATTGCCGCCTAACCTAGAGTGTTAGTCCCTTAGGAGTAATAATTATGCAACCGCTGCGCGGGTTACTTATCTGAATGCTGATTCGGCCGCGTGCTTCAATCCTGTAGCTCTCGGGGAAGGGATAGGGCAAAGCAGCAAGGCAGAGAGAGGGTAAACTGAAGTGAGCTGGCAGGGGCCAACACACGGGGAGCACAGTGGCTCAATTTAGAGCCCACCTAAGAGGTGGCTTGCGATTAGGGGAAAGGAAACAGGCAATGGGCCTGTGAGCACTTGCTTGAGCTTATAGCTCTGGGGTCTAAGCCCTAAGTGGATGTGGGAAAAGTGCCTTAGGTCCGGTGGGAGTCCGGCCCAGCAGGTAGGAGGGAGGTAAGCAGGGGGCGGTAGGAAGGTAGGTTGTCCTAGGGGCAGCGCAGCGCGCTTTCTTAAATAGTCTTGCAGCACGCCAACCTCGACATCCATCAAAATAACCCACATTCGCGCCAGCCTGTCATCGAGGAATTGAAGCGGCGATTGCCGCCCCGATTACCCAATGAACCGGCGGCGAGAAACGACAGATGCTCCTTCGCGAGCAGCCGCCGACAGTCGGCCAATAATTGTTACTCCGCCAGGACAATGGGAAGCGCAGGCGCCGACCTGCCTACAGTGACATTTACATGTATCTAAGAGAGGAGGTCATAAAGTCGAGCTGGGCTCGAATACTGTAAAGAAGTGGGGACATGAAGAATTAATGATCACTCATAATGCCCGAGTGATTCCCAATATCTGATCGCGGTTTGGAGGAGAATTATGACCTAAACTATTCA
Organism: Macrostomum hystrix; assembly: GCA_950097015.1. Taxonomy (NCBI): domain Eukaryota; kingdom Metazoa; phylum Platyhelminthes; family Macrostomidae; genus Macrostomum; species Macrostomum hystrix. Next base: position 613,803 of record CATNEN010000011.1, on the reverse strand, counting down.
TACAATAAAAGCTATGGCCGCGATCAGTCATTCCTACAGGGGTCTAGACTGATCCAGGGAGAAGGGATTCGACGGCTACTTAATTCACCGCCGCCCCAAACCCGGCCCTAAGATTAATGATCGTGTTTGCGGCCAGCTGCTATGTGGGTCGCAATTATTAGGTACTTAAAAATTAGAAAAATTATGCTGGCTCACATTCCCACTCGATTCCCGCAGCACCCTCCACATCAGGAAGAACTATTCCAAGTCTGGGTTGTCTTGTAAGTCTAATTAATAGCTAGTCTGGATGGGAAGAAAAAGTTGGGGGTCGGACTTTACTCTTGCGTTCAGCGTCTGACTATATATAGTATGTTCTTAATTCGCGTTCATTGGATGGAAAGTCCGCGTGCATATTATTGGATGGTAAAGCAAGACGCATATATAAAAATAGCTGTTCTGAGCAGCGCAGGTTCTTCCAAAGCTGTACCTCAATCCAAACTGGTCGGGAGAAGACTATCACTGCCGAAGACCGTGGCAAGTGCAGGACAAGCAAGCAGATAAGAATGTTCAGTATCCAAGGCCAGAATTGTCCAGTAGAAGCGGTGGACCTGTACGCGTCTAAGCTGCCACCAGGAACGGATTTTTTGTTTCCGAAGCCAATCAAGGTCAGGCCTGATTCGGCAGTTTGGTATTCTCATAAGCAGGTTCTGGGAAAGAACACACTATTCGATATGATGAAGGGCGTCTCAAAGCGCGCTGGTCTACAGTTCGAGTACACCAACCATATTGCATTCGCGCAACAGTTGTTACTAACCTGACGGAAGCCGGACACAGTTTGCAGGAGATCAAATCTGTGACAGGTACTAGCGTACGAGCGTAGTATTTTGGTGTGTTTAATTGGCAGATTATAAAATAGATTTTTTATGCGGCGACCATTTCACAGGGCATCGGAGTGACGCGGATGTTCTTCGCTATGTCAGCAGTATTGGGGACATATTTTTCGGTGGTTAAAAAGGATGATGGAACGGCGTACAGTTGCAGTTCGCTGGTATGCATGCGCGCAGGAATCTACCGGTATTTGAAGAATTTACGAGGTTTGGATATCATCGGCAATGTTGAATTTAGCGCTTTTGAGAAGACTTTCAAAGCTGCTCTTACGTACTCACGGAAGAAACCTGTTTCGGTGATGGATGGTGACGGTGGGTATCGAGCATTGGAGCCTGAAGATTTGGCGTTGTTGCATGCGTACTTTGACCGGAGCTCGCCACAGAAACTGCAACAGGAAGTTTTCTTTGTCCTGAGCTCGCACTTTGCCTTTCGTGGACGTGAATGGATTCGAGCGCTTGAGAAAAAAGAGTCATTCTGCGGGAATCCACCGGAGGTATGACGTGCGTTGACTTTCAGAAAGAAAAGTGTGTGTCCGCCGATGCCCCTCGGTCCAATCGGGAGATTGGGATTTTTCCTGTGCAAGACAAATCTGTGTGCCCAGTTGAAGGGATCAAACTGTATCTTTCGAAGCTTCCATCTGAGAACGGCTCTCTGTTTCCCAGGCCTGCCGTCAAGTGGCAGAATGGAGCATGGTATTGCCCAAAGGATGTATTGGGCAAGAACACATTGGCCAGTATGATGAAGACGATCTCGAAAGCGGCCAGGCTCTCGCGGGACTACACCAACCATTCGATCCGCGCAACAACCATAACAAACCTGTCCTCTGCTGGATTCAGTGCCGAAGCGATTCAAACCGTCTCTGGGCACAAAAAGGTGGATAGTGTTGTCCGTTATACTAAGCGGACAACGGTGGCCCAGAAGCGCGCATTGTCTTCGGCTATCACAGATAGTCTACATGCCTCTACGTCGAGCGTGGTCAGTCATCAAGCACAAGCACTCTGCGAAAAGTCATCCAGCGTTCCAACTGCCGTCACAACTATTGGCCAGCCTGATAAATCCGGCCCGACGATCGTCTTGGAGAAGAACGGGGCTAAATGTTACGTTTATATGTGAGTGCAAAAAGGTCGCTTTGCGAAATTAGACTTTGACTCTGGACTCTAACTGCTTTTTTGATGTATTGTTTATTTTGTTGAAATACGTTGAATACACAAAAATAATCCATTATCGGCCCAACTTTTAGGGCCAAAATGACATCGTCTATGGCAATAATCGAATATCAGCCCGCCCGATAGCCACGTAGTCATGGTACAATGGCCGTGCGGCCCGCGAAATCATGGGACAACGGATGCAGCAATCAAAAGTTATGACTGATCCCGTTTTGCATGTTTTAGCCCTCCGGGGGGTCAAAATTTTGGATTTTCGCATCCACCAACGGGGCAAGTAAATGCTTAGAAAATTCAAAATATACATTTTGTGCGCACATCAGTTGCGCTTCTAAAAACTGAAGCTGCATTCAAATCGCACACCAAATACGTTCTGGCCATGCAGTTTTGTACTCGTACCTCAAAAAATGACTAAAAATGACCAAAATCACATTTTTGGGATTTAACTACCCACATCTTCGGTAAACAACAACCAATCAGTCTGGAACCAACATTGTCGTATAGGCGACACCCAAGAAAGTTGGTTGACATGTGTTGAAATGCAATTCAAGTCACACGTCTGTGTCATAGAGGCGTCTAAAGTGCACCCTGTACTAAAAGTACTTTAAAAGTGCACATTTTTTCAATCACAAAAGTACACCGTCAAAAAATTTCTCCACCATCAAGTAGGCCCATGTGTTGGGGTTACGACCCAGCAAGTATAAAGTCCGCGCTAGCTCGCGGCCTTTGACCTGCATGGTGAGAGAAAGTTTAAAAACATGCACATTTTTTCAACCTCAAAAACCCGTTTTTTGACACTTTGACCCAGAAGATGGATCAGCAAGAAAAAATCCATATCAAATCATTGTAGGCTTCTATAGCCCGCATCGACTGGATAGTCTGCACTTGGCGACACCATAAAATGCCGAGAAAAGTGCCGAGAGACAAACTTTTGTCATGGCCAAAAATATCATGTTGTTAGTTGCCATGGCAACCAAAGCGCGTTGAACTGGCAACGCTTTTCACTTCAGTACATAGACCTGGGTGTTTTACATGTTTTGCAAAAAACCGCATCCAAATCGGTTCAACTGGACAAAAGCGGCAATCGTTAAAAGTTGAAAAACGTGCTTTTCTATCCCGACACGTTGGTTACATCTTATCAAGATGAGATATCGCATCCGTAATGACCAAGAGAATGCCTCGCTAACGCTGGGCTTCCTCTTGGCCATTACTGGCTCACTCATCCCAACTAGACACCACAGGAACTGGAGAAAATTGCCCTATAATTGGTGTCTAATAAACAAAAACCGTTAATTTATGTTGCAGGGCTATTCTATAATATTTAATATCCTGCACTGATGCCTCCAAAGTGGTACCAGGTCTGATCTCACTGCTGCTGTTTCAAATAGATATTTTTTACTGGCGGTCCTTAAATGGGCCGTTTTAACTTGTCAATATGGTAGCGTATGTGTTGCAGGAGCGGTAATTAGGCAACTGTATGCGTTTCCAGTCAATTAGGCGTCCCCGAGATTAGAGTTTAGCAGTTTCCCTTTTGTAATATTCTTGGTATAAATCTGAGTATAATTCTTAGTATGGTTCTTAGTATAATTCTTAGTATGGTTCTTAGTATAGTTCTGAGTATATTCCTCAATGTTCTCCTCTCTTAAAATGAATAACACAATACACCTCTTTTCAAGGCACTCTTTTTATATCTTGGATAAACACTTTCAAACAACGACTTTCAAGGACTTGCAAGTTTACTCACAAAGTTTTTCAAGCTTTAACAACAACTTCAATGTTAACTACAAGGTTATTTTTCTGTCTGAAAGTTGCGGCTATTTATACACACAGGATTTTAACAAAATAATATTTACACGGTGGTTATTAAAACAAAGCATTTTATACAGTAATTATTTTTAATACGGTAAAAAGTAAAACAAAATTGTTATTTTTTGGCGCATTTTCAACTTTAAGATTTTTATTATTTTTTTATAAGGCAAAACGTATTTACAAAAACATACTATTACATTTATTATCTGGACCTAGAGTTACCAGAAAACGCTAAAAGGAGCCATTCGGAGACCTCGGAAAGTACTTGTACAACTGAAGTGAGCTCGATGCAAAATCGGAAATTTTCCTTCAATTGCCTTAGCGCCCTGAAAAACACAGACAATATTTTGCCAGCTCTCACACTGTTGTCAATGATTCTTGCTGTGCCAGTTGGCCTTTCGATTAGCCGACTGGAGCCCAGCGAACTGACTGTCCTGCTTATCGGCTTTCCGGGTGAATTGCTGATCAATATGCTCAACCTGATGGTTTTTCCGTTGCTTTTCTCCTCACTAGTGTCCGATTCGTGCTTGCTCGTGCTTTTCTGTTTGATCATTTTTACTTTTAGCTCATGTGAGAGATACAATTCAGACTACTGACAACAGTAGAAAAGCAAAGACTTGGCTGCAAAACTCTCACATAACACTAAAAAATATCGCCATAAAAATGGCAAGTTTAAAAGAGACTTCTGTGCACACTAAGAGTGGTGGGAGAGGACTGCGTGTGGCTATGGCTGACTGACGAAGGCAAACAAGCCAGAAACCGGTCTCGGTCTGCCAGCGCGAGGTTCGTTCCCCACTTTTAGTGTGTCACAGCTCAGAACGTAAGTGAGCAAGCAATCGAACAACAGAAGGGTTTGGGAGTGGGAGAAAACTTCTACTGGGAAGTGGGGATTTTGCGGCCAATTTTAATTGAGCTGGGGTTGGAGGTAAGAGAAGACACTCCCTGAGGACAGGGGTTGTTACAGCAAATTATAAAGCATCCGGGAGTTAGGAGCTCAATTTCGCGACCTTAAAACGCTGTAAAAAGTGTCTAAAATAGACCTTTCACTTTAAATTAAAACGCCAGGGTTGTCTAATCCGAACATAAAATCTATGAACCGGATTTGCATCTTCATAATGTTATATTTCTTCTTTTCGTGCTCGGCTGCTGTGTTAATCGGCATCATTCTAACGGTCATTATTCAGCCAGGCAATAACAATTACTTAAAGAATTTAGTCGCGAGCAGCGGCTACTGGACCGATGAAAGCATAAGCAGCGAAGTGCTTGAAAATATGCTGGACCTAATACAGTGCGTTTCGAATTTTCTAATTAAAATTTCATGTTAAGAATCTATTCTAAATCATATCGAACCATCGTATGATTCTCGCTGCAACTAGATTGAGGGTGTGCCACCTTAGCAGGTCGAAGTGCATTAATATTGCTTAATATTTCGAAATTATTTTTTACTTCTGATCATGTCACCCAATAAAATGAACAAAAAACTTTGTAAATATTACAAAACTTAGCGGCCTCTGTACTGAGGATACTCACTGAAGCACTTTAATAAAGCAGACTACTGCTTCATTGACTCCTGTATCAAAATCTTGATGATGTCTCCTTGACTGCTGCAGATGCCGGACAGCCGAATGTGGGACCCATATATGGAGGTAGTGGGCGATTTTTTAGTTTTTATTAGGGAACCAAATTAAACAAAATTGAAAACAGCGGGAGGGAGCGTGGAGAATCGGAGAGTGAGAGAGGCAGTAGGAGATCTATCTACCTATCTATCTATATGCCCACCTGTCAAAAAAACATAAACAGATAATTAAAGGAAAGATGATGATCCACAGTATTTATCCAAACCAGCACTTGTTTTTGTACATGCAACAACACGAACGGGCAGACACACGCACCAGCGGTGCCATCAAGCCAGCGTTACCATATATATTAATATTTAATTAATTAAAATGCTCAAACTTATTCAACTCGAATCACCAGAATGAACAGGTTGGAACATAATATTTAATTACTAAATTAACTCATAATTTTGATGTTGCGTTACTTTAGTACGTAGGATATAATTAATGGGACATATTTGTTATTCCCTAAGCATGGTAACTTTAAAATGCATATAATAAATATACTAATTTTACGTTCCGAGTATGCACTAATGTACCAGCGATTATTGAGACTTTCATGTCACATGCTAGACTAGAGTGTCACCTGCTAGATGAGGGTGTCACCTGTTAGACGAGTGTATCACCTGTTAGACTAGAGTGTCACCCGTTAGACCAGAGTGTCACCCGTTAGACTAGAGTGCACCCGTTAGACCAGAGTGTCGCCTGTTAGACTGGAGTGTCACCTGTTAGACTGGAATACCACCTGTTAGACTGAAGTGACAATATCAATGCAAACATTGTTTAAGAATACTAATCTCTTACTCAGTTCAACCCAGAAAAATATCGCTAAATCAATCCCCAGCTTTCTAGCAATGATTGCTTCTGCTAGCACGCCTGGCGTACCTAGTGGCGTTCAATATACAATAGGAATTGTGGCCCTCTGCTTTCGGCTTGCCGGCTTTAGACGTTTCTGATACTTGGATTTGGATTTGGCCAGTTGACTGGATAATGTGAGTGTCGCATTTCTCTTTAATTAAACTTTCTACTTAAGTAGCTGGTAGAAAGGCAGACGGGGCTTCCTGTGCTTCAACGCTGTAATTTTAAATAATAAGCTAAGAATATTAAATAATAAAGTTTGACCAGCCAGTGAAGTCATTAAGACAGCACGAGCATCATCCGCCCGACCTTTTGTTTTGAACTGAAACGTCAGACAGAAGTCGCTCTTCAGACAATGCACGCTAACCAGAGACGACCAATCGTTGTATGTAAACGTCAGTGTTTGACCTGGACCGAGAATAGTTTCATTTTGATTTTCCTGAAAGGGAACTCTAATTACTTGAGTCGCTTTCTACAGTTTTGCTTTGTAGAAAACTGGTGTTTAAGGACGAAGCGAAAAGGAGTGAAATCCTTTATAGTACCAGTTGCAGTATCCTTTATCTTTTTAGCTGCAGTGACAACACTTCCAACTGACTTTATATTGCATTTGTTTTCGCTTATAACCTTCAAGATCTTAGCACCCTGTGACCCTGTGCGATTATATCAGCAATACCGTGGCCAGAACATTCTTTCCTTGGATTGTGACCTGCTGTGAAGAGCCCGGACCCACGTCTCATAAGATGAATTTCCTCCTTATCGTAGTACCCCTAAGTACCCTAGCTAACGCATAGACTGTGCAATGTAGCATTTATTTTCTAACTCGTGGATCTCAGCGAATCTGAATGGATTAAGTCTCTGTCTAACTGGTGGTATCTGTCTTGCAGTGTTAGTAACAATTAAGCGCTCACTACAATCGCGTACCTCAAAAGCTGACTTACGAGTAAATAATACCGTGTCTACACAAATTATAACCCCCAAAATTGCAGAGATATATTTGGCACAGTCGTCAATGTCATGGGCAATGTATTTTGTGCAGCGATTCTGCAGCACATTTGCAAATTTGAAGAAGAGGGCCCCTCGGAGATTCCCAACAGCGGTATGTCTGAAGAGTTGAAAGAAATTGACGAAGGTAAGTTAACAAAAAAGTACTTTTTAAATAAGAGTATTAGTTAACAGCTTTTTGCAAATCTTTGGATCTTTTATAAGATTAAACTATACATCTGTCTCATCTAACTATTCGTCTGTCTGAGTAGTTAAGCAATTCTTTTTTAATACATCCTAAGAAACATTTAATTTCGAGAAGCGCGAGTTATTTACTTTTCTGATGAATACATAAAATTGACCCCGATGCTTTCATGTAACCCCTGCTATTAAATTTTCAGATCCCGCTGGTCAATCGCCGCGTGGAAATGACATTTAGAGACACCAAAAAATACGAGCGTAGATAATACATTGGTTTTTTGCGAAAATGTCTGTAGTTTTTAATACGTATATTTGCCGCTTTCTTTTAATTCTCTGTAAAATACACAAAATGCTCGAGCACAAAACATTCTCGACACTTTTTCCTACTTCTCGTCCATATTCTTATCCTCGTATAAATAGTTCCATACAAATTAAAAAAAAGAACTAAATACCTATTGTGAAGTCAACAAGGTAGCATATTTATTTGCGCAACACTCTACCTACAATTACGTAGGAGCATTAAAGCGCACGCACAAAAAATATATTTACATGATTTTCTTTGAAAATTTTAGGGTTTTAATGAAGTAATTTTACTAGGACAGACGATTAGCAAACTCCAAATTATATTTAGTGCCTTCGCTTAAAATTCACGTAATTTAGTTAGACATTTTATGTTAGTCATTTTTAACAAAAGCACTACACGTAAAATCAAATAGTGGAATGTTTATGACGATAATTTGGATTAAAAACTTAGAAAACAAATTTCATACTGTTTAAAAGTGGTAAATAAAAAATCATTTTACTTGCATCCGACAAGAGTTATTGAGCTTACGTGTCGTGGTTTCTTAAAAGTTACGAAAACAATGAAGGGAAACTGCAGTCACATGAGCGTAAAGTTCTGCTTTTCAGAGCTAGAGCAACTGAAAATAAATTAAAAACAAATGTGGCTTAGAATCTTTTTAAGCCTGTTTCATAACCAGATGTATTCAAATAAATAAATAATGTAGCACTTATGGTTGGGTGGTGGATATTAAGTTCATACAAAGTTTCTTTATGCATGCGTTATACTGGTTGTTCGGCTATGTAAACATTTTCCTGTAGGCTTTCTGTTAATATTACATTTATTTCATTAAAAAAAGTCCACTATTAGTTATACGTTTCTCAGCTTTTTTCCAACCTAATTATACAGCCTGCAGATATTTAAGTAGCAGACTTTTATAACCAAAATTTGCTATATAAAATATGCTATTTAAAAATTAACTGACTGACAATGATGTTTCAATCTCTTTCTGTTTGTCTAGCAGGCCCTGGCGAATTGTTGACAGCTGTAGCATGATGGCGTCCTGTCGCGAAGTCGGCGAATCCTTCACCAGTCCCGGATGAAATATGGGGTCCTGGGAAGCAATTGATGAGGAATTTGATTAGAGCAAAGTAGATAATTATAAAGATAACTTCATAAGACGAGCTTAGCAACCTTCAAGGATTGCAGTAGTAAACATATTTTCACAGCACACAACTTGTTTTACAAGTCCACTGGCCATAGCCTCGAACTCCTAAGCCGAGAGGTCAGAAGTTCTGAGTGGTCCCATTATAGTTTTAATGCAAGAAACTCGATATATTCTCTATAGTGCAATTTTAGCCTTTTACGAGCCTCATTGTGGACACAATCAGCGGTTTTTGAGGAGAATTTTTTTTGCATCGTATTCACATTACATATTTTTCTCGGCTGACGGCCTTATGAAATCTGTACAGGGTTTGTAGAGTGCATTAAAATCATACAGCATGCTCAACGAGCTACTTAAAGTAATAGTTCAGGGAAATCGAAGATATGGATATTAATCTTTTTTGGGAATTAGTCATCACTGATTTACTTTTAGAAATGCAATTTTTAGAAACAATGTCATGTGACCTGGTTATATCACATTATCGGAAAAACAGTTGTTGACAGTTATACGTCATTCATATTCAAGCTCTAAATATAGAAATGCTCACCCCAAAACCCTGCTCTGCAAACACCACTGATCCCATTGACCCCATTGGCTCACCTTGCCACCCTTGGTGGGTCGTCCAACCCCCGGCGGCACACCTGGATGCCTAGCAACCAGCTCAGCTGGCGCCATTTCGTCCTCATAATTTTCCATAGCAACGCCATAGTGAGACGGATTCAGGCCCCGCATATAGGCACGGCGGGCCAGTTCGCGCGCGGTGGTCTCTCGGCTGATGGGCAGCGGTTTGCCCGCCGCGGCCGGGTTGAGAAATGCCGAGGTTCGGATCAGTCCGCCGTCTGTCTGGCCGTAGCCGTAGCCGTCAGCGTAGTCGTAGCCGGCGTCTTCGAAGGCGACAGCGGCGACGGTGGCAGCTGCCGGCTGCGGCGGCGTGGCCCTAGGCGGCGACGGCGAATCGCGACGCGTCTAGTCGATGGACAGGGCGAGGTTGAGTATTGTCAGTAGGCTAAAATGTTGTCAAAATTCCATTGGCTACATTAGTTCACGCGCAATGTGGCTCGGGTGGTTTGAAAAGGGGTTCCCCGCCATTTTCTAAATATAGCAACAAAAGGCTGTCACTTTCAACGGGACCAGTATTGATAATTTGTATTAGATCGCAATGTGGTTACCTTATTTTTATAAAATCCGTGTTCTCCTGACATTCTAAGCCACGAATTGGCGACTAATTGGATAATTCAATAACTTTGCCTCGTCCAAAAGAGAGACGCAATAAAGCTACATTTGGCCGATGCTGCTAGGCCAATAAAAACTCTATTAGAAAATTAGCTCAAACTACGCTAGAGCCGAGAAGATGAACATAAAACATGAAGGAATGAAATATAGAATTTTTTGATCCCACTGGCACAGCTATGGCTTAATAAAATTATTTGGGAAAAATTGGTGACAAATTTTTGAGAAATGAATTCTATATCTTGTTTGGCTTATTGTAGCAATGTTTAAAGTATTAGTACATTTTGCAAACCACTGAATTACGTGTGCGTGTACATTGTGCGCGTCGGGTACATTGTGACGTAGTCTGTACTTTACGTCTTTTTAAGTGTCTCAGACCAACACGCCAGTAAAAACACGCCAGCGGGGTTGGCGCCAGAGGTTAGTCGAACTCACGAATTGAAAGTGGGGGTTCGATTCCCGACTCCACTGGAACACTTTGTGTCCTTTAGCAAAAAAACTAAAATATACATTGCTTGAGTTCACTAAGCTGTTAAGTAGGTATCAGCATTAGCTGGAGTAATTGAGCGTAGCGTCTCCCCAGTCCATGGACTGAACAGCCGTACGCAGCCTTCAGATGCGCCGCGCAATAGCTGCGGCTGTGCTGTCGGCTATTGGGGCACGTGTAATCAATTACACATATTACACATATATTACTATATTAATAGCAGTGTACCATGATATTTTTGCCCACCAACCGGCAGAAAGTCTTGCCCGTTAATGGCCATAGATGAATTAATGCTCGGTAATTTTCTTGCGGGCAGTTAATAGCCATTAACCGCCCGCAAAAAGGCATCGACCAATAGGAATGGCTTACTGAGGCTAAAATGTCTATGGCACCCCGAAGTGGGGGCTCTGCCCCACACCCCCGTCTCTGACTCTGAAAGTATAGCTTTGGCAAAAACGTCTATGGTACAATAAAATTGATACCCAAGCTTTGCGGGCGTCTTTGAAAAATCCTCGGGCGCCTAACGGCGCCCTTTGATTTTCCATTAACGCCCTTAAAGCATGGGTATTAATGGTATATTATTGCGTCTTTATTTCTGTTTTTTCTCTTCAACGCTTTGTGAATAGGATAATGCCACAGACAGTAAAACGATTTATGCAATCGGCCGGGACACGAAATAAACGTTCAATTGGCACGTTCCTCGCCCTTCAGGGCTGCGCAGTGCTCAAGTGCTCGTATATTTGTCGATTTTATAGTTTCGAAAATGTTGTCTACGAGTATTGCTAAATTTCGAAATTGTTGCCTAAAACAACTGTTGTAGCAATGGAGGCATTACTTTCGGATTTTCAAAATTAACAGCCATGTGCATATAATAAATGGGGGCCTAGGATAGTTAACCGAACTGTTGTAGGTGTAGTTGATAGCTAATCCTCGGACTATAAGGCCAACCAGGAATGCACTTTTAGAGTTGAAATCCACAGAGAATTGCAGAAGATGACTTCTTATTTGTCAGTGTGGCATGCGGTGTGGAGGAAGTTCGGACTGGCTAACTAGGCTAGGAATTTCCAACACGTTCAGATAGTATTTTTCGCGAAAGGCTTAAGAAGAGATCTCGAGAGAGTAAGAACTAGTAAAAATGGAATTTGTGCACTTTTTCCTTGCCTGCATCTATTGATATTGATGTTGAACGGAACCTTTTGAGACTAATTGCATATTATAAAATAGTCTCTAGAGAATGTATCCTAAAAATTGTAAAAAAACTAACTAAAAAAGACGGCGTATCTAAAAACCCTACAGCTACCGTGCTTTGGCACCCTAGTGTAACCACATTATTCATTCATAAAATTGGATCTGTCACGTGGCTTGCAATCGTCTCATCAATTCCAGGTAAAATGCTGGATGTAGGACAGTTTTGAGTAAACAAGTCTACTCGTGTTTTCCTTAATTACTTAGTTGATAATCGATTAGACCTAACAGTTAACTATAGGATTAGTACGATTACTAAAGCCACCAATCAGATAGGATGTCTGTATCTTGAAGGCGCCTATTTCAGTAAACTGAGGATTTAACTAACCAACGTTAAAAGGCTTAATATAAGAATCGCATTATAATAGGCGTAAGTCTGGAATGAGCTCTAGGATGAGTATAGGGTATGGAAGTGGATAGAGGCATGGATAGGACGAGTTGATGGCCTGATGAGATGGAGTCAGCCACTTCCATCTCTAAAGCCATATAGAGGGATTAAAAATATAGAATTATTGAACAACCAGACGAAAATGGCACTCTAGATAGCTGCCCGTTTCTGCATTCTCTCTCTCTCTTCACATCAGCACGGGTCATGCGCACACCAACCCTAACCCAACCCTCCAATTGAGTCGTTTGCCTCAATCCAGCACTATATTCTCAACGCTACTTGGTGCATTGTGTAGGAGGGGTTGGTTCTTAAGGCCAATGTAAGGGACAGACAGAGAGGCAAGGCAGAATTGATTGTAAGGATAGGGCGGTGACGGTGAGAGGAGTGTTCCGGCCAACCAGCGGTAAGGGGTAGTTAATAAATGATATAACAAGCCACTGAGCCGTAGCTGACATATAAAAATAACTTTTAGACCACTCCGAGTCCCGTGGCCCAACATAATTTCCATAATTAATTACACTTGGCGTGCGTGCAGCTCAGTACAGTCGAGATAGAGAAAGAATTTTCCGGGCCCACAACAATATAGCGCTGGAAACTCAAGGTTTATTGTGCTCAATCGTGCTCGAATTCAGGTGGTCTGACCGGCAAATAAGAACACAAGCGACAAGCAACAGCGGGGCGGAAAAGCGGAAAACAACAACGCATAAGTTGAATGCCAGAAAATTCTATAATAGAATGAATCTCTTAGCTACCTGGACCGACTCGTGAAGCAGATAAAAACAACAAAACAATGTTGCCCGGCATGTGTCTCACGGTGACATTTTTGGCGGCATTGGCATTGACAGTTAACTGTCAAATGCTGTCCGCGGTGAAGCAGGTCAGCGGCCGATTTGGCGAAGTTTACCGCGGCGATGTGAGCAGCTCAATCAACTATTTGTACGTGTTTAGCTTCGTTGAGAAGGCCAACGTTACTCAGGCTGTTCGTGTGCATGTCGTGAGCTCCACCGCTAGACGCGATTATCCAGTTCTGTTTGTCATCAGGCAGCAGCGCTCGATTCTGTCCTTCCAAGTGCCCGAAATTCTCGAAAACGAGTACTACTACAGCGAAGTTGCCAGGACCCTCTGCCCGGTGGAGCGAGCATCAAAGGGCGCCGTGGACAAGAACCAGACCATCTACATTGACGTGTCAAGCGCCAGCGCTCGCTCGGTACCGTTCCTGCTGAATGTGACTCTGGTGCAGACTTTCCTGCTTCGTGTTGGCCAGCATTACCGCGAGTCCCTGACGCCCTCGCGTCCCAAGTACTACCGGGTGGCGTTTCCACCTGGGGTGCGACACCTGTCAATCGTCGTTGAGTCGAATGACACAGCCTGCATGATTGTCAGCGCCCAGTCTGTTGGCTGCCCAGTCTACGATCTGGTGCGCAACGTCGAGTTTACCGGAGTCTACCAGACAATGTCTACCAAGGCGGAGATCACGGTTGGTCGGCAAGATTTCGAGGACGAAAACTTCTACATCGTCTTCGTGATGAAGCCATCCCAGCAGCACTGCAGCTTCACCCGGCTGAAGGATCTGCAGCCCAAAGCGCCAGGAGTACCAGCCACTAGCAACATGGACGCCAGGGCAGTTGAAGACGCTCTGGCCAATGCAACGGAGGTTCGAGGCACCACCGGAGAGGCGTCACTCACCAGCAAGTCGTTCACTTTCATCGTGAAGCAGTCGCTGGAGAGCGGCCAGTATTTTCTACCGGTGTTCGGCGCCATCGCCTTCTTCGTCGCATTTTACCTCGTGGCGCTCATCATTCTGCTCGTGCACTGGAAGTTCACCGGCGAAGCAGATCAAGCGGCGTGCGCCAAAATCGGACCCTGCTGCCCGTGCCTGGAAAGCGGTCGAAGCGGCGACGGCACCGCGGAAGGCAGCAGACAGCGGCTCAATGACAAGGCGCCATCCTCGAGCAAGGCTGCGCCAGCTGAGACCCCAGCCGCGGGCACCTACGGCAGCACGGCTGATGGCAAGCCGACTGAAGCTGTTGGCGATCGAGTCTCATTGCAGCATCCACGCTCTGAAACTGACGCTGATTTGGACGGCGACACCGACGATGTCGGCAGCGGCAGCGAGGATGTCGATCGCAAAACCAGCAGTCTGCGACACCGATTCGTCGACACCAATAATGACGGCTTCGAAGACGACGACGGGAAGCCGCACAGTCTGTTTGTGTCGGACCTGTGCCAGAAGCGGCCGGCTGTGCTACGCAATAAGTACCGCCTGTACTATTGGTACCTGATCATCGTCAGCATATTCTACGGCCTGCCTGTGGTGCAGCTGGTCATCACCTACCAGCAGATCCTGCGAATCAGCGGCAATCAGGACATCTGCTACTACAACTTCTACTGCGCCCACCCGCTTGGTGTGATCTCAGCATTCAACAATGTCTTCTCAAATGTCGGCTACGTCCTTCTAGGCCTGCTGTTTCTCGGTTTAACAAGGCGTCGAGACTTGCTAGACAAGCAGCGCAGGAATGCGGCAGCGGCTGCGGCTGCGGTAGCCCCTGACAACGGCGAGGCGGACGCTGAGGATCGCCTTCGAGGCATTCCGCAGCACTTTGGTATCTTCTACGCCATGGGCATTGCGCTGATCATGGAGGGCGTCATGTCCGGCTGCTATCATGTCTGTCCGAGCTACTCAAACTTCCAGTTCGACACGGCTTATATGTACGTGCTGGCAGTGCTGTGCATGCTGAAGATCTACCAGACCAGGCACCCGGACATCAACGCTTCGGCGCACGTGGCTTGCATGGCAATGGCCATCGTTATCTTCGTCAGCGTGGTTGGCGTAGTCTATGGTACTACGTTCTTCTGGGCCGCTTTTACCATATTTTTCATCCTGTCCAGCCTCTTTTTGACAGGTGAGATTAGTACTTTTGACGTTTTCTTGAGCGCATTAGTTTAAGCTTATTAAATCTAAAGGTCTCTAATTGAGATTTTGCCCGACTAAGTTAGCTATAATTTATATCAATATGAAAATCACAGAAATAGTGAAAGTTTTGGTTGGTGATATATATTTCTCAGAGTTCCACTTGAGATGGTCATAATTGGAGAATTTTGTAGAATTTAGCGAAAATTGTGCTTGGATGAAGCCAGAGAGAGAAATATAAAAGTACAAGTTGGAAACGAGCCATGAGGTCCCTCTGAGACAACCGATTAGCAGAATTATTGAAAAAAGCTCCATCAATTATAGTCTAGACCACTGTACTCATTATTTGTTGTGTCATTCGTGTTTTAGATTTAAAAGTGAAAAAATAAAATAGCAAGCACATTTAGGTTATAAAAAAAATTCCAAAGAAAAAGGTAGGAGAGCAGAACCATTTTCTAAGAGACTTCGCACACACACAAGATACGTGACCCAACCAGACTGGGGGTACTTAAGAAATCGTTTATGACAGATTGGATCCGATTAATCCTTAAAACAGTTTCCGATTGCCATTTTTCATAGAATAGAAATTTCCCTGAATTCGAAGGATCTTATACAACTTTTTTTGACGAAACATATTTGATCAGCACTTGTTGTCAGTGGGGACTCGTTTGAGTCACTCGCTGTCTCTTCCACCTCCCCATTGTACTTACCAGTCAGTGCACTGAGGTGCTCACTCCCGCTCTGGTATAGAACTATAGATTTTTTAGAACCACTCATAATGCTAAACAAATTTTCAATTTTTGGTATTTTCGACTCGCCTCTCTGAGCTCTAACTCTCTTTCTCCGTTCCTTCGTTATTTAGTCTCTAAGCTAATTTCTGGCTTCAAAAAATTCATTTCTTGTGCCAAAGAAGCACAAGGACTTTACTAATAGTTGAATGTCTCCAATAAACAGGGTTGGCTAGTTTTTTAGATCAATAAAATATCTGTAGTCTGAAAAATTACTCTTCCTAACCCTGGCAAGTAGATTTTATGAGTTAAAAAACTACTTTTCTTAGGCGAACAGAAAATAAGTTGAATTTATCGATGTTGAATTTCTCTCTCAGATTTTTCTTGCATATTTTAAAAAGGAACCGACACGGTGTATTGCGAGTCACTCTATGCCATTGAAGGGGAGAATAGAAGGCTCAGTGTATCCGTTCTCGACTTTGAATCTAGCTTCCTTCCTGATTACCTTTCACAATGGTGACAAAGTTGGCGATTCTGATTTTGGGGAGCTCTCACAGAAGGTTTAGCAATGCTTGTGTAAAGCTTTATCGTGCTTGCACGAATATACGAGTATATAACAGTCTTCTATAAAAGGCTGAAGTTAATTAATAAGAAGGGGTTGGCAACCTTACTTTACTTAATGGCTAAAGAGAGAATTAAAACGGTATCAACATGCCGCATTGACTGTAGAGAGATTAAGTAGGTGAGAGATAAGACAAAGGTGAGAGTAGACAAGGGGAGAGATGAGACAGATGGAGATGAAACAAGGGGAGAGATAAGACAGGGGAGAGATAAGACAAGTGAGATATAAGATGTAGGAGAGATGAGACATGTGATCGAGAGATGAGACAAGTAAAATATAAGACAGAAGAGAGATAAGACAAGACAGGCAGAGATGAGACAGGGGGGAGATGAGACAGCGGAGAGATGAGACAGCGGAGAGATGAGACAGGGGAGAGATGAGACACGGGAGAGATGATACAGGTGAGAGATGAGACAGCGGAGAGATGAGACAGCGGAGAGATGATACAGGGGAGAGATGAGACAGGGGAGAGATGAGACAGGGGAGAGATGATACAGGGGAGAGATGAGACAGCGGAGAGATGAGACAGCGGAGAGATGATACAGGGGAGAGATGAGACAGGGGAGAGATGAGACAGGGGAGAGATGATACAGGGGAGAGATGAGACAGCGGAGAGATGAGACAGCGGAGAGATGAGACACGGGAGAGATGATACAGGGGAGAGATGAGACAGGGGAGAGATGAGACAGGGGAGAGATGAGACACGGGAGAGATGAGACACGGGAGAGATGATACAGGTGAGAGATGAGACAGCGGAGAGATGAGACAGCGGAGAGATGATACAGGGGAGAGATGAGACAGGGGAGAGATGAGACAGGGGAGAGATGATACAGGGGAGAGATGAGACAGCGGAGAGATGAGACAGCGGAGAGATGATACAGGGGAGAGATGAGACAGGGGAGAGATGAGACAGGGGAGAGATGATACAGGGGAGAGATGAGACAGCGGAGAGATGAGACAGCGGAGAGATGAGACACGGGAGAGATGAGACAGGGGGGAGATGAGACAGCGGAGAGATGAGACAGCGGAGAGATGAGACAGGGGAGAGATGAGACACGGGAGAGATGATACAGGTGAGAGATGAGACAGCGGAGAGATGAGACAGCGGAGAGATGATACAGGGGAGAGATGAGACAGGGGAGAGATGAGACAGGGGAGAGATGATACAGGGGAGAGATGAGACAGCGGAGAGATGAGACAGCGGAGAGATGATACAGGGGAGAGATGAGACAGGGGAGAGATGAGACAGGGGAGAGATGATACAGGGGAGAGATGAGACAGCGGAGAGATGAGACAGCGGAGAGATGAGACAGCGGAGAGATGAGACAGCGGAGAGATGAGACACGGGAGAGATGATACAGGGGAGAGATGAGACAGGGGAGAGATGAGACAGGGGAGAGATGAGACACGGGAGAGATGATACAGGGGAGAGATGAGACAGCGGAGAGATGAGACAGGGGAGAGATGAGACAGGGGAGAGATGAGACAGGGGAGAGATGAGACACGGGAGAGATGATACAGGGGAGAGATGAGACAGGGGAGAGATGAGACAGGGGAGAGATGAGACAGGGGAGAGATGAGACAGGGGAGGGATGAGACAGGGGAGAGATGAGACATGGTGATGTACTCGGTAAAGCGATAAAGGCGACAAAGCAAGCAATAGGTTTATATACAGCATATTGTGTATATACTGTCTATTTATAGATGCCATAAGAAATAAGGGAAAGAAGCTTTAAAAAGCTGCAGGAATAGCTCTTGGAGCATCAGCCACTCGAAGCGCCTCATCAGAACTGTGCTCAGTGGAGCATAGTCGAGTGCGGGATCGCAAGTATTAAACTTGCTCCATCTCGGAGCGGTATATATTGTTTGGCTAAACTGAGAGGAGAGAAAGCCGAGAAAGAAGACAGACTTTAATTTCTGTGCTCAACTGAGCAAGAAAAACTTTGGCGCCTCAGATTTCGTGAGCAGTTTAAAGTGTTCATGATATTGCTGACCTCAATTCAGCTGCGTGATAGTGAGCAGTAGGTAATAATTGGCAGATTAGCATATTCTACAATTTTCTCCCTGCTCTCTTCTTTCTACCCCCACTCTTTTCTTTCTACCCCCACTCTCTTCTTTCTACCCCCATTCTCTTCTTTCTACCCCACTCTCTTCTTTCTACCCCCATTCTCTTCTTTCTACCCCACTCTCTTCTTTCTACGCCAAATCTCTTCTTTCTACCCCCAATCTCTTCTTTCTACCCCACTGTATTTAAATTCAATAATCCGAATTTTCACTGTCGCAGGCGAAGTCTACTACATGGGACACTGGAAGGTGAACGTGGGACTAGTCAGACGGTTCTACCTCCTCATCACTAGTCAGGGTATCGGGTGTTTCAAGCCGATGTACAAAGACCGCATGGTGATTCTGGTGACCGCCAACCTCATCAACTGGGCCATAGCAATCTACGGAGCCGTTCGCCAACCGCAGGACTTCAACAGCTTCCTGTTGTACATCTTCCTAGTCAACCTGCTGATGTACATTGCCTTCTACGTTGTCATGAAGGTAAGAAGCGGCGAGAGAATCAGACTGCTGCCCACATTGTTCGTGGCAGCCTCGTGCGTGTCCTGGGCTGCCGGTCTGTACTTCTTCATGCAACGGCCCAGCAATTGGGCCAACAGCCCCGCCGAGTCAAGGGCTCTGAATCAGCGCTGTCTATTGGTTGGCTTCTACGATGTGCACGACATCTGGCACTTTCTGTCAGCCATGAGCCTTTTCTTCTCCTTCATGGTGTTGCTCACTCTGGACGACGATTTGGTCGGCACACCGCGACACCAGATTCCCGTATTCTGATTGGCTTGATCAGTTTGTTCAGTATTGCTGTATTAGTCACTCTAGGCGGCCATAGCAACCGCGTGTTTACTTTGGAAAGCATCAGAGAAATTATTGCGGCAGTAAAAAACATTCACGCTGATTAAGTAAACTTTGGTTGCAATGCAAACAGGCAAATTTAAATTTTACTTTAATGAAACAATTAATATTGTTCATTATCAAAAAGATGTCATTTTTGTTAATTTGCATGAACACTTACAATGTAAAAATCGTAAGTTTTTGTTTTAAATTTCGACAAATCATAATTAAGCGTTAGATTAAGAATCAATTTCCAGTAATTAAACAGTCTCACTATATTTATTTTTATAAAAAATATGAATAAAAAACAAATTGAGGAAAAAATATTATACTTCTTTTCTCTAGTCCTTCTTGCGCACAAAAAGCTTTATTGTTTTTTTCTTGAAAATTCGTAAACTACGAGATTTTCGGTCTTGGACTTAAGAGAAATATGAAGAGCATCGAAGCGGGGAGTAAATATGAACCTTTAATGCATGAACGAGCTCGTTTTTTCGGAGTGTAAACCGTGTCCTTAGAAATTCTAAAATAATTTCTTAATTGTAAAATTATCGCTTTCAAGGTCAAACCAGCTATTTTTGTTTTTTTGTTCTTGTTAGGTAGTTTTACAGAAGTATAAGTACACATCGCTTTTCTTGCAATCGAATATAGACAATTAGATTAGCAAATGCTTATAAATATTTCCTTTCTATAACATACGACACTGTCACAATTACATTAAATTAAACTTAAATTATGCTCTGCTACCTATTTATAGTGATATAAATTTGTTCACTACTACAGATGTTTTGATTCAGAGCCTATTTAATATAATAACTTGTAAGTTTTTGTTATTATGATGCGACATTTAATAATCTTAGGTTTATAGTAAATAGCTATATTCGTTATAATTAATAAAACTTAGCTGTAGATTTACATGTTTTTCGCTTTGCATCCAATTGCATAATAAATATTCTGTACTTTCCATGTGTGTAAGCTTTGTATATTGCTTTCTGTGTTGTTTATCACTCAGCATGTGAAAATCCGGAGAAATAAAAGAATAACATTTTTCTGAAATTAAAAATTAAATAAATCCTAACTAACACAGTTAAAAAAGTAATCATACTACGGGCTCGTTCTTTATCTTAACATGATTATATACTATTTGCGTGAAAATCCGATTGTTATTCTTATTTTCAATTTTTCTAAAAAATGGAAAACTAAAAAAATTAGAAGAAGGAAAGATAGTTCCAATAATATTTGGTTTTAGGCAATGATTTTTAACGTTGACCTAAAGTTTATTGGGATAATGTTTAGAAAACGGGATACTACGCACGTGCAAAAACATGTATCAAGCATGCATTAATACGTGCAAATCATGTAATGTAAAATAATGAAAAAAATTAGTTTTTTTGCGAAGCATTGTCTCATTAACCAGTACATTAAGAATGTACTTTAAAAATTAGGTTCACATTTGCTAAAAAGTATTTCTAACATTTCGAGAAACTCCCCGAGAGGTTCTGAATCCAAGGATCCTAATCCTAAAATCCTAGGATAATTTAGCTTTTTACATTAAAAAGTATTTGATCAGAGCTATAAAACACAGACGGGAAGGGTCGATAGAACTGTTTTTTATACAATATGTTAAAATGGGAGTTTCCTATTGAGTAGTACATGACCGCACAGAAACCTGAAATTCACTGCCACGCAGCTAATGGTGAACTCACCGAATGCAGCTCATATGTACGATAGTGTGGCTGCTGCTGCTGCTGCTGCTGCTGCCTTGGCTGACGTGGCTGCTGTTCATTTGCCTCCACCCGGTGATAAGTCGACGGAGGAGGCCTTTTTGAGTCTGAAGTCGGAATTGGAAGCTGCTGCTGTTGCTGTCGCTGCAGTTGTTGCTGCTGCTGCTGCTTCTGAGGCGCCACCTTTGGCGGCTTCTTGAGCTGAGTGGCGGCCCGCGAGCCCCACGGAGGTCGTTCGCTGACTGGCACCGGCTTCTGGCTTGGCTTTGCCTGTTTCTGGTGCTGCTGTTGCCTTGCTGGCTGCCGCTGCTGCTGCTGCTGCTGTCTAGGGTCTTCACGTGACTCAGAAAGTCGTCTAGTTCGCATATTTGGTTTCTGCTGCTGTTGTTGCTGCTGCTGCTTCAGTCTCTGATTCTGGCGCTCCTCTCTTAGGCGTTCATCGCTCAGAACTCGACGATGTCGTCGACGCGACGATGACTGCGGCGGCGACGGACTTCGACGTCGACGATTTTCCCGGTCCACGTCGTCATTATCATCTCCGTTTAAGCCGGGAATTTCGTCTGGCTCAACGATCACGTGACGATGGGAAGGCACCACTGGCTGCTGCTGCTCATGATGTTAAAGATGACGTTACAATATAATAATATGAAGGGTCAACAGTTAAAAAGTTAATAATTGCAGGAGGGCTGCGGCCAACGGCACATCACTTGGTGACATTAGACTCGCAGCCAGCGAGGAGGCAATTCTGCCCATTTCGCTGACTCCTGAGCACACACGCACACAGATACCGTACGCAGGCACACGATCATACGGGTGTGTACATCTGCCCTGACTTTCTCGTCGTCAGGCAGTGTACACTCTCACTGTGCCTTGGAGGTTGGCCCTCAAGGACGTAAATTGCACGACAAGCCCCCAAGCCTTCTCTCCGCGGCTGAGCCCCAAATGAATGTGGCCTCGCCACGGGACATTATCGAGCTCAGGGACCTTGGTGCAAGAGGCAAACGCGTTTGACCAATATGTCACTCACCCCCCGAAGATGTCGATAGCTTGTTTCTTGTGGCGGCGGCGACGGCGGCGAGGGCGATTGTTGAGGCAAAATCGGTGGCTGCGGCGAGGGCGCCTTCCTGCCGATGCCGGCAGATTGAAGAATTTTCATCAGTGTCGGTGAACTGCCGTAGGTGGCGAGCAGGTTCCGCTTCAGGTTGCTGGTGTCGTGACCGCCAGCTTCCAGTTTCTCAATGCGGCCGAGGGCCTTGTGCAGCCTGGGTTATGTAGTTGGATGGAGCATTGACTGAAGCACTCAACCCATAAGCTGTTACCTTCAGAAACTTTGAATCCCAAACTAAAAGAAGCAACTAACTTGGAAGTTTCCTCTGCAAGCAGCAGCGACTGAGCCAGATCAACCGGAGCGGCTGGCCGTGGAGATGCGGCGCTGGTCGCATATGGGGCCGGCTGCACAGCCTGCGAAGTGAAACGATTCATTACGCTCATAGATCTTCTGACTTCTGACCAAAGAGGTTTGTGTCCTTAAGTAAGACGCCAAGCTTGAAAATGGGTTGGTGTAGAAAATTGGGTGGATGCAAGAGCCATCCCAGTCTAAGGGACAGAACACCTGATTACTGGTGCAAGCGCAGGTTATTAAACTGGTAGGAGTGTCACCCGTTAGATCTATAAAACCTCCTATACGTCTTTTACAGACTTGTACGAGCTTGTGATAGCTTAACAGTAGTAAGATCTCGGGGTATTCCAAATATCCACACAGGTTTATACAGAGCAATGTTAGTTGCCCTTGTCAACAGGGTCTTCGACAAGAATTGCTGAATATCTCGACGATGCTAACATAGGACGGCTTTGAATGTTAGTTCGTCGTAAAGGGCGGTAATTTTGATCCAAATGGTGGACTTTCACGAAAATCGGTCGTTTGTTTTCGGAGCTATCGTGAAGTAGGAAGTGAGTATTTGAAATACCCCCCGTGTTCTTTCCCTTGGGGAAAAATTACGCGGTTATTTCTACTGTTAAAGGTATGAGCTCAACCTTTTAGACTGCTTTAATAGCATGCGGTCTACCTTTGTGTGCTGCTGCTGAGCTTGCGGCTGTTGTGTTTCGCGAAACCTTCTTTCAGCCTCTGCGTCCTCCATCGCGGCTCTAACTCGCTCCTGGGCCCGCTGGACTCGGCGCTCCTCGGCCTGTGCCATCAGCGCCGCCTGATATTCCAGCTCGCGCCGGCGTCGCTCCTCGTCAACCGGGCCGCCGCCGAAGATGCCGCCTCGGCCGCGCTCGAATCCCGTAGATACTGGCGGCTGCTGAAGTGGCGGCTGCGGCTGTGCCGGCAGCTGCTGCTTCTGCGTGGACCAGAACTTTGCCTGAGGCGGCTCTCCGTTCTGCTTGGCGCGTCGCTGAGCTTCGCGCTGACTCTCCAGGTCGGCCAGCCACTGTCGTCTAGCCGCCTCCTTGGCCGCATCGAATCGGCTGGCGTCCGGGGCGGCTTCGCCCGTGAGGAAGGAGCTCCGAATTGCGGCTGGCTGATGGGAGGAGGCCAGGTCCAGCTGCTGGGGCTGCTGCTGCTGTTGCTGACTCTGTGCCTGCTGCTCAGGCAGACTTGGCCGTCTTTGAGGCGGCTGCGGCGGTCTGCAACGGCGTTGCAGGTGCATTGACTATTTGACGTCACTTAATAAATTAGTTAAGACAGGTTCACGGACACCTGTTAGACGAAGATGCTAACCTGTTCTATCAAGATACTAACCTGTTAAATGAAGATACAAACCTGTGATATGAAGATGCTAACCTGTAAGTCGAAGATGCTAACCTGTTAGTCGAAGATGCTAACCTGTTAGTCGAAGATGCTAACCTGTTAGTCGAAGATGCTAACCTGTTAGTCGAAGATGCTAACCTGTTAGTCGAAGATGCTAACTTGCTATATGAAGATAACATCTTTAATGAAGATGCTTAGATGAATATTCTAGCCTTTTAGACGAAGACACTAACCTGTTAGACCGGGTGCTAACAGTCAGGTCTATTTAATTGTGACCTGTCGGACATGATGGTATGCGACAAATTAAGGAAATTCTGCAAGATAAATTGGACGGCTACCTAGCAGACTGCTGCTGCTGCTGTTGCTGGGGCTGAAACCGACCAGACGAGGACAATGGCGGTGCGCCGGCCCCCGGACGTCCCCATGGATCGTAGCCGGAGAGGCCCTGCTGCTCGGCCAACTCCTGGGCCCATTTGAGCTTCATCTGCTCCGCTTTGGTCAGTGGAACTGCCTGTGGCGCCGCGGCAGCTGCGGGTAGAGAGGCTGCCGCCGTAGTGGCCTTGGCAACCGTTGGCGAGGCCTGTTCGACGGCCTTCGGAGCGGGCTGACCGTTCTGCGACAAAAAAGAATGAACAAAAACTTGGTAGGCTAAATCTGATGGACATTTTTGGTCACGTGCTAACGATAATGGGGAGAAATAGTGTATGGTTATAATTCTACTTAAAGTAGTTTGTAAAAAGTATGGTCATCCTAAATTATGAAAATCTAAACTACCTCATTTCAGGTAGAAATAATTGCACTCCGACAAAGCTAAAGGCTTCACCTACCCTGAGCTGTCTTTGAGGCTGCTCAGTAGACGCAGCTGCTTTTGCGTCATCCCAGTCCGCTTTGTCGTCCGGTTCCAGCATCCGCTGTTTCTCTTCAACGTAGACCTTGGACAGAAGATCTACGAGAGCGTCTTCGCTCAGCTTGTCCATGTTCTCAGTTATCAGTCGCTGCATTTTCTCATCTAGCGACTCAGATTTTGTAGACGCCTGGCCGGCGGTTCTCTTTGAATTTGCCGCCTCTCGCTGATGATTTGCTGTTGACGATGCTGGCGGCGGTTTCAATGGCTTCTTCGAGGCTTCGGCTGAATCGTCCGACACGGCCCAGGGCTGGTGCAAGCGGCCTTCAATCTTCACGCGATTGTGCTGCCCGTCTGGAGTGGAGATGACGAGTTTAATTACTAAGAACATGCCTATAATTCTACAATGCTATCAGAGCTGTGATCAATAATCAGCTGGCAGAGATCAGAGGTAACAGATAGATGGTAGGAGGTTTGAGGATATAGGGAATGTTGGGAGCGTTTCTCGTTACTAGTTACCAATTTGATAATGATCGTTACTATTTTGCAACGCTACTTTTTCGCGTACCTGTTTTTGTTTCCAAGTTCCGAAACAAAATATGCAATTAGCAGCATTGTAAATTATTTATTTTGCAGCATTAAAAATTGTGTATTTTTCGAAATACTAGTATAAAAAATAGTAAAGTTTATATAAATAGCAACTATATCTTTCGATTTCTTTGTTTGACATTGATATATTGTGCATCCATTTTTTTGATTCGAAGGTTTTTTTGTTTTTGTTGCGAAGTCCAAATTTCGCGAAATATTTATTGGTCCATTCCATAGACTGACTACATGCAGTTGGTTAATTTACTCTGATTACTTCACTTTATCAATCTAATCTAAAATCTTCATGTGATTTCATGGTTAACCCAAGCCCGAAATAATCAAGATCAGTGAGAGTGATAACGGAGTCTAAAAAAGTGGACAATGTTGGAGATTAAAACATATGATTTGAGTGATGACCGATTAACAAAGCTACACGTAATAATAACGTGCTTACGTAAATAGTTGCAGATTTGTGGTAAAAGTTACAAAAAATATAAGTAACGATTAAAAGTAACGATCATTAACACCATAATCGTTACTTTTTTGGTAACACGCCTAACACTGGATAAAGGTCAATCCTCAAACCAAACCGACTGAAATCAGTAGATTGTCAATCTAGTCGACTAGAAACGCCGAGAACTCTCACCCAGCCTTCCTTTGGTACCGTCGGGGACAAATAGCATAAAATGGGGATTTAATGTCAAGTCAATCCAGGACAATCTCCATGGTCCAAACTTTCGAGTGTTGCATCCCTTAGGAGGCGTGTGCTCATAAAACTTCCAGCACTTTAATTGGTATGGTAGCCGGCTGTAAGCGACTCGGCGTTTCTATCCGAATCGATCGTGGCTTGGTTTCGGTTTGGTTCGAGGATCGACCTCGGGATCCATTCTAGAGCCTAGGTTGACATCCCCTTTTACACTCACCAACTTCGATCCTGACGTCCCTTTCCCCAGTTGATGTGAGCTTCTCCACCGACTGCAGGATGGCTTTCAGTTGAGTCTCGGTCAGGATGCCGGCATCGTCCGCTGCTGCCGCCTGGGCGCGCTTTCGTTGACCGAGGGCCGGATCATCGGCATTGGATGCCTTCGCAGCTGGGCCAGCTCGACGCTGTTGACCTCGCTGTTGTTTTGAATCTGTCCCACCAGCCGGAGCTCTTCCACCGCCCGATTGTTTTCGACTGTTGCCTCGCGGATTTTGATCAGCTGCGAGGGATCAGAGTTTCATTAAAATGGCTTTTGTTACTTTTTTTAGCATATACGAGCCATAACTATAATAAAACAGGTGTCTAAGGTTAAAAAGTTAAAAAGGACTTTACCAGCTTGGAAAGTTATCTTTGGCCTTCCCTTGTCATCTTTTCTGGCGTCGAATTTAATCATTCCTTTACTGCGCTGAAATATAGAACAATGATATAAAGAGTTAAGTTTAGATTTTTTCCGTATTTGTCTAAAAAAATCTTTTTTTGTGCGAATTCGTTCGTTATCGATCTTCTCAGTCTTGTCAATTACATCAATACTAAAGTGGATTAAAAATATACAACTAATTACAAAATAAATTTCAATAAATATAAATATTTTTTATAAAACTTTAGCTCATAGAGTAAAAAATGACATTGACATTATTGTGAGAAAAAATCGAAGCGTAAAATAATATTTTGTAGTCCAATTTAAACATTTATTATTGAAGACTTAAACAGTTATTGATATTATGTCTTTAATAATTATACAGAATAGCCTTCTAATATAAAGCAGCAAAACTAAATTTCAATTTTAGGTCTACGTTTTCAAGAACAAAGTACTGCAAAAATCCTAATTTAGGCCTTCAAAATAATTTTCGAAGAAGCTGTCAGCATGAGCCACTATAAGTTTAAAGCCTAATTAGAATCTGTGCGAAGCACAGAAATCTCGTGTAATCGAGTATAAAGAATCTGTCACAAAGTATTTAATTATTAAAATACCAATCATTATTGCAACTATCATATCATATATTGATAACATTTTTTTATCATTAGTCCATAGGAAAAAAACATGAAAACACAAGCGATACTATATTCAACCACATCCTTAGTCATCGAATATCGAAGAAACTATAAAATTACCAGCAAAAGAAAAACGACCAAAGCAGTTCAAATTGAAACGATTCACGGTCTCGTGTCGAAACAATAAGAACACAAATCCGTTCAATTTTGTAAAAATGATGGAAATATTCAATGTTAAAATAAATACATGCCCTCGGCACTTATAACGAATAACAAACGATGAGATATTCTAACAGTAAAAACATTAAAAAAGCAATCAACAAAAAAATGCAAGTAAGAAAATAAAATACTTTACCCATGCAATTTTCAAAGTTGTTATAACTCAATAAAATCACTCGACAATCGCGTGCCGGAAATTTCAATAATTTATTTATTTATTTATTGCCTACTAGGAACAACGAACAAACAAAGAATGTTATAGCGGGTGTCCCAAAAAAGGGTAACACTTTGTGCGCTCACTGTGAGTGAACAGTTAGGCCTATAACCAAGTAATTTAACAGGTCTAAAGTAAACATTTGTAAGTTTTTCCCACAAAAATTTGGTTACGAAAAATCGCTCTAGAGACGAGTTATTGAGCACAGAAGTGTACGCTAGCTTTTCTGCCAAGCCTTGCCTACACAGCTGTCATAGACAATATTTTGCTTTAAAAAATCTTTAAGCAGCATAGACTCTGAGACGGTGTGTGGTCAAATGCCTGTTTATCTGAAAAAACGGAGCATAAAGCAAACATGTAACGCAAACAAGGATAGACAACAACGTACGTACAGTGAGGATAGCATTATGGTGTTCATAAACTTTTATCTGTGCCTCAAATGATACCCATCATTTTCAATGCACTCACGGAGCCGACCAAAGAATTAAGCCATCGGCGGCATAATTGCGGACAGCATCCATCCGGTTCTGCCGAATCTAATCAAAAGCTCGAACAATGGATGCGTTCAGATGATGTAAATTCAAAAAGCCTCCATGGGCGTAGACGAGCTCACGAGCAAAGCCCCAAAGAAAGTAGTCGACCGGATTCAAATCAGGTGACCATCTTGCTGGCCAAGGTTTTGCTAATCACTCTGATCTATCGGCACCGAAAGCGTCACTAAGAAACTGGCGAGTCGAGACGTGTGCGCAGGACCATCTTGCACAAACCAAACGTTTCGGATGCTAGCCGCATTAAGATCCAGAATCAGAAAAAGCTCCAATGCATCCTGATAAGCCTTAGAGTTGACAGTTCCAGGGAAAAAAATAGGGCCCCCCAAGCCATGCAGTCTCGTGAAATGTACCAGCCAATACTGTTGCTCTTTGCGCATTTTGATGTGCTTCGGCTGGCGGGATGTTCGGGGCTGTGCCAATTACGTGCGAACCAGAACCGCGCGGTCATTCGTGAGATTGACCGTGCCGTCTGTTCGAAATGTGGCTTCGTCAACAAACACAATTGGCTGATTGGTGTTCTCAAGAGTGCGCATGTTCAGCATTAGATGACACAGTTCTGCTCGCTGCACAAAGTCGCTTGGTAGCAGTCCGTGCTTCTTCTCTGCACGATATGCATGCAGGTGAAGATCCTGTCTCGCGATTCGCTGCACAGTCGAAGTTGACATTTCGAGCTGGTCTCGTGAAACAAATTGTCTCAGAGAATTTCTCTCACCCTCCAACTCTCTCATCACGTCAAAAACGCGCTCTTCTGTCCTGACACTGCGAGGTCTGCCACTGTGTCCTTTATGTGACAACTGTAAGTTCTTTTTTGTCAGAAACTTTTGCACCAGTTGATGAACATTCTTCTTTGTGCAAAGAGGAATGGCCGCAGCGTTTGGTTGAGCATTTCGCCAAGTGTTGAACTGTCTCGAAGCAGCTGTGACGCTCTCTCCATTTCGGTAATAGCACTGGATGATCCGAAGACGAGTTTTCTTCTTCAAACTTACAGGCCATTGACGGTTTCTACTATGCGGCTGCTATAATCGTCCATGGGAAATTTTAACGTTAGATCAGAGTCTCATGCAGAGTCTATGCATGCTTTGTCATTTTATTACGCAAAAATATTGTCTATGGCAAAGCTTAGCAGAGAAGCTAGCGTACAAGCTCAAAAAACAACAGCGATTTTTCAAATAAACTGGCATTTGACCATGCACACACCGTCTCAGAGTCTATGCTGCTTAAGATTTTTTAAAGCAAAATATTAATGTCTATGGCAGCTGTGTAGGCAAAGCTTGGCAGAAAAGCTAGCGTACACTTCTGTGCTCAATATAAACCATGGATGAATGAATATAATTCTATTCTATTCATTCATCCATGTCAATAACTCACCTCTAGAGCAATATTTCGTAACCAAATTTTTGTTACGAAAATTTACAAATTTGTAAAAACTTACAAATATTTACTGTAGGCCTGCTAAATTACTTGGCTATAGGCGTAACTGTTCACTCACAGTGAGCGCACAAAGTGTTACCCATTTTTGGGACACCCGTTAAATAAGCAAAATAAAAGCTGAGTCTGTTTGCCGAATATTCACATTATTTTTTAATTTGTAAACTTTGTGACTAAGATGAGAAGCCTTGATGTTCAGTAGTATTGAAATTGAAATTCGTAGTATTGAACGTTTAAAGCCTTAGTTAAACAAAGCCTAACTAATTGCGCTTTAATTTTGTCCGCCAAGTTAAATGCAGCCCATTTTATAGCATGCTTTAAACAGCTTCAAAGTGAAAATGCAATAATTCAATCACATATTACACATATTGTTACATTCTACAAGCAGTAGGTGGCAACCGGTTTTAAAATCGATTCTGACAACTAATTTGTTGGGTACTCAAGAAATAGTATAAAAAATTAAATAAAGTAAATTTAATCGAGTTAGTTATTAAAATAATTTTTTGTCTGCTAGGTATTGACTTTTTCGAAAAGACAAATTTTTTTAAATACTCGCAGCATTAGGACACACCTACACTATTTTAGTTTGCTAATAATTGACTTATAAAATGAAAGCTCTTATTTTTATTTGAACAACGAAAATAATAAATATGTTTCTTCTTTGCCTCTAGTACATCAACAAAATTGTCTAGACATGTTAATTTACTGTGTTGAATTGGCTTTAATCAATCCATCTAACAGCGAAAAAACGGATAACATAAATTTCCCACAAAAGTTTTCACAAATAACGAAATAACATGATTAATGACTATATACATTTTAATTTTATTTATCGTCTTCAAGTTGTGCCACGTTTTATTGTCTTTATTGACTTCATAATAGTGATGTTTGTTAGTGTTAGTACATAAAAATTAAAATTTAGTGACAAAGAATTTAAATTACATTAATGACTATATTCTTCAATTAGTGTAAGTTTTAATTTTGCATCCAGCTACTTATTACATGTCAATTATGTGGGCTTCATGAGAATATATGCAAAAATTAAGGAAATTAATAAATGAAATCCTTTTTATAAAAGTTGCCAGATAAATTATTCGCGGAAATTTCTGCACTTTTCTATAGCACTGCTTTTAAACATATATGAATGCTCCACTATAGCTGTAAAAATATATAGCTAAAAAGAAAGTTACTTATTTCTTGAAAACAAAGGGTGAAGCACAAAAACTTGTCACTTATAGTTCATTCAATGCAACTTTCAAGTTAGAAACAATATTTTTAAACCGTTTTGTTTTCACTTGTGTATAATTTATCTCTAAGAGAACAATATTCTTTACGTTTGTTCTTAGAACTTATAAAAAACGAATCAAATTTTCCAGGAACCGTCTTTCACTGAGCACATCCAGCCGGATGCGACCGACGATGAGTCGCATCAACAGCCAGTCGATCACGCCGCTGTGCTCGAGGAATATCTCGGCCGCAGGGCGGCTGACGAATTTCTGCACCCGAAGCCGCAGGCGGACACTCGCGCCGAGCAGATGTACCGAGAGAAGACTTCAACGACACTGAAGAGTGTCACCTCCGATGCCAACGATGTGTGGGGCAGTTTGCGCGCCGAATCTCGTGCCAGGGTTGCTCAGCGCAGCCAGGTGGAGGCCGAGAGACTTCGCGAAGCCTACAACACCTACGCTAGGGACTGCATCGCCAGGCGGATGGCCCCGGTGCCAAGAATGTTCGGCGACGACGACTATGGAGAGTTCCGCCAGATGTTGGCTAATCCACGGTCGCGACCAGCGCTGGAGAGACGGAGAAGAAAGGAGGTGAGAGAGTCGAAAAAAGAACTCGCACAGCGGCCTGTTATGGTAGAAATATTTCATCAGAAAAGTGCAAATAAGCGTTCTCTAAAATATCCGCAGGTGATGTACAGACAGGCCCAGCTGCATCGAGACACCTACCAGATGCTGATGCACAATAATCCGTTGCCAGCTCTTGCCGTTGGTTGCCATGAGAACAAAGCGGCTTCTTCAGAGAACGACGTCGAGGACAGCTGGAGCAACTTGGGCGTCGGGAGGTTTCTGATATCGAAGTCGGCTCGAGAAGCAGCGGCTGCGGACGCTTCGGCTCAGATCTACCAGGCGTTCGATGTGACGCGAAAATACGACGAATTGGAGCTCGCCAGTCAAAGAGGTCGCCTGGAGCCAGTGACCGAGGAGAATAATCCCTACTTGCGCCGTGATTTAGACAGCGCAGGTAGGCGGAAGCTTCGCGGCAGCTACGACAACTTTCGCTACCGCCTAGTGGACGAAGCCGTCGCATCCAAGCCGGACGATGGCGGGCTGTTACGCTTCAGCGAGCGCTTCGCCGCCGAGTACGCCGCTGTCAACGATCCGATGTCGGTGATCGTCAAGCAGACCGAGGACCGGCAGGCGGCCAGATCCAGGCGATCAGCTCTGGCAGCCGCTACAGCATCGGCCCTGGCAGCGCCGACCGCGCCGAGACGGCACTTTCTACCGTCGCTGTCGACCAGTTCAGCGTCGATGCGAAAGAATCAGCAGCAGTCGGCTCCGACGACTCTGCAAGAGCGCAGGCGCCGGCTGCTGATGATGTACGGCGGCAGCGACTCCGGTGCCTGGCAGCCGTTGAGCCTCGGCGCTCTGCTAGACTATTCCAGCGACTTGGCGCCGACTGCGGCGACTGTCGGAGATCGAGGTCATGGCCCAGCCGAGGCGTTTCGATTCGGTGGAGCTCCGGTTTGGCGCACAGGAGGACAAGCGGCAGCTGCCGGTTCTGGCGAGAATTGACGGTCGAGTTTTGCCAGGACCATTTTTATCGATGCTTCAACAGTAGAAAGTCCGCACTATCCCCCCTGGGGAAAGACCACGTGGTGAGTACTCTGAATATTTTGAGTACTCACCAAGTACTCCCCTACTTCACGATGGCTCCCAAACCGACTGACCGAATTGCGTGAAAGTCAAATCGATAAAAGTTTTTATCGATATTCTGGAAGTTTTTTCATTGGATAAAGCGGAAAAAGTTGGCGTGTTTTCTGGATTTTCATGACAATTTGTTGAATAATTTGGGAGACACGAAATATG
Organism: Macrostomum hystrix; assembly: GCA_950097015.1. Taxonomy (NCBI): domain Eukaryota; kingdom Metazoa; phylum Platyhelminthes; family Macrostomidae; genus Macrostomum; species Macrostomum hystrix. Next base: position 580,979 of record CATNEN010000011.1, on the reverse strand, counting down.
GGTAAGGGTATTGGAAATACCCCGTGGTATTTCTTCTGTTTACAGAAACCCTAGGAGAATTTTGTGACGTCTTCTATGGAAAATGGTACTCAAACATTGCGCTTGCTCACTTACTTCACCGCATGCTGTATCTGCTACTCTCAATAAATCAAGGCTTCCTCGTTGGTTTTATCAATTTTTTCCTATGATTTTCCTTACAAAGTTTATCCGCCTTGCTTCACCGCTTTTTTAAAGCTGTCTTTGAATTCCTCGAGTTTTTATGTTTGTTTAACTTTGCTTCCAGCGAAAAAAATATATTTTGCGATCAGAATGGATCCATGATGCGAAGATCTTTTTTGTTTAAATTCACTTACGAATGCACACGTTGCAAGGCCTTTACTAGGAAACAAAAGGATTAATAGAACGCTTTGCTCACCGTTTTACTATTTATTACCTAATGTGTAACTAGTGTCACATTTAATGTAATGATCACCCTGATCAGTAATGTTTTCCTACACTTCCAACCTGATTTATTTTTTTGTGCGGGCAGTATCATTGCCAATTATGTACGAGCCGTACAAAGAAGATAAATATACAAGAAATATTCTTACTAGCGCTGATTATTTTTTTCGCTCACTGACAAACTTGTGGCTCTTGACCTGCAGTTATTTGATGTGCAATTTTATATATCTAGCACTTTTACGAGTAAGAATTTCGACTTCAGTGTGTTTTTGTTCACTTTATTCTCTTGAAAGTTAAAGCGGCTTTAATTTTAGGTAGGGTTGTGGCTCACTGCTCATGCGTTTGATCGATCTCTGCTCTGTGTTTTCTTTCTTAAACGCCTTTGCGCGTCAGACAATCCTTGTTCACTTTTAAAGTATTTATCCAACTCAAAATACTTTTGTCAATAGGTAAAAAGATAACAGATATTCATCACAAAATATACTTGAAACATTTTCCAAGACTAAAATACGACAATGACGTCATCTAGCAACGATGCATCCGACGTGCCACCCCTGGAGGACATGAGTCACGTTTTCAAGCAGACGGAGGCGACCGCCACGGTGTCAAAGCTATCATCGCCCAAGAGCGCACCGAAACCCGTCGACAAGACGACGGAGCCAGCAAAGGCGAGTTTCGGCGGCATGCGTCGTGGCTTTCTGTTTGCTCCTAGCAGCAGCAGCAACAGCAGCAACAGCAGCAACAAGCATTCTGTCGGTGATAAGCACCGACAAGCGAAACAGTCAAGAACAGACAACTCCGAGGAGGATGAGGTGCCGTTCATTCGCAGCAATCCGGAAGCTGCGGCCAAGTCGCTCAGACTGGACGATGTACAGGCCAGCCTGGCCGAAGCGGAAGCCGCCGGATCCGGTGCCGGTGCGGCCTCCCAGTGGCTGACTGAGGAATTGTTGGCCAAGGTTGAATCTGACGAGGCGCTGCTGCGAGGCCTGGCCAATCCGAGAATGTCGGCTGCGTTGGCCAAGTTCCAGTCCAATCCCAGGATGGCTATGGAGGTTGGCACTTTGGGTCTGAGTTCTGCATGTTTTTCATTCTGTACTATCATTTGTAGTATAGCTGTGGCTTTGCCTCTGGATGTACACCTACATCATCTCTTCTGTAACATCCTTCTACGCCGACCCATCAGGAGTACAAGGACGACACGGAGGTGCAAGCGTTCCTAGCCAAATTCTCAGCTCTACTAGGCGAACACTTCACTCGCATTGCTGACCAACAAGAAAAAGAGAAGCAACAGCAGCAGCAGCCTCCCCCCGTCGATACGGACGTGGCTGAAGTCCTAGCCAGACCGGGAGTTCGCGAGGCGCTCACCAACCCGGATGTGCAGCGCTGGATGTCGCTTCTGCGCGAAGATCCCGACCGCGCCCAAGGCTTACTGCGCCAGAGCCGAGACGCAGACTTTCAGCGAAGAATCCGGCTGCTGTTTGAGAACGGACTCATCGGCTTGGCTAAATAGTTAAACATGATAGAAATAGTTACACTAAATGCTCACAATATCCTAGTAAGGAATTATAAGCAATTGAGAGCTTTGGATTCCTTAACGAGAGGTCTGGAGTTCGAATCGCAGTTCGCAGCTTCAGTTCACTAAGCCGTAAAATTCTTTGAAATATAATTAGCGAGGTTGAAATTCGGGTAGGTGTGCGGCCCCCAGTCCACTGACCGAACAGCTGGCTGTACGCTGAATAGCTGGGGCTGTGACAGGCGAGTTGGAATTCGAAACACTAATTAACGATCTATTGTAGCTTATATTAATAATTATAATTGAGTACGCCTGCCCCAATAGGGCCAGATGTGCCGACAGCACAGCCGCAGCTATAGCGCGGCGCATCTGAAGGCAGTGTACGGATGTTCAGACCATGGACTGGGGAGACGCCACACCCGCTGTACATTTAACTATTTTGCTAAATGAGGCAATTTGTACCGTTGGAGTTGCAAATCGAACCCCCGACCTCACAGTCCAACTTTCTAACCACTAAGCCACAATCCCTCTTTTTGTCCATTGTGCTTGTTACCAAAACTTCACAGGATGTGCTGATATTCATTAACTTCATTTGTAATAAATAAACAAAACATGAAAGACACGGAAAATTAAAAATTTGCAATGTCAGTACTGACTTGTGACTGTGACTAGTTATAATAGTATGATAACAAGTTATAACAGGAAGACGGAGGTTTATTTTTTATTTGGCAAAAATTGCGAAACCAAAATCACGTACTAGACATACGGATGAAAATAATGCTCGGACTTTGATTTTTAAATGCTTTAAAAAATCCGTAAAAATCACGACAACTGTTTCTTAGAAACTTTCCGGTGTTTTTGTCAGGCCAAAGACGAAGCCGAATCGAAAATATCGGGATCTGTCAGAGTCTCATTGGTTGGGGCATTAGATACGGAATCTTCGGCCACGACAGATTCGGAATCGTCAACAAACTGGCGCGCCTCGTAGGCCAATCGGCGCAGACGCTCAGGCCCGGAGGTGTCCTGGCCGTGCCAGAGCCTGGCCAATAGAAGCGAGCTGGGGCCCAACTCTGCCTGCTCGTCTGGCGTAGCGAATTCTTTGAAATTCAAATGCGGCAATCGGTCAACTGTGCGACGATCTTGCGGCAAGGTCAGCGCCGGGGTTCGCTGCTCGGTACTAATGGTTGCAAGACAATCTGGCGCTGCTGGCAAGTTGAGTGAGAACTTGCTGCCGCTCTTTGACAATCTGCGGCGCTTTCGCACTTGCTTCTGTTTATCCGATTTTTCACGAGTTTTCTTGGGCTTTGAGCGGACAGTGGCCGGTGCTTCATCGGCACCCTGATCCGGCTGGTCGGCCAGGCTGTGGAGATACAGCCGTCCACGACCTGTCATTCTAAACAGCAGCAGCGAAGCTCCACTGCGGCTGGTGTTCGTGTCGGCCTTCACCATGGCAAGGCCGCGAAGACCATCGGGTGGATCGTCGGATTTCAGCTGCGGCAGCAACAGACGAGCCTCGGAGCCTATGCGGGGTGGCAAAGACGCGTCCGTTGCTAGGAGACGAACTGCGGCTATGTCGCCTGTGGTCTGAAAAATGCAAAATACAGTATCCAAATTCATCCTGATCAATAATAAAAAACAATAACTTGCCAGAGGCTAACACAATTTTTATTTCTTATCAGACCCTACGCTCGCATATCTTTACTGACCAATTAGACGCTTTATCTTTATTGACCAATCAGACGCCGTATACTCGTATATACTGACCAATGAGAGAATACGTCTTTACTACCCAATAAACTAGTAAAGCTGTAATTTTTTTTCGTCCAATCAAACAGGGTCTAATAGCCACCAATTAAAGCCTATGCTTGTGCGAACCTGGGCTCCAAGCAGCAGCAGCTCGTAAGGCTCTGGCAGCCAGGTAGCCAGACTAGGCGCGGCATGAAGGGGACACTTGGCGTGCAGCAGGCAGCGATTGCCCAGCATTCTGTCGTCAACCAATCGCAGATTGCCATCCGATCCCAGCAGATGCCAGTGCTGGCCAATGCCAGTTCGGCAGCGGAATCGCTCTGGCGCTGCTCCAGGCGGCAATTCGAATAGTCTATGGCCAGCGGTAGAGCTGGGCGAAGCGCGCAGATCGCAGACGTCGGCCAAGCGGCCGCCGACGCAGACGAGGCTGCGATGATGCGCGCCAAGGCTGGCACTGGCCCAAGCCTCGCCAGGAGCCCACGGAGCCAGCTGTTCAGCCGGGAACGTCCGGCTCCAGCGGCAAGCATCCAGGCCGCGCGGATCCCACAGCTTAGCAACCATGTTAGCGTCCATAGTGACGGCTTCGCCAAAAATGTATGGATTTAAGGCTAGGGATAATAGACGAACTGTACTAGTTGCTGATGCAGTGGAGTCTGGCGACGGGGAAGACTCGGCTAGAGGTGATACGAGGGCCGCCGATTCGGCAGATGCGACATCAGCAGCTTCAGTTTGGCGATAAAACTGCGGCAGAATAAAAAACGATAATAATAGGTGTTTCTACTTATAGTACTATAATAAGCGAATCACGCATGCAAAAAATCGAAGTCTAACCTGAAATTTATCTCGCCGTCGAACGGCAAGCAACGGACCAAACCCAGCTAGGGCGCCTTCCACACTCCTGCTGTCTCCGAGCACTTCGTAGATTTGATTGTCGCATTTGTCACTGTCAACGGCGGCCGAAGTCCACTGTGTGACCAGTCGCCACGGAGCTCTGGCCTTGCCGCTGCTGCTGCTTTTGCGTCGCTTTCGACGCCGAGCGACAAGAGCCGAGACTCGCAAAGTGTCTAAAAATTTCCCGGATGCGTAGGCCACTACAACCGGAGAGCAGCCTGGCGTTGCCATGGTGACAGTGTCGGCGGCGTCAGCCCAAACAATGCCAGAGCCGCAATGGCGACCAGAGACCATTCCAATCAAGCGATTAGACAGGGATTCGGGATCCAGAGGGTCAATGCCCAATGCGTCCACGCCTGAGAAAAAATAAAAATGAGACTATGTGAGCTGGGAGAATGTTGGTATTAACAGAATAGGGGAGAATTCAATTGCTTGTTACTCGTACCCGCGTCGGTATTGTGTGCGTCAGGCGGCGGCGGGGCAGTAAGGAACTGGGTGATGTGCAGTGGGAGCTTGGCAAGCTTGCGTGGGGTCAGCTGGGCCAGGCTCTCAGCCTCGGCTACCTCACGCAGCAGGCTGCGCGACTTCTGCACGGAGGGCAGGCGGAGAGCCGAAGGGCGGCCTTTAAAATGTCGACTGGCAGTGCAGGCAGCCACGCAGGCCAAGCGGACGCGCCGGTGCCGCTCGCGGTTGCAGGGCCAGCCGTTGCCGGCGCCACGTATCGATTCGGCGGCTAGGCGGACCGGCTGGCCAACAAGTTGGTAGGTCAGGGGTTCGAATCCTGCGATCTGGAAAATTTTTTAAAATAACACTTTTAGCATGTTGAGACAAGATTATATACTTAAAAATAATTTTCTGCGCGCGCACATATTTCGATAAATATCGTTAAATAAAAGAATTTCTAACGAAAGCAGTGTCCAGTTGAAAAGCAAAGCTGTGCGAGTTCTTTACTAATCTAGCTCGAATTAAACTTAAGTTTTTATGTACGCTCTAATTCGCTTTTTAGAGCGTCAAGCCTTGGGTTGTAGCCTTGTGGTTAGAGCGTCGGACTCACGACTTAAAGGTCGGGGGTTCGATTCCTGACTTCACTGGAGCAATCTGTGAAGTGAAGCAACCCTTTTACGAAGTATAAGACACTTAACTCTGCATTGCTTCAGTTCACCAAGCTGTTAAATGGGTACCAGCATTAGCTGGCGTAGTTGAGGGTGGGTGTGGCGTCCCCCCAGTCCATGGACTGAAAAGCTGTACGCAGCCTTCTGATGCGCCGCGCAATAGAAACCGAATATTATTTCGCTTGCAATCTGTCGGCTGCACATCTGGCCAAATTAGGGCAGGTGTAATAAAAAGAGTGTAAAATAAACTTATGGCACCAAAATTATGCATTAAACGAATAAAAAAAACTATTTTTGCAGAATGTATGATCATGCTCACAGATGTTGAGAAATGTTTGCGCGTCAGATGTGCGTTAGATTGTGAGTTAGATTGGATGCCTGTACGGAGAGCACATGTGCACTTAAAACGTGCATATTCGGCTGCACCTTACATTATTTGTTCAACAAAACGGGTCTCTTGACCACTTCTCGGCCTCGCCCTTCAAGAACTACACGAAACAGCTACAAATAGAGTGAGATAGAGTGAGAAAGGACTCGTATTTTCAAACAAACTGCGCTCAATTCACCAAATGCATCTCCGTTGCCACACCTAATACATTATTAACACATTGATATAATAACTGGTTAAAGATGTACCAATTAGGATTGCGGACGGCTGTCAGTCATAAACTGGGGGTGCCACACCTACCCTCAATTACGCTGCTTCCATTTACCAGCTGGATGAACAGAACTAGTGCAGAGTAAAGTGCCTAGCTAAAGGATATTAGTTGTTCCAGAATCGAACCGACGACCTTGAATTCGTGGAGTCCGACGCTAGAATCGCACGGCTACCACCCATTTTAAGGATGGAATGGAAGCTAAGCCTATTGAAGTCAGGAGTAATAAAGTACACACGGCTTAACTAACTTGTCAGTGTTTAATTACCGGCACTCACCTGACTAACGGACTCAAAATGGCCGCCAACGCGCCCCAGGTCAGTGTAGGCGGCCTGGCTCCACGGTGGCACCTTGGTCCGGTCCGAGGCCAGATAGTTGCGGCTGTAGTGACCGCGGCCATCGTCCTCCGGCCAGAATTGGGGAAAATTGAAGCTAGGGAACATTCTCGATTCGGTTTTAACCAAAGTTTTTTAGAATTATAATATTAGCCTGCCATAGCATATCTGCTCAACTGATCAGTTGCTGAAAAAGTTAAAAATGAAGCTTTACACACACATGACAGTTCTATATATATATAGATTAAGAATAAGTAGACAAGTACAAGTTACAAGCTAACTAAATGGATCAGATATAAAGTCGGTGGCACAGCCCGGACTTCAAGTATTCCAAAGGCCGGGACAGCTGTTCAGTCCATGGACTGGGTTCTGCCACACCTAACCTGTAATCGCTTGTACCCATTATTTGCCACCTATCTCACCAACATAATTGTAAGATTGTAGACCAGTTAATCAAGAGCTTGAATCTCAGTCTTTAGACAAGTCGGGTGTGATGTCCATAGACTGAACCATAGATTTTGGAAGTGCCGCGGTAAGTCTTATCCAATTGGGTTTGGGTATAATATAATGAAAATATTGTAAAAGTACGTAAAAATTACATAAATTAAGGACCTATATGTACCATACAATTAAGCAAAGTGAATAAGTCAATAAACAACCCAGAAATGAATTAGATTCTGTTTTACCGAATATAAATTCGCTTACAAGCATGAGCAAATTTAAACTGAGTTTATTTATTAACATTAGACACAAAAAGCTTAATAATAATAGCCCCAAACTCGACTCCATGGTAGGATAAAAACTTAATTTTTACAAACTGCAGTTGATTGCTTAAGCACTTAACAATTATCGTTTGATTAATACTAGAAGGCTTATAGAAGCCATGTAGTGTGCTTTCTTAAAGCAAGGATATAAAAAGTAATAAAATTAGTAGCGAAAATTATTGATTGTGAAAATATTAATCATTTGAATCATGCTACTTAGAAGTAGTAAATAGGCAAGCGACAGTACAAATATAACTCAATAAGATTGTAGCAAAGTTTTGTAATATATGGGTAAAATCATAGTAATAGTACACTTAGTGAAAAAATGTAACAGTTCATGATACAAGCATAAAAAAAAACAAAAAAATCTCAAAAAACATAACGACGCAGAAACATACGTTAAGAAACGGTCAGCACAAAATTGAGCACAGAAAAATTCACAGATGCTGTGTAATTACGAACTAGCATAAAGCTTTAATACTGAATAGGTTAGTGACGGCTTTTAAGCTATTTTCATTTGTCAGTTTTTTTGCCTCAAAATATGTCTTCTTCCATATAAGAAAAGGAAATTAGGCGAAAAGAAATAATTTTACTCGCAGAGCTTTCAAATCAAATAGTACAAACTAACAAAAAATCTGAAGGACATTGAGCTTCAGGAACAGTCAGTAAACAACAATCGACTGAAGGACATGATCCTTTAGGATCAGTCAGTAACAACAATTAACTGAAGGACATGATCCTTCAGGATCAGACACTAACAACAATTAACTGAAGGACATGATCCTTCAGGATCAGACACTAGCAACAATTAACTGAAGGACATGATCCTTCAGGATCAGACACTAACAACAATTAACTGAAGGACATGATCCTTCAGGATCAGACACTAGCAACAATTAACTGAAGGACATGATCCTTCAGGATCAGACACTAACAACAATTAACTGAAGGACACGATCCTTCAGGATCAGACACTAACAACAATTAACTGAAGGACACGATGCTTCAGGATCAGACACTAGCAACAATTAACTGAAGGACATGATCCTTCAGGATCAGACACTAACAACAATTAACTGAAGGACACGATCCTTCAGGATCAGACACTAACAACAATTAACTGAAGGACACGATGCTTCAGGATCAGACACTAGCAACAATTAACTGAAGGACATGATGCTTCAGGATCAGACACTAGTAACAATTAACTGAAGGACATGATCCTTCAGGATCAGACACTAGCAACAATTAACTGAAGGACATGATCATTCAGGATCAGACACTAACAACAACTAACTGAAGGACATGATGCTTCAGGATCAAGAACAATCTAACGTATCGCGTCAAGGACTTAAAAAGACTTAATCGACTAAACAGACTGAAAGACAACCGCATCAAAGCCAGGGAATTCTATCAATCCAAATATTTGCTGTTTATTAAATTATTTTTCTTTCTGTTTTTGCCGCCGCAAGCTGCCAAACAGTTTGAAGCGTTGATGCGGCTGACGCTGCGTCTCAGCCTCAGCGGAATCCGCCTCTTCGTCCGATTTTTTATCTTCTGCTGGCGGCTTTTTCTTTAACTTCGATGCCAGCTTAGATTTCTTTTTAGACTTGTCTTTCTCCTCTTTCTTATGCAGCTTGAAGAGTTTCTTATTTTCCTTCTTGCTGCTATTTGTAGTTTTTTCGTGTACAGAAGCGCTGGCTGTGGCCAGAGTGGCAGCCAGGAGCTGCTCCTGCTCCTCCTGTTCACGCTGACTGGCGTCAATGAGATCGATGATCTTGGCCCGCTTGTTTACAACTTCGGTTAGCTGGGCTAGAAGATTTCGCTCCAGCTCTTTGTCCGACTCAGTTTTAAGGGCCTCTAAAATGTAATCGATTCTGTTAATTTCACAAATTAACCTGATCAAATATAGAGTTAGAATGGCAGCCCAGGAAAACAACTGGGTAGAAATTGACGTTGTTGTGTGTGGCACCCATAGATTTCTACTCGTAGATTATTGTAGAATTCACTAACTCTTCTGCCTGCTAGGAAAGTGGCAAAGTTTGGCGGCACAAACTAGCTCCGTGGGTTAATTTATAATTGAGATGCTGCATTTTATAATTAAACAAATTTATTCAGCACTACACGTTAGTAAATTTAAATAATTTGACCAAATTTATAGCTCGTAGATAAACTTTAAAATCCGACTTCTGCCAGAGAGGTCTAAAGTTCCAATTAGAGACATTAGAAATACCTCCAATTACCAATTAGAAAGACCAATTACTCCTCGTATTTCAAATATCCACTGCCTACTTAGCGATAGCTTCAAAACGGAATGGCCGATTTTCTAGAAAGGGCCCAAGTCCATGGACAAAACAGCTGTACACCATTTTTGGAACCGCTGAGAGATAGTTAAAGCTGTGCCGGGTAGGAATTACTTTGACAATTAATATATTTAATAATAATATATAATTATGCGTGCGGTTCCAACAAACCAAACCCACCCTGCTTGCTCATGACTCGGCGCAAATCGAATTCAATGCTCGAGTGCTGCAATTCTAGTTCGCGTTCTTCCGATCTAGAAAATTGCAAAAATAAGTTTTTTAGAAGAAAATAACGTTTCAAATTAGAATGTTTGAGTATTGGTCTCACCGTCTCAACAGGTAGAGCTCTTCGCGACACAATCTATTCCGTTCGTTAACTAAATTAATCCATTCCAATAGTAGTGGCTCTTCGGCATCTGATTGGTCGAGCTCAGCTGGAACAACGAATGAAAATCATTCTATATTAAGATGCAATTATGCAGAGGTCTATTATTATGTATATAAATGCTACACGTGTGCACCGGTAGTGACGTGAAACTGGAAAAATATTGGTAAGATTTGGTTTTAACGACTTAGAGTACATCTAAAATAAAACATTGAAGCTCTATATTACCATTGTATCCCAATGTTCCGTAACCGTAGGCTGCAAATAGAATAGGAAAGCGGGCGAGATGTGCAAGGCAAAAAAAGAAAATGTTAAATAGGAAGACTAAAAATTGTCTCGCTGATTATGCATTTTATTGATTAATAATGATTTACTTATTAAATATCAATCAACAATTTGCTAGCGAATGCAAAAACCAAACTGCAGTAGTTTAGCCAGCTGGGGATATTGATAAAACTATCATTAAGCAGGCCTACACACACCGAATTTTCAGGTGAGAAATTCAAAACTCTAATCACATGGCTACTAGCTCATTGAATTTAAGTAAGGATGAATAGCACACAGACCGGGGGTCGGTGACAGAGCGGTTTGCCTATCGCACTAATGTCACTAAGCTAGATTCCGCGGCGAGGCCACATTTATTTAGGGCGCAGCGGCGGAGAGAAGGCTTGGGGGCTAATTGTGCGACTTACGCCATTGAGGGCCAACCTCCAATTCATAGTGAAGGGTACACTGCCTGACGATGAGAAAGTCAGGGCAGATGTACACACCCGTGTGAGCGTGTGCCTGCATACAGTATCTGAGTGCTGTGCTCAGGAGTGAGCTAAATGGCTGCAGGTCTAGTGTCACCAAATCATGTACGATTGCTCCTGGAGTTACTGTTACTATTACATGCATACAGACACAACACACCTTTCTTTAGCTTGTCGTACAGATCCCGACCCCGGCTTTCAATCTGGGCCTGACGCTCGCCCAGAACAGCCAGCTCGCGCTCGATGGCGTCTAGAGCTTCGAATTCTTCCACAGCCTCGGTGACGATGACCCTGCGCTCTGTCTGATTGGGCCGCGGCGGAGCGGGACCTTTTAGTCGCGATGACGAGCGATGATGCAGATCGGAGGCTAATGGATGCCCGGGCCTACCGGAGGGCGTGTCCTGCGGACTGCGAGATAGATGGGAACCCGATTTGGGATTAAAATTGCAAAATGGAAATTTAAATCCCCAAACGGAAAATAACCGGAAATAAAGCCCAGAATCAAAGAAATAAATTGATTTTGATCCATAAATGTGAAACAGTAGCAATTCTTCTCGGAGTCCCTGGTGACAAGGAAAAGATTGCACTGCATAAAACCTCTTTGGCAAATCCATATGACTTGATAAAAGATAAATGAAAAAAATCATTTAATCAATCCAAAATATTCAATGACTGCCGACATGTTTAAAATTTGTTAGCAGAATTTTTTTAAGTTTGTTATATTTGCTACTAAGACGACAAAACATCGGAAATTAGACGATGCCGATGTTTTGTGATTATGGAAGTTGTTCCAGATAGAGCTGAAAATTTAGGCCGTATTCAGGATTTTCATGGCCATTGTTTGAATATTTTAGGAGATACAGAAAAATGAAAAAGTGGAAATTTAAAAACATCCGTGGTTTTTCTACTGTTAACATCCCCAAACGGAAATTGTAAATCTGTGATTTAACAAAAAATGGAAAAACCTTTGAAGGACCAAATCTTTTCAAATTCTATCAAGAGAAAATAGTTTTGAAGATTTTGGTAACTTACGATGCTTGAGCAGACACAGGCACCGACGATACAATGTCAACTGTTGAAGCGGATTTTGGCGTTGAATTTTGATTAACGTGCGAATTCAATGCTTGCATCGGCGACTGTTGCCGTTGCTGCCGTTGCTTCTGCTGCTCAGACGGTGGCGGCGGTGCGTGGCGACTTTTTCGAAAGGATTTTAACAGCGGCCCGCCGGGTCCCGGACTAGCGGCTCGGTGCAGCGGTTCCATGGATGAGCAGCGGCTGACCGGGAGGGACACGCTGGCTGCCACGGAGCCGGTCGGCCCACCTGGCGGTCGCTGCGGAGGTAACCGTCTGGAATGCTGCTGCTGCTGTGCCAGATTAGCTGCGGACTGATCCTCTTCCCATTCGCCGAACGGGTTGAGGTCTTCCGGATAAGTCGCATTGGCGAACGGCGAAGGCGCGCCCGATCGCGTGGCGGGCGGCGGTCGCGGAGGCGGCTTTGATCTTGCGGCAGACGGGACTGAGATATCACTGCGCAATGGGCAAGGAGAGCGGTAATAACAACAGGAAAGAAATGTATTTTTAGATAATACTCCTATATCGTATTTTCATAAAAATGATATTATAATAACAATTGCAGAAGGGTTGTGGGCAATGGCACAGCATTTAGTGACACTGGACCCGCAGCTAGCGAGGAGGCAATTCTGCCCATTTCACTGACTCCTGAGCACACACGCACCCTGATACCGTACGCAGGCATACGCTTAGGTGTGAACATCTACCCTGACCTTCTCATCGTCCGGCAGTGTACACTCTCACTGTGCCTTGGAGGTTGGCCATCACGGGCGTAAATTGCACGACAAGCCCCCAAGCCTTCTCTCCGTGGCTACACCCCAAATGAATGCGCCTAGCCGCGGAATTGAGATCAGGGACCTTGGTGCGAGAGGCAAACGCGTTAACCATTCTGTGACTGACCCCCGTTTTCTTTCTCATTTCTTTCTTTTTCATCTCTTACCGTATCCCATTCTAGCACTGCCTCTTATTATAATAACTTTATCTAAAGCTTTAACTTTACTGTATTTGCCCATCACCTTTAAACTGGTAATTTTAGCATTTCATTTTATGCACTGTCTAATCATACCTAAAGGGATTGAACTCTTCCGGATAATGATCAACATCGACAGTCATCTTCTTCCTGTTGGCCGACGCCACAGACACGGAGGTAGCAGATCTGGCCAGCTGAGGCTGCGGTAGTTTGGAAGACGACGGAGGCGGCGGAGCCGGCGCCGCTTTGCGACTGGATCGACGCGTGGAAGTCGGCGAACCGAACGGAGAAGACGCGGCAGGGGGAACTGGGAGGCCGGTAGAATTAGGAGAGAGGGCAGAAATGCGGGCGGGAATAGTGGAAGACTGAGAGGAAGCTGCCTCAGCAGAATTTTCTGGGTTTGCGGCGGAATCAGCTGGTTTGGAAGATTCCACATTAGTGCAATCCACCGGAGCAGAAGATTCAACGTTTGCAGCGATGGAATCTGCCGGAGCAGAAGTTTCTGTATTTGCAGCCGTGGAATCTGCCGGAGCAGAAGTTTCTGCATTTGCAGCGGTGGAATCTGCCGGAGCAGAAGTTTCTGCATTTGCAGCCGTGGAATCTGCCGGAGCAGAAGTTTCTGCATTTGCAGCCGTGGAATCTGCCGGAGCAGAAGTTTCTGCATTTTCAGCTGTGGAATCTGGCGGAGTAGAAATTTCCGAAGAGTTGGATTTTGCTTGGGCAGATTCCGGAATAGCTACGACTGAACTGGACGACGAATTTGCCGACGCCTTGACCAAATCGGCGTCATTGAAGTCTTCTTCGGCCTGGGCAAACGGCGCAGCAATCTGCGATTGGGGTCGGTTGTCGCTAGGCGCCTCCGCAGCGCCGCCCACGCCGTCATTATCCACATTGTCACAGCGGCGTCGCTTCTCAAGCGCCTCCGTGGCGGCTCGTCTCAAATCGCCGCGCCGGCTATCCAGTAGGCACTGACGATGGCATAGACGTCCGCTTGTGTCGACAGCTCGCTGCAGTAGGAAGACGTCGCCGTCGCAAATAGCGCAATAGGTGCCGGGTTTCTGGCAAGTGGGCAGGGAGGAAACTTTAGACAAAAACTTCATCACTAAGCAGAAAATCAAGAGGGTAGCCGCCACTGATATTGGAGGTTGGGATGAAAAACCACCTTGGCATACAGGGAATGGATTAACACTTTTACTGATGAATTTCGATTGGGAAAGCTATCTTACATTGGTCATAGGGATGAGAAAACTATTCTTCTACGTTATAGGGATGGGATAATGATTTAACTTGGTCATAGGGATGGGATGGGATAACCATTTAACTAGGTCGTAGGGATGGGATGGAGAAATCATTTAACTTGGTCATAGGGATGGGATAATCATTTATCTAGGTCATTGGGATGGGATAATTTAGCTAGGTCATTGGGATGGAATAGTCATTTAACTAGGTCCTAGTGATAAGATACATCAATAGATTTGAATTATCTTCTATTGATGTATCTAGTAAATTGGTTAACATGATATATATACCTGGATATTAATATTTAATATATATATAATACGGGCAAATACTAATGGTAACTGGTTAGAAAAAGGTAGCGAAATAAAAATCAAGGTCAGACAGCAAGCCAAAAAACAATTTCTACTTAAACTTTAAGGTTTAGGTAAGCAGTTGATTGAAATATAAAAAATTTTACGATTTGAAAAGTTCTACACAGTAATTACGTAAGCACTGGAATCCAAAAGAATAAAATCAACATAAAACAGTCAGAGGATTCAATGAAGCAGACATATTTTTGGGAAAATCTACAAGTAAAAGCATACCAAACGTGATAATTAGTGAGACGCAAATAGTATCTTTTTAATAATGGTGATGTACAAGCTACCTCGGACAATGAGCTGTCGTTTTAAAGAACTGAACGGTAATTTTAAAGCTTCAAAGAAACGAACAATTGAAAAATTTCAACCGCTTGTAAATTGCAGCAACGTTTACCCTTCTTAAAGAAATAAAAGCACGCTGACAGACCTACTAAACTGAATAAAAGGACTTTCTAAACGATTGTCAATCTCACACCCCTAAATGATAGGATTGTCAATCTCACACCCCTAAATGATAGGATTGTCAATCTCACACCCCTAAAGGATAGGATTGTCAATCTCACACCCCTAAATGATAGGATTGTCAATCTCACACCCCTAAATGATAGGATTGTCAATCTCACACCCCTAAATGATAGGATTGTCAATCTCGCACCCCTAAATGATAGGAATTAAAACAATCCTTTTAAAAATATGTTGCTTGTACAAAAACTGAGAATGCTAAAAGTATACATATTTTACTTAGAGAGTTGCAAGCACACAAATAACGGTACTATTATAACCTAGCTAACTAAAGCAGACTACGAGTGTGTCTAGGAAATGTTGTGTGCATAAAGTTGACCGCCAAATGAGCTAATATTGGTCAATAGTGCCCAAATTAGTCCAAAAAGCTTTGAAAAGCACGGGTGAAAAGGCAATAATCTGTAGAAAGAATATTATATAGTCACGTGACAATGAAATGCTGCCCAGTCCTACAGCACGAAGAGTAACAAAGTAAATTATTGAATATTTTTGGCTTGGTAGATAGTTTTTATTAGATCTGCCAATTATGACGAGCCTGGTAAAACAAAATTAGACGATTAGTAAGGTGTTAGTAAATCATACTGGATTAGACATTAGACATTTGTAAGGTGGATTAGACATGCTAGCAGAAGAAAAACGTAAGTTCGTAGAGTAGGAATACTTTAAATCTTACACAGAATTATAATATATTTTCAGTTATGTAAGCAGGTCGAGAATTTATGAATCTGCATAAATATACGCTCGTACAAAGGCTTCGCAATCTTACTATTAACTAAAAAACTTTTATATACCTGGCAACACATACCTTAGCGATTGACGATGCGGAGACAGAAGACTCAGGAAGTACCACAGAAGCGCCAGACTGCAGTTGCTGCTGCTGCTGCTGCTGAGTGCCGCCACTTGAGAACATGTTAACAGTTGGACCGCCTTCTGCAACAATTGGATTGGACATTCTACCTGGTGAGCTGCATGATGTAACTGACATTCTACCTGGTTATTTGGATAATGTAACTGACATTGTACCTGGTCAGCTGGATGATGTAACTGACATTCTATCTGGTCAGCTGGATGATGTAACTGACATTCTATCTGGTCTGCTGGATGATGTAACTGACATTCTATCTGGTCAGCTGGATGATGTAACTGACATTCTATCTGGTCAGCTGGATGATGTAACTGACATTCTATCTGGTCAGCTGGATGATGTAACTGACATTCTATCTGGTCAGCTGGATGATGTAACTGACATTCTATCTGGTCTGCTGGATGATGTAACTGACATTCTATCTGGTCAGCTCGATGATGTAACTGACATTCTATCTGGTCAGCTGGATGATGTAACTGACATTCTATCTGGTCTGCTGGATGATGTAACTGACACTCTACCTGGTCATTTGGATAATTTAACTGACATTCTACCTGGCCATTTGGATAATTTAACTGGCATTCTACCTGGCCAACTGAATATATGTAAACGGCATACTACCTAGTCACATGAAGCCTAGCCGAGAATGCTCTAAAAAATATGTACTTACTCGTATCTTTGCCCCGCAGGTGCATATTCATATAGGCCACATAGGTGATGATGCTGAGCTTTTCTGGGGTGGCCATGTCTTCAGCATCCAGCAGGGCCGGTATGCCAACGGATTCAGCAGCGCGAAACGCCAATTGATTATTGGCCAACCAATCGGCCGATTGTAGCGAATGAAAATCGATCAGATCCGGCCGGTATCGATGCAATATGGCGCAGAATGCTAGGCCGTCGCGAAAGCTGCTAGTGAAATTCGTGACCTTGACGCCCGGATAGCAATCGGTTTGGGCCTGGCACCAGCGAAGCAGGGTCTGGATCTTGTCACCAGATGATGCAACTGATGAAGTCTTGCCCGCTGCGCCCGCCATTTCAACTGGCTGTGGCGATCTGGAATAATTTGTTTACTTTATGTACATAGGATTGTGAAGATGGAGGATAGTCTATTGTAAGGGGAATTGAGATATTGAATATCTGAAGTCTATTGTTAGGGGATCACAGGGGAACGGGATCTAGATATTATTCCATAGTAAGGGGATAATAGTGGACTGGATCTAGATTTTAGTCCATTGTAAGGGGGCAATAGTGGACTGGGATCTAGATATGAGTCAATTGTAAGGGGATAATAGTGGACTGGGGTCTAGATATTAGTATATTGTGAAGGGATCACAATGAACCGGGATCTGATCATAATCTATTGTGAGAAGATAATATTATAAGGGCCTACGTACATTTAAATTATACCTCATTTTATTTAGTCCGCAGGGTCTTTGGTGAGATTGTGATTGGATCATACGAGATTGGGATCTGGATAACAGTCTACGGCATATAATAGTACTCAGTAGACGTGATGTGCGAGATAAGTGCTAAATGTTTGAAAATCCTGAAAATAAATAATAATAAAACTCAAAAAAATGTTTTTACCAAACCGTCGAGCTGATCACTATATAACTTAACTAAGATATTCGTTTTTCAAGTCACTTTTAATTTTAACTGCTTTAAAGTCACATTTCTAAATTTAATATTGATGCTACAAGTCGTTTCCGTAACAAAAAACAGAGCAACCTAGAGCAGTTATGGTGAGAAACGTTGGAAAAATAACATCAGAAAGCAAAAAAAGCACAAACGAGACAAACAAGACAATGCAAAGCGAAAGAGCAGCATTTGTAATAAAACACAGGAAACAGAACATAGATATTCTTGGGGGACAGATTGATCGGCGGTTTGCGTATATTAGTATCAATTATATTATTAGGCTCTCCAAGCAAATCACTGAACTAAACACTGATATCATTATTCAATTAATACGAAACTGGGCCATCGCAAAAATTATTAAAAGTCATCTGGTTGCCATGGTGACAAGAGATAACTTTTAAGATGGTTTAAGCCCTGCACAAAGATGAGACTATTTTATGTTATTATTCGAAACAAACTTCTGCTTTGTTTAGATAAAAAGCAACCCTTTTAAAGTGGCTAATAGAAATATCAGATCAGATTAGGGATTACGCAACAAGTACGCCACCACTGGAGCCGCCATCACCGTCAGCTTTGTCGCTGCCGCCACCGCCAGCTTCGCTGGGCCTCTCGCCAGCCAATCGAATGCCGTGCTTCTCTTTAAACTCATTCAATTCCCTACCCTTGGCTTCTAAGCGCTGCTTTAACTGTTCCACCAGAGCCAGCATGTTGTCCCGGTTGCTGGCTAGAACTGGCTGAACTTCGCCAGCTGATCGCTCCACTAGCACTCCACCAACCATGCGGTAGCACTTGCGATTCGGCTCCACCTTCTGCAGGACATCTATAACTAGATTGTGCTCGCGAGCCTCCATCTCCAATTGGTTGATTTGCATGCTAATCTGGCGCTGCTCATCGCGCAACATATTGAACCTATTGACGGCCTCCTGGATGTTCTTCTTGCTGCCCGGATTGCCACTGCTGGACATGGTGCTGGCTGAATCGGATAAGTGTTTCAGATTTACCATCATATAATATAAAAGTTTAAGCCTGATGTTTATGTAAAGGACTAAGATAAATGCATGGTTTATCTTGTCTTTTGGAACCTAAACTCTAAATATAAAACTCCATATCATTAATAATATTTAAAAAAGGAATAAATTACTGCATATCAATACTTACATAACTGAGTAACAAATTAATAATCATTCTGCTTCATGTATCTACCCGTGTGGCCTTTTTAGCCGAATTTGGTCCGATTTTAATCCGAAAAGTGTCATTTTCCGGATGAAAAGCGGTTTCATCCGGTTTTCATCCGGAGTTGCTTTCCGGGCGGAAAATCGGCTTATAAACCGGGCGAAACTCGGATGAAGAATGGTAATTGGACTTAATTTGATCCGGTTTTTAGCCGACATTTTGACCTCCTTCTTTCCTGAGCCGTAGCGGGTGAAAATAGGAAAAAAACCGGGTGAAATCCGGGTAGGCGTATCTCTTCACCCGGAATTTCATCCGGTTAATAACCCGGTATTATATCCCACAGTTGGTCGGATCAAACGCGGCGTACGAATCGGACTATACTATAAATTGCTTATGAGTTATATGATTCGTCATGTTTGTCTTTGTTATTAGTGTGTCGTTCTGTTTTTTATCACTGCTTGTTCTTGTAGTCATGGTATTCATTGCAGTCATTACAGTCACTGAATCACTTAAAACAGGAAATAAAATACAATTCCAGTACTTAATAACGACTTTATGACATTTTGCATTCTTTCGGTTTCTTAAACATTATCCATTCCCTTCGCTAGGTAGAGAAAAGTAAGTGCGCCTATTATCATTAAATACATTCCCGATCCTTCAGCGTCCTCCCTCTTCCAATTTTCGTAGCAATTGCTGAAAAAATGAGTTAGTAAATAACATGATGAATGCCGTCACGATACTTGCCGCATTTTAAAGTGATGGCGGATGATCGAACGGCGTCTTAAATTCATGTACTGTAAAGTTGTTTCACTTTTTCTAGCTGCCCTCTCCGTGGCAAAATGGACGAGCAGGCGAAAAGCCGCCGCAAAGTCTACATGCGCCGGTACATGCAAGCGCGAAAGCGTAGGTTGGATCCGGTTGCATCGACTGCGGATGAGCCGTCAAGCTCGAAGCGTCCAGAAGAAGCAGGTTCAAGTGAGTGTTTTGTCAACATTGCAGAATCTTTTTAGTGACAACAGAAAAAATGCATAGGCGTAGAACACGTTTCACTTTAGTATACTTTATATATTTCTTCATGACGCTAAATAAATATTTCACCCATCTTTACTGCTTGCTCAGTCGATGCTGACGGCTCGCAGGATATCGCCGGAGGCGACAACGCGGCCAGCGACGACGGCTCGCAGGCCGACGCCGGTAACGACGACTCGGCCAGCGACGACACCTCGCAGGACGACGCCGGCAACGACGACGGCTCGCAGGACGAATTGCCCGTACCCACAGACAAGTTGCAGTGGCACCCGGCGCTCCCTGCGACTGTTGGGGAAGCTCTGGCCGAAGTCCTGTCATGTGCTGACGACTTTAAATTATCACGCCGAGGCTTAACGCGCATGCTGACAATGCTGCACCGCATCGTTCCCAATTGCCGCTTGCCTAGACGTGGCCGAACAGCACGCAACACAATGAATTCTTGTCAATCTACGGCGGGTTCTACTGCGTGCGCAGTTGTTTGCAATGACTGCCATGCACACACTCTTGATCGGCAGTGCCGTTCACCTGATGACAGGTGTCTGAGTTGTGGCTCGTCAAAAATAGGCAATTTCTGGCACTTCGACATACGAAAGCAGCTGAAAATACTAGTTGAGTCCCGTGGTTTGCTGGAGCACGTGAAGTTCCCAGCTGATACCCAAATTAATCCAGACGTCTTGCACCTGCGGAACGGAGAAGTGTATGCAGACTTCCTGGACAGCATCGACACCGCTTCTCGCAGCGACCTGTCTGCCGCAATTTGTGGCGATGGATTCCCTGTACGCACGACGAGCAACGTTGAAGTCTACGCACTTTACCTGAGCATCAACGAATTGCAAGATAGGGTGAAGCTGAGATTTGTTGTGAAGGTAGCCATCTGTGTCGGCAGTGTCACCAAGCTTCATCCGGCCGGGTTCTTGCCCATAGTAGTCGACAGGCTCAACGAACTACGCCTGGAAGGCGTTGAGTACGTCGACAGCACAAACGTGCGGCGTCGTCTGCGCGTACACACCATCTTAGCCATGTTCGACGCTCCAGCTCGGGCGGATGCTTTGTGCATGCGACGATTTTCGGCGACCTTCGGTTGCGAAAAATGCTACATTAAAACAGCCCAGCATCCGTCTCGTCATGGCCGAGTCTACAGTGTCGGATTGACACCGGCGATGCAGCACGCTGCAAGGCGACTGGGCTGTCAGCAGACAGTAGTCCGGTGCATGCACGACACCATCACCTTGGCACGCAACCATGCGCTTAACGGACGCGACTTTCGCACAGACACTCTTGGAGTGCGCGGATGCACTCCTCTCAGTCGACTTTGCGGATTTGATTCTATGCGGGGCACTCCATCGTGCTATCTTCATGTGGTGTGTTGCGGGATCGTTCGGTACATCGTCTTCCAGCTCTTTCTAGTCAGGGCTGAGAAACCGGACCGAGGCGACACCAACTGCCCGGATCTGCATGCCAGCCTGCCCGAAGTGCAGCTGCGACTGCAGTCAATAAAACTGCCCAGCTGTGTCCAGCGCAAGGCCGTGCGACTCATGAAGGATCTTCGTCACCTCCGTGGCCACGAGTTAGAAGTGTGGCTGCTTGCTGTTGGCCCTATTATTCTCGAGGAATTTCTACCTCAGGCCCACTACGAGCACTTCCTGCTGCTGTCGTCTGCAGTCTTCTAACTGGGTCTTGAGGGCGCACCGAGAAGTGAACTGCGGCACGTGGAAGTGTAATTAAGACATTTCCACAGCAACCTGTCTCGCTTGTACTCAGAACGGGCGTTGACATACAACGCGCATCACGTGTGCTGTCACTTGCTCACTGGTGCGCAGTTGGCCGGACCTGTGCACAAATTGTCAACAGGTTTATTCGAGACCATGCACCAGAAATTGCGAGATCGCCTGCATGGAACTCGACGAACCGATGTAGAACTAGTAGGAGCAGTTGAGAGAGAGCTAGGGACTCTCCAGATGCGGGGTCTCCTGGTCGGTGATTTGGCCGCTGATCAGCGTGTCAGGAGGCAATTCGAAACCGAAGTTTGCGGCGAAGTTGTCTTACGACGCCCGACAAACAGTTTGAATTGCTGGACTGCAGTCACGATTCCGTCTGGACAGACGATCGAGGTGTTCCGACCGGCGGAAAACTACGCCGCTTTGAAGTTGTGCAGCTGCTTCGTCGCTGTTTGGTGGTCTGTCGAGGACAGGTCCTTTGTTTTCGGCCACGTCGCCGCGATAGACAAGGAGGGCCAAGAAGTGCTGCTGACGCTTCATATACTGCCAGTAGATGATGCCTTTGTCGACCCTCTGGAATCGCTGTGCGCCGTTCCTGCAACTTCGGCGAACCGTGGTTGTACTTTCGCTCATGTGCAATCTCTTCTAGCGGACCCCTTCGACAGCAGCACGAATTTCGATCGGACAATGCGTGTGCCGGCTTGTGATGTAGTCGGCGCATGCGTATTGTCGGGCACTAAAATCGCTGTGCTGCCGCATGTACAGCTGGGGTTCCAATAAAACTGCCAATGGTTCCGTGGTGCGGTTGTGCGAGGATGATAACGATACTGTACGAGATAATGATTTTTTGGCATTGCCGGCAGTGCGACTTGCTTGAACTCAGAATTTTCAGTTTGAACTTAAGGACTCAATGACTAGGTACTAGTAGAGTTTGGGCATATGAGTTTATGACGCCTTGATTTGAGCAGTGTGTCCGCTTTATGAAGGACCCGTGTTACCCAGCGCTGACAACGTGATAAAGTACATGTTTCTCCAACGTTGAATCTTAATTACTCTTTTTAATTATTATAAACTTGCTGTTCTGCTGCTTGAGTTTATCCGTTACTGAAAAATACAAAATAAAAAATAAATAAAACATTCGATGTTGAGAATTAGCGATCGAAAGTGTATTCACTTCTGTCATTATTTCATGAATGCATCAATGCACTTCACTATTCGGTTCACTCACTTACACATTGAAACACTTTTCACAAGTTTACAGCGCAACATTGGACGGCAATTATGGAGGCCCCTCCAATCAACAAATAGACTAGGCTCACCTACTCGACGACCTTATGCCCACGTCGTTTCTAACGGAACTGACCCAGTGCAGCGACGACGAGGGCTCTGAGACCCAAGGCCCTGAATATTTGGGCCGTCTGCCCGACAGTCAGGCCGTGCTGAGCGACGACGAGGAGGGCTCTGAGACCCAAGGCCCTGGATATTTGGGCCGTCTGCCCGACAGTCAGGCCGTGCTGAGCGACGACGAGGAGGGCTCTGAGACCCAAGGCCCTGGATATTTGGGCCGTCTGCCCGACAGTCAGGCCGTGCTGAGCGACGACGAGGAGGGCTCTGAGACCCAAGGCCCTGAGCAGCTTTTTGTAGGGTGGACTTACCCATCGTCGCCGCTAGCTCAATCGACGCAGCATGTGGGCGAGGATCCTCGTGGCACTGTGCCCGCTACAGGTCTCCCTGCGGCGTCGAGTCGCCCATCGTCGCCACTAGCTGCCGCAGCCCTTGTCACGAGGGAGGCTTTTAACCGCCTTCCAGACAGGAAAAAACCGCCGTACGCCTTCGTCCACACAGTCCGCCGCCGTGCGGAACGGAAGGAGCTGGAGCCGCGCACTTGCACTGACTGCGAGGCTTGGTTCTCCAACCTATCTCCCGAGTCTAAAATACGGAGACTGCAGGAGCACGGCCGACACCGTTGCAACTTGCCGAAGGTGAACCATGGACTTCTGGAAAATCGCTATGCCTGACACTCCGCCCGAGGCGCCCTATTCGCACATGAAGGTGGGCAAGCGACGTAGACGACCTTTAAATGGGTCTGAAAAGGCCAACAAATGCCAATGGACCATTTCCCGCTTTTCCCTCTTATGCTACAACGGAAAAATGTTTTGTTCTCATCGGAAAAATGTCAATGTCAAATTAGCCTGCAGTCGCAGACATTTTCTCCCTTCCATGATCGATTGGTGACCCATGAACTATTATCTCGAGATCTGATCAGATCAAAAGTATAATGCATATGCAGGAGACGCCGTCCTATGAAATAGTTTTGGGGTTTATGGCACCTGGATACTGTGTCTTTAATATTTTACTTCTACTTCTCGTCTACACTTTCAAATAAGCCTGTATCACATAGCTAATTAAGTATATGGGAGATCCCTCCAAACAGCATTCTTAAGCAGAAGCTCAATTTCCTTTTTTTGATTAATGAACAACAATCTGAATCGCATCCGTCTCGCCCTTACAGCGATCCAGCACGATCTAAAATCACGACCAATGGTTTCGGGGAGGCGAAATTTCGGGTTTTAAACACTTGCCCCGTTTTTGTCCAGAATTTTCAATGCAGGACTGCTATCTCCTACCGGATGAAATCCGGAACTTGACCTGTATAAAGTCAGGGTATCTACTTTATACCAAAAAAGCCAAAATAACAAAAATAGCCACATGGGTATCTAGTAAAGGCATTAAACAGTGCAATGCAGTGTGAGCTTTCTGATTACCATGCCAGGTATAGAGTGAGAAATATCAGCATGCAAAAGTTCCAGATAGGGTAATGTATCATCAACCGAACAAGAATATGCATTTTTTAAACTTCAAACCTAAGCTACAGATTATCTATTTAAGATATCATGATAAATCAAAAGCCAAGTTATAGAAAACTGTTTCATGTCTTTCTAAATAGTATCTGCTTTTGCAATTTTGTCAAATAGAAAAAAGTTGTTCACATTTTCATCTAAAACCAAACTATGATTTTCATGTATCTTCAAACCAAACAGAGAATTTGATGTTTGGTTTTAAAATTTGAGTGAGTGGTTTAATCTTATTTTAAGGAGTGATCTATCATGAATTATGTCATTTGAAAGCATTTTTTATGCTCTATAAATAACTACATTTATGGTAATTTAATTGGAAAGCAACCACATACAATCTTAGTCTAAAGTACATGCTGAAAAAATGCTGTAAAAAAGTATGCCTTTGTGATAAAAATTTCTACTGAAACATCCATATCTTTCTTTCCTTTTAATGCTTCATTGCATGTCATGCATTAGCTTGTAAATAATTTCATTGACATTTAAAATAGTTGTTCTGTGAAATACAATAGCTTGTTTCTGTCTTGCACAAGACCAAGGAAGGAGTCAAAATTCTTGTTCGGTTTTGAAGATACACTGTTCGGTTGATGATACATTACCCTAAGTGTTAATGGTGTCAAGAGCCACAGTGCCTGGTGTTGCTCTGGTGTTGAAGCAGCTCAGGAGTGCACTATTCTGCCCAGAACATGTCCCACTAGCGGTAGCTAGCACTTGTGAAGATGAAGGCTGGGAAGGGCCTGGCCAGCACAAACCTAGTGCTCAGCTATGCCCAGTAGTTAATAGAATTGAGTGCATGAGGAGAGGTGTAGCAGGCCTGAATAGGCAATGTCAAGCTGCAGCTTGCTCTTGGCATGTGTTTATAGTGCCCCATGTGGTAATAATAGGCCTATAGATATGGCAACAAAAGTGCTATAGCAACATAGCAATCCATAAAGTTTAAATAGTTTTGCTCAAAAAAGATTATTCAATATACAGTGATACAATACTATATATATATAGTATTTATATTTGTAGAAGTATAAAATATGTTTTTTGTTTGAAACACTAGGCCTAGTGCTATGATAAATGGTCTAATTGACAATTGAAGTAATAGGCCCTAGCTACTACCAACTATGCAGATGAAAGCTTAAGCTTAAATAGGTAAGGCAATAAGAATAGAACAGTTAAGGTAATGGAGAGAATAAATGATAAGATTGAAGCAAAAGTTGCAACTTATTCTATTACATATACAACTTTTACAACTTTCGATTAGATTAAAGCAATAGCTTCAAACTATTAATAGGCCCTACTTACCACCTACAAACTTTTCAGTTAAAGCTTGATGCTATGACAATTGAAACACAGGTGCTATAAAAATGGTCTGATTTAATCTGCAACAATTGCCAACGTATTTTAAAACACTTGCACAGTAGTACAACAACTATTTAGATGGAAACAAAAAACTTGCGTTTTCTGACTGGGAAAAGTGGAAATGCGTTGTATTGAGAAAGTAGTGAATAAAGTGTATAGCTATCTGTTTGTATATGAAGTGAATTAGAAGTGCACTATAGGCTTTTGATTGAAGCTTGAAGAATAGGCCTAGGGTAGGCCTAATAGGCAAAACCAAAATAGGCAAACGCTTGACACTACAGCAAATTCGACGATAGAAATGAAAATGAGATGTGCTAAATGGAAATAGAAATATAAATGTTTTAAATGTAACAAAATTTAAAATAGCTAAACTGCAATATAATATATAAACTGGCAGTTACTGACAGTTAAAATGTTACTATTTCGTTGCATAGAGATAGCAGTGGTGTCAAATGTATATTTGCTTGTTATTCTGCTAAATCTAAACTGGCCCAGTTTAATTCAGTTTGGCTACTCGAACGCACCCAATGATACTCATTGCGTGGGTAGGCCTATTGCATCTTGAGTGTGATACTCAACACGTATAATAATTTATCTTGCAACAGAAAGTGATAAAAAATACGTTTTACATGTATATAGTTGTGCTCAACCAGAATTTTAAAACGGCGATTGATTTCGTATAAATCACTTAACATAGGGGCTTATAAACCGCTCATAAACCGGTTATAAACCGAATTTGGTTTTTTAAACGACCCGACCAAGTTATAAGTAACATCGCTGCTTGAAACAATTAGTGGCGAATAAGAGTTACATCAAGATCTAATAGAGTACTTTTCCATTTGTGACGAACGAGTTTTAAAAAAGTGGGGTTTATAGCGAGCAAGGACCACTAGAAGAGGAAGTGTTCTTCTTCTAGTGGTCCTTGATAGCGAGTCGCTAGTGAAACGTTGTTGTTAAAACAAAGGACTGCGCGCGATCAGTTTCGAGAGACTCTACCGTTGAATTTTAAAATATATTTGACCGAGTTAATTAAAAATTTACAAGCGATTCGATCTGGATAATTTACGAATATTGAAAATAGAAAAAAAACAATAAAACAATAAAACAATAAAACAAGAATTCAATATTTGGCAATATTTAGGCATGCATTGGTATCAGATAAAAAGGGAGAATATACAGGGGGAATCCCGCACAAAGAAGGGATCTAATAAAAAAGGGAAATCTAAAAGGCATGCATGCAGGAATATTTGTGAGCGCAATTAAAAGCTATTTGAATACTTGTTAAAGAAATATAGAAAATAAAAGTAGATGAAACATGAAATGCAAATTTAAAAACATTTCTAGGCAATTCTGCACATTTAAAGTAGAAAAAAATAAGCAAAACTAAAAACGAAGCATTTATTTGGGAATTAAAAACTCTGGTATATAAAAAGCTAGAGTTCGTGAATAAAGAGCAAAGTGACAATACAGCTATTAGTACTCATAGGCAATAAAAGACATTAAGTCAGTAGGAAAAGAGCGTAAAGAATATGGAATAACAGAGCAGCTGAGCATAGCTCACCAGCCCTCTTGAGCTCAGGCAGCTATTTAAATTTTATTTTAGTTTACTTTCAGGGCCATGGGTCTCAGAGACTGGTCAGCCCTGGATTGGGAGTGGGTTCTGCCTGTTGATTTGTCCCCGCCCCATTGAGGACATTGAGGATGGGAATTCGGCCCGGAGCGCGAGGCAGCTCCGGCTTGATGTGGAAGCCGCGCAGGCGAGCTGCTCTCATCTTGAGCAGCCAGGCCATACCGAGCTGCTTGACTCTGCCTGAGAGCATTGGCATGCCGGCCAGTTTGTGAAGGTATTCGGTGCTCATGCAGGTAGAAGGCACACACCGTAGCAGATGCGCAGACCAAGGTTCTGGATCTTTTGCAGCTTGATCTGGTTGGTGACGCAGATCAGAGTCAAGATTGGGGCGCCGTAGGTGAGAGCACTCTCACCATAGGCCCTGTACAGCATCCTGAGAGTGACGCTGCTAAGCTTATTGGTGATCTTGCATGGCGATGCGGCACAGGGACATGACAATGGCCCTGCACGTGTTCGCCATGTTGTCGGCGTGTTTATTCAAGCAGAGATTGGCGTTAAGGTGGACACCTAGAAATTTCACTTCCTGACAGTAGGGGACCTCCGTCTGTCCCAGCTGCAGTGAAACGTTAGTCCCAATGATTCATAAGGTGATGCCGCATTACAGAATCTGACCAACGACTAATGTTGCGCGTGTTATATAATGCTTTTTTTAGCCGATATTTAATTTTTGTATACGTTCAATTCTTAGCATAGTTTTTTAGAACACTATAGTATACTTTGTTATACTACATTTATTGAAAAAGTGCAAAATCTTACATTTTTGCAGGAAAAATGACTGAATGAGATTCCGTTCCCGTGACATGACATAAGAACTTATTAGAAGTTAGAAAACGGATTCGCTTGGCACTCAGCCCACCGTTCTTATAGCAACTGTAAACAACAAAATTAAGAAGCCTTGCATTCCGTAAGGCAATAGAATTTTCTATATAATAGTTAAGCCCTTTGATTTAATATTTAGGGAACAACCTTTTAGTTTTTTATTGATACTTTTATTGAAGAAAAAATATAACTACTTGGCCTACACTAGACATAAGCTAATATGATTTAAGTAATATTTTAAGTTAAATATAAAACTTAATATACTATATTTGCGCATGTTGTAGGGCTCTTTCTTTTTTGTAAATTACTTATATCATCCAAGCTGCAAAAAGGCTTATTATTAGTAATCAACTTCCGTTATATATTTTAATTTGCCCAATTTAAATAGGAGTAAAACACTTTATTATGTATGTATGTCTATATATTTAATTACTGTGATAACAAATCGCAAGTGCCCAAGTGCTAAGACACTTTAACTTTAATTTTTTGAAATACTTTTTTAATATTTTTGGGTACAACCAGTCTTTCAAAAGGCTCCAATGGATTGGAAGTTACCACTTAAGCACAACATATGAGATTCTCTATTCTATTACTTTACTTGTATAAGTAACTTGTATTCTCTTTTAACCAATCAGCCTTTTGCTTTGTCATGAAATACTAACATAGAGATAGAACATAGTTAAGTTTTACATGAAAGAACTTCTTATACTAGCTTACACTATATTTAGCAAACTTTCACCTTGCAGCCCTTTAGTTGGAAAAATCGTACATATTTATAGAACAAAATTGGGATGGACATGCTCAGTTAGAGAAGAATTTAAAACAATTAAACTAACTAAAACATCTACTTATTTTTATCAATTTTCTAAGAGACATAGGCCTAACATACCGTAATTATATTAAAAGTGACAAAATATTGTACAAGTAAAGACAAAATATACCCTGTTACACAAAGACACTGCAATTTCTTTGTAATTTTCTGTCATGTAAACATAATGAGTCTCTGGGCCTTGGCTAGTCTTAACTTCTACTTAAGAAATCTAGTCACAAGAGGTTTAGTAAGAAGACTCTCTAGGTGCCTACTAGGGTAATGTATCATCAACCGAACAAGAATATGCATTTTTTTAACTTCAAACCTAAGCTACAGATTTTCTATTTAAGATATCATGATAAATCAAAAGCCAAGTTATAGAAAACTGTTTTGTTTTTTTAAATAGTATCTGCTTTTGCTATTTTGTCAAATAGAAAAAAGTTATTCATGTTTTTCATCTAAAACCAAACGATGATTTTCATGTATCTTCAAACCAAACAGAGAATTTGATGTTCAGTTTCAAAATTTGAGTGAGTGGTTTAATCTTATTTTAAGGAGTGATCTATCATGAATTATGTCATTTGAAAGCATTTTTCATGCTCTATAAATAACTACATTTATGGTAATTTAATTGGAAAGCAACCACATACAATCTTAGTCTAAAGTACATGCTGAAAAAATGCTGTTAAAAAGTATGCTTTTGTGATAAAAATTTCTACTGAAACATCCATATCTTTCTTTCCTTTTAATGCTTCATTGCATGTCATGCCTTAGCTTGTAAATAATTTCATTGACATTCAAAATAGTTGATCTGTGAAATACAATAGCTTGTTTCTGTCTTGCACAAAACTAAGGAAGGAGTCAAAATACTTGTTCGGTTTTGAAGATACACTGTTCGGTTGATCGTTGATGATACATTACCCTATAGTAAGGTGTTTTTTACGTCCATTCTGTTTAGAATCCTATTAGTTGCCACCTTGAATTAAATATTTGTCTGCTAAAAGTATAATATAGTTCCTTGACACAGTTTAGTCATTTGCTTTTTCATCATCTTACACTTATGTCATCAAATTTTCAGATAAGACACTTTGTTATCCAGCCAATTGGCATATATTAAGTTAAGGTTAGGTCAAATAATCATATATCAATAGAAACTATAGTGTTTACTTGATTTATAGTTGCCAATGCATATAGTATGCATAATACTGAGGGCAAACTGTGAGTATTCTAGATAGGCACTTACAAATGTTTAAATTTATTCAATTAAAACTATTGTTTTATTTGTCTAATTCAAGTTCATGTTGTATAAAGCATAGGGATCATTGTAATGCTTGTAGACAGACTAGGGATATCTTAGGGCCTAGTAAGGAAGTAAATAACAAAGAAAATTACTAGGCTACTAATTATTGTTGAGTCATCAATTTGAAACTTAAGTTTCTAAATACAAAGTTTGCACAAAGCATTAACATAAAAATTAAACAATGATTGCTTGCTAGCATTGGTTGGACATGCATTCTGCCATAAATCATAGAGATAAGGAAATTTTTGCAAGCCTTGGTCACTATGTATTCTACCCTCCAATTGTCCTATGTTAATGTTAAATGTGTGTTACAAGTTTTCAATGCACACAAAATGATCATGAGACAAGTATGGGTGATATGATAAGGCCCTAAGGCTTCTCTTTAGGCTGCGCCTGAAATTAATGTGGCCTTATTTACAGAATCAAGCTTAGGGTTAGGGACTTTGTGCTAAGCTCTGCATATAACTTTTTAATGGTCTGTTAGCAGCTAGTAAGAAACAGATCTCGTGGTTTATATAGATACTAGCTTTTTTTGCCCGTTGTTTTTGGGGCAGAAATTTAAAGCAAAGCAGTAAGCAATTCACGTCTGTATTAACTTTATAGTGAAGGTCACCATTTATTTATTTACTGCATTAATGAAAAGTGAAGAGTTTGTTTAAGGGCGTTTTAAGTAAAAAATATGTGAAAAGTTTGTGATTTATGTAATTTTCTATGAGCTTTCTATAATTATAAACATTCAGCATTATACATAGTTATTTTGCTAGTTTAAAATGACTGGCACCATGATCTTTTAAGACAAAAAAATCAATTTCATTATTTTGTTCAAATTTCAGTTGGTCAATGTGCCTTCAGCTTTCTTTCGCAATAGCTTGCTATCAGAAGTCTGGTGGCTCCATTAATAAGTGAATCAATCATTTTACTCTAAATTAAGCGAACAGCATTTTCTTCATCAAAAGCAACTGAGATAAATCATGGAGGCAGCAACCAATGGCATTAGCCAATCCTCAGCTATTCAGCAGCAGCAGCAACAAGTAGTTTTAAACATTAGTGGCAACAGGGTTGGCCTCATAAAGGAAGTGGTTGCCAGTGGTCAGACCATTGTCATGGAGAGGCGCAGTGCTGTTCCAATCACTGTGTATCAGCAGCAGGTGGCGCATACGATCCCAGCTTCTACCCTGGCAACCAGTCGCCCATCAGAAAAAACAAATGCATCAGGTACTAATATTATTGTTGTCAATAGTCGCGACGCGTCCCTATCAACCAGCGGATCCATAGCCGGTTCTGGCGGAATAGTTCTATTAACTAAGGAATCCCCTGTTGGATTATCGGCGTCGCCTCAGACTAGAGTTTTTAGTTTGTCCACAGCTTCGAATACTTCAACAACGTCTAGCGTTGTCGGTGCTGCGTCCACTACACCGAAGCCTACCATCATCATTGGCGGCCCTCGAGCTGCTCAGTTCAACCTGAGCGGTACTCGCATAGTCAGCCCATCGGCTGGCTATCTGCAGCAGCAGCAGCAGCAGACTAATCCCCAGCTGTTGCACAGAATTCGGCCACCGTCGCCATTGAAGGTTTTGCAAGCCTCGTCAGCGTCGGCTGCTTCAATGTCTAGCGCTTCGAATGCTGCTAGTATTAATCGTCCGTCCAAACTGCAGCCGTCTTATTTGCCATCGACATTGTCTCCAGCTTCTATTGGCATTGCATCGCAGCAGCCAATTCAGCAGCAGTCCTTGCCGCCTGTAGCCGCACCCGAAGTTGTTATTGGCGACAATGGCATAGCAACTGGTGCTCAGTCCACCGATTCAATAACCAGCTCGAATATTCAGCAACAGCTATTGCAATTCAATGCTTCTGCTAGCAGTAGACGAAAGCAACGTCTGTTAGAAGGCAATGCAGCTGCGAGCATACCTTCTAGAGCTGCTATACCAACAGTTTCAACTACGGCCACATCTGCCTCATTGGTTGGCTCCGGCCAGAGCGCTGGCTCCATTAACTCTGGCCCAATCGCTGTGCGTTGCATTTGTCAATATTCTCACGACGATGGCAACTGCGTTCAGTGCGTGGCCTGCCAGTGAGTCTTTAAAGTATTATTTATTCAAACTGTATCTACATATCACTATGGTCGCAAAAAATCTTACCACAATAATTAAATCAATTTTTCAGTATCTGGCAGCACGTGGACTGCATGATGCTGAGGGCTGCCGAATCCGAGTCTCTACTAAGCTACCAGTGCGAACAGTGTCAGCCTAGGCCAGTCAATGCGGCCAGAGCTATGCGAATTCAAACTAGAAAGTTAGAAAGATTAAGAGATGCTCGACAGACTGCCGGGTTTGGTAAGCATATTATTGATTTGTGTACACAGTCATACTTATTGTGTCTTCTAGGCTCAGAAGCCTACAATTATTCAGCTATACTTCACCATTCCAGTTTCCAATCTGGCCACTTCGTCGGCGAAGATCAAGCCGGGACAGCAGGCATCAGTCCAGCAATCGGCGTCGCCTTCGACATCTTCATCGTCGGTGTCCGCGCGTCCGTCTAGCAAATATCGCGAGGCCAGGGAGTGCGTCTACACGGACAAATTCAATCGGCGCTTTCATCGCCTGATGATTGCCCGCTACGGTGCAGCGGACGCGGACGTACCGTTGGATCATATTGATGAGGAAGATCACGCCGAGCTGCTGCAAGCTCAACGCTGTCGAGTTGTTCCGCCGGGCAGGCTGGAAGCCACGCTGAGTGTGGCTCCTGGGGAGCCTATCATTGAATACCGCGGCCGAGTCTGCCTACCGGACGAGTTGCCGCCGGGCTCTGTTGCTAGCCGATTTGTACTTTACTATGACGGCTTCGATGAGGGCTGGTCAGCTGACGGCATTGCTCAAATTGGCAGCCTGCCGCTGGTTGCTATAGACGCTAGTAACCTTGGCAACGATGCGCGCTATGCCAGGCGATCCTGTAGGCCGAATTGTTCAGTGAGGCACATGGTTCTAGCTGGCCGGCCGCACTTGGTTCTTGTGGCCACAGAACGACTGCGACCAGGCGCTGAGATCACTCTGCCGTTCGATTTCGACTATCAGTTGCGCAAGACTGCAGTGCTCTGCGCCTGTTCTCTTCCCCACGGCTGTCCAGTTAGGCTGTTTTTTCAACGCTTGCAACAAAATGCGCCAGAATTCACTGACGCTATCAATGACGGCGTCGACAGTGGCGATGATAATGACAACGAGTTGCAGCAGCAACAGTCGCTTCAGCATCATCGGCAGGAGCTGAAGCAGCAGCGCAGACGGCAGTCGTCTTCATCTGCTACGTCATCTACTGGCGGTGCGTTTGACGATCTGATCTGCGACATTCACGCATCAGCCATTAAAAAGCGATCCGATGCGACTGTCTCCTCTGGCTTTAAGAAGCCGGGCGGATCGGCTTCTGCTTCTACTGGCAAGAGTCAGGTACTTTGCATTATTTTGGGATCTGCTTCTGCATTTGGTCAATGGGTAGCTATCTACCAGTTGGTCAGTTAGTAGTGGGTAGCTATCTACCAGTTGGTCAGTTAGTAGTGGGTAGCTATCTACCAGTTGGTCAGTTAGTAGTGGGTAGCTATCTACCAGTTGGTCAGTTAGTAGTGGGTAGCTATCTACCAGTTGGTCAGTTAGTAGTGGGTAGCTATCTACCAGTTGGTCAGTTAGTAGTGGGTAGCTATCTACCAGTTGGTCAGTAGGTGGCTATCTACCAGTTATTCAGTAGGTGGCTATCTACCAGTTATTCAGTAGGTGGCTATCTACCAGTTATTCAGTAGGTGGCTATCTACCAGTTATTCAGTAGGTGGCTATCTACCAGTTATTCAGTAGGTGGCTATCTACCAGTTATTCAGTAGGTGGCTATCTACCAGTTATTCAGTAGGTGGCTATCTACCAGTTATTCAGTAGGTGGCTATCTACCAGTTATTCAGTAGGTGGCTATCTACCAGTTATTCAGTAGGTGGCTATCTACCAGTTATTCAGTAGGTGGCTATCTACCAGTTATTCAGTAGGTGGCTATCTACCAGTTATTCAGTAGGTGGCTATCTACCAGTTATTCAGTAGGTGGCTATCTACCAGTTATTCAGTAGGTGGCTATCTACCAGTTATTCAGTGGGTGGCTATCTACCAGTTATTCAGTAGGTGGCTATCTACCAGTTATTCAGTAGGTGGCTATCTACCAGTTATTCAGTAGGTGGCTATCTACCAGTTGGTCAGTTAGTAGTGGGTAGCAATCTACCAGTTTGTCAGAAGGTAGCTATCCACAAATTATCTAGTACCAGTATAGGCGGGTAATTGTTGGTACTTATATGTACTTTACTCTGAACACACTCCCTTTCGTCTTTCATTAGAAGGCCAATCGCAGCATCTCATTCGACTCGCCAGCTTCAACCAAGACGCATTCTAGACAAATTTCTCAGCCGGAGGTTAAAAAGAGTGGAAAGAAAGCTTCTGTAAGTAATGTTTTTTTTATAATTTTGTGCGGACTGGTTGATTGCCTTTTTCTATAATTGCGCTATGATTATTGATCACCTATCTAATCGCAATATCCCCACAGATGGCAGCCAATATTCGCAGCATATCAGTGGATCAGGCCACTACTATTGACGCTGCTTCGACATCAAATAATCAGCAACAGCAGCAGCAAGGAGTCTCCAATATGGTAAGATATGTATTGATACATATGCTTTGCGAAGCTCATTGCAAAAACACAGTTATATGCTTTGAAGAAGCCCTAATTAGTTTGGAGAATAAACTCTAAAAATGTTTGTTTTCCATCTGGCTTTTTTAATTCAAAGCTAGATTAAGAAAGTCTCTACCAATCGTTGTTGTTTGAATATTTTGTGGCGACAAGCGAATGACAGACTTTTACAAAATATTATTTTACTTAACTCAAGTGAGGTGCCGGTAGAACACTAGCTTATGGTTATAAACTACAAGAGAGACAGCAAAGAAAGTTTTCTATCTACAGTCGTCTTTCTTGCTCTTACCAAAAGCGACAGTAAATTGACAGGGAGTCTTTACCAATCGGTGTTGCTTTTTTTTTTAACGCAACAAGCGAATGACAGACTCGCACAATGGCATTACTACTTATAGTAGTAATAATACTAATTATGATTAACAATTTGATGAGTATATTTAACCCGTTTACTCGCATACACTAGGACCGCGAGGAGCGTTGGATGCAGGCCATGCTAAAACGCATCGAAACCATGGAGAAGCGTCAGCGAGCAGCCAAGCGCCAACGTCAGCGCAGTGTCAGCGATGAGCGAGCAAAATCTTCAGCAGTATCATCGCCGACTCCATCTGGCGACACCGAGGAGCAACGCGAACCTTTGACGTTGCCAGGCGACGACAGTTGCCCGGAGATTGATGTAAAGAAAACAGACTCGAAGGAGCCTGACGATGTCGATGATGGCATGGCTGTTGTGCCAAAAAGGTCGCCTTTGAAGTCGCCGACAACGACCGCAAAGCCCGGCCCGGGCCGTAAGGCAAAACAAGCAGCGCAGAAGATCGAAGAAATCAGCTTCGACGAGTTCATCGACGACCACTCATCGGCGTCGCCGTCGAAAATCGTCAAAGATGCTGCCGAATCGTCTTCAGAGCTTGATCATTCTGTTGAAAATGTCGAAAATTCCGCCACACATCAGACCCCATCAAAGCGTTCAAAAAGTAGCATCGCCTCCTCGTCGCCAATAAAGTCGCCGACA
Source organism: Macrostomum hystrix (assembly GCA_950097015.1). NCBI lineage: Eukaryota > Metazoa > Platyhelminthes > Macrostomidae > Macrostomum > Macrostomum hystrix. Next base: position 545,016 of record CATNEN010000011.1, on the reverse strand, counting down.
AATCAGCCGCACCAGGCTACGCCATCGAATTCGTTAGAATCGGCATCGTCTTCGGCAATAACTGGCCCCACAGCTAGCGAGTCGCGCGAAGATCGAATCCTTCAGATGTACATTAAACGCATTGAAAAGATGGAGATAGCCAAAACGTCCAGGAAGCGACAGAAATCGTCGACCTCCGCTGCCGGAACAAGTGGCGAAGCGGCCGCAGGTCCGACCTCGCCTTCGCCTAAGAAGCCGCGCCCTCTGATAAACAGCTCCGCCGATAGTTCTCATCTACCCGGCGTTGATGGTTCCGAGCAGCGATCAAAGAACAAGGATGTCGATGATCTCTCCTCGTTGAGTTCGGATGACGATTCGACAAACTGTCTGGATGACGATCTGATTGCCAGGGAGAGACGCGAGCGTCGCGAAGCTAAGAAATCGCCGAGGCATCGCCTGTTTCATTCGCCGCCACCGCATCACCAGCCGCCGCCGCCTCCGCCGCCGCCCCCTCCTCCCCAGATCCTGGCTTCACCTCTGTTGTCTAATTTGTCCTCTTCAATGACTGCTAGCAGCCGATCGCCAATGAAAACATCATCAGCTCGATTAGCTGAAGAGGCTTTGGCTGTGGTGAGTCTATTTGCCTGTGATTAATATTTTATTGGAAATAGAATAGAATTAGAAATAGAAATAGAATTATTTGATTAAGTTCTGCGTTATAATATTGCAGGCATTCGCCAGTCCGATAAAACCATCTGACACCCCGCTGGAGCCGCAGTGCGATCGCATTATCTACACAGAAGATTGTGTTGATCCGTTTGCTAAGCACATGCGGCGCCAGGTATCTGAGCCTGCCGCTGGCGGCTCATCAGGCGGCGATGGTGAGCGGCAGCAACAGCAGCAGCAGCAGCCGACTGCTTCTGTTGCTGCGTCGGCCTCTGCTAAAAAGCGTTGGCTCTCTAAAGCGATTCGAGACTACGAAGAGTCAGCGTCTACTACTGATATTAGTAGTAGCGCTGGCTTGCAGCAGCAGATCTCGTCTCCTCCGCCAATGCCCCCGCCGCCGCCACCGCCGCCTTCCGCAATTTCTCTGCTAGCCTCGCCGGACGAGATGCCTTTGAAGAAGCGTCTGCGAGCGGTGCATTCCTGTGAGGAGACCTCCGCTGCTGCGATAGTAAACACCTCTTTGTCTGCAGTCTCACCGCCCACTGAGTCGCAACAGACTTCGGAAGCTGCGCCTGTGTCAGCAAAGGAATCCAATGCCGATCTTGATGAAACCGCTTTGGCGGCCATCGAATCCAGCGAAGTCCGCACTGTACGGACGCCAGACGAACTGGAGCTAACAAATCGGACTGAACCTCTGACAGACTTGCCAACCAGTACACAGAAGACGCTTCCGCCTCCGCCGCCTTTGCCTTCGCTGCCGCCACCGCTGCCGCCTTTGTCTACAGCAGCGTTGACAGCTCTGCCTCCGCCGTCCTCGCTCCAGTCACCGACTTTGCTCCAGCAAGAGCAGCCTCTGCAACAGGTGCTATCTCCTGTACTGCCACCGCCAACTTCACTGCTTCAACAGAAACCAACTAGCGAGACAGGCGTTGGCGAAGATGTCGACGAAGACGATGTTAACAGTGTAGGTCGACCCAGAACCCCTTGCAGTTCGCCGCCCTACGATGACGATGACGCTGTCGAAGCTGCGAATCAGGGCGATCAAAATCTATCTAACGAAGAATTTATTGATCAAATAGAACGTGTTGACGAGGACGAAGGCGAAGCCTCTTGGTCGGCGAATCGGCCAAAGACGCCGGACACTGAGCCGCCAGATGATGACGATTTGTCTGCGGCAGTTGCCGCGGCAGCTTCGGTTGCGTCGGCGGACGCACAGGAGACCCTGCGTGAGATTATCAAAAGGGACCAGGAGATTCGCGACATGCAGGAATTGGCCGCACTGGAGCGCAGGAAGACCAAGCTGATGTATCAGCTTCGCTATGTGGAACAGAAGCAGAAAAAGCACCACCATCAGCAGCAGCACCACCACCACCATCAGCATTCTGGCAGCGGCGGCAGCAACGGCGGCGAGGCCTCGAGTTCAGCGGCTACGAGTCGGCGGGTGCAAGTTGTGCAACCGCTGGTGCAGCAGCAGCAGCAGACAGTTAAGCACAAGCAACAGCTGCCTTCATCATCAGGTTCAACAGCTCGCAACCCGCAGCAGCCACCACCGAATCTGAGTGATCTTCAGCAGATGCTAATGAACACCATCAACAAGCTAAATGAACAATTGCACGCTGTTGTAGCTAGTGGCAGTGGGACAAATACAGCTAGCGGTCCTGGAGTCAGTCGATCTGTTGCTCCGTCTGGATCCGCAGCTTCTGGCGCCGCTGCTATCAGCTCAGCATCCACTAGCTTTGATGAAAAGCCCACAGTTAGTGGCGGTCAGAAGCCCACTGGTGAGTTGTTGCTATTGAAATCATTTCTTTGATTTTAGTCAAGCCATTTACGAATAGAAAGTAAGTTAATGTTTTAGTTTCTACTGTTATTGGTTAATAAGATTAATATTATCTGGTGATCTGGAGGCAATTGTACATCATTTGGTGACACTAGACACGCACCCTGCGAGTTAGCAATTCTGCTTACTTCGCTGATTCCTGGGTACACATGCACACCGATACCGTACGCTGGCACACGCTTACACTGGTGTGTACATCTGCCCTGACTTTCTCATCGTCAGGCAGTGTACACTCTCACTGTGCCTTGGAGGTCGGCCCTTAAAGGCATAGATTGCCTGGTTGACGCGTTAACCGCTCTGCCACTCACCCTTTTACTGTTATAGGTTCGATGGGTCAACCCGCGCAGTCAAACAGCAGTCAGCAACAGCAGCAGCAGCAGTCCAGCAAGAAAATCGCCGTCAGAGGCTACGGTTTGGACGGAGGCGCTAGCAACAAGCGACCACCCCTGCCACCGATCTAACCTATTGAAAACTGGCTTACACGGGTCAATTTGTCTATGGCCCATGTTTTTACTTGCGCTATGCACATTGTTTTTCTGGTTAATTAATATCTAGTTAATTCCGGCTACCAAGATTCGGAGTCTTTTTTCTGTTTAAAAACACAAGTGGAGTCATCTTTAATTTTTTTCATCGTTGCTTCTTTGTCCTCTCCTAGTTGCGAATCGCTATTTGCAACAAACTTTTTTGTTTCATGGTCTCTGTAAAGCTAACTGTATATGCTCCCTAGTGTGTAAAGTTTTTTGCGGAATCGTGTTATGTACATGACTTGTCTGATAATATCATAATAGTGAAGATTAAATACTTTTTTAAAACATATCTTTTTTAATTGTACAAAAAGTTAGTAGGCATAGCTTCTCAGCAAACGACACGGAATATTTGCATTGCACTAAGCAAACAGTGTACATACAACAGTATACACTACTACATACTCTGCACCCAGTAATTGATTACAGCTCCACTGTCTCATGCTCGCCAACGTAAACTCGCAACGCACAATGTCCTCTGGCAGAGTCATAGTTCATTAGCACGACTTTTCTATATTCTATGTTCTGACAGCATGCGACTTTCGTCAGTAGACAAAAAATAGCAAAATCATAATCAAATTAGTTATTTACTACATGGTTAATTTAAATCGAAACAGTAAAATTCTGAATTTGCATATTTCCAGCTAACAATCGACCATATTTACTTTGTCCCCCTACTAAGTAACTTCTTGCAGCTTATATTTGATTATTTTATTGTGCTTGTTTTTATCTAAGTTTGTATGTAGCTTTTTCTTCTTTGAAGCAAGTTTAAAAGTCACTGTCTATCATACCAATAGGAGACATATAGGACTGGAGGGCCGGAGTAGGTACAGGTTGAAGCCATGCTTTAGCGTTTGGCTTTCTGGTCTAAAGCTTGTCGCCTTCTTTCTTTATTGAATGAAATATCCTGCCCTGACAAAAATATTTACCTAAAATTATCCTGTTGTTTTGAAATTTTCGATCTTATTAACGTCATCACACTTCTGTAGTCGTAGTCCATCAGTTTTTGTTGTCTAATTTCTCGCCGCAGTTCTGCACTAATGTGAAGCCGCTTTTGAATTCTAATCGTATGAAATAAATAAACTGATGCTTGGTATCTCCCAAGATGCCCATCATTTAATAACATGGAAGGGCGTCCGTTTGTTAGATTGTTTTATCTCAAATCCTTTTGAATTTTTCTTTTATAAAATAGCAATACGCAAGGCGTGCTAGAAATATATGTATGGGCCTCACTTCTCAAATATTCTGCCAGTTCGTTTTCGTGGCTAAACATTGAACAAGCAAAGCTTATTCTCTCCTACTTGGCCTCCTAAAGCAAACGTGTCTTTCCTTCCGAGCTCATTCACTTCTTCTCTTCTTTTCAATTTGCCAGTCTGGAGTACAAAATCGGTGTGTGCGGCCCTTCTATCTTGCTTGCTCGTGCGCTGAGCAGTGTAATTCTTCTCTCTGCTCTGTTAAATTATTTTATCTCTTCAGCTCCGAGAGAATAACGAGAAGAACCTATAACTAAACTGGATTACGGCCATTAAAGCTTTTAAAGCTTTTTTGCGCGTTCTTGAAAAAAACAACTATCTGGACTATTGAGTGAAATATTTTCCAATTTTAAATTCATAAATCATAATTTCTTTTTTCCCTTTTATTTGTGAGCCATACATAGCCAACTATTGCCAACTTGGTGTATAAAACTTCAATTGTGCTGGCTTGACTGACACAATGTCCGGCCTGCCAAAGCATTACGGTATTAGTTTAGGTATTGGCTGTGGCAGTATCACTCTATCGAAGCAGATAGATTTGTACATTGTTTGAGGCTTTTATATTCCTTAAGCTATTTATTATGTAATATATACTGCCAGTGACAGTCCAAGCTATTGTTGTGTACATTTTCTCTTAATAAATAATCAGAACACTACTTGTGAGTATAGCCTAAAAGTTCATTCAAAATAGATGATTGCACATACATAATTCTGTGATATGCTCGTATTTCCTAACAAAAGTTAATGTAATAAACCACTTATTTTCAGCTCTATCGTTATACCACAATCTAATTTTTAAACGTGCAAGCAATCAATCGATCCATCGATAAAATCAAACCATGCGCTTCTTGGACGCCATCAATGCGGTGAATCCGCACCTGCAGGGCGGCCTACCCAAGGACTATGGCTGGGTAGTCCTAGCAGGCACTGGCGGCTTCTTCGTCAACATGCATCTGGCCAGGCAGGTCGGCATAGCCAGAAAGAAGTTCGGCGTTGATTATCCGACAATGTACAGCGATTCCTCCAAGGAGTTCAACTGTGTGCAAAGATCGCATCAGAACTATCTGGAGAATGCACCGTTCTTTTACTTCCTGCTAGCCTTTGGTGGTCTTCAGGTGAGGCTAAGTTCCAAGGATTGAAAAGTGTCCGAAAGACTCAAGTGTCCGAAAAATTCAAAGGGGTCCGAAAAACTTTAGTATCCGAAATACTCAAAAGTGTCCAAAGGACTCAAAAGTTTCCGAAAGACTCAAAAGTCTCCGAAGGCCTTAAAGGTGTTCGAAAGACTCAAGTTTCCTAAGGATTCAAGTGTTCGAAGGACTCAAAAGTTTCCGAAGCACTCAAAAGTCTTGGAGAGACTCAAAAGTCTTCGAATGACTCAATAGTGTCCGAAGGACTCAAAAGTGTTTAAAAGGCCCAAAAGTATCCATAGGACTCAAAAGTGTCCGAAGGACTCAAAAGTCTTCGAAGGACTCAATATTGTCCAAAGAACTCAAAAGTGACCGAAGGACTCAAAAGTGTTCGAAGGACTCAAAAGTGTTCGAAGGACTCAAAAGTGTTCGAAGGACTCAAAAGTGCTTAGTGTAGACTAGATTATTCTGCCCCCTTCAATCCCGTTCGCTAAAGGCGCCCCGCTGCTCGGCCGCTTGCGGCGCTCTCTACCTGCTGGGCCGCATCGCCTACGCGCGCGGCTATTCAACTGGCGATCCGAAGAAGCGCATGCGAGGCGCCTTCGGTTATATCGGCCTACTGGGCCTGCTCATCAACACCCTGCTGCTGGGCGGCCGCATGATCCGGGCCGGCTGCAAGTGAGCATCCAGTGTCACTGATGACGGCACCCGATTAGTTTTCGCTTAATCAGAACATTTGATACTGCCGAGTCCAAAATTCTCCGCATCTAATAGCTCTTTTTTAACAATTGATATTTATTATAATTTATGCTACTCATATATTTGAGTAGTATGTACTGCAACATCCCTTTGACGGCAGTTTTTTATCCGGTAAACGAGACTTCCAAAATGAAGTGAAATTTAGTTGACTTTAGAAGGTTGATGTAATTCTTTTTATAACTTGAACTATTATAGCTTACCTAAGCGTCATCATGCAACTGAACTTAATTTTTGGCAGTTCAAAAAAGCTTTTCAAAAATACAAATAAATACACACTATCTTTTGACGTAGCCGCAACGAGAGGCATTGTTTCTCGCCTTGGATATCCAGTTACTGAGCTTACATCATTTCTTTATCTGGTGCGTTATCCAATTGATTTTTCTCCCTTTGAGTTTCATTAAAAACAATGAAGCTTTAAAGTGATGATTTTAATCATCATCTAATAAATAAATAACACATTTAATCAACACTGTCCATGTGTTTACTGAAACGTAAAACTTAATGAGTAATTTAGTAAATGAGATTTAGTAATGAGATATTTTAGTAAATAATTCATTGTTTTTTAATTTTAGAGTGCACAGAAGAAAATATTGAAGAAAGCTAAATGTAAGCGATGATGATGAGTTCTTATTCTGGAAGTTTTTTATCGCATAGAGTAGAAAATTTGAACTTAGCTTGGCTGAATATTTTTGGGAGATACAGAAAAAAACTGGGCATTTGAAATACCCCGTGCTCTTTCTACTGTTCATGCGAGTAGCAGGTAGTAAGCAATTATTCTGAGCACAAAAAGCTAGCTCAAAGTGCTAGTGCCATATAGCACGTTACTGAATATAAATTGTTGAACTATGGTAGAAATTTTACTCGTAGCAGCCAACGAGCGAAGCAGAACGTGGTGTGTTATAACGTTATAAGTATATACGTTATTTTAATAGTCATTGAAGCTAATTTGTTTGTAATTAATCATTTGATTCTGGGCCCGTAATTAAACAAACTTATTATATAGCATCTAATCCAGTTATTAAGCTTTAAGTTTTGGATATCCGGACCTCGGGGGAACAGTTTGTGTAAAAAACATTCTTCCATTATTCCGTTCACCCACGTTTATAAATCCGAATAATCTATTATTTAATATGGGCATAAGATTTTGTTTTCCAAAAGTCCCACTTAAAATTATGTGATTAAGAATAAATGTATGCTCATTGCGCAATTATCCTATCAACGTTATATCTTATGTTTACTTAAAAGTTTGCCAGCGGTTTGAGAGGCTTCGAAATGGCACCATGATTGTTTCAGCGCGTTAATAATAATAATGAACTTAACATTCGCCCTGGTGACTACTATCGAGGCATCTTCAGTAGTAGACTTCAGCTATCAATTAAAATATACGAAAAAAAGTCACACGCAACCAAGCACATTTTGTCACAACGCGAATAATCGTCACTAAACCATAAAATAAATTTCAGCGAAATTTCTGAGCAACCCAATTATATGCTTGCCTGAACTGATTTCCCAGCTGCTGAACAATTGGCTTCTTCAGGTACTTTCGGTAGCGGTCGTACACCCGTTTCTCATTCTCAACTATGCTGTTCAGAATGATGTCGTCTCGCAGATTGCCGGTGCAAACAGCTAGCTCTCTGATGTCATGCAGCTGTCGCATTCTATCGTTAAAACCGGGACGTCGGTTCATTCGCTCCGACTCAATCAGCTTGTCAATGTAGTCCACCTCGCTCAGCGGGTCCGGCTTCAAAGCGATCTCTTTGAGTCTTTCAATGCACTTTTTGCTATCTATAATTAGCTGAACAAGTCCAGACTTTTTGGCAAGGTATTCGTTGTACACCTGCTGAGCTAAACCATTGGCTGTCAACATCTTACCATGAGCGTCTTTATAGCGTGCTTTTAACTCATGTGAGGTTTTTGTCACCCGCTCGCTTTGGATCTCAATTCTATAGGACATGTTGCGGTGCAAAGACCAGTCGCATTCGTCTGAACAGACATGGCATTTCCCATTGGTCATGGCGGCACAACTGGCCTTATCTTTGTCGTCTGGAATCTTGCATGGGTAGTGGCAGGTCCTATTGCAACTCAGACAGTTTGTTATGTAGGTTCCTGTAGGGATTTCCACGTGAACAGCTTTCTCTTCCGTCACGCAGTAGGTAAAGTCCTTACTTCGCTTCAGGTCTGCTGAGTGCTTCTTGATAACTTCGATCTCTTCTTCGAGTCTGTTGAGAACTCCCAAACTCAAATCGATGTCTTTTTTTATTGCCACAAGCTTTATCTGCAAGCGCTGGCGCTCCTGCAGGACATCCTTAGTCAGAGTCAAGCTTTTGGATTCCATGCCCTGAAGGTGTCGGAAAAACTCAGCGAAGCTGTCCATGCCCATGTCCCAGAACAGCTTGTTGAAACTTCCAATTACGCCGCTACCATCAGACTTCTTGGCGAACACAGCTGAATTGTTGAACTTAATGTGCAGGTTGTAGGGAATTTGCGCTTCCTTCAGTGACTCCAAAACTGGCGGCTCGTTAGCGTCGGAAAAGGTCACGAGAACGTAGATGTTTCCACCAATGTCACGGCCAAACAACGACAAGATGGAGTCAAACACGTACCGCTGTGTCGGGGTCAAGCGAGAGACACTGGCTGGCACGACAAACCCAACGGCGTCCAGGTGATCTACACCATTGGCGGACGAGAAGAACGCTCGGATCCTGTCCACAATCTTCTGATCGTTGACAATGCCGCCAGTGTCGCCAAAGCCGGGCGTGTCCACCAGTGTGAAGGTGAACGGATGACGCGACCCTTCGTGACGGTGGAACGTGTACGACGTGACCCATTGGGTCTGGCTGGCAGACTGACACTGACTGCTGAGCTCCTTCTCGTTCGGGTCAGCGACAATACGGAACCTAAAGTTGTCTTCATAGGCAACGCTGAACAAGTAGTTTACCATCGAGTTGATGAGAGTCGTCTTTCCTGAACCTGTCTCGCCAACGATCATGATCACCTTTTCCTCAGACTGTGGACCTCTTTGTAAATCCGAGCAGCCTTTGTACTCCATTCTGCGCACCTGGTTCTGCGCATCAATCATCGCGGGCTCCATTTGCAGTTCATACACGGCGGGCATGCTTTGAGGGTCGACTGCTTCAGAAAATTGAAGTGCAGTGTACTTTGCCACGTCGACTGCGGAGTATTCAACGTTGACGCTTTTAGCATCACTGGGCTCGCCAGCTGTATTGTCAGAGTAAACTGCAGATGCTCTCACAATGTATCGACCATTTCCATCAATGGAAATGGCCGCTGCTTCGTTCAGGTTGCAGAACCTGCTTCGGACAAACGCACCCGACTCGACATCAGTCACGGTGACCTGGTAACCAGTATGATTTGAGCCACAACTGTATTTGCCTTCCTGAATCTCGACCATAATTGCGAAAGGTGAAATTGCAATTGCAGCTGTGATAATAGGTGCATCGCTCTCAGTCGTCTCAACTGGCTCCAAATTAACAACTTCACCATTTCCGAGCTCCCGAATCGTGGAAAAGCTGATCATGTACTTTGTAGTGGCGGTCAGTTGCTTCAACTTGAGCACAGTCATTTCCTCATCACCGAACAGGCTTTCAAGTTCTCGAGAGTCAATCTCATTGATGCTGCGCCAAGTCACTCGAACTCCTAACACTGGATTCTCGGCGCTTTCAACAGCTGGCCTCTGCGCGACCAATTCGACACAGTCTGCCGACACGTCCTGGACTTTCACGATGGCGGGAGTCAAAAACGTATCGATGCTACTTAAAGCAGCCTTGCCGTCCCTCTTCAAGCAAAACTTGTAGTCGATGTGCTCTAGCTCGAGATGGGCCACTTGCCATGAGAATCTGAAGTCATCTCTGTGCTCATTGGCCAGCAGAACTTTGTGCAAGATTGTTAGCTTGCTAACCAACATTTGCAGCATGAGTTGCATGTCAAACTGCTTTAAGAAGGTCTCGACAGCTAGAGCCTTCGGAGACTGGCTGGGAAACACTAATGTGACTTCGCATTCCAGAAGGTATTCAGTGTTCTCTGCGGAATGAGCGAACGCATCGATGCTGCGCAGAGCGCAGACGAATTCTTTGAGCTGAGGAAGCCAGCTGATGCCAGTTTGTCTGAGAATGAGCTTTGCGAGGCTTTTCCCATTGCCATAGCTGGACTTCAATAGCTGGTCGTTAATTATGTACTTGTTCTCAATGTTTTGCTTCACGACTTGTAAAGTGCTTCGCAGAAATGTTGCATCCTGGAGCAGTTCGTCTGCTATGACTGGCACAAGAAGTCGAAGAGACCGTCTCGTGTCGTAATAAGTCGGTCAATAGTCGACAGATCTTCTGGTTCTGCTCGTTCTTTCTTTCGGCAGCTATATCGCTCATCTGGAACAGAACTGTCACAGGTTTTTCGCTGCTGTTGGCCTCTGTTTCAGCGAGTCGCTTGAATTCTTCTAGGTTGCTAGTCTTTATGCAGCCGCTGGAATTGAAAGTGGTTATTCCGGCAGCTCCTTGCCTTGATTCATCCATTGGATCGATATCTGTGAATGGATGGAGTTGATGAGCAATATGTTATAACTACGAGTATTTATTACTTAATTCTATTCAGTTCATGCCTTCTAGTGCATTTGATAGTGCAATATTAGGTAACTTGTAAACTGACCTTCATCTGTAAAGCCATAGACAATGCGGCACTGCGAAGTCTTGACAACAGTCGCAGAGTCAGTTAAAGAAGAGTGCTGACCCGTCTCCTGTAGTCGTACAACTGCCCCATTTATGTTCACAGTACAGATGACAATGTACTTCGGAAAGTCTCCCCTTTCCCAGAGGAGTCGAAGAATGCCAGACACAGCATGATGCTTTGGAAAATGGCTGCACATAATAGTGATGGCTTGCGCACTGGTCAGGCCTAGGGCTCCATAATGTCCTCTAGATAGTCGGTACTCCTTTGTCTGTACAAAGCCACTCTATCTTGGATCTCTTGGGTTGTAACATTTAAAATTTTCGATGGCTGCTGGTAAAATCGATCGTCGCATATAGAATATTTTTGTCCAATTGAGGGAGCCGCTTGTCTCAATGTTAGAAGCCATGGAAATGATTCGAGACTGCTCATTTTGCTTCTCTGCTGAAAAGTATGTTATATGTGAAGATTGTAAATATATTATATAAAAAGATAATCTGGCAAAAAGCTAAAATTTTATATGACAATAAGCAGAATACCAAAAAAAGCAAATTTTTTTTCGAATATATTCCGCTTTTATGACCATTTTTCTTGCAGAAAATAATAATATTAGGCGAGTTAAAAACACAAAGAGACGAAAATCACATAAAAATTACAGCAAATAATTTTAAGAAAGAAATTATCATATAACCTAATGTATTCATTGAAAGAAACTTAATATATTGTCTGTGTAAATGTGCTACAAAAAATAAACACAAGAAATTGCTCCTAAACCTATTCATTTTAGAAATATACGATTCCTTACACTATGTTTTAATGAATAGTATATGGCCCTTGCGCTAGGAAGCAAATTTTATTTGCTATGTAATATTTGTATTTTTGTCATGACTTGGTTTGCATGCATAACGAATGACAAATAATAGTTTTTGTGTTTGCTAGATGTCAGAAAGCAATCATTTCTGCTCAGCACGCTTATTTAAACAAAAAACTTACTTTTTGAAGATGCATACCATTATCATGAATAATATAGCTTAGCCTACTCATGTTAAGAATTGTTCAAACCTACGCTCTTATATACAGCTCGCAACTTCGGACAAAAAATTGTTTGACCTAATTGGCTTGAGGATCCTGAACATAAGAAAGAACCCCAAGCATGACTTAATCAATCGTTAAAATAGACTGCTTGATGGCGTTGAGATAAAGAAATAAAACACAATTAGAGGGACCTTAAAATTCCAAGACGATTTTTACTACCACTACAAAAGGATTCGAGATTGGGCCGAAATGTTTAAAAATGCGAAAGCGAAAAACGAAAACATTTTACACGAAGAAATATGCATAGTTATATCTAAAACTTTTGTTTTATACTAAAAAATGACCAGACTGACAAACTAATACCCTTAAAACTAAAATATGCGTATTTGTTGTACAAATATCATTTTAATATTCTAACACGCACCTCTTTAAAATCATTAATTCAAATCTAGAACTTTGATCGTAATTCCGTTCAACGGAAAAACGGAAATAACGGATTCTTATCAGAGATTGCTGGTTTGACTGTGAGTTTTATGCAAAAAAGCAGAATATTTATGATCTGTTTTCCTTTTTAGGCTCCTTACTTTTTTAAAGTGATATTGATGTTAAAAAATAACTGTTCACACATTTTAAAATCTTTTTATTTTTTAGATGTATAATTCTGAATCCCTCAGTCTCGGCTCTCAGGTGTGCGTGTACATGTTAATGTTAATTACTGAAATTAGGTGCATAGAATTCGTAGTGGCTAGTGGGTGACTGCTTTATTGAGGTCAATTTATTATTTCACTTAACAATTATTTCACTTCACTTAACAATAACTTTAATCATAGTATTTCATATAGATTATCTCCAATTCAATATTAGTAAAACAAGGTATCAATATTGATATTATGTCCAAGTGGCAAAACACATTTTTATACTGTCCACTGGTTTTGTGAATTCCAGTCATACTCGGGAAGTGACATGAACTGGGGTTTGAGAAAGTAGGTTTATGGCCAAAGTCATTACATTACCTCTATGTGCTTAAAGAGATGGGCTTGGGGTTAGAAAAAATTAGAAAGGACAGAGTATACCAACCAGATTGAGGGGACATGGGCTCACTGCAAGGCTCAGTTTTGCTGAATGCATGGGATGGCTGATGGACAGTTCAAATTGTACCTGCAGAGTATTTATGGTGGCAACAGTTTCAGCGGAACACATTCTGCAACTTTCTGTTCTGGGTTGACCACTATTATGCACTTTGAATATGTCAAATATGTGAAGACATGACTATAACAAACAAACTAACTTGACATCTAGTTTACATTCTGTTGTTTTAATGTTACTTTCCTACATTGCTTGAAATTCTAGAGTTGGATGCAAGTTAGACCTATTCATATTGGGAAAATATTTGAACAAACAATTCTACAGGATATATAGCCAAATAACTCCCTATTAATTGGTTCCTATCAGGAATTATATATATTATTTAATGCACAGAGCAATATATATATATATATATAAGACAGAGTTTTTACTTTTATAGATATAGATATATATAGGCCTGCAGAGGATTAGAAATCTAGCATTTATTTGTGTGTAGCTCTTTAGCTTGCGAGCAGAAAGTTAAACAACCAAACTTGTGCAACAAGTGGCTTCATCTAAGTTGCAACTGTGTATCAGACTAAGGACCATAGATGATAACTAAGCCAACAAGGGTTTAGGGAAATGATGGTCAAGTGGCATGGCAAAGTACGTGAGAGACAGATAACTTTAGAGCTCCAAAATCTTCGAAACTGAAATCTTTGCTTTTAGGTCCGCTATAGGCCTATATACATATATGCGCAACCTCCCAAATCTTAGCCAGCCGTGCGACTTAGTTTTTGCTCTATTTACGACTTAGTGCTCTCTTTTGCTCTCTTTTTCTGTCCCCTTTTTCCTTTTCTTCACGCCTTCCTTTTTTGTCCCTTGGTCCCCCCTTTGATTTTTTTGCACTTGGTTGATTGGTTTTTGCAACTTACCTTGCTTGGCCCTCGTTTCACCTGGCCATTTCGGCCGGGTCAGCCTGGTGTTGCGCATGTATGCCTATATATATATATATTAATTGTATGTAAATAGGTGGAACATAATTAGTTATTTCACTTAAAACACTGACTTAATCATGTATCACTTAATCATGTATTCATGTATTATTATTAAATGGTAAATTAAGATTGCTAGAAGTGAAATGATTTGACAAAGTCACATCCAGAACTGGAGTTCTGAGGTTTCAACAGAAAATAGTATATATATATACTATAGTCATAGTCATACATATATAGTCATATGTATGAGGAGGTTTGAGTGCATATTCTAGAAGTATATCCTTTTCTGTTATTAAAAAAACAAGTGATGGCACTTATTTTTGTTTTCTTTTTTTGCCAGATTTTTACAAAAAAAGACAAAACAGTTCATTTTCTGTTTTGTACAAGCTTTTACATAGACACAAGAAAAATGTTGCATATGTATGCTTGTACAGCAATCTATTTTATTTTTTAATTGGTTATTTGTTTTTTTCAGATGCCACTTTGTCCAAATGTCCTAAGATTATAATATCATTGTTTCTATTTTTTCAGCTTTATCTAATTTACATCATAAAAGAGGATGGGCAATCCAGTATCACGCCTAATGGATGGTTTCTCAAAGAAAAATCAAGAAGCCATGAGTGAAATGCAGAAGCTTACAGTAAGTTTGGATTTAAAGTATGAGTACACCATAAAGTGTTGAATCATTATATATTGTCATATTGTACCGAACTGTGCAAAATATAAATCTCTCATTTCACTTCAGTTTACCAGCTATCATTAATTAAATTTCACTATACCAGTTTTCACAAGTATACATGACGAAATAATTGTATTACATTATTACTCTTCTATGAGTAACACGAGTAAGAAAATTTGTGCGAAAATGAGTTTTAAATATCGACCCATATTTTTTCCGTTTTTTGAATATAGACTAAGTATGGAATTAAGCTTACTTAAAAATGAATCGAACTTCATCAAACATCTACTCAGTTGTGCCGGCAGCTGGAGATGCAGAATGCAATGCGCGAACGAATGATGGCCGCTCAAATTGCTCGCGGTCGCGAACTATTCAACTGGACGGCCAGCTTCTATGGATTGGCTTTGGTTGGTGCGGTAGCGGCCGCCGCTAAAGGCAAACGATTGGCCATGATCCCAATTGTGCCATTCACTTTCATCATTGGCTACCAGTATGACCTGTGCTACGGAACTAAGATGCAGCGCATAAGGCGTGAGTTGCCTACTTACTGACTTATTGTTGTTCTGTTGTAATGTTAGTTTTAGTTAGTTTGAACAGTAAAAGTAGGTAGGTGTTTTTAAGTTTTTTATCTATCTCATATTTCCGCTTTCGCAGGTATGGCTGAGAACATTCTAGTTGATGAATTCGACCTGACAAGCATGCCTCAAGGCATGGTGACATTAGACGAAATAGAACGCAAGCGTCTTGCTTCGGAGCGGCAGTTAACGAAGTGAGAGAAAACGGTGTTGACCAATAGTAGCGCACCGGATTAATGGGCTTAATTCTGCTCTAACATATAATATTCATGTTTTTATGTTTGTTTGAGTTATGTTTTAAAAATATTTTTTTATAGAATTATGTGAACTTGATTTTTACTGAAGGTTTAGATAGGCAGATTCTATTTAAGTAGTTATAATCATGTACCATGCATGTAAACGCTAAAGTATACTTTTTGCATCTATTTTGACGCTTTCGAACATTGCCACTCATTAAAAATTTGTCCATTTTTATCTACCGTAAGCGTTTTGTTTTCAGCTTCTTTTCCGAAATTACAAGGGGATGAACTTTGCGCTACTGTGTTTACTTGTAATTTATTTATACGAAAATGAAAATGTAGAAGTAGACTGTAGAAGCAATTTCTGTGAGTCATTCGCCAGAATATAGAAATATAAAAATATTTACGTAACATTTTAAAGAAATATGTGTTAGTGTATGCAATCTAATAAAAGTGCAAACGATATTGCCACCTGTACAGCTGATGTAAAAATATACGTTTTTGAATACGATTTGGGTTTTCCCCGCGGATCAGTCCATGGCTGGACTCTGCCGCAGTTAATTGAACCTTGGTAGGAAACAGGCTAGGATTTTTTTTCTCCAAAGCCTGGGACTGTAAGGACACTAAGGCTTGACACGGCGTCACCCATGTGATCTGCGGTTTAGGACCGCCCCAAGACACAATCGATCTGGACCCCCATCTCCAGAGTCCCGAGACAATTCAGGAAATTATTTGCTTGCAGCTGATACGCAACAAAGCAGGCTTGAGCCTCTGGGAACAACATTCCTGAGTGCCTACTTCAAGGACCTGCAAGTGCTCCATAGGGACCGACTCGCGATTACAAGAGGCCAAGGACCTGCGATCTCCACGGAACTGTACAATCCAAGTAGTTTTCAGCCCTAGGATTTTAGCCGGGGGAAGCTGGGCCCCTGGAAGACGCTCTTATAAGGAGGGCAACCAAAATTTGCTAGAAATTAAGTCTGTAAATTCCCAGGGGAGCACCGCAGCAAATGAAAGTAGTTTAATGGAATGCACCTGTAACGGAACGGTACAGTACCCGTACATAAAATGTGTCGAAGATCAATATGCCCTGAAATGAACTTTTGCAGTGGGTAATGTGTTATAATTTACATCAGTATTACAATATACTGCGATTTGAATATTTTAAGCTTAGTACCTAGAGAGAGCGCATTTTAAGCGGAAAAACCTCACACCGGAAATAACGAAATATATAACAACAGTCGCTTTACATTATCCCAAACTGAGTGGCGCCAACACTTCTAGCCTGCTTTAAAAAGTAACTGTTTTAAATCTGTAGATATTTTTTATCGGAAATGTCTTGACATTTTTTGGTGGTGCGATATTTGGTAGCAGACTTTCGTTTGTTGTCACGCCATCGTCGCCAATGTCATTGCTTAACCATGTCCATTTCCACTCTGCGTTCTTGAACTATAATTCATAATAATGTTATATAAAGCTTACTTTGTGGTTCTGATGAGCCTGTCCTAATATATATACATTTTAAGTAAGAGTATATAGTTGAACTTTTAGTTTAGAAAAAACGAAGAACTACACTTTGCTTCACGGCCACCAACACCAACTACTACTACTGCGCTGACCTCTCCAACTAACAGGACTTGCGCCCATTCTGGCGCTTCTGTGGCAACTAAAGAAATAGGATCCAAAAAGAAGTAAAACTTAATAAATAAGAATATAATTGCCATATCAATTATGGCACGATAATTTAATTATCATGATAATATGGCACCATAAGACAACAATTATTCATATTGTCGATTGTGATATTCTTTTGGTATTGTTGGCCCTGGTCTAATCCCATGACCACAAAAAATATTTGTATAGGTGTATAAACTTTTTTGCTTTTTGCTTTTTGCCTTATTGCCTAGTCATACATAATGGAAAAAACTTTAAGTGATGACATTTAATTTTGTTTCCTACTTAGGGCCAAATTAGGCTAATTAGCTAGGCCTAGCAATTTGAAGTTGAGAGCTAATACAAGCAAAGTCTATATAAGTTTACTATATCAATTGTATAAATCACTTGCTATGCTATGTATTGCTAAATGCTGTTTATTAGTATTTTATAATAACATTGAAAAAATGATTAG
This sequence comes from Macrostomum hystrix, assembly GCA_950097015.1. Taxonomy (NCBI): domain Eukaryota; kingdom Metazoa; phylum Platyhelminthes; family Macrostomidae; genus Macrostomum; species Macrostomum hystrix. The sequence continues at coordinate 527,475 of CATNEN010000011.1, read as the reverse complement.
CTTAGCCTATTTAAAAATCTATATAAGACTGGCTATTGAAATAAGTAGAGCTTGAAATTATAAATTGATTGTTTTTTTGTTATTAAAAAAATAATGAAAATACTAACCTTTGAACTTTTTTAAAGGAGATAAACTGATTTCAACAGTTAAAGCTTTATTATTTGATATCTTAACTTGCTGAAGTGTTTCTGTTAAAGTATTATAAATTCATGCTGAATGATAACATTTTAATTTGATTGATATGATTTGATTTGATTTGATTAATTTGATAATTTAACTTTTAATTGATAATATTAGTAGCAAGGACCACTAGAAGAAGAAGGATAAGACACTTATTATTATGGGAACTTTATTAAAAGCAGATTTCTGTGAAAAAAAATTATTAGCAAGAAACTTTTCATGTTTTTTCATTAAAATGTTGATAACTTTTTATTGGTAGCAGATCTAATGCTGTTCTTTTGATATATCTTGCAAAACATGTTGCTTGACCAAATTTTAGAAGGCTTCATTCATAAATAATTGATCATTTTATATTGTTCAATTATCATGAAGCACAATAGTAACCAATCAGCCATAAAGTTAGCCCATGGCTTGGTTTTTTTTCTCATGGTACACCTATACATGATTAGAAGGTGACTGTAAAATTGGGTTAGTCTCTTGATAGCTCTTAAGTAGCTATTGTGCTTCATAATAAATAAAGTAAAAAAATATGGATGATCAATTTTTATGAGTATAGCTTTATAAAGCAACATGTTTTATTAGATATATTAAAAGAGCAGCATTGGATTTGTTTCCAATAAAAAAGTTATCAACATTTTTATGCAAAAAAACATGAAAAGTTCCTATCTCACTAAGTGCATTTTTGCATGAAAATCAGCCTTTAATAAATTTTCCAAGAAAATAGTGTCCTGTCCTTCTTCTAGTGGTCTTTGGTCAGTAGTTAGGCATAGAAAGTTTTCTCACTGAACTTAAATATAATGGTTTTTAAGGCTTAACTTTCGGATCTTGTCATTTTTAGATTCAAATTAAATTACACAATGGGTTACACATGTAAATAACTTTATTTTTCAGTACATAAAACTTCTCTCTTTCTTTATCTTTTGATAATGTCATCAAGCAAGCCCAATGCAGAGACTTGGAATGCTAAGTCATTCTGCCTCCTAATGCTAGCAGTTACAATATTGATGCCTGCAGCTCCACCATTTCTCTTCCTGTGGTTTCTCATCAGGCTAGTATCAATATTTATGCCATTTAGATTGTATAACTACATTGATGAGAAGATGTGGTCATCTTACCAATGGACTGTTCTGTTCTTCTATGAGTACTTGGCCCAGACTGAGGTGAGCAACTTATTAGCTACTTTTTTGGCTTGCAATTAATACATTACTATATCATAAATCATGCCTTCCTAGATTATTCTCTATGGAGATAGCATCGATGATCTGTTGAAGAAGAAAGAGCGTGTCATGTACTTCTCTAATCATCAATCTTCTGGTAAGCGGAAATGGTATTTAACAAACTAATTTGTAGATATCCTTTTTGCTTGTTTGTATCGCTAATATAAAGCTTTTTTGCTAATAAATTCAGCATAGGTCTGGTTTAACCTTGGCTAGTAAGGTACCAGTTTACTCATTGGAAGAAACTATAAACAGTCTTTCCAGTTGCATTATTTCTAAAAAAGTATAACTTTTTCCTCGACCAAAAAAGATAAGCAAGTTGGTACATACAGAAAGCAATTTAAGGGTCACTCTGAGAATTCTGTTTGATAAAATACCTTTGAAATCTTACAGTTAAAATTAAAGATTTAATCTGCGCAGAAAAAATGTTTTCGTGTCGGATTTGCTGCTAGATCTCTGCTACTGAAGCTGCATTAGAAAAAGTAATAAGTAGCATTTTCGTGCTGTCCTAGCATTCACAATTCATTTTTTGCACCTGCCTTGGTCAATAGCCGGTTTTAACTGACAAGAATTCAATGCTTTAGCATATGGGATTTTTGTTATACTAATTTTGGACTTAGCTAACAATATTTAGGCGTATATTTCAACGGGCCTAAATAAATTTCGAACCCAGATGCAACAGCCCACCTTGCCTCACATTTCAGTGGATTGGATCATCACAGATATGCTGATCGCTCGGCAGGGAGGCATAGGTCGCACTCGATATCTGTTAAAGAATGAACTGAAATATGTTCCGTTCTATGGATATTATTTCTACCAGGTGGGAGCGAACACAAGAGTAACTTTTGCGATCTAAATTTGAGTAAAGTATGCAATAGTGCAATCGTACATCCTAGTAAATTTAATTAAATTGCTTGTTTGTAGTTTTAAAACTGGTTAATGAGCTTTTCCTAATGCTCCGTAAAGAGAAGGTTATGACAAGCCTAGCTAGTACACAAAAGAGAATTTTATGATAACCTGGTACACAAAAGATAGGTTAATAACTAGCATAGTACACAGAAGAGAAAGCTAGGACTAGCCCAGTACACAGAAGAGAAAGCTAGGACTAGCCCAGTACACAGAAGAGAAAGCAAGGACTAGCCCAGTACACAGAAGAGAAAGTTATGACTAGCCTAGTACACAGAATTTAGATTAATGACTAGCCTAGTACACAGAAGAGAATGTTATGACTAGCCTAGTACACAGAAGAGAATGTTATGACTAGCCTAGTACACAGAATAGAATGTTATGACTAGCCTAGTACACAGAAGAGAATGTTATGACTAGCCTAGTACACAGAAGAGAATGTTATGACTAGCCTTGTACACACTAGAGAATGTTATGACCAGCCTAGTACACAGAATATAATTTTATCACTAGCCTATTACAGAGAAGAGAATGTTATGACTAGCCTAGTACACAGAATAGAATGTTATGACTAGCCTAGTACACAGTAGAGAATGTTATGACTAGCCTAGTACACAGTAGAGAATGTTATGACTAGCCTAGTACACAGTAGACAAAGTAAGGACTAGCCTAGTACACACTAGAGAATGTTATGACTTACCTATTACACAGAAGTTAGATTAATGACTAGCCTAGTACACCGAATAATGGTAGTGAATGACAATCCAACTACCCAGAAGTGATGGTAATGACGAACCAAGAAGGGTCTAGTTGCTAATCATGCGCTCTTATACAATAGATAAGATAAATCTTATAGAACAATAGAACAAAGAATAATGGAACAAAGAACTCTACTACTATCAGTAGGAGGCGTTTTTTTCTTTCTTTCAAACTCTAATGCCCAAAACGCGCTCCGCAGCACGGTTGTGTTTTCGTGAATCGCAGCGAATTCAAAGCTGACCATGCGGTTCGGTCACTGCAATCCCTGGAGGCTAATAACACGAATTCTTGGGTGATCATCTTTCCCGAGGGCACAAGGATCAACTACGATAAGCCAGATGTGATTAAGAAGGCTCAGGAATTTGCCGCTAGCAACGGCCTGACACCGTTGCGCTATCATCTGACTCCACGAGTCAAGGGCACGTATCTGACCCTTAACGCTCTGAGTAACTACTTCGACGCTGTCTATGATGTCACGATCGCCTACGAGGGTTTCACGGGTGGTGTAAATGTGCCGCAGCTGTTCTCCTGGTTCAAGCGCAGGCGTAGGCTCCACATTCACCTGCGCCGATTGCCTATGGATCTGGTGCCCCGACGGAAACAGGAGGAGGTGGCCAGCTGGCTGCACAATGTCTTCGCTGAGAAGGACAGGTTCGGAATCGAATTCTCTTTGCTCTTTCTTATCTCTCCATCCACTCTCATTATCTTCTCTTATCTCTACATCCCGTCTGTGCCTCCCCTTTCATCTCCTTATCCTTATCTCAGTGTCGCCTTTCTCACCTCCCAATCCTGTCTCATACCTCATTGTCTCCTCTCTTATCTCATTATCCTGTCTACTCTCTCATCTCCACATCCTGTCTTAGTGTCTCCCCTTTCGTATTCGCATCCTGTCCATCTATCTATTTATTCTATCTATCACTGCATACATACTTGCCATCCTCACCCCATTCCAGAATGATGTCGGACTTCAACCAGAACGGCCGCTTCCCCGGCCAATCGCGAGTCTCTCCTCTGCCCCTCAGTCGCGCACTGCCTGCCACAGCCTTCACCCTGGCCCTGATTGGTTCGTTCTGGTTAGCCAATTTTGGTTTAAAGATGTATTTAGTCACATTTTTTGTGGGCCTGGCAGTCTCTGCAGTCTACGCTGTTTTCGTCATCTGATCGGGGCAATGACTTTCAGAAATTTCTCATAGAAGAAGAAGCATTTTCATAGAAGAACTTCATTTAGATAATAAATCCAAAGTCGACTGCTTCAACATTGAAAACAATTGCGATCGTTTCTACTGCTAGTAGTCTGGTTCCGCTAGTGATAATAAAGCGCGTATGTATCACTATGCTGGTAGAAAGACTTAGTAAGCGAATGAGAGAGAAACTTTTTATGTCCTCGCTTTCCTGCTACTGCTAGTAATTTATATATTTTGTTTTATATTAGTTTTGTGTTTTTGTTTGTGTTGCCGGTTCGTTAGTTTTTTTCAATAATATTTTTGGGCTACAAAATTCCTTGCTTCCTGGCTTAGAGATTTTCTCTTTGACTCATTTGTCTTCGAAGGAAATCAGTTTTTTGTTCTGAGAAAATGGAAATTAAAGGTCCTTGTCTGTCCGTTGTACACAGTTTTTAGTCTATCGCAAGAAAGGCATTGTTTTTTTTTAATTTAGTCACGAGTTTTTATTGAAACAGAAATCAATCATCTTCCACTCATGACCATCGAATATAAATCAATGTTGTTTAAGAATGAATTAGCTGCTTCTTGTCTTCTCGTTTGCTGCTTGCAGACCAGAAATGACAGGGCAGTATTTAATTGTCTAGCGACACATTTAGGTTTCCTTCTTAGTTTATTTCTCAATTTTTTGTCGCTTTTTGCGCGCTTTCTCTTGCTTTTAGTAGCAGCACCTGTACTCCAATTGGCTTTGCTTTGCTTCATTATGTAGCAGTGTTACCCATATTGCTAGCTCAGATGTTAACCTTTAGATGAGGCATCCATCATCCCAGATTCCCAGATTAATCATCCAAGATCCCCTGATTAGGCATTCATCATCCCAGATTCCCAGATTAATCATCCAAGATCCCCTGATTAGGCATTCATCATCCCAGATTCCCAGATTAATCATCCAAGATCCCCTGATTAGGCTTCCATCATCTCAGATCCCCAGATTAATCATCCAAGATCCCCTGACTAGGCTTCCATCATCCCAGATCCCCAGATTAATCATCCAAGATCCCCTGACTAGGCTTCCATCATCCCAGATCCCCAGATTAATCATCCAAGATCCCCTGACTAGGCTTCCATCATCCCAGATCCCCAGATTAATCATCCAAGATCCCCTGACTAGGCTTCCATCATCCCAGATCCCCAGATTAATCATCCAAGATCCCCTGACTAGGCTTCCATCATCCCAGATTCCCAGATTAATCATCCAAGATCCCCTGATTAGGCTTCAATCATCTGAGATCCCCAGATTAATCATCCAAGATCCCCTGACTAGGCTTCCATCATCCCAGATCCCCAGATTAATCATCCAAGATCCCCTGACTAGGCTTCCATCATCCCAGATCCCCAGATTAATCATCCAAGATCCCCTGACTAGGCTTCCATCATCCCAGATCCCCAGATTAATCATCCAAGATCCCCTGACTAGGCTTCCATCATCCCAGATTCCCAGATTAATCATCCAAGATCCCCTGACTAGGCTTCCATCATCCCAGATCCCCAGATTAATCATCCAAGATCCCCTGACTAGGCTTCCATCATCCCAGATTCCCAGATTAATCATCCAAGATCCCCTGATTAGGCTTCCATCATCCCAGATCCTGATTGTGAAGTCCTAAGTTCATGCCATATAGCTAAGCAGTTTGCAGTCTACACAATGGAAGCATTTCTGTCTTGTTTTCTTGCGCGTTCAGATTAATAATTTCTATATTTTAATTAATTGTTAGTCTTTGTTTCTATAAATAATATTTTAGCAAACCACCTTGAGTGCAAAGTTTGATTCAGTTGTGATCCAAAGCAATTTTAATTACTAGACACGCGCGATTTTCGTTTAAATTCTTTCCTGTATCGATTTTTCAAGTATTTTATCTTTTTAATTTTCTTTCTATTGTTTCTCCGTCTTAGTCTGTCAACTGCTTTAAAGCGCTTGTCCATAGTGTGGCAGGTTTTACCTGCTTTTATTTTTCTTGATTATTTTTAGCACATATTTTTCTCTAATGGCACTGAGAATAGGCAATAAATAATTGCAGTCAGTCATTGAGCACTGTTAATACTTTACCTTCTGGTAAATAAAAGTTATAATTTACGCTAATATTTTCAGCGCTCTTGATTCTAAAAAAATTATTTTTAATTAGCTTCTAATCTGTACTCAAACGATAAGTAGAGAGGCTGCAAAAAACAATAGATCGATTTTATCAGCGATTAAAATAACTTTTTATTTGTATTTTGCGGTCTCTAACCTATCGAATCCTAAATTTAACTAAAATAATTTTGTTGCTTCTTTTTTACGTCAGTAGAATGTTTGTATTAATTTTATTTTCTTATTTATTAAACATACTGCTTAAATAATTTATTCAATACTGCTAGTTACTTTTATTGCTCCACATCATTTTAATAAATTAATTTATTACATTTTTGTTCTCTTTTACTTATCGCCGGTTACATTGTTCTTTTTGAAAGCCTGTTCTCTGTTAAATCAACGCCTAGCACAGTCATTAAAAGTCGTTTAGACTGAAAGTTTTAGTGGCTTTGTTATTTAATGTTGTTACACCCATGTTGGCCACTTCCTAGAATCCTGCTGCTTGTTAAAAACTAATAAAGCTAATATAAAAGTAGTTAATATTGATTTTCGCTATAATTAAACATAGCTAAGAAGACTCCTTGCTTTTTTCAATTTCTAAGTATTATTTTGCACGTATCGCAATGACATACGCGACTTGTGTCACACTTTTTGGATTGTAATTGAAAGCTGTGCACTGCGCATTACACAATCTGAAGAGGAAATGGCAATTCAGCTTCATGTCTGGTGTTTGTGGCATTTAATAGAATGGCAATGGCCACCCTAATGCAGCACACATGCATGCTCCAAGACCGACCGAACTTCTTCAATCGCCGTCTTTTGTCATGTGGGCAGTGTGCGGCCTGGGCCACCCTAATGCAGCACACATGCATGCTCCAAGACCGACCGAACTTCTTCAATCGCCGTCTTTTGTCATGTGGGCAGTGTGCGGTCTGGGCCACCCTAATGCAGCACACATGCATGCTCCAAGACCGACCGAACTTCTTCAATCGCCGTCTTTTGTCATGTGGGCAGTGTGCGGCCTGGGCCACCCTAATGCAGCACACATGCATGCTCCAAGACCGACCGAACTTCTTCAATCGCCGTCTTTTGTCATGTGGGCAGTGTGCGGCCTGGGCCACCCTAATGCAGCACACATGCATGCTCCAAGACCGACCGAACTTCTTCAATCGCCGTCTTTTGTCATGTGGGCAGTGTGCGGTCTGGGCCACCCTAATGCAGCACACATGCATGCTCCAAGACCGACCGAACTTCTTCAATCGCCGTCTTTTGTCATGTGGGCAGTGTGCGGTCTGGGCCACCCTAATGCAGCACACATGCATGCTCCAAGACCGACCGAACTTCTTCAATCGCCGTCTTTTGTCATGTGGGCAGTGTGCGGTCTGGGCCACCCTAATGCAGCACACATGCATGCTCCAAGACCGACCGAACTTCTTCAATCGCCGTCTTTTGTCATGTGGGCAGTGTGCGGCCTGGGCCACCCTAATGCAGCACACATGCATGCTCCAAGACCGACCGAACTTCTTCAATCGCCGTCTTTTGTCATGTGGGCAGTGTGCGGTCTGGGCCACCCTAATGCAGCACACATGCATGCTCCAAGACCGACCGAACTTCTTCAATCGCCGTCTTTTGTCATGTGGGCAGTGTGCGGTCTGGGCCACCCTAATGCAGCACACATGCATGCTCCAAGACCGACCGAACTTCTTCAATCGCCGTCTTTTGTCATGTGGGCAGTGTGCGGCCTGGGCCACCCTAATGCAGCACACATGCATGCTCCAAGACCGACCGAACTTCTTCAATCGCCGTCTTTTGTCATGTGGGCAGTGTGCGGCCTGGGCCACCCTAATGCAGCACACATGCATGCTCCAAGACCGACCGAACTTCTTCAATCGCCGTCTTTTGTCATGTGGGCAGTGTGCGGTCTGGGCCACCCTAATGCAGCACACATGCATGCTCCAAGACCGACCGAACTTCTTCAATCGCCGCCTTTTGTCATGTGGGCAGTGTGCGGTCTGGGCCACCCTAATGCAGCACACATGCATGCTCCAAGACCGACCGAACTTCTTCAATCGCCGTCTTTTGTCATGTGGGCAGTGTGCGGCCTGGGCCACCCTAATGCAGCACACATGCATGCTCCAAGACCGACCGAACTTCTTCAATCGCCGTCTTTTGTCATGTGGGCAGTGTGCGGTCTGGGCCACCCTAATGCAGCACACATGCATGCTCCAAGACCGACCGAACTTCTTCAATCGCCGTCTTTTGTCATGTGGGCAGTGTGCGGCCTGGGCCACCCTAATGCAGCACACATGCATGCTCCAAGACCGACCGAACTTCTTCAATCGCCGTCTTTTGTCATGTGGGCAGTGTGCGGCCTGGGCCACCCTAATGCAGCACACATGCATGCTCCAAGACCGACCGAACTTCTTCAATCGCCGTCTTTTGTCATGTGGGCAGTGTGCGGTCTGGGCCACCCTAATGCAGCACACATGCATGCTCCAAGACCGACCGAACTTCTTCAATCGCCGTCTTTTGTCATGTGGGCAGTGTGCGGCCTGGGCCACCCTAATGCAGCACACATGCATGCTCCAAGACCGACCGAACTTCTTCAATCGCCGTCTTTTGTCATGTGGGCAGTGTGCGGTCTGGGCCACCCTAATGCAGCACACATGCATGCTCCAAGACCGACCGAACTTCTTCAATCGCCGTCTTTTGTCATGTGGGCAGTGTGCGGTCTGGGCCACCCTAATGCAGCACACATGCATGCTCCAAGACCGACCGAACTTCTTCAATCGCCGCCTTTTGTCATGTGGGCAGTGTGCGGCCTGGCGTTGATGAAAGATGACTGGCCTGACGTCTTAGTGTTGAATATCCTCGGTTTTTTTCAAGAGACGAATAAGGGTCTGCATTAATCTTATTTGGCTTACCAAAATTGATTGTGATCTGACCACTGCAGTTAAACGTACTCACAAATGTATATAGTTAAATAAAAGAAAAGATTTCTCCGCTTTCAAACGATTCCAAACTTGTCAAATTTCAAGCAGGCATTCAGGTCCGACAAAATTGTCACTTTGGAGGCCTCTGCTCTCAGTATGCTCGAATTCAATTTGTAATTTTTTACTGGCTTCTAGATGTGCAAAGAAATTTGTTCAGAAAGCATTCTTTAGTAGGCTGGAATGAGAATTGCGCAAAACATTTTCATGTTTGAATATCAAAATGCATATTCATTGAATTTGAAAGTTCTGAGTTCTAATACGAGTACTGGCACATGATTTCTGAGCAACAGCTCATTTCTAAGAAATCAGTCTAATATGAGTTTAGGTAAACGATAGAAACGCCATTCCATGAAAACTACCTAGGGTGGATTTTCGCCCTTCGACAATTTTCTGTGCTGCACACGAACGGAGCAACGCAAGCACTCGAAACTCAAGAACAAGGGCCAAATTTTTGTTGCGCGTCTTCTGAAACAATAATCAAGTCGCCAGCTCTTCGGACCGTCGAGATATTCTATGGTTCTGGCCAAAGGCCGATTTTTCCCATAAGAGCTAGTGTATTTCATACACCCCTATACACAAATTAGCACTGCGCCTCAGTGCGGCCTTGCCAAGGCCTTCAAAATTTGTCAGCATGTCACCCGAATGTGCCTGCAACATCTCCGCTTCGGTGGACACCTACCTTTATGAAAACGGACTGCTGGACCTTTAAGGACTACAACAGGTGGAACTACAGTATGTACAATGAACTAGGAAATATGAACTATGGACACCCAATTTCTCAAATTTCACTGATCAAGCCAAAATATTAGGCGCAGCTCGACCACAGGACAAATTATCGCCTAGTCTGTCAACCAATCTGTCACTCACCACCCAATGCAAAGTATGTATGTACTTTAATAGTTTCCATAGATCTTACCAAACACTGAGCAAGCCGATGCATGAGCACTGAGCCTGATATGTTAGTACATTCTCTGAGCAGTTATTCAAAGGATTTACTTTTGCTGTAGAATTGTCCAAGCAGATAACTACAAGTTTTCTTGGTGGACCTGGACAGCCCTAGGCATGATGAGCGAAATACTTTATTTATCGATCGTTCTCCTCTTTTGGAGAGTCTATTTCCCTTACTGATATCGCATAGTTAAATTGAAAGTTCAACTATATTTCCTTGCGATGTCACTTCTCTTCGTTAGTCTTTAATACTCGCGGTTGTTATTATTATTATTATTATTGAAGTGCCTATTTCTTGAACTGCTATTCTGCTATGCCGTTTTATGGCTCATATAGAATCTGTGGCTTGTTCAGTCCGTGGACTGGGGGACACAATTTAATTTACCTCAACTAAGTTTCGAACCAATGATCTCTTAGTTAGAAGTTGAAAGCTCCCACCAGTAGATTAACAGCCTAATCTAAAAATGAATGAAATCATTGAGACAACTATTCAAAGAACAGCTTCAACAAAACTTCAACCAAACACCTGGCAGTCAATTCCTGGCTTGTTTAAAAATAACTGCCGCCGCAAGCACTGCCTGTAGATAGATTTCTTCGGAATTAAATTACAGTAGTGCTCGCTATATTTTAAAAAATCGATGAAACGCACCACTTGGCATGGATTATTCAGCTGCATTTATAAAGCACTGCATCTTAATAGAGTTTAGCGAGAGACTTATCAGTGTAAGAAAGTATTTTAAATTCCTGTTCTACAGATTCCATTTCCAAAAATCACAGCAAGCAGTATGAAAGTGAGTGAGCACAATACAATTCATGTAAACTAGGAGCAGTTAAATACAGAACAAAAAACCAATAAAGTCAAGACAAATAAATGAACAATATTGTAGGTAGATGAATAACACAATGATCAGTAGAACAAGAAAACTATTCAAAACAAGGTAAGGAAATCAATAAATTGCAAGAAAATATATTTACTATTTCTATATGTAAACAATAAAGCGACTTAATTACTACTAAGATACACTTGCACGATACTGGAAGTAGAATGGCACAGATATGAACTTAATTTCTTGGCAAACAAAATATATGGCAATCAGTTTTTGGAATAATTTTTCTTGACAAAACATTTAGGATCCACCGCCAAAGGAGACTATTAGGCTTATCAGCTCAATAAGCTAAACAGCAAAATGTAAATTAAAGCTCAAACTAAAAATACCTGCTCAAACATCGAAAATGCCTCTTCTAATGGCTCCGCCAGACTTGGCCATTGCGTCGGCGGCCGCGACCAGAGCTCTGGCGTCACCAACGCTGGCCGCACGATGCAGCATCGGCACCTGCTGCTGCTGCTGCTGGGCACTGCCCGCTGATGCGGCTGGGAAATGCGCGAAAGTTGGCGGAAATGTCGGCAGTGGCACCGTCACGTAGGATGACGTTGATGGAGGCTGAAATTCGATTGCCATGGAAACGGATTCAAGTTCAGTCTTCGATAGTGAGAGATGGTTGAGTGAGATGTGATGGGAAAATAGTGAGATGGGGATCTTATAATTGTGTGATAAAATAGTGTCATGGATAATCCTTTAATAGCAGACTTATAATCCTAGATTTTTTTGTTGAGAGCACACCTTAACATGCAGATTTCTAGCTGTTAATGCGGCCTCTTCAAGTCCGTCGGCTTCTTCGTCAGGCACAAAAGCCTCAGGCCGGGCTCTGAGCATTCTGACAGCAATCTCGCACTCTGTCTTGCATCTCTCCCGGTCTGCTCTCAGCCTTTCAACAGTCTGCTCTGATTCAGCTAGTCCAGTTTCAGCGCTGGCCAGCCTGTCCAGCAGTGCCCTCTGCTCCGAGTCGAACCGGCCAGCCAAATCCAGCAGCTTCTCTTCCAGACCGGCGTTGACTCTGCTGAGCTTCTTGTGCGACTCAAGCAGCCGATCGTAGCGATCCCTCAGCCTGGCCATGTCATCCGTTTGCCGCTCAGACTCTGTTCTGCGCGAGTCGCGCTCGTTAGCCAGATCGGCCTCCACTCGAGCCTGGCTCTGACGCTGATCCCGCAGCCGGCTCTGCAGCTCAGCGATTTGGCGGTGATAGTCCAGACTGCGGAGAAGCACGAGAGACTGGCTGAAGGATGGGTGGGACTAACTGAAGGATGGGTGGGACTAACAGAAGAATGAATGGGACTAACTGAAGGGTGGGTGGTACTGAAGAATGTACTGAAGAATGGAGGAACTGAAGAATGGGAGGTACTAACTGAAGAATCGGTGGGACGAACTGAAGGGTGGGTGGGACTAACTGAAGAATCGGTGGGACTAACTGAAGAATCGGTGGGACTTACTGAAGGGTGGGTGGGACTAACTGAAGGGTGGGTGGGACTGAAGAATGGTGGTACTGAAGAATGGAGGAACTGAAGAATCGGTGGGACTAACTGAAGGATAGGTGGGACTAACTGAAGGATGGGTGTGACTAACTGAAGAATCGGTGGGACCAACTGAAGGGTGGGTGGGACTAACTGAAGGGTGGGTGGGACTGAAGAATGGTGGTACTGAAGAATGTACTGAAGAATGGAGGAACTGAAGAATCGGTGGGACTAACTGAAGGATGGGTGGGACTAACTGAAGGATGGGTGTGACTAAATGAAGAATCGGTGGGACTAACTGAAGGATGGGTGTGACTAACTGAAGAATCGGTGGGACTAACTGAAGAATCGGTGTGACTAACTGAAGAATCGGTGTGACTAACTGAAGGATGGGTGTGACTAACTGAAGACTGGGTGTGACTAACTGAAGGATGGGTGTGACTAACTGAAGGATGGGTGTGACTAATTGAAGGATGGGTGGGACTAACTGAAGAATGAATGGGACTAACTGAAGGGTGGGTGGGACTGAAGAATGGTGGTACTGAAGAATGTACTGAAGAATGGAGGAACTGAAGAATGGGTGGTACTAACTGAAGGATGGGTGGGACTAACTGAAGAATCGGTGGGACTAACTGAAGGATGGGTGAGACTAACTGAAGGGCGGGTGGGACTAACTGAAGGGTGGGTGGGACTGAAGAATGTACTGAAGAATGGAGGAACTGAAGAATGGGTGGTACTAACTGAAGAATGGGTGGTACTAACTGAAGGATGGGTGAGACTAACTGAAGAATCGGTGGGACTAACTGAAGGATGGGTGGGACTAACTGAAGGATGGGTGGGACTAACTGAAGAATGGGTGGGACTAACTGAAGAATGGGTGGGACTAACTGAAGGATGGGTTGGGCTAACTGAAGGATTTGTTGAAATAACTGAAGAATTGGTGGGACTAACTGAAGAATCGGGGGGACTAACTGAAGGATGGGTGGGACTAACTGAAGGATTTTTGGAAATAACTGTAGAATGCGTGGGACTAACTGAAGAATCGGTGGGACTAACTGAAGGATGGGTGGGACTAACTGAAGGATGGGTGGGACTAACTGAAGGATGGGTGGGACTAACTGAAGGATTTTTGGAAATAACTGAAGAAGGGGTGGGACTAACTGAAGAATCGGTGGGACTAACTGAAGGATGGGTGGGACTAACTGAAGGATTTTTGGAAATAACTGAAGAATCGGTGGGACTAACTGAAGGATTTTTGGAAATAACTGAAGAAGGGGTGGGACTAACTGAAGGATGGGTGGGACTAACTGAAGGATGGGTGGGACTAACTGAAGGATGGGTGGGACTAACTGAAGGATGGGTGGGACTAACTGAAGGATGGGTGGGACTAACTGAAGGATGGGTGGGACTAACTGAAGGATTTTTGGAAATAACTGAAGAAGGGGTGGGACTAACTGAAGAATCGGTGGGACTAACTGAAGGATTGGTGGGACTAACTGAAGGATTTTTGGAAATAACTGAAGAATCGGTGGGACTAACTGAAGGATTTTTGGAAATAACTGAAGAAGGGGTGGGACTAACTGAAGGATGGGTGGGACTAACTGAAGGATGGGTGGGACTAACTGAAGGATGGGTGGGACTAACTGAAGGATGGGTGGGACTAACTGAAGGATTTTTGGAAATAACTGAAGAAGGGGTGGGACTAACTGAAGAATCGGTGGGACTAACTGAAGTATGGGTGGGACTAACTGAAGGATTTTTGGAAATAACTGAAGAAGGGGTGGGACTAACTGAAGGACGGGAAGAATTTATCGCACAGGAAGACTCACTCTTTAGTATCAGAACAGTTGTGACAGATACAGCCGCATTCGAAGCATTTTCCGTAAACTTTGCCAGTATTGGACATTGTGAGCGAAACTTCTAGCTGAAAAGAAAAAAATGATTTTCTAATATAGCGGCCACACCAGTCCATGGACTGAGTAGCTCTACAGTCTTTGTAATCGCAGTGCTTTGTAGCTGGCTGTACATCTGGCCCAACTGGGTATTAGCCATAATTGGGCATTAGTTCAAAAAGTAAATTACAAAAGTAATCTATTTTTAAATATTATCTTGCATTAAAAATGTAAATAACAAAGCGAAGGTGAGTAATTTGCTGGCAGAAAATATCTGCCTAATTTTAAATCAACGTTAACTTTTTAATCTTTTTGCAACCTGCAGAAAAAACGTGGCTGCAAAAGAAAACCAGGATGGGCAGCTTTTAAGGAAAAAAATAAAATTTTATTTAGTAAATCTTCAGCTCTTAACTGATTTGATACTGTCTAATCTGTTTAAGCAAAAATCATGTTGTATTGCACTCCGTCCTGTAAAAAATAAATATGCGGACAAAAATATCGAAAAGAAAAAATTGTAAGTTAGAAAAATCTAAGCAGCAAAACTGAAGGGAAAATAAAAAGTACAGGTAATTAGTTGAAAAAACGTTAATAAGGAGTTGTTAGATTGGGCACTGATGCATTTGTTACTGTACAAAGCTGCTACATCTGTTTAGTAATTATGTACGAGCTATCATTGATAGTCAATATGACACTATGACAGTCAATAGTCAATATGACAAGACTTAGTTCTGTTCTCACTCTTGTATGCGTCTATGCATGTTTGTGTGTGTACCAAAACAAACTTGAAAAGATTAGGAAAATTTCGCAAAACAGAGGAGAGTCACTTTTGGAAGTCAAATTTACAGAAAAAAGTTAGTAAATTTCGCGATTAGATAGAACTAACTGCAAGCGATAAATATAAAAAGTTAAGGCAAATAGCGAAATACATAGCCTGTGTTGATCAATCAATTAATACAGATGTGCAATAAGCTTTAGCTTGTACAGTTCTGCCGCTAATTTCAGTAGTTAAGAAATTCAGAAAAATCCCTTATATATGAGTTGCAATGTGCAGGTGTAAACTAAATAAAATATTTTGTTACTGAAGCGAATATAAACTGCACATGGTTAAACAAACAAGCATTACAAAGGGCCAACTATATTTGTACAGACAAGCAAAATTATAAAGCGTAGATTTGTCAATTACTTGGCGATACTGTACTTTAGCTAGGCAGAATAAGCAGAAATCGTAAAACAAACACCTATTCATTACATTCAATACGGAACACGACGATAAGGTGGGACAGAAAACCCACTTACACTTCTAAAATTCTAAATTGGGACAAAAATACACAATCAGAACTGTTCTCCGCTAAATATAAACCTTTGCAGACCATCGATAACACACAGGTATGCTGCTTACACATTAGTAGTATAGTAAACAATGATCACTGATTATAAGCAAGCTATATTTCTAAACGCAGGTGTCGCTATGCTATTGCTCATTGACACTGGGTTATGTATATAATATTGCAATGAATATGCATAGCTTTATAGAATAGAAACTTATTTACAAAACAACGTATATTGGTCAAGTGATACAAAATGGATGGTACAGTTGTTTAGTAAAGCGGGGTCAAATCAATTAATATGTTGATTTGACCAACTAATAAATAAATTAATTAATATGAAGCTTTGCAGTGAGGTACAAAGACGTGAAATTTACTGCATGACACTAATGACAATCTTGAATAGCCAAATAAAAAAACTAGCCGATGTACCCGTCAAGGCCAAAAACCGTTCATCGCTATGTAAGCCCAAGGACCGGTGTCTATGGGCGAACTTGAAAATAGAACAACCAAAAATCGACTGCTAATAGTACATTGTACCATGACTACGTGGCTATCGGGCGGGCTGATATTCGATTATTGCCATAGACGATGTCATTTTGGCCCGAAAAGTTGGGCCGATAATGGATTATTTTTGTGTATTTTAACGTATAGCCACATACTATAAGCCACATATATTATTACCCAGGTTTTCAGGGCGATAATGGGAAAGCCAGAGGGCGCCGAAGGCGCCCGAGGGATTTCTCATTATCGCCCGCAAAGCCTGGGTAATACTGTGATTGTACCATAGACTATGTGGCTGAGTAACAAGACAAACCATATCAGCCATAGACAAAATGATTTAATCACAAACTATACAGTTCAATTATAAGATAAAGAATAATGAAGCAAAGAGAAGCAAACAACTAGAGAAAGAAGCTAGACTTCTTTATTCTTCACCGTCATATGCTAGATCGACCATGCTGAACTACAAAGCAATTTTAGAGAAAGAAATTTCTGGTCTCTCATCGGACGAACTTCAATTCGTGACCACGCTTAGTGATGGACGGCGCGAGGAAGAAGCTGTATATCAGTCCACGGGACTGCCAGTACTTGAGACGGAAATGATTGAGAGTTTTCTGGCTGAAGTGTCCACATGTAAGGCTTTGACTGACGAAGATCTGAATGAAATTGCCAAGATGGAGGACTTAGGCAAAGTCTGGTCTACTGAGAAGGCAACAGCTACGTACGCCGCTCGTTTCCGAAAATTTCTTGACGATCGAGGACTGCCATCGCAACTTGAGACAATACCGACTCGATATTTATGTCACTATCTGCGCCTGTATTTTTCGGTAGTTAAAAGGGATGATGGAACGGCGTACAGTTGCAGTTCGCTGGTATGCATGCGCGCAGGAATCTACCGGTATTTGAAGAATTTACGAGGTTTGGATATCATCTGCAATGTTGAATTTAGCGCTTTTGAGAAGACTTTCAAAGCTGCTCTTACGTACTCTCTGAAGAAACCTGTTTCGGTGATGGATGGTGACGGTGGGTATCGAGCATTGGAGCCTGAAGATTTGGCGTTGTTGCATGCGTACTTCGACCGGAGCTCGCCACAGAAACTGCAACAGGAAGTCTTCTTTGTCCTGAGCTCACGCTTTGCCTTTCGTGGACGTGAATGAATTCGAGCGCTTGAGAAAAAATATGTCATTCTGCGGGAATCCACCGGACGTATGACGTGCGTTGACTTGCAGAAAGAAAAGAAAGAAAAGTGTGTGTCCGCCGATGCCCCTCGGTCCAATCGCGAGATTGGGATTTTTCCTGTGCAAGACAAATCTGTGTGCCCAGTTGAAGCGATCAAACTGTATCTTTCGAAGCTTCCATCTGAGAACGGCTCTCTGTTTCCCAGGCCTGCCGTCAAGTGGCAGAATGGAGCATGGTATTGCCCAAAAGATGTATTGGGCAAGAACACATTGGCCAGCATGATGAAGACGATCTCGAAAGCGGCCAGGCTCTCGCGGGACTACACCAACCATTCGATCCGCGCAACAACCATAACAAACCTGTCCTCTGCTGGATTCAGTGCCGAAGCGATTCAAACCGTCTCTGGGCACAAAAAGGTGGATAGTGTTGTCCGTTATACAAAGCGGACAACAGTGGCCCAGAAGCGCGCATTGTCTTCGGCTATCACAGATAGTCTACATGCCTCTACATCGAGCGTGGTCAGACATCAAGCACAAGCACTCTGCGAAAAGTCATCCAGCGTTCCAACTGCCGTCACAACTATTGGCCAGCCTGATAAATCCGGCCCGACGATCGTCTTGGAGAAGAACGGGGCTAAATGTTACATTTATATGTGAGTGCAAAAAGGTCGCTTTGCGAAATTAGGCTTTGGCTCTGGACTCTAACTGCTTTGTTGGATGTTTTGTTTATTTTGTTGAAATACGTTAAAATACACAAAAATAATCCATTATCGGCCCAACTTTTCGGGCCAAAATGACATCGTCTATGGCAATAATCGAATATCAGCCCGCCCGATAGCCACGTAGTCATGGTACAATGCTGACTGATAGCTTTAGTACAAAAATGTAGACGGCTCAAAAATTGAAGGCCACACAAAAAATCGGCGCTACCAACCAGACCTAGAATAATAATAAAGACGATAAATTGACAGACCGATCAAGGATAAATCTAACAGCAGTTAGAGAAGTTACAAGTCTTGAACATGACAATTCTTTTCATAGTTGTAAACCTGTTTGAGAAACTGCATCACAACATTGGAGCCGCATGACACAATCTCGGTTGGTATTAGACTCAAACGACAGTGCTCAATGTTGAGCAGCTCGAGTTTAGAGCAGAGGGACAATGTCGAAGGCAGGTTTTCCAGGTCTCGATTGTCGTTCAGGTAGAGCTCCTTCAAGTTGGCCATGTGGCCAATTTCACGCGGCACCTCGCGGATGCAGTTCTCGCTGAGGCGCAGTACAACCAATGGCAGCAGGGTCACGCCAAGGGGAATAGTGGCCAGCTTGTTTGAGATCAGGTTGAGCTCTCGCAGTTCGGTCAGGTGCCCAATCTCGGCTGGCAGAGTCTCCAACTCGTTGTATTCAAGTTCCAATCTGCGCAAACAGGCGCAGGAGCCAATTTTCTCTGTGAGCTTAGATATGCTATTGTGACTGAGTACCAGGGTCTCAAGGCGTTGCAATTGTTCGATTTCATCTGGCACACAGGTGAGCCGGTTGTTGCCCAGATCTAGCTCAACCAGCTGGCGAAGATTGATCATGTCCACCGGGACCAGGGCCTGGCAATTCAGTAGGATGCGGGCTGCTTGCACTTTGGGAGACGGGTGACCCTCATGATTCAGTGAGTTCAGTAGCTAGCCCTCATGATTCAGTGAGTTCAGTAGCTAGCCCTCATGATTCAGTCAGTTCAGTAGCTAGCCCTCATGATTCAGTGAGTTCAGTAGCTAGCCCTCATGATTCAGTCAGTTCAGTAGCTAGCCCTCATGATTCAGTGAGTTCAGTAGCTAGCCCTCATGATTCAGTCAGTTCAGTAGCTAGCCCTCATGATTCAGTGAGTTCAGTAGCTAGCCCTCATGATTCAGTGAGTTCATTAGCTAGCCCTCATGATTCAGTGAGTTCATTAGCTAGCCCTCATGATTCAGTGAGTTCAGTAGCTAGCCCTCATGATTCAGTGAGTTCAGTAGCTAGCCCTCATGATTCAGTGAGTTCAGTAGCTAGCCCTCATGATTCAGTGAGTTCAGTAGCTAGCCCTCATGATTCAGTGAGTTCATTAGCTAGCCCTAATGGTCAAAAAAGCAAAGAAACAAAAAATACCTGTATATCATTAGTATTAAGATCCAATTTAGTCAGGTGCCGAGCGGTGCTTAACACGCCAACTGGAATAGCACTAATCTCATTGTGGTCCATAGCAACAGACAGGCAGTTGGTAAACTGAGCAGCGCCCCCGGGTGGAAAATGTACAAACTGATTTCTCGACAGCACAATACTAGTTAGCCGTTTCATGCTGGACAGCAGTCCATCTGGCAGTGTAGAGATGTCATTGTTCTCAATGTTGAACTCGTCCAGTTTTTGACAGTTGGCTAGGGTCTTCGGTATGCTAGTTAGTCGGTTGTACTTTAGACCAAGTCGGGTTAGATTGCGCAATTCGCCAATGCTCTCTGGCAATGCGATCAGACTGTTGTGCTGCAGATTAACGTCCGACAGAAGTATGCACTTGCCTGCAGTTTGATAAAATGTACTTTTATTGATCTCTTATAAACTCATTAGGGATCAGATAAGTTACAGCCATCATGGACTGAAGGGGACACTGAACTCTTTAAAATTTAATACAGAGCTAGAGAGCAGACAGAGATAAATTAACTGAAGCCAATAGGGAGTTTTCCCTGTGCTGAGATTCGATCCCCACTTGACTAAAATCTCCCACGTAGTCTAACCTCAGGATTATTATTTCGAGTAATCCGAACGTCGAAGATTCGAGCTCAATACCGCAGGTGCAAAAGTGGCTTACCAATCTCATCGGGAATTTCCACAATCTTATTATGGGATAAGTCCAACTTCTTCAGCTGCCGCAGAGTGCCAATGGAGCTTGGTATCGGCATGCGGATGATGTTGCGATTTAAAACTAGCACAGTGAGGCTAATTAGGTTGCCAATCTCCGGGTCAATCTCGGCTATCTTATTGTAGGTTAGCAGCAGTTGAGTCAGGCCGTACAGTTTGTAGATGACCTGGGGAATGCGATTCTCGAGCCTATTGTGCCGCAGATCCAGCACCCTCAGTTTGGTGAGGTACTGCATGGTCAGCGGCAGGGAGGTCAGGCAGTTCTGCTGCAGCATGAGCTTCTCCAAGCTGACCATGGCACCGATCTCGTCTGGCAGCTGGGTGAGCTTGTTGTCGTACAGGTACAACTCCGTCACGCAGTTTAAATCGCGAACTGCCGGTGGCAGGGCTGTCAGCCGATTACCGGATAGGTCGAGAATTGTGTCGCTGCAAGCCTTGCATCTAGGATGTCAGGTGTGATAGATGGTAAAAAGATAGATACTAACGGTAGGTAATTAAGTGAATTAATGTTTTAGGCAGGTATGTACAACTATGAAAAAGTTAAGTAGGTAGATGATTATAAAGTATGTATATGTAAGACAGATCTATCAGTAGCTAAATAGGTAGATAGATTGATACTTATTAAAGGTGGAACATGCAGGCAGGTAGAGGTTGGTAGGCAGATACATCTTATTGGCAAGTAAGTAGGTATATTGATTCCCTAAGGACAATCTGTAGGTAGGCAAGTCGCAGCAGCAGCATTAGCAGCATTAAAAGCAGCAGGAGAAGCAGAAGCAGCAGCAGTAGCAGCAGCTGCATTAACAGCAGCATCAGCAGCATTAGCAGCAGCAGCAGCATTAACAGCAGCATCAGTAGCATTTAGCAGCAGCAGCATTAAAAGCAGAAGCAGCAGCAGCATTAACAGCAGCAGCAGCAACAGCAGCAGCAGCAACAGCAGCAGGAGCAGCAGCGGCAGAAGTACTCACTTGACAATTTCCTTGGTGACATCCGGGCCCTTCTCCGGCACCACCTGTTTCCTGGGTGCCTCCAATTTCTTACTAGAAGGCGTCTGAACCATGACTCGCTTGGGCTTCTGCCGAATGTCCATGGATGCCAGGCTGCCAGTCAGGCTCTCAGGTGAGCCGCTACCAAACTGCACAGTGCTAGGACTGGACGAGAACACCTGGGCGTCTGGATCGCTTGACGCACCGCTAGGAGAGATACAGAAATAAGCGTCCTGCTCCTGTTCGTGCGAGAAGAACTGCGGCTCCTCGTCAAGGATTTCCTGAGGTATGTAGCCGCCGCCTTTGCCTGGTATGTAATAGTCGCGCCTATAATTGTGCAATCGCTCGGCTTTGCGAAAGTCTGTGATCTTCGGCGGCGACTGGCCGGACATATTTGTAGTGCTGGAAGCCACACTGCTCTGACCGATTGAGCGGGTGTCGATTGATTTGGCCATGTCAGCCGAGATGTGCTTAGTGTACAGACGGTTGGTGATAGAAACACTTTGTTTCTTGTTTCCGCTGAAATATATTCATATTCAAATTTCATTATTGCATTACATCCTTTAGCTGCGTTTCCGTCCGCATGTAGGCGGGGTGGGGTTAGTCAAGGACATGAGGTAAATGGGTTACGTTCTTAAAAACTGCAATCTTAACATCTCACGTTTAACTGATTTAACAAAAATATAGTTTTTTATGCTTTGTAGATCAAAAATGTCAGCCCATCAGAAAAACATTCAATCCCTTTAGATTTACTAGCTTTAGATTAATCCCTTAAGATTAATTTTCCATATCGCACCGTAAATTTTAAGGTCTCAGCGAATCAGATAATAGCTAGTTCTTCAACGTCTCTATATCATAGCCTAAAATCATTAACCAATCTGACAATCAATGCTTCTTAGCCAATCAGAGAGCTGCAAGCCAAATATTTTTACCCTGAACTGACTTTTTGAGAGCCAATTTTTATTACAAAAAACTAAATCTAAATTTTGGCCTTACTTTTTAATCACAAGATTCATTCAGTTTGCTAACTAGTGTCTCAAAATTGTACTAAATTAATAGATTGTGAAAACCTATTTGGATGCTAGACTACAAGCTAAAATGGTTCTTTAAAATGGTACACTAGTAATCATAATAGACCAAAGTCACCTATACAGGTAGGAACTAAACGAAACTGTAATCGGTAGTCCGCTCCGCTCATTGTTATGCGTTTATTTTCATGTCTCGCTTTTTAACATATGAAAGCGATTTAAATATTAAGGTCTTACAGTTTGCAATAAGAAAAAAACACTATGCTTCATTTACTAAGTACGAGTAATGCTAAAAAGAGAAAAAAAAATTTACAATTCAAGATATTAAAACATTAGGAAAACGACAGAAATAAAGTACAATCACAACATTAATGTGTTTGCATTAAGCAGAGTTTTCGAAGCATATTTTAAAGCATCAAATTTTACACTTCCTGTGTAATGTGACTAGAAAAAATCTGTGAAAAATGTGATCAACTTTAGCTAGCCTTGCACTGAATAAAAATTTACAACAGTATTGCAGTCAATAACAAGTTAGCACAAATTAAATTAATAGTACGTGAGAGAGAGTTTGATCTCAAATGTTATTTGTGTTAAAAATGCAGTGCCGCCCACTGTGCGAGTTCTATATTTTCGACAATAAAAAAAGGGCAAATAACTACTAACACAACACGCTTAGCGCTACTGTGAGTAGCAAGGCTAAAAATAGTAAGAAAAATGAAAGAAAAAAACTAGAATATATTTTCGTTGACTAGAGTTTGACTAGAAGAATATAAAAGTAAAATAAAAACCAACTAGGAAATAAACCACGTAATCGGGCAGCACAACCTTCTGTAAGATAAAATATCAGTTTCATTTGCGAATTGAGGTAAGCAAAAACAAGCGCTCACCGCTTAGAAAAAGGAATGAGTGCCGAATGAATAAGTAAAAAATGGATCATTGCGCGCAATCGAAAGAAATTGCTAGTAAGTATATCTGCGCAGAATATCAATTCAGTTGTAAGTGCATAACTATATCACAACACAAAACACAGTCAGTATGTATTATGCATTTTATCTATTTTTTTTATCTCATTAGACTGTAAAAAAGCAGAATGAAGATGAGGTTTGTATACAGCAACAATGCTAGAAATGTTTTATTCTGCCAGTTGAGAAACTACGTACACACAATTCTTAAGCCTTTTAACAATGAGTTTCCAAAGTAAGCAGAATTGGAGTTAGCTCAACCTTGATTCGAGTATTCAAGTACAAATTTGTCAGCATACCCCGTCTGTAGATGGCGCTGCTGCTGCTGCTGCTGCTGCTGATTACCGGGTAAAGTTCTATAAGCGACTCCACCGACGCCTCCGCCACCACCTCCACCGCCATTGATATTGTGACCATTTGACCGGCCAAGAGTGGCAAATTGCTGCTGCTGCTGCTGAATATGTTGCATCTGCATCAACATTAATTGTTGTTGCTGCTGCTGCTGCGGGTTAAGCGGCGTTCTCTCCATGATCAGCTCGTCCTGGTCGTAGCCGTCCAAATCAGGTGGCGGCAGTGGCGGCTTTTCATTGGGCAGAATCAGCGGCTTGGTGGGCGCGGACGGCCGCTCTTCCAGCTCTTCGGCGAAGATGATTGGCACGTGCTTGCTAGTTAGGCTGAAGTCAGCTGTGGCACCGCCACGCGACATGCTGGAACTGTGGTACTGCTGCGGCTGCTGCTGCTGTTGCTGCGGCTGATAGGAAACGTGCCTACTTCGAGATCCCTGCTGCTGCTGCTGCTGCTGGATGTGAGCGCCGCCATTGCTAGCTGGCTTTCTGCGGTACAGACAGCAAGCGACTAGCAGAGCTACAAGCAGAGCCAATAGGACCAGTCCGCAGGCGGGAGCCACTGTGATGAGCAGAACATTGGAATCGCCAACCGATGCTGTGTCGATACCGTTATTATTACCATTGGGAAGTCCGTTGCTACCTCCGTTGCCAACGACGCTGCCACCGCTGTTTCCATCTCCGCTAGGATAAAAGGAATAATCTGTCACAATGTTATTAATTGGCTGGCGAGTATGCATGTAGAAACTGTGAAGATCCCCGAAATTGTAGCTGCTACAGTTGCCCTCAAGCAGAACGGCTTGACTTTGCAAGGTAATGGCATGCCGCTTTAGCAACTTCATCAGTTCCGAATCAAGGATTCTGCGAAGCATGAGCAGCTGGTTGACTGGACAGAACACCTGGTATCTGGGGTATAAAGTGGGAAGTGCTAAGATGAACTGGCTGTCAAACACCTGAGTGCTAAGATGAACTGGCTGTCAAACACCTGAGTGCTAAGATGAACTGGCTGTCAAACACCTGAGTGCTAAGATGAACTGGCTGTCTAACACCTGAGTGCTAAGATGAACTGGCTGTCAAACACCTGAGTGCTAAGATGAACTGGCTGTCTAACACCTGAGTGCTAAGATGAACTGGCTGTCTAACACCTGAGTGCTAAGATGAACTGGCTGTCTAACACCTGAGTGCTAAGATGAACTGGCTGTTTAACACCTAAGGGCTGAGATGGGATAACACATCACACATTCTGCTCAAAAACTCATAAACCGCGCAAAAGGCGGTCGTTAAACAGCAGAACCTACTTTCCATATCCGTCAATGACAGCGCCGTCACTATCGAACGCGACAACGGTCCAGTCTAGAGTCAGGTTGAGAGTATTAACAGTAGGTAGCTCGAGCTGTCTGCGCAGATTATCCGGCGGTAATCGCATGTAGATTTTGTTTCTAGGCAAAATGGTCGACAGCAGGTCGTTGAGGAAGCGAAAGAAGGCGTACTGCCGATCAAGGTCGGCAACGCGCCAGCGATCAACCTCGAAGCTCATGCGAACCCGGTGGAAACGAAACGGGCCCCACTGCGGCTGCTCCACCACAACAGACAGGTTGAAGCGGGCTGGCGGAGCTAGCGAGGCTGGGTCCGAGTTCCGCACCAGCACTGTGAAATGCTTGGCACCCACGTCGGCGTCGAATGGAATGCCCTGCGGGGATCAAGGAGAACTTGGCTTACCCCCAGTCTGTAATCTTAGCTAATCCCCAGTCTGAAATCTTGTCTGATTCCCAGCCTGAAATCTTGTCTGATTACCAGCCTGAAATCTTGTCAAATCCCAGCCTGAAATCTTGTCTAATCCCAGTCTGAAATTTGGGTAATGTTTTCTCGGATTATCGGCTTATCATTCGCCTTAAAGTAATGCGAATAGGCTGAAAAGTTAAAATCCACAGAATCAAGCGCCACACAGAACCCAGGCTAGCCGCACCTCAAAGCCTCTAATAGTGGCATTCCAGCTAATGAAACGGTGTTCATTGACGCAATCGCTGCCGTCATCGTTTGCTGAGGTGCACAACTGCAACGGCAGCGATAGAAGATTTCTGCCGCTAGAGTCGGTCACACATTCCGGTCGTTTAATAGGCCGTTGAAATCCGCTGCCAACACTAGTTGAGAACGGCAGCAGGCAGTAAACTCCGTGCTCCTTGGAAGTTGCATAGTTGACCGTGAGCCCAGATCTTGTGGGACCATCTGGGGCAGCTGTTGGCATCAGAGGCCAGAGTGGCGGCGCCAGTGGCTGCGGCTGTGGAGTAGTACTATCGCCGGATGATTTGTTGTTGGGACAGGAGCTTGACGGGGCCATGTAGAATTGCATTGGAAACAGGTAGCTGCCTGAGGTGCAGGTGCCCAATGGAGTTGTAATCAGTTGGACCGGCGTCAGACTCGGCGCCAGGGCGTTTGAAAATTCCGGCCAAGGCCGACCCTCCGGCTGCGTGCTGCCGCAGTACTTAAACATCTTCTTGGCCACATCGATGATGGACATTCTCGGACAATAGCGCAAGCCGTAGTTGATGATGCAACCAAACACTAGGACCATGCTTCTCGATCTGGTGTCCGTACGGTTCAACCATTTCAAATGCAGGCCCGGAGCGTCTTCTAAAAGGCCAGTGGCTGGCCTGCTGTTGCTGCTGCCTTCCAAGAAGGAGTTTATCTGGTCAGTCAGGTCGTACAGGGGCTTGGTATGGGTCTCCAGCTGACGAAGGTAGTCAATGTCTGCTTCAATGTGCAGCTGGTACTGATGATTGATCTGGGATTATTGTCAACGGAATAGGGAATCTTGTCAAAAGAACACGAATATAAAAAACAATGACAGCTTTTGTCATTTATAGACAATCAACAAAAAAGGAGAATGAAGGATTAACAGCTAACAGAGCAAAGGATTAACAGTTAACAGAATGAAGGATTAACAGCTAACATAATGAAGGATTAACAGCTAACAGAATGAAGGATTAACAGCTAACAGAATGAAGGATTAACAGCTAACAGAATGAAGGATTAACAGCTAACAGAATGAAGGATTAACAGCTAACAGAGCAAAGGATTAACAGTTAACAGAATGAAGGATTAACAGCTAACAGAGCAAAGGATTAACAGCTAACAGAATGAAGGATTGACAGCCAACAGAATTAAGAATTATCGTTGAACAGACAAAAGTATTAACAACAAAACAGACGGAAGGATTAGCAACAAACAGACAGGGAGGATTAACAGCGAACTGACAGGATAAACAGCAAACACACAGGATTAGCAGCTCAAAACAGTTAGCCAATGTGGGCAAGCCAATAGAGCAAAGGATTACCTTATTCTGATGTGCGGCATCCTCTGGCCGTGGCTCAGTCACAGAGTAACCAGCTGTAAGGATGGCAGTCTTATTATACTTGCTTGTAGCCAACAGGTAGACAGGGCGCACCTGTGTCAGCTGGTTCCTGCGCCAGGCCAAGCCGTAGACTCGGCAGGTAGCCGCATTGAATTGCAGAGGCGAGTCTGGAGCAAAGCTGACGCAACGATCAGCCAGAGGCGTAACGCACAGGCGAATATCGTGCTCCAAAGCGTTGGCAAAATAAGCAGCCGGATCTAACTGACGATTGTAGCGAACGCCAAGCAGCAAACTGAATAGGCGATTGTCGGCGTTGGCGGTTGGCAGCGGCTTGGGCGGCGCCGGCTCCGGCACGCGAATAGTGAAGCCGAAGAAGTCCTGCTTGCCGCGGCTGTCTGTGACGTGGAGGCTGCACTTGTGCTGGGAGCCGATGTCCTTGGCAGCTGAAACATTTCATTGATTGTTACAGTGGAGTTTTTGAGGGATTGTTACTGAGAAGATACACGTGAGGGGATTGTTAATGAGAAATAGACACATGAGGGGATTTATACTGAAAAGATACACCTGAGGGATTGATACTGAGAAGATACACCTGAGGGGATTGATACTGAAAAGATACACCTGAGGGATTGATACTGAGAAGATACACCTGAGGGGATTGATACTGAAAAGATACACCTGAGGGGATTGATACTGAAAAGATACACCTGAGGGATTGCTACTGAAAAGATACACCTGAGGGATTGATACTGAAAAGACACACCTGAGGGATTTATACTGAAAAGATACACCTGAGGGATTGATGCTGAGAAGATACACCTGAGGGGATTGATACTGAAAAGATACACCTGAGGGGATTGATACTGAAAAGATACACCTGAGGGATTGCTACTGAAAATATACACCTGAGGGATTGATACTGAAAAGATACACCTGAGGGATTGATGCTGAGAAGATACACCTGAGGGGATTGATACTGAAAAGATACACCTGAGGGATTGCTACTGAAAAGATACACCTGAGGGATTGATACTGAGAAACATACAAATGGGGGGATTAATACTGAGAAACATACAACTAAGGGATTGATACTGAGAAACATACAACTAAGGGATTGATACTGAGAAACATACAACTAAGGGATTGATACTGAGAAACATACACCTGAGGGGATTGATACTGAAAAGATACACCTGAGGGATTGATACTGAAAAGATACACCTGAGGGCATTGATACTGAGAAGATACACCTAAGGGGATTGATATTAAAAAGATACACCTGAGGGATTGATACTGAAAAGATACACCTGAGGGATTGATACTGAAAAGATACACCTGAGGGGATTGATACTGAGAAGATACACCTGAGGGGATTGATACTGAGAAACATACACATGGGGGGATTAATACTGAGAAACATGCAACTAAGAGATTGATACTGAGAAACATACAACTAAGGGATTGATACTGAGAAGATACACCTGAGGGGATTGATACTGAGAAACATACACATGGGGGGATTAATACTGAGAAACATACAACTAAGAGATTGATACTGAGAAACATACAACTAAGGGATTGATACTGAGAAACATACACCTGAGGGATTGATACTGAAAAGATACACCTGAGGGATTGCTACTGAAAAGATACACCTGAGGGATTGCTACTGAAAAGATACACCTGAGGGGATTGATACTGAAAAGATACACCTGAGGGGATTGATACTGAAAAGATACACCTGAGGGGATTGATACTGAAAAGATACACCTGAGAGGATTGATACTGAGAAACATACACATGGGGGGATTAATACTGAGAAACATACAACTAAGGGATTGATACTGAGAAACATACACCTGAGGGATTGATACTGAGAAGATACAACTGATGGATTAATCATAAAATGATCATTATAGAAGATACGATGGATTGTAGATAGATCATCATAAATCATAAAAAATAATCCTACCACTGTTCAGGAGAAAATACCATTGAAGACTGTCCTGTAAAATGTGAATATCTTAAGGATTATTGTCGGAAAAATTACACGACGGATTGCTCCTGAAAATTCGTTAGATTGATACACTGATAAAGTAAAAAGTTTCCCTATAGGCATAAACGATATTGTTTCTAAACAGACTCCCTGATGATAAACGTTTGAGGACAAAAATCTCAATAGATGGAAGCCATGATTCAGCACTCACTGGGATGCCCCTCTAGCACCATCTGGGCCGGATAGTATCGCCCGAAGACGCCCAATTCATTGTTGTGTCCGCATCCGACCACGGCAGTTTTCAAATTCTTCAAATCCGCCGCCGTATCTCTACTGGGCATTAGAACAATGCGAGTCAGGACGCCAACTGGGAAACTGTAGGGCTCTGCGCTCATCTGGAATATCTGGCGCAGACCCGGCTCAGTGGTGGCTGGCTTCAGTGTGGTAGTGACTGTAGTACTACTAACAGTAGTAGAAGCTGTAGTAGTAGGCAGAGTGATTGGTTTCAAATTATCCGACGGTGGCGGCGGCCTCGCCGGCGTGTCCCCGGTTGGCAACGGTGGCGACGACAAACCTGAAGACATCGACGACGCCGGCGCTGACGCGCCAGGCGAGCCAATCAGAGCGGCCGACGAGAGCTGATCGGAGGCGTAGACAGACAAGAAGGAGGCGTCTGCTCTGCGCTTGGGATAGGCGTAGGCACTGCGGCGTAGGCGGCTGCTTGACAGAGAGCCGGCAGCATCCATGGCTGCGGCTGTGGATTCCGGCTCGATAAGGTCGGCAACGTACCACAGCAGCACAGGCTCAGGTGTCAGCTCGCCAGTGATGGCTAATCTCTCCAGCCTCTCCAGCGCTCTCAGATGCCTGGCATCGATGGAGCCGCAGCCCACCTGCCAGATCACTCGAGCCGCTTGGAGGCTGCGACGAGTGTTCGCGTTGCCCGGCCCGGAGGCCAGGAGGTACTGGCGCTGCTGCTGCTGGGAGCTGGGAGCGTCCGGAGATATTTCCAGGGTGGAGATTTTCACCTGAGAATTACGAGAACGAAGGGAAACTTTATAAGCTTACTAAAATGGCTTTCTAATAGAATCTCCCTACCCTCTATGTATATCCCCGTATCCTTGCATCTCTCCCTGCATCTCACTACCTCTCACTTCATCTCACTACCCCTCCCTGCATCTCACTACCCCTCCCTGCATCTCAATACCTCTCCATGCATCTCACTACCCCTCCCTGCATCTCACTACCCCTCCCCGCATCTCACTACCTCTCCCTGCATCTCACTACCTCTCCCCGCATCTCACTACCTCTCCCTGCATCTCACTACCTCTCCCTGCATCTCAATACCTCTCCATGCATCTCACTACCTCTCACTTCATCTCACTACCCCTCCCTGCATCTCAATACCTCTCCCTGCATCTCACTACCTCTCCCCGCATCTCACTACCTCTCCCTGCATCTCACTACCCCTCCCTGCATCTCACTACCCCTCCCTGCATCTCACTACCTCTCCCCGCATCTCACTACCTCTCCCTGCATCTCATACCTCTCCCCGCATCTCACTACCTCTCCCTGCATCTCACTACCTCTCCCTGCATCTCAATACCTCTCCATGCATCTCACTACCTCTCACTTCATCTCACTACCCCTCCCTGCATCTCAATACCTCTCCCTGCATCTCACTACCTCTCCCCGCATCTCACTACCTCTCCCTGCATCTCACTACCCCTCCCTGCATCTCACTACCCCTCCCTGCATCTCACTACCTCTCCCCGCATCTCAATACCTCTCCTTGCATCTTACTATGTTTCACTGCGTCCCTTCACCTATTATTATGCAATTTGAATGTCAAGCACAAGCACAAAGAAACCAAAGTGCTACTATAACTGTGGACTAGACTAGATAAGTTCGAAAGAGGTTAAAAACTACTACGAATGGAGGCTCGCTAAAATCAAATACCAATTAGATCAGGCTAAGCAGGCAAAAATCAATGAATAAATTTAAACTAAACCAAACTAAATTAGCATTTATATTGTAGAAGAAATAGTCTAATCTGTCCCAATCAGCCTCTATAGAATCACAATCAATCAAATGCAGATTTTCTTTTTCTACAATTCGTCTCGCTTTAATCCATCAGTTAAATTCAAATAAAATCGTGTAGTTCAACTGAAGAGCCTTAAGCCGTCAGTTCAGATGCAAGCGAAAATAATATCTTTCCATTGTCAATTTTCCGCGTCATTTTAACTCAGTCAAAAAATAATAATAAAACAGATTTTTCTCATCTCTCATTTGCATTTTTAAATAAATTATCAGAAAAGCGGTGCGAGGATTAATGCGATGGGAATAAGCAGCTGTCAAAGCCTTTAAGCATGGTTTTTGCTTCTCTCTACAACATAATCTTTCCTATCCCTATCTGTTCTCGTTTTGATGCCCACAAAAACTCCCCGATTCAAAATCAATATTGGCATTAACGAAAACGATTCTTAAAATTAAATCATTGTGCTAGTCTAATATGGCATCCGGCGATACAATAATGAAACAGCTAAAATACTTTACAGTCATAAACTGACACATCCTCAATCCCTAATTTTGAAATCCCAGATTCTCGAAGTTATCACTAAAAAATCATCTTCTCATATTAATTTTTATCCCTAACAATCGCTATTCGCCCCAGTTTGCCAGCGATTTTGCAGACAAGTGGAAAAAAATATGAGATTTATAACAAAGAGGTCCAGAGTTCGAATCCCAGGTAATAAGAGAGCAATGTGCGTTATTAAGCGAGACGCCAATCTCTAAATGCTTTAGTTCAACCAGCAACAAAAATGCGACAAGCATGAGCTTTTGTAAACATTTCAGTGCACAGCCCTAAGTCCGTGGACCGTTTGATAGAATAGTAATTACTTCTAACTGTTTCTTTAAGTGATTGCGCAGCCGCGGAGAGGAGACTTTGGGGCTTGTCGTGCGATTTACGACCTTGAGGGCCAACCTCCAAGGCACAGTGAGAGTGTACACTGCCTGACGATGAGACAGTCAGGGCAGATGTACACACCTGTGTGAGCGTATGCCTGCGTACAGTATCTGAGTGAGTGTGTGCTCAGGAGTCAGCGAAATGGGCAGAATTGCCTCCTCGCTGACTGCGGTATAGTGTCACCAAATGATGTGCCATTTCCCGCAGCCTTCCTGCAATTATTAAACAAGGAGAGTTCATCACTCTCCTAAAAAGTAAAAAGGCGCACCTGCAGCTTGGCTGACATGTTGCGCAACAGAGCAGCCAATCGCTGAGGCCCAACAGTCTCCGGGTCCAGGTCCAGCAGCACCGTGGCTACAGTAGGCGGCCTCCTGGAGCAGCCGCCCGTGGCGCTAACATTGCCAAAGCTTGAGGCTGACGCTCTGGGCAGAACTTCAACAATAGCGCCACCGTCAGCGGCTGGCAGGCGCACTCTCTGGCCGGAGTGTCGATTGAGCGGCACGCCTTCAACCAGATCCGAGTCAGGACGTCGGTGCAGCCAATCAGGCAGCGCCGCCGGCTCATCGGAACCGCCGCCTTCGCCGACGTGAGCAATGAAAATCCGGCCAACTCTGGCGCGATAACGAATTGCCGCTGAACTTGCTACGGAATTCCTTGCTAAGCTAGACGACGCGTTACTATGGAGACAGATAACGGAGCTAGTAGCGAAAGCAACTAACAGTACAGAAGCGACTAAAAGGAGATTGTGTAGCGCAATCGGCATTGTTTTTCAGTTAACGTAGAGGCCTGGACTGAATTGATTGGCCAAGCAAATCAAGCAAGAAGACAGATCGACGCATCAAACAGGAGCCAATGAAATTCCTTTGACTCTGTGCTGCAACTTTTTGAAAAGCAAATATGGTTAGAGGATATTTAATGCAGTTGTAATTACTAGGAATATACTAATGGGCTTTAGATATGCTTTGATTTAGCTAGCCTTATTACACAACTGATAAGAAGAATAGAAAATGTAGAATAGTTTCAAAGAGACTTCTGTCTCCCCCAGGGAGGGCTGGCGTAACTTGCTAGCAAAAGTTCAATCTGAATCGAAATCTCTATTTCAATAACCGACTGGTAAGTAATTTAACATAATAACCCAGCTCTAATCCCCAATCAAATAATTGTACTCTCGAATCCCTATTCAAATATCCTACTCTTGAATCCAAATCCCAAATCCAATATCTTGCTTATGAATCCACAATCTTACGTTGGACACAAAACACCGATTTCCGACAACCCAGTATTGAAATCCCACTTCAGGAATCCTAATTTTAATATTCCCACTTGAATCAAAATGCCAAAATTACACTCTAAGTATGCTGAAGCCGAGACTGAAGAGAAAGAAAAAACGCGGCCAATTTCAACGAGCAATAGTCTGGAACTGATTGAAAACGAGCCGCTATACATTGAAGCAGAGAAGTTAAGAAGTTTCTACTATTTCGCTGTTTCCGCTAATCTAAATATGGATAGCTTAATATTACTAAAACATATAGCTAGTATATGATAGTGATACTGACTTGGAACTGGCAAAACTCTGTCCCAGGGGAAATTGAAGTCTCGCGATTGAGTAGTAGAATATTTAAATGGGGAATATTCAAATGGGAAATAAAAAGATAACACTTTAAAAACAAATGAGTCTGAGTCAACTAAAAAAACTGCTCAAAACAAGTGTTTATGTGGGATTTCACGAACTAATCCTATATTTGCTTGCTTTAGGGGACATTACAGTCGAGTAATTCTCCCTGCGTCTCCATAAATCAGGGCAACTCTACACGGAACCGACCCGGGGCCAAAAAGCCTGAATTCTTTATCTTAAGCCAGGTAGTGCTTCGCCTTTGATTAACTTTCTGTAGTTAAGGGGCCAATATATGAATATGTAGCATTTTAGCTAACTAAACTGCCAGATTAAAGCCAGAGTTCCTATCTCTGTTCGATTGAATAGCTTACGGCTTGTCTAGGAACGGGGTAATTGAACGGTCTGTGCTATTTATCATATAAATATTATTATATGATATAATAATGTCAGTGTTCCAATGAATCCTAGGAAATACACAATACTCTGTATACGCGTTATAACCAGATGGGAACCAAATATTTACGGCACCCCTGTGTGTCATAAACAGGACAGGGCAATAAACAGCAAGCGAGCAGGAAAACTTCACGGGATTTCGCAGCAGAGGCCCCCCCTATTGGGAAAACTCGCTGGGTGAGGATCCGGAAGAGAGTGGGCCATTAAGCAGCAACATTACCTATCACCATAGTGAGCTCATAAATCAAAACTTAATGCTCAAAATGACTGCTTGCGGTCAGGACAGATCCTAAATGGTGCATATTGATGCGTTAATAGGCATAAACATGTATACATAAAAACATGAAAAAGAAATCTCACAGTAGGTACGTATTTAATTATTATGAGTACTACAACAGTCAATAGTACTGCGAAAAAACTGCCAACTGCTTTCACTTTAGGAGAATTTCGATTACAAATACTTCAACGAATGTGGAAACTTTAATAGTTTTGTGATGTACATATTTACACGTGGATATTGCGTATAGCATACGGAATCTTTAATAGGAAGTATACACACATAATGATTGAAAGACAGCATATTATCATAGTTAATAATAGTACACAGATATATAATATATTTTTCGGATCAAAGCAGCCATTGTACGAAAATTAAAACTTTAAACGAGCAGCGAATGGTCCTTGAAAAATTCCATTAGGAACTCATCCGACTCAAAACCGACTCAAAGTTGCAGTTGAATCTGAAAGAAGTTAGAAATAAAATGATAGCTGATATAGAAACATCTATATATATAAAAGTATTCATATAAAAAACAAAAACGCCGTGGTACCACTTCTGAAGAGTGGAAATAATTGAATTTGTATGATAATAAAGTTGAAAGCTATTTTTTAAGTAAGCTGTGAAGCACACTGTTAGGTATTACGTAACACACGCTCGGAAGAAGCCTAATGACGTGACGCGCAAGTCAATCAAGCACTTCAACTTGCTTTAGAGCTTTTTCTTAGTCTGCTCCTAAGCTGAGTTCGAGTCAATCAGTGAGTAGTGGGCTACTAAATCACTTAGATTGATATATCGACTAGCAAGCTTTTTAGCGGAAGCTTTGCACAAGAGCACTGGGCTTGGCAATTTCTTGGCAAACTGGGACAGCAACACGAGTGCAAAAATACGCTCGTCTGGAGTCACCGTTTTGCAAATTCACGATCCCAGTTTTTAGAACTTAAGAGTTGTTGAAAATATAAATGTTTTACACACATTTTTTAAGAAAACAGAGCTCTAAATACGAGAATGGAGATAAAAACTTTGTCGATTCTACAAACATTTTTGAAACCTCAGATATCGTCTTGATAATTACTTATCAATATAAAAATTTTGACTCTAGACTCCCAAACTCCCATTCCTTAATCCCAGATTCCTACCTCTAAATTACAGATTAGCAAAACTCAAATTCCCAGAATAGCAAAATTCAAATTCCTCAGGCAAACTCAAACTCTCAGGTTACCAAAACTCAAACTCTCAGGTTACCAAAACTCAAACTCCCAGGTTACCAAAACTCAAATTCCCAGGTTACCAAACCTCAAATTCCCAGGTTACCAAAACACCAATTCCCAGGTTACCAAAACTCAAATTCCCAGGTTACCAAAACACAAATTCCCAGGTTACCAAACCTCAAATTCCCAGGTTACCAAAACACCAATTCCCAGGTTACCAAAACTCAAATTCCCAGGTTACCAAAACACAAATTCCCAGGTTACCAAAACACAAATTCCCAGGTTACCAAAACTCAAATTCCCAGGTTACCAAAACACAAATTCCCAGGTTACCAAACCTCAAATCCCCAGGTTACCAAAACACCAATGCCCAGGTTACCAAAACACCAATTCCCAGGTTACCAAAACTCAAATTCCCAGGTTACCAAAACTCAAATTCCCAGGTTACCAAAACTCAAATTCCCAGGTTACAAAAATCTAATTCTTAGATTACCTAACCTAACTATTAATATTATTAATAGTTAATAATATTAACTATTTTTTTATTTTTTTTTTAATAGGGACTCACCGAGCAAGAACAAAGCCCCAAGCCTAGCCGGAGGTCTGATAAACGGTGACTGACGCCAGCTGACCGTTGCAGGGTATGACCTCGAAGATCAGATCCTCGTGACCGTAGCAGTAAGTAGGGCCGAATGGATTCACGGTGTTAGTTGAATCATGCCTATTCAGCACAACTGGCCTGTCGGATTGCTTGCCCAAACAGTCCGAGATCTCTTCCCACCTGGTGAACTGGTTTACTTCTAGCTGCTGCTGCTGCTGCTGCTGCTCGGCCAGCTGGTGCTGCGATTCGCCACAGTTAAACAGCGTCAAATCAAAGAAGCAGCGATAGTAGGTGCTAAAATTGTAATGCCCGGGAAAGTTGGTGTGCAGAATGGCTTTGACCAGGCTGTGACTAAGGCCATCGAACAGCAGATCAACGCCCATTGTGAAATAGTTGTAGATATAGTCGGATCGTTTAGTGCGCGGTCGTCGCCTGGCTGGGTCCTTGGCGTGGATGCGCATTTTGTCCTCGGATTTGTAGAACACCTGCGACGGGCTGCCAAGGCTGGACTCCACGTCCTGAAATTATTGTCCCAAATGAAGGAATAGCTTTGCATTGCATTTCAAGTATTAGAACTGTCAACTACAGAAGTTCCAAATTCCCAAGTCTTTATTTAACTCCGATCCCTGAAATACAAATAGACGAAATTGGGAATTATGCACCAATGACTAACTTTCAAAGCTGTCCGACGTCAGCATCGTCGAGATATTCAGCGATTTTTATCGAAGAACCTGGTGACAAGGAGAACTAACTTTCTCTGTATAAAACAGTATGGCGAATCTATATTGGTTCGATAATATAATGAATAACAATATAAACAATACAATATAAAAAACAATAATAGCGACATGTTTACATGATGAAATTTTGTGAGCATAAAAATGTTGCCTATATGATGGTTTTTGCCACCAGACACCCCACGAGAAGCGTTTAATATCTCGAAGATGCCATTGTTTTGTGATTCTGGAAGTTGTTTTATCGAATAAAGCGGAAAATTTTATCCCCGAAGTAGGCAGTGGGTATTTGAAATACCCCATGTGGTCAATAGATAGAGATAGTTAGATATCGACATGATAAATTAAGAAATCTAAGAATGATTCACATTCAGAGCAGCTGCAGTGAGCAAAGTGAGGAATTTCACCTGTACAGAGTCGCCAAATCGCAGCCGCCTCTCAAAGTCGCATCTCTGCGGTGAGCACTGACCGACGCCGCTGGCAGTAGACGGCGGTTCCAGACAATAGAGGTGAAATACCAGCTCGCGAGTTGCCTGACAACCGGTCATTGGAGACCGTTCGATGCGAGCTCGCTCAAGGTAGATGCGATCCGGTTGGTAGCAGTCTAGGGGCATCTGCTGGGGCAGACGCGGCTCGGACAGCGAGTTACCGAGGAAGATAAACATGGCATTGGCCTGAGCTCCCGGTCCACCAGCTGAAGCCGAAGGGACAAGGCAGGGCACTTCGTCCGACTCGTCAAACGTGGCGTAGTACGAGAACGAACCGGATCCATCGTCTATGGTGGAGCGGGACTGTGAATGATTGGGAAAGCAACGGGTTGACTGGAAGACTATATGGCATGGCAGACATCGAATCTTTTATATTGGCCAGCATGTGAACCAATGAGATTTTACAATTTAGCAGATTAGATCGGCAATTGTTAATGCACCAATGCTGCACCAAAAACACCGGGGTCGGGCAAGGCCGTAAAAAATACAGCAGAGAGATGGCAGGAGTACAATAATAATTTATATGGATGGCCTGGGGTTGTTCGGCTGCTAGGGTTGACTTTTAGAAAATATGGATCCAGAAATCTAGCGTGAAGCCATGGAGGTGAGGGAACAATTCAAACAGAAGCAAAGCTGAATCTGCTAATTCCATCATAGACATGAGACGAGAATCCATCGGTTATAAAGGCCTTTCCTCCCGACTAGCTCAGAGAGATCCGTTTGACACAAACAGACTGAATAGAATATTTGAATAGAATAGCAAAGCGGAACACCAACTCAGCAGGAAAGAGCCAAGAATCTAACTAAACACTGCACTAATGGAAATGAAGTGAATGCTACCACAAATATAAGCCTCCAAATAACAATTGATCATAGATTTGATGCCAGATGTCATGTACCAGCGCATCTTTACGATTGGCTTGCTGATTTTTTGTGCCGTTTAACAAATATTATTGCTTTGTGCTAATATTTAGTTAATTTAGTTGTCAATCATAATTGCTAACAAAATCTCAAGAAAGATAACAAAGTTATATGACGTTGTGGCACGGCTTTTGAGGATTGGATGAGGGATTAGTGGAAAGCACTTAGAAGGAAGTGTCCGATTGCAGTCGAATAGACACTAGTTTTAGCTCGCGGGAATAAAATGCTTTGCAAACACCTGTCATTTAAAGATCTGGACATTGGCATGAAGCAGCATAACAGACATAAGAGGATATTATATTTCGGCATGAATATTCGTCCCCGCTGACGGAATATGTGTGTACATAAAGATAAAAGATAAGATGGGCGTCTGTTAGATGAGATAAGAATCCCATTTGGTCTATATAGAGCCCTCTCGTTTTTCTTCTTCTCTTCTCTCTAACCCGTGAAAGTGGGATTTTTCGCGTCCACGCGTCTAGCCGCCGCGGCTATCTCACACGGATAGAAAAAGGGGCTTTG
This sequence comes from Macrostomum hystrix, assembly GCA_950097015.1. NCBI lineage: Eukaryota > Metazoa > Platyhelminthes > Macrostomidae > Macrostomum > Macrostomum hystrix. The sequence continues at coordinate 488,612 of CATNEN010000011.1, read as the reverse complement.
GGAATTAATCCCAGTCGCTTCATTAAGCATTCAGCAAACGAAAAGGAGACCAATATGAAGATGAGAGCGAAATAGCGTGGGTGGAGATCCACTCAGCCTTCGGGTGCTTCGTGTCTAGAGCTTTTCTATAGAAAATTTATAAGTATATTGTGTTTTTGTAAACCTTACATACCAATTCATATAGCACTCAAAATAATATATACTCATGCGGAAACCCAAGAGCTTGCTTCTAAACCAGCCATTGTCGGATTAGCAGCACAACTAAGACGGCAAGCTGGGCAAGTGTGCCAACATTCTTAAGCAAAGCTGAGTAGCATGCTAGTTCTATAATACAGTTCCAATTTGCTTAGATACGAGTTGACGAGTGTAGTTGACGAGCTTGAAATGGTCAGGCAAGAAAGTATCAGCAAAAGTTTCCGATCCCGCGATCCACATCCTTATTGAAGCTTCTCCTTTCTTCCACTTTAACGTCATCATTCGGGCAACCCAATTCCCAATAGGGCACGTAAACTTTTCGTCGCAAGTCAAGCTTCTCCAACGCAGCGCAAGCCCGTCGGCAAAGTGGAAAAGGAGTAAGAGAGGAGAGTGGAGAGTAGCGCCCACATGGGAGTTATTCTCAAGAAGATGAGGCATCAATTTTCTTCTATTCATTATTCATATCTGTTACACACTTTCTAAAACTTCGTTACTCGAGAAAAAATTTTCTTTTTAGCATCTGTTGATCCAGCAACAATGAGCCGATAGTAATAAAGTACTTTTGCCTGCATGCAGAGGAGAGAGCAAGGAAAGTTTCGTCGAAGTTTTTAAATACGTCAAGAGCCATATTAAGTAGCAGTCCTTTTTAGCAAGATATACCCATATACCCCTTCGAGGAAGTGGTGAATCGTGATTTGTTTAATCCTAGGATATTGAAGCCTGAGCACCAACCGACCTGAAGATTACGGATGGCAGCTATCTAATTCGATCTAAGGATCAATGTGTAGTAAAGCGCAAGGTAATAGCAGATTAACAGCAAGGCTTCTCTCAACAAAGGACAATTAAGAAGAGGGTAGACTTCGATCGAAAATATGAGACGATCATTGTCAATAAGCAGTCCTGTGTTGCTGCACAATCGCTGCGCGAGGCCAGTGCAAGTGCGCTCAATGTGCCAAAGTCGAAAAGCCACTCGACCGTGAAAATGCGTGAGCGCTAGCGGCAAATCAAAGACCAAGCGACCTTTGCTCAATCGGGCATTAAATTCGTTGTGCCCTCTAACCATTTTTTAATACCTTTTCTATCTAGCTCGATAAAGTCAAGCTCAAACAGTTCGAGTCTACAGTCATAATTATAGTCTAGTGAATGCCAATTATTACACTCTAATATGAATACACGCGCTAACTAATTACACTAGCCAGCACTCACTCTTAACAGCACCGAATGGATGCAAAATTGGGGAAGTTGCTGCGTGAGATTAGGTGAGGCGTGAAACAACGAGTATGGGGGAGAGAGACGATGGATTGGAATGACATTGCGAGAGGAATAGACTGCTGGAAAGTGGCTAGGATAGAGAAAATTGGGGGCCAAAATGAGGAAGGAAAAGTGACTGACGAACAGTGGACAGACAGAAGGGTGCTTTATAAGCAGCTACCCCAGGGGAAAAGCGAGGGAGGTGCCGAAAGTAAGCACCGCTAGCCAGTGGGTACATGCTAATACGTGCGCACGTGGGTGTGTATGTGCTCAGTACTCAATTATGAGTTGTTTATGCATCCACTCTTCACTAGCATGTACTGTGATTGATGGAAATTGATTGTTGAATGCAGAAGAATGCAAAATCTATCTGGAATATTATCCATTACATTTCCATCCATCCACTACATTTTCTCGAAGTGTTTTATCCTAAAAAATCCAACGATGTGGACTCTCCTCCGTAGAATTTCAACACTGTTAAACCCCTGAGCTCGCGGAAGATTTATGTCAATAGCCAGGTGCTTTAGTTGACTATGCTCGTTCCTCTATACTAATACTCAGCTAACAGTTTGACAGGCACAGCTGTCAAGCGGAGACGAAGGTGTGCACCTTGGCAGCCAGCGATGCTGCTAGTCCACGGAAAGCGTTCCAAACAGGCCCAGACGACAGTATTTTTATTTTTACAGTCGTACGAATTAACACTGTGGAGTATAGGAGAGGCTGCCATGAGAGCGCCCGAATTGACACAGTGAATAATTCACGCAACGACTCTACACTACTCTCTCGCTGCCTTTTTGAGACCCAATCGCCAGCACAAATAGCAAAAACTATTGGATGCCGAAGAATTGTTTGCGTAACGAAAAGTGAACAGTTAAGTTGCATACGATCGGGGAGTTTCTAGTTGCTAAGCAATGCTTTGCACAAGCTAGAATATAGTATATACAGGAGCTGGCAAGATTAGGTAAAATCAAGACCGTTATTGTGAAGATTAATTAGTTCTTTCTTGATTTATTTAAAAATATATTATTTTTGTTAGGAAGTTTTACAGATTTAATTATAAAAGCTTTTAGAAGCCATTTTTAGAGAAAAAATCGTACACATTTATATTTTCGTACATTTTTAATACAGATATCTTCGCTTTTTTTACGTAAACCATTAAATCATTAAACCATTAGCGCTTGTTGCAACTGCACCCAGATGATGACGGAATTGTAAATAAAGTTGTATAAATAGTATAAACAGACGGATATGTCTATTGTAAACCTAAAAACGGTGCGAGCGCTGCAATTTAATAACTATACGCAGCGTTTTATGATCAATTACATGTAAAGTCTCCATTTCTATCCAATCCAATACCAATCTCGCAAAGCGCGACGCAGAGAAAGTTCTTAACGCATAAAAAAAGTTGCCAAATTGTTGGACTTAAGTTGCTTTATTAGACTAGAAAGTTTCGCACTCTTCAATAAGAGAGAGAAAGTGAAAAAAACTCGCGCCTATCAGACCGCATCATCGCTCTTCTGCGCGAGTAGTGAATTAGGCTGAATGTTAGTGCAGACTGTAAACTCACTCAGTTTTATTTCCAGCCCCGTTTCACTCAAGTCGTCCCTTCAGTCGAGCCTATTGCTCTCGCTCCTGTCCTGGTCTCTTCTTTGATCGATGAACTCTTGTTGCCTCAGAGTTTCTCTTTCTATTCAACCCGTCGCTCATTCGCCTGCATTCAGTTTTTTACTGCGCTTATTCCACACATTTTAGAACTGTAATACTCAGCTAGCAAACCTAATTTCATTTGTACGTTTGTCTGGGAGATGCGATCCTTCTATACAGCATATTCGCATCCACTATGCTGTGGACCATTTCACGTAGGATAAAATTAGTGTAGATTTTGCATTGATCTAGCCTCGATTGATCATGCGGCTCTAAAGTCAACTAGCTACGCTATTGTGAATGCTTGAATTATTTAGCAACTTACAGATTGAATTCCAAATGGCAGATCAATATAAAAAACGTTCAGATTTCAGAGCCTCGGACTCTTCCCAGATCAAGTAGATTGCAGTACCGCAAACCACCGCTTGTCTCGAAACTCATTGTGTGTACTAGCCGAAAAAAATCTAAAGAACTGAGACTAAAGCAATAAAAGTAGAAAAAATATAGTTACAAGCTGATCGAATAGTACTAACGAAGAGGGAGAAAAACACTGAGACCAAAGACGTAGCCCTTAAAAAATTCCCAAAATCTTCACCAATTCCCTATACTCCAGGCCAACCAAGGCTCCCAATGGTGCACGGGAAAGGAATCCCCTCCCCTCCTCCCTCCCCTATTCCAATCTGCCCAATCCAAATTCAACTTGCATGCCTAGCGGAGTGTGAGGCTGCATGAGCACACACACGGACAATTTTTCTAAAGAGAGACAGGGCCAGGGAGAGTAGGAGATGTTAAGAGTAGCCGATGGAGAAGGGGATGTCGATGGGAACTGGGGCTGGGGAAAGAGAACGCATAGTGGCCCAAATAAATGGGGAGTGGCACGCTGGGGAGAAAAACCGCGGGAAGAAATGCTTGGCAAAAGTAGAAGCGAAGAAGGAGAAGGGAGAAAAAGCGTTAAGGACAAGAGGGGAACTCTACGCGGGGCCGCGTATAAGGTGAGGAGAAAAAAGTGGGGATTAGGGTTTCTGAGCGGAGGTGGGCGTTGGGAGAATCCGTGTGTGAAGGAGAGAGAGAGGAGAAAGTGGCTGAGGATGAGACCAAAAGGGAAGAAAGGAGCGAGAGAAGAGAAGAGATGAAGCCAGTTGAGTGTCCAAGATCGGGGCCAATGTTTCAATGCCTGAACTACACAGCCGATACATTTTTCTATAAGCAGCTTCAGTGCTTCACATTCAGCGCGTCACATGTCTGATGCGCACATGGACATAAAAACGGGTCGCGACATTGCCATGTGATGCGCACAAGTACAGCCAACAGCTACAGTTTGTGCGTGTGTTTGTAGTCAAGCCTTGCAGTTGTAAATCATCATCTGCCAGCCTATTGGCGAAACTGAATCACCATTCATCATTCAATCTCTTAGGCTTGCATTTTTGTATGTAGCTGTTGTCACAAGTGGATATGTCAAGCCCGGTGCTCCACATCTTTTTCTTGACATCTCAGTATTCAACCTTAGTACCTTGTCTCCATGGAGCGTTGCTAACAGAAATTTAAGACTTTTCATACTTTTTCAAAACGCGTGCTTTAAGTCGTCAAATGTAAAAAGTTTCCACTAAATGTTGGAAGCGGAAATTAAATGTACAGTTCTATGTGGACCTGAGATGGCCTAGTCAATGAGCCACTACTGGCCACTACGGCTAATAGCTTAAGTATTGGTCATTTGCCCCGGAGTTCATAGCTGACTATTAGCAGTTATTCTTTTGACTAAAAGAAAAATTCTGAAATTACTAGAATTACTGAAATCTCCTACTATAGATAAGCAGAGCGTAACCATTATTGTCACAAAAGTGAGAACTAACACCTGTCCACAATGAAACTTATAGGCTAGATACGAGGCTATATTCTACTAGTAATTTGAATTTAATTTAATCTAAATTAAAATTTAAACAAAAATTTACATTTAAATTTCAATTAAATTAAAAACAACGAAAAAATAGTTTCTACTCCCTAAGTTTTCAAATAAACGTACATTTTCAAGATCCTTAGCAACTTAGCGATATGACAACATTTGCCCAGACAACTAATTGAATAAACCTGATAGTCTACTAACAGTAGACACACACGACGCATTTCAAGAACTGTTTGTATTGTATATCTGTGCTTATTTGAGATTCGTACACCGAATCTTTGCTTATCTGAGCTAGTTAATGCTTGCTCTAAAAGCCACAAGCAAATGTGGCCACAAGTATTTAGCTAACCAATACAAAATTTTCCTAATATGGCAGTGTGAACCATTAACCCAAAAAGATCAGTCAATCTTTTTAACTTTAAAACTTTGGACCCTAAGATACGAATTAATATCGCAACTTGAAATTAGCAATTAATGTTAGGAATATTAATTAGGAATTAATATCGCTTAGATTTTCATAAGCTAACTCTAAGCTATCTCTATTCGCTTAGCATGAGGTTTATGGCCATAGACCAATAAATTTCAATTTTGCGATCGATGGCTCTGGAGGACAGATTCTATATTATCTGTGCTGGTAATATAGAATCTGTGCTGGAGGATAGATTCGCCAAGCAAAGGCCAGAGACATGGGTTTGCTAAGCAACTGGTCAAGCGAAAAAGACTGCTAGTCTGCGAAGCCCGCCTGGGTACCCCAGCACTCTGTCTCGGTGCTCGTTTCACGCACTGACACGCCCATTAACCATATTTGAGTTGCAGATTATTTCTTTTCGTTTTAGGATACGCGTTTATACATCAGTTCATGATCATGTTCACATCTACATTCATTTTCCTGTTCATATATTACATTCTTACACCTGTACACATCTTTTTACACACAGCTCCTGATCATATTTTATATATTTATGCCCCTGCCTATATATTATAATTCATGCTCCTTTTTATATTACCATTTTTGAAGATGTGGGTATCTAATTATTGTCTATTACGAATTACGACGTACATGCTCTTGTCTACATGCAATACAGTTTGCACTTTGCGTGTTTTCTTCAAGATAATTAGTACAATAATTTCTTGTATGAAATCGATTTAACCATTTTTCAACGTACTGACAAGATTTCGGGCCATATTAGCCAGGGACGGCTGTGATTATTTAAGCGAGTCTTCGGACAATAGACGAAAACTTTGTCGCCGGCTTTGGGTGTGAAGCCATAACACCAAACAAATCGAGCCATTCTTCGGCCAGTCGTTTAAATACCTCTGGTAAAAAATGTACACAATTAACTCTATCGATATTTACCCATACTGTAGTTTCGATACGGAAACTTTCTAATCGCAATACGCAGTTAGCTCATAATTTGCCACAAAAATCAAACGAGTCTAAGATGAATGTTTTTCACACTTCAGTCGCAGCTCACAGCGAAATGGACTAGTAAACTGCGAATAAATGTATGCGTTATGTGTTCTGCGGAACTAAGTGTAAATATAGTGTCAAGCTATACTCCGTTATAAATATAATACTACGTTAACTATATATAGTCAGCAGCGACTGAAACTTTTTTGTCGTAATAAAGTTTAGTTAAAAGCATGAAACTTTTGCTATTAAATTTCTGAGAATGCTATTAAAAAACACTAAAAGTTTGGGCTTATCTTTTTACTGCTTGGGTTTTGCTTTTAGTTTACTGAATAATCGGTTAGATATGATCATCTGTACGACTTGACCGCAGACGGAAAAACAGGCACAGACAGTAAATTGCATAAGATTTTTTTGTTTAGTTTCATAAAATACGACTTTTTTTCAAGCCCATATAGATCTGGGAGAGTACCTAGCTAGCAGCCTAAACTGAGGAACTGTGTGTAACAGCTCATTCACCTGATTATCTATCTGTGTAATAGCTCACTCACCTGAGGATCAAGGATGAAAATAGCTCACCAACCTGAGGCTCTTGGAGGGAAATAGCTCACCAACCTGATGATCAAGGATGGAAATAGCTCGCCACCCTGAGGATCTAGGAGGGAAATAGCTCACCAACCTGAGGATCTAGGATGGAAATAGCTCGCCACCCTGAGGATCTAGGAGGGAAATAGCTCGCCAACCTGAGGATCTAGGAGGGAAATAGCTCGCCACCCTGAGGATCTAGGAGGGAAATAGCTCGCCACCCTGAGGATCTAGGAGGGAAATAGCTCACCAACCTGAGGATCTAGGATGGAAATAGCTCGCGAACCTGAGGATCTAGGAGGGAAATAGTTCGCCACCCTGAGTATCTAGGATGGAAATAGCTCGCCAACCTGAGGATCTAGGAGGGAAATAGCTCACCAACCTGAGGATCTAGGATGGAAATAGCTCACTTAACTGAGGATCTAGGATGGAAATAGCTCGCCAACCTGAGGATCTAGGAGGGAAATAGCTCACCAACCTGAGGATCTGGGAGGGAAATAGCTCGCCAACCTGAGGATCTAGGAGGGAAATGCTCGCCAACCTGAGGATCTAGGATGGAAATAGCTCGCCAACCTGAGGATCTAGGATGGAAATAGCTCGCCAACCTGAGTATCTAGGAGGGAAATAGCTCGCCACCCTGAGTATCTAGGATGGAAATAGCTCGCCAACCTGAGGATCTAGGAGGGAAATAGCTCGCCAACCTGAGTATCTAGGAGGGAAATAGCTCGCCACCCTGAGTATCTAGGATGGAAATAGCTCGCCAACCTGATGATCTAGGAGGGAAATAGCTCACCAACCTGAGGATCTAGGATGGAAATAGCTCGCCAACCTGAGGATCTAGGATGGAAATAGCTCGCCAACCTGAGGATCTAGGAGGGAAATAGCTCACCAACCTGAGGATCTAGGATGGAAATAGCTCACTTAACTGAGGATCTAGGAGGGAAATAGCTCACCAACCTGAGGATTTAGGAGGGAAATAGCTCACCAACCTGAGGATTTAGGAGGGAAATGGCTCACTTAACTGAGGATCTAGGATGGAAATAGCTCACGAATCTGAGGAACTTGGAGGGAAATAGCTCGCCACCCTGAGGATCTAGGAGGGAAATAGCTCACCAACCTGAGGATCTAGGATGGAAATAGCTCACTAACCTAAGGAACTTGGGGGGAAATAGCTCGCCAACCTGAGGATCTAGGATGGAAATAGCTCGCCAACCTGAGGATCTAGTAGGGAAAATGCTCGCCAAACTGATGAACTAGGATGGAAATAGCTCGCCACCCTGAGGAACTATGATGGAAATAGCTCACTAATCTGAGGAACTTGGAGGGAAATAGCTCGCCACCCTGATGATCTAGGAGGGAAATAGCTCACTAACTTGAGGATCTAGAATGGAAATAGCTCACCAACCTGAGGATTTAGGAGGGAAATAGCTCGCCAACCTGAGGATCTAGGAGGGAAATAGCTCACTTAACTGAGGATCTAGGATGGAAATAGCTCACTAACCTGAGGAACTTGGAGGGAAATAGCTTGTTAACCTGAGGAACTTAGAGGGAAATAGCGCGCCAACCTGAGGATCTAGGCTGGAAGTAGCTGCTTACCAACCTGAGGATCTATGTGTGTAACCTATTATTTCCCAAGAAACTCACCGACGAGTTCTCGCCACGCGGAAATGTGAAGGAAACGCCGCGAAAGCTGAGCACATCGGCGTCCCGTTCTGCGTCGTGCACCAGCGGATGCGTGGCCCCGAAGCACTGCTGAATAGTGGTAATAGTTGGCGTCACATTTGGTGGACTATTAAAACTCTGATTGCAGTAGGACAGCCTGATCCGGCCCAAGTCGAACACCTCAATAGATTTTAGCCTCTGATAGGTAGCATCGAAGATTAGCTTGACACCGTCCTGAGTCAATGAGAGTACAATGTCCATTAGCAGGGGCAGCCGGTCGCTATACCACAGCTGCACGGTGCGGATATCTGAATCGGCCTGGCGAAGAATGCCAATGGCCTGGTAAAGCGGCATTCCCAGCATCAATTCCCAGTTCTGCTTGGGGCACACCAGACCGCGCTCAGGCTGCACTTCTAGGTCTAACATTATCAGAGCTAGTTAGATCGGTTTCTTCAATTGAATTCTGAAATCTGCAATATATCAATAAATGATGAAGCACTAATAGCTTTAATAAAGACACTTCTAACTATTGCTACAGGGACCAAAATAGGCTCAAGAACTTGTACTTTTAGTGGGCCTTTGGATCATTGAATCAGCTTAAATAGTTATAATATTTTAAAGGATTTGAAAATATGTATTACTTATAATTACAACCTAAAATGTAATGTGTGAGGAAAGCATCATAATTTTGTTTTATTCATGGATTGGTTTTAATAGTTTTTGCTATATATTCACAATTAGGATCTATTTCTAAAAGATCCAATAGTGCATGTGAAATGCAAATAAAAATTAAGATTACAAACTATATATCAAACCTCAAATTAGGTACCAGAAACCTTCAAACATAATCATGGAGACCACCAATATTCTTTTTTATACCTGCCTTGTTAGTTCTACTTGCCAAAATAATAAAGTTCAAGCCTAAAATATAAGAATTTCTTAAAACTAAACTATTTTTTCTCACTTTGAAACAAGTGACTAAGATTTTAAGCAAGCGATAAGTAATTATAACTTGTTCTTTTGTGGCAGAAGTATAATTACATTTACTTATTTCTTGCAATCTTTTGCAAATAATTACAATTTTGACATTCACTATTATAATGTCTTTTTATAACTATGTTGTTTGGCAACAGAACTATGTTGCTAATCACTTAGCAATTGTTCATGAATAGACAAACAAAATACATAAAAATATTAATTGTTTTTTTTCAATGGAAAATCAAATCAAATGCCCTGTGATACCAACAAGACAGAGTTTGGAATGATTGGAATAAATTTTTAGCTACTGCATGGGTGGGATGAATAGTGCCTCATGGCAACCTTCAAAGTTATAATGTCCATGACTACTATTATGCTTGAACTTAAAATAGGCCTACTAGGTAAACAGCTGCCATGCACACAAGCTCTCCAAAAAACAAAACCTAAACCCACATTTTTGCAATAATTCCCTCACAATATAATTTTAAACAATAGTTTTGAAACATAAAAAATATACTTAACAGGTAGGGCAACTATTTTTAGAAATATTAGCCAGATTCATCTGTTCAAAAATCAAAGCTCTTTTTAATTCATTAATATTTAATATATAGATAACATCTTGGGCTAAATCAGTTTGAGTCCAAAATGGTTTTGGCCTGAAATGGTATGACAAAATATGATAATGGCCAAAATGACCAACTACCAATATACTAACTAAGCTAGAAAGGCATTTCTATATTTTATATATTTATTTATGTATTGATAGACTATGCTAAGGTTAATGAAGTTTGCTAGACAGTTAAACAAAAGCTGAAATTAGTAAAATAAGTTGCAAAATAAAGAAAGGCAGTTGTTATTTGTCCGGTTAACCGGACAAATAGCCGTTTGATTATTCGTTCGGTTAACCGGACAAATAGCCGTTTGATTATTTGTCCGGGTAAATTAAAACCAAAACTTTAAGTTTTCGGTGTTGACTATATCTCCTGCATCTTGCTATACTGAGTAAATTTGACATTTTAAAAGCCTTAAGTTTTGAAGGGAATCAGATTCAAGGACCACTGTAGTATAACTACAGTGTAGTATAACTATTTATTAATGAATTAAATATTTATTTACAATCTACTATTTATTAAATAAATAAGTATTTTAAGAGGCAATATATTAAGATATATATATATAAACGAAGACATAGTTGTTCCTTGATCCAGGCATTGGTCTGTCGGCAACCTAAAATTATATATAGATAGCATATAGATCAATTGCCCTTTTAGTTAGATAGGTTAGCTTTTAGTTTCCTAATTTGCCAGGGACTCAGCTAACTCAACAATGGATTTATATGATAAACATTTCTAAGAAACGATGCCTACATGAATTTTACCACCACTTTGACATCAGTGGTTGACAGCAAAGTCACTGTTAACCGGTTAACCGGACGAATAATCAAACGCTATTTGTCCGGTTAACCGGACGAATAATCAAACGGCTATTTGTCCGGTTAACCGGACGAATAATCAAACGGCTATTTGTCCTGTTAACTGGACAAATAACAACTAGGGCCTACCATAAAGAAAAGGGCCCTAAAACATACTTATAAAAAATTATCAAACTATACTTCACAAAAAAGAACAAAATTTTGAAGATCCATTTCACCAGTATTCAGTCAATAGGTAAGCAGTAAGCCGAACCCACCCAAGCAAGGCCCGAATAAGATTAAAAGACTAACTAGTTGCTATGCTATCCTTAGAGACTAGAGACTAGAGGCCTGAGATGGATCCTAGACACTTCGTTATCTTACAACTTCGTCATCCAGCCAATTGGCATGCTTTGGTCAGTTCATCATCTACTAGGGCCTATTCTACTAATAACAATCAATCTAGTTCGTCATCAATAAAGTGAGGGTGGGGTGGTGGGGCAGACGTGTGAACACACTTTACACTCTAAATTGTTAAAAATTAACCAGGAAAGAGGTGTCGAAACTGATTTCATTATAAGGGTTGAAAGATAGGTGCCAACACAATGTGAGGAGGGGTGGGGAGGGGAGGGATGGTTCTATTCTAACTTTAAAAAAATTTGTTTTATAGATGACAAGGTGTCCACAAGTCTAAGTCTCTTCGTCATCCATCCTCTGAGATATTGGACAGATCGTCATCTGGATGACGAAGTTGTAAGCTGACGAAGTGTCCAGGTATCGCCTGAGACCCCCATGCCCATGGCAGGGTCCCATTGGCTTGGCAAACTTCAAAACTTGTTTGACGAATTAGGACCTACCCAAATAAACAAGACGAGATTGCACAAACACGAGGAAAAAATGATAGCAGTTTTCACACACTAAAGCTTACGGGCAAAGGAAAATACAGCTATAATAGGAAATGGCCAAGTATCATTTAATCTAAAAACTAAAAACTTGCCAGGTTTCCAAGAAAACAGTAAACAAATGTCATGATTTTAAACGTGCACACGAATACATTTTCAATTTAAATAAAGAAGCTTTGTCTGAACGAAAATAAAGCCATTTCATTAGTCGTCCAGTGTCATTCAATTTTTTTAGTGTTTATGAGCATATAGGCATAAGTAATATTCTGATTTGATTGAGACTATTTCAATTTATTTAACGGTCCTACGCAAGCCCTAACGAAAGTTCTGACAAACGAAAAAACAGGACTACAGGTATTTGATAAGACAAGTGACCGGTTAGTTTACTTTTAATTTGCAATGATTAGACTATTAGCTAAGTCATTGGCTGAATTCAAAATACTGTTGGAAAAAAGTTAGATAATTTCGGATGTCATCATATTAATTTTTGTGAGGTTGTAGGCCTAGTTGTTGGCCTACTACTTTATTGTTTCTACTAGGCCTACTAGCTAACTAGGCCTAGCCTAGCCCTAGCCCCAAGCCACATAGCATAAATATCCTTTACCGGGCTTCCTATGCCTATTTGTTATAGGGTAATGTATCATCAACCAAACAAGAATGTGTATTTTTTTAACTTCAAACCTAAGCTACAGATTTTCTATTTAAGATATGATGATAAATCAAAAGCCAAGTTATAGTAAACAGTTACATCTTTCTAAAAAGTATCTGCTTTTGCTATTTTATCAAATAAAATAGTTATTCCTGCTTTTTATCTAAAACTGAACAATGATTTTCATGTATCTTCAAACCAAACAGAGAATTTGATGTTTGGTTTTACAATTTGAGTGAGTGGTTTAATCTTATTTTAAGGAGTGAACTATCATGAATTATGTGATTTGAAAGCATTTTTCATGCTCTATAAATAACTACATTTATGGTCATTTAATTGGCAAGCAACCATATACAATCTTCGTCTAAAGTACATACTGAAAAAATGTAACTGTTAAAAAGTACGAAGAGCTTGCGTGCACGGCTGCCGTTCGCCCAAAGCCATACTTGTGTGCACGGCAGCCGTTCGCTCAAAGCCATACTTGCGTGCACGGCAACCGTTCGCCCAAAGCCATACTTGTGTGCACGGCAGCCGTTCGCTCAAAGCCATACTTACGTGCACGGCAGCCGTTCACTCAAAGCCATACTTGTGTGCACGGTCAACATGCACACATGTGACCATCTGCACTGCATGCTTGACTTACTTATTAGCTCGTATCACTGAAATGAGTGCGCGTATATAAATGTGATTCGAAGCACTATGTACATACATGCACATATCTCAAATGATATATTTGTTCAATTCACAATTGCATGCAAAGTGAAGTGTAGGGCCTACAATGTAGTTCTTTGAGATCAGAGTCGCAGTAGGGCATCACTAGCCTGGAATCGGTTCAGAATAACAAATCATTATTTCTTTTATTAATGAAAAGTAATTTATAGCAATTAAGATTTTTTAAGTGCTAGGAAATAATATTTTATTAAATGTTTATTGCTTGTTATTCGATCTTAAACATAGGGCCTACGACACAACTTCTGAGCTCTTGAAAAAATACTATGTAATGCTCGTTCCGCAATAATATATGGATTTTGTTATTCTGAGCCGATGCTCAGTGATGGCCAGGTTTTATGCGTACCCAGTCGCAGTCACATACATTACATATATATTACATGTACATGAACTGCATACATTCCAATGCAACGTCCAGGTCTCGGCGTTGTAAAACAGGACATTCTGAACCGCTCCTCCTCGGTGCAATAAGCAATTAAGCACCGCGAACGTTTCTTATAAGTGGCATGGTCGTTACGGAATCGTCTTTAATGACGGTTGCATGTGACAATTGTGATGACTTGTACATTGCAATACAAGTTTAGTAATTCCAAAAAATTCCTTTGTAATGGCGATAACTGATATCAGACAAGGCAGTGCTTATCCCCACGGTACCGTAGAAATAATTTTTGTCTTATTCCTACGGTACCGTGGGAATAATTTCCTGCTTATCCGCACGGCACACTGACGAGATAGCTGTCCTATCATCTATCTTTTTATCATGACTGCAATTTTCATTTTTTCTTCCGGTTTTTAAAAGCAAGTAAACAAATTAAAGTTTTCTGCTTTTTTCGCAAGTAGTTACCCAATACGGTGGCTTTTTAAGTATATAAAAAATATATTTCTTTTATTTATATATTAAAAAGAATACAACTGAAGTGAGTATTTTTCTAATCTTATAGCTCAAGCCTTCCACTATACTAAAAATGAAATGGTTGCTTGGTTGTAATTGATTTTCTCCCGAACGGCTCAACCGATTTTCACCATTTCTTCACCAACAGATGCTAAATATGGGGACAATTATACACGTATTTTTATTAAGCCTTACTTTATTGCTAAGGGGATTAAATATTCGAAAAACATGATTTTTCAAAGGTCAAACCATCTTGGCCTATTGAGAATTTTACTCACTGCCACTGAATTAGAATTGCATCGTCAAATTGCGCAACAACCCCTAGCTGATTGAATTTGAAGCCTGCACTCTGGAGACAAATTGGAAATAAATGTACACAACCAACCGCAAGACTGAGTGTACTCTATTTTCTTACTTCATTGTACAAAGCCAGAACTTTGAGAATTCATTTTATAAGGCTGATTTTTGCACCCACTAACCAACAGTCGGAATAGCCGATGTGTAGGCACCAGGAATAGGTTAGGCTAGGCTAGGGTTCGATTCTGCACTGCATCAAATCATTTAGACTAATTTTCAGCCAGTAGTGATTGAAGACTATTTTATATCATTTTTTTCATTTCGTAAATAAAATATCATAAATCATAGCACACCGGCTAAAACAGAGTTTGAATCATGGCTAAACCAGAGTCTGAATCATGGCTAAACCAGAGTCTGAATCATGGCTAAACCAGAGTCTGAATCATGGCTAAACCAGAGTCTGAATCATGGCTACACCAGAGTCTGAATCATGGCTACACCAGAGTCTGAATCATGGCTAAACCAGAGTCTGAATCAAGGCTAAACCAGAGTCTGAATCATGGCTAAACCAGAGTCTGAATCATGGCTAAACCAGAGTCTGAATCATGGCTAAACCAGAGTCTGAATCATGGCTAAACCAGAGTCTGAATCATGGCTAAACCAGAGTCTGAATCATGGCTACACCAGAGTCTGAATCATGGCTACACCAGCGTCTGAATCATGGCTAAACCAGAGTTTCAATCATGGCTAAACCAGAGTCTGAATCATGGCTAAACCAGCGTCTGAATCATGGCTAACCTAGAGTCTGAATAATGGCTTAACCAGAGTTTGAATCATGGCTAAATTAGAGTTTGAATCATGGTAAAACGAGAGTTTGAATCATAGCCCACCAGGGTTTAAAACATGGCGAAACCTGAGTTTGAATCTTGGTTAACCCAGCGTTTGAAAAATCAACGTCAACTGGGGAGTCATCATCAAAATGGGGATCAAGGTAAACTGGGGGATAATCGTCAACTGGAGGATCTTGGTAAACTGGGGGATAATTGTCAACTGGGGGATCATTGTCAACTGGGGGATCGTTGTGAACTGGGGGATCATTGTCAACTAGGGGGTAATGGTCAACTGGGGGATAATTGTCAACTGGGGAATCATCATAAAATGGGGGATCATGGTCAACTTGGGGATCATTGTCAACTGGGGGATCATTGTCAACTGTGGGATCATTGTCAACTGGGGGATCATTGTCAAATGAGGGATCATTGTCAACTGGGGGATCTTTGTCAACTGGGGGTTCATTGTCAACTGTGGGATCATTGTCAACCGGCGGGATCATTGTCAACTGTGGGATCATTGTCAACTGGGGGATCATTGTCAACTGGGGGATCATTGTCAAGTGGGTGATCATCATCAACTGGGGGATCATTGTCAACTGGGGGAACATTGTCAACTGGAGGAACATTGTTAACTAGGGATCATCATCAATGAGGAGACTTCATCAACTGGGGGATCATTGTGAACTGGGGGATCTTTGTTAACTGGGGGATCATTGTCAACTGGGTGATCATCATCAACTGGGGATCATTGTCAACTGGAGGAACATTGTTAACTAGGGATCATCATTAATGGGGAGACTTCATCAACTGGGGGATCATTGTGAACTGGGGGATCTTTGTTAACTGGGGGATCATTGTCAACTGGGGGATCATTCTCAACTGGGGGATCATTGTCAACTGGGGGATCATTTTCAACTGGGGGATCATTTTCAACTGGGGGATCATCATCAACTGGGGGGATCATTGCCAACTGGGGAATCATTGTCAACTCGGTGATCATCATCAACTGGGGGATCATTGATAACTGGGGGAACATTGTCAACTGGGGGATCATTGTGAACTGGGGGATCTTTGTTAACTGGGGGATCATTGTCAACTGGGGGATCATTGTCAACTGGGGGTTCATTGTAGCTTTAAAAAGCTGTAAATTTAGCTGCTAAAAAGTCTATACTAGACGAATTAAAAGTATTTCTGCTCCCCGAAGGGGGGCAAATCTTGCTAGTTTAAGTCTATAGCTGAAGATAGGACAGCTATCTCGTCAGTGTGCCGTGCGGATAAGCAGGAAAGTATTCCCACGGTACCATAGGAATAAGACAAAAATTATTTCTATGGTACCGTGAGGATAAGCACTGCCTTCAGACAATTGCAAATAAGGAGAACGTGGCGAGGAGGAAGGTTGCCTCCCTCCCTTGTAGTGTATGCTACAAGCAGGGACCACTAGATGGTGAATTTGGAGTTGAATGAATAAATCATAAACGTATGCATATCATGCATCGACTTTCCGTAGGCTACACGTATACACGCACTGTTCATACACAAACACTGCCACAAAGTCAGTGACGTGACAAATCCTTCGAAGCAAATTTTCCTGGGTTTTCGGGAATGCATATGCTCATGTACATTACGTGTATGTTACACTACGTACACACATCACGTACATTACATGTACATTACATGTATAAGTAGTACGTGACTGCGACTCTGATCTCAAAGAACTACATTGTACACTTCACTTTGCATGCAATTGTGAATTGAACAAGCATATCATTTGAGATATATGGTGCATGTATGTACATAGTGCTTCGAATCACATTTATATGCGTGCACTCATTTCAGTGATACGAGCTAATAAGTAAGTCAAGCATGTAGTGCAGATGGTCACATGTCTGCATGTTGACCGTGCACACAAGTATGGCTTTGAGTGAACGGCTGCCGTGCACGTAAGTATGGCTTTGAGCGAACGGCTGCCGTGCACACAAGTATGGCTTTGAGTGAACGGCTGCCGTGCACGTAAGTATGGCTTTGAGCGAACGGCTGCCGTGCACACAAGTATGGCTTTGAGTGAACGGCTGCCGTGCACGTAAGTATGGCTTTGAGCGAACGGCTGCCGTGCACACAAGTATGGCTTTGGGCTAACGGCAGCCGTGCACGCAAGCTCTTCGTAAAAAGTATGCTTTTGCAATAAAAATTTCTACTGAAACATCAATATCTTTCTTTCCCCTTAATGCTTCATTGCACATCATGCCTCAGCTTGTAGATAAATTCTTCAACTTTCAAATTAGTTGTTCTGTGAAACACAATAGCTTGTTTCTGTCTTGCATGAGACCAAGGAAGAAGTCAAATTTCTTGTTCGGTTTTGAAGATACACTGTTTGGTTGATGATACTTTACCCTAAGAGTAGGCCATTTAGCAGCAAATTATAATTTATATGGGCCTAGCTTGGATAGTGATAGTGACTAGCTAAATTAGGCCTATTAGGCCTATTCATTTAGTGGCAAAGGGTCCCAGGTCATTTTGGTGATGGAATTGGTCAGTTCGGTGACAACTATTTTTGCACCTAAATATGCTGAGAAAACAGCCTTCCAGGATCCAGCAGCTGCTTAAAGCCTGCACTTGCCTTGTCAATCCAAAACTTGAAAAATGATTGTAGGCCTAGGCCTACACATTTAATTAGGAATGAATAGGCCCTAACTATTGAAACTATTGACGAGGCCCCTACTCATTAAATCTATATATATAAAAGTGAAAACTCTGTCTGTGTGTGTGTCTGTGTGTGTGTGCAACTGCTCAACCAAATCGCACCAAACTTTGCACATACCTAAAACCACCTACGCTGAGTGCAATAGGCTACTCAAATTCCCGAAAAATCATTTCCTTCCTGCTCAAAAGTGCAAAAAAACTGCTCAAAAATCGTCAAAAAATCACTCAATTCAACATATTGTTGCCCCACTTTGTCAGATTTTCTCCAAATTTGATCCACTTACACTTTACATGTTTTCCAACAATGCTGTCAATTTTGAACATCTCTACTCAATCCAGAGCAAAGCTGCATCATCTCAAAGTGAGTCACTTTTTGTTTTCCAAGGACAGCCACCCCAACTCCCCTCTGCCACTCTTCGGGCCAAATTTTATTATAGCCACCCCCTCCCTTCCCCGGGCGCCGAAGCCCCAGACTGTACATTGTATTTCAAGCCGTGAATGTACACAGCCCAAACCCCTAGACTGTCTACTGGCCCCCAAGCAGCACTGCGACTGAGTGTGGTGAGTGCGGTGGCGTCCCAGTGAGCAGGGCTCTCCGGTCGATATTTCTCTCCAGCCAGCCTGGGATAGAAGACAGAGAGAGGCTGGCGTTGACTGGCTGTCAGAGAGGGCAATTCTGTGCCCTAAAAATGATGCCGCCAACGAAATTAACTTGCAACTGCTTCAGGAGTTGCCAGGTGCAGTTTTCACCTACAAGTCAATTGATACAACGTTGAATGATGACACCGCTGTGGAGTATCCTGTTAAGTTTCTGAACTCTCTAGATCCTCCTGGAACTCCATCGCACAACTTGCAGCTGAAAGTTGGGGCACCAATTATGCTCCTCCGCAACCTGAATGCGCCAAGGCTGTGTAACGGCACCAGAGTGATAGTCAGGCGGCTCTTCCCACACGTGATTGAGGCCACGATAATGACTGGATCTGGCAGAGGAGAGTCTGTGTTTGTTCCCCGGATTCCAATTATCCCCACGGACCTGCCATTTCAGTTCAAGCGACTGCAGTTCCCTGTGAGAGTGTGCTTTGCAATGACTATTAACAAGGCTTAGGGACAGTCACTGAAGGTGGCTAGCATCAACCTGGAGACTCCTTGCTTCTCGCATGGGCAGCTTTATGTCGCCTGCTCCCGTGTTGGAACTCCAGCTGGCCTATTCATTTTCGCACCAAGGGGAAGAACGAAGAATGTGGTGTATTACCAGGCCTTGAGGTGACTCGCAAGCAATTAATAGAAAAGTAGTCACGAATTGACCTTGACCTGTCTAACTCTGAACTCTGAAACCGTTTAATTTTGTTTCTTTGACATTGTTATTGTTATGCCATGGCTATTTTCCTTATGTATACGCGTGTACATGCATACTGTATACAGAGGCAGATTTAGGGGGGGCGGGGGGGCAGTCGCCCCCCTAAATTTTAATCATGGGAATAAGATGCCCCCACCAGGGGTGCCAGTCGCAGCACTGGCGCCCCTTTTCGGCCGCTGGCGCCCCTTTTTCAGCCGCTGGCTCCTGTTTTTCAGCCGCTGGCGCCCTTTTTCGGCCGCTGGCACCCCCTCTGTGATTCTCATGGCGCTCCCCTGACAGACTGCCCCAAAACAAAATTCCTGGATCTGCCACTGACTGTAAAGAGGAGTGGCTAAGAGACATGTTTCTAAAGAAGTAATCAAGAGGGGCTGTTTGGACAAACTTTTCACTTATTTTTTACTTAAAATGCCCTTAAACAAACTCTTCACTTTTCATTATTGCAGTAAATAAATAAATGGTGACCTTCACTATAAAGTTAATACAGAGACGTGAATTGCTTACTGCTTTGCTTTAAATTTCTGCCACAAAAACAACGGGCAAAAAAAGCTAGTAATTTAATAATTTAACTCATTTAAAGTAAAACCCAGACTTAATCAGAGCAATGCAGCTTCTTATTAATACTTATAGCATTATTTAATTAATACTTTATAAGTGTGCATAGTTAAAATGGAAGGCTGTTTTTTAACCTTTTAAACTTTCCCCGACTCGGGATTTCCCGACTCCAATCCCGACTCAAATCTGAAAGTGTAACATTAGAGGCTTAAGTACACAGTCATTGTGTTTACTGCCAGTGTCAGTGACAGTTTGTCTGCTGTCAGATGAAATGAATTTTCCTGACAGAGTATAATCAAATGGCATTAGATATTGTGAAAGAATTGAGTATTATGATTTTTATTGTTCATATTTTGTTATAAAAAATTATTTTAAAATTAAAGCAATTTTCATATGGTAACTTCTTTTAATATTTAGTTGCAAACTAGAGATCAATGAATAATGTGAAATTTATGTGAATATGTTTAGCAGACAAAATGTCATTTTAACGTTTTGCATATGAAAGAATGGCAGACTAACTGGTAGCAAACAAATTCAAACTGTCAATTGAGGCTTAGCCTAAAAGACAAAGTAAAAATATGTAGTGTTTTACTATATGTTATATTATTTCCTACATTACTTTTTGTCTGCATCATTTTTAAAAGGCTTGTTGAACACAGAACACTGATCTAACCTTATCACCTACGTCATGAGTTAATGTTTTTATGATGTCATTTTCAAAAGCAGGTTTTTGCAAAAGTTCAGTTATATCAACCTAAGCCAATTTAGAGTTCTCTCAGAATGCCCATGTCCCACTGATATATTTTTCACAGTCCATTTAATATAAGCTACAATTTGTATTTCACTTTTGTGATACTATCAATCAAATGGCAAAGCAATGGGAAGTAAAGGTAATGAACCACCCAGCTAGCTATGAAAATTTGGATTCATCATCGCCTAATTATTAAAATAGGACCACCAGGTGCCATAAAATGGTTCTTCGACTACTGTGAATATGTTTATATTTCATGTGCCTTCTGTGACTTGATATTTTAGTATGGCCATATTGTTGTATAAGTTAATGACTGTAAGAAAAAAGTTAAATAATCATGGATGTCATCATATCAAATTAATTAATGCCATGGGCAATGTTACAGCAACAGCAGACTTAGCCAGCCATGGGAGTTCGCGGCCTGAAGAAGCACCTGAAGCGGGTTAATGCCCCCCGTCACTGGATGCTGGACAAAATGTCCGGCTGCTTTGCACCAAAGCCGGCCGCCGGTCCGCATAAGATGCGCGAGTGCCTGCCGCTCTGCCTGTTCCTCCGCAACCGGCTAAAGTACGCGCTCACCTACAAGGAGACCACCAAGATTCTGGCCCAGCGGTGCATCAAGGTGAGCCCCAAAATGTTTGCCTTTTATTGAAGTTGAATTGAAGCTCTACCTTAAATGCCGAGTCTTCAAAGCGAAAAGTAAATGTTATTCCCCCTCCCCAGGTGGACGGCCGTGTGCGCACGGACAAGCGCTACCCAGCCGGCTTCATGGATGTGGTTAGCATCGAGCGCACCAACGAGAACTACCGCCTGATCTACGATGTGAAGGGCCGATTCGCTCTGCACGCCATCACCCCTGAAGAGGCCAAGTACAAGCTCTGCCGCGTGCGCAGGTAAAAAACTTCAGGCGTCTTCTTGTTAGGTCATTGGTGCCCGGGTTGAGCATTGGTCCGTTAAAATGCGTTTTTTCTTGGGTTTTAACAGCCTAAGTAAATTTTTAGGGTCAACTGTTTAACGAAAAAAAAAGATTTTTTTTCTGATTTAACGATGTATGGTCTGTTAATTAATGTCTCTCTAAGTTTTTTGGCGTTTTTATCTCCGAAAAAATTGCAGATATGGGAGGCTTTTCTTTCCGGATTCATTTCTACTAAAGTCCCGCTAAAAATAGGGATGTTTCTTTGGGTGATTCCAGTTGGAATCTGCGGTATTTCCAGAAAAAGAAACAGCCGAACGCTGGAAACATACCAATCGTATGATTCCATGCTTAGAATCTACCCAACTGGGCGTTTTCTCGGTGTTCTTGGTGGCGAAATGGAATCACCCAAAGAATCCTTCAGTTCGGAAGATTCCATGCTCAGAAACCGCCGAGAAATCGCCCGTAAATAATTCTCTGGTTGTCCCATGGGCCACTGGTTCGGGTGATTCTTCGGCGGTTTCCGCACAATTTACGGTTACATCGGCTGCTTCCTGGGTGGTTTCTTTAACTCTTGCGAGATAGGCGGGATTTTGGTAGATTCCACTCCTATTTTGCACAAAAAACCCGCCGAAGAAGCAGCCGAATTTTTTTACAGGGTTAACAATCGTTATGGTGCTAATGCTTATGTGTTTTTTTCAAATATACTTATGGTTTCATGTTAATTATGTGTAATCTACAATAACATTCTATTCTATTAAAAAAATTTTATGTATTAAATTGATAAACATTCATTTGTTATAACCTATAGTAATTATTTTCTTCTAGCTTATAAGATACGTTAGGCAGCATAATGTGGGACCTGTATTCGTAATGAATCGAGTGAAATTCAGAAAAATGTAAAAAAACCGTCAGTTTCAACACAACAGAAAGTTTTTCTTTTATTAAGCAAAAAAGTTTACTGCCGTAAACGATGCCTAACACTGGTTAGTGCATTGCCATTCATTTTTATCATTGGAAACCCCGCAGGGTGGGCACCGCCCAGGGCAATGTGCCCCTGCTGAGCACCCACGATGCTCGCACCATCCGCTATCCGGATCCGCTTGTGAAGGCCAGCGACACAGTTCGCGTGGACCTGGCCACCGGCAAGATCATCGACTTTGTCAAGTTCGAGCCCGGAAATCTGTGCATGATCACCGGCGGCGCCAACACCGGCCGCGTCGGCGTCATCATCCACCGGGAGCGCCATCCGGACTTTGACATTGTGCACGTCAAGGACTCGCTCGGACACACCTTCGCCACCAGGTAAATGCCAGCTATATTAGTGCTACTTTTCGTAAATTCCAAATGCTCTGAAATTCGATTAAAAAAGCGTTTCTTATCCTTTTTTAGAGAGGGCAACGTATTCGTCATCGGCAAGGGCAGCCAGCCGTGGGTGTCGCTGCCGCGCGGCAAGGGTGTTAAGCTCAGCATCGCCGAGGAGCGCGACCGGCGCCTGGCCGCCACCCGCAAGTGAAGCGGCTACACAACTGGTTCTTGGCGTGCGGGAGACCACAGTGGAAAAGGCTGGCGGATTTCAAGCTTTTGTTGTTGAACTTTGATTGGCTCTCTGCTAATTAATGTCTGTGCGAATAAACTAGAAATATACCTATAAGCCGCTGGTTTCAGGTCAATTGATGGCTGGAAAGAAAGCTTCAGATATTCGGATTCCTCCAAAGAGAATCTGTTTAAGCGATTACAGTTGTTTGGAAATGGACTCGGAGATATTGTGCCTTGTGCAGTGCAGTGTTGCTTCTTTCCGCCTTTCTTAGATAGTTTAGTTAGTAAACCATTTAATTTAATAATTACGATGGAATTTCTAAAATGTCTAAAATGCGAACATGGGCAAAATAATTAACATTGAGAGGCCATAAGACTATCAGTGCCGATAAACCTACGAGCTAAAAACTAAATCCTTGAAGAAAATGCTCATATCATCGCATATATACATAATCCGATTCCTTAATGGGCTTCATTTATAATTATAGGTATGGAATCTGTTTGTACTCGGCCCCGGTCCTCGTACTTTCTAACAACAGAATCTGAATTAAACAGCGTTTATCATATGCATAATCAGTGAAAAAATATATGCGTTACACCCCGCTTATGACCATAGACATCTATAAATAGTAACATCCAACGGCATATACTCGTACATGCTTTCGTGGAAAAAATTATGTTCGAAATTATGTATGTATGTAACGGGCTGTAGCATTTAGTTTATAAGTTTTCGACTTAAAGAACATTTTGACGCTTTCGTCAATCTTTATGTCCAAGTGTTTTAAGGCTCGCACTCACTGCCATCAAACGATTCGTTTTTAATGCACATTTGTTTAGTGTTGCAATGACTAGTCATTAAAATGTACTCGTACTGTCGTGTGTTTTGGCCTCGTTTGATGGCAGTGAGAACTAACCTATCGTCTTATCGTACACTACGTGTTTTCGTTTGGACCTTCAATATAG
Organism: Macrostomum hystrix; assembly: GCA_950097015.1. NCBI lineage: Eukaryota > Metazoa > Platyhelminthes > Macrostomidae > Macrostomum > Macrostomum hystrix. Next base: position 464,498 of record CATNEN010000011.1, on the reverse strand, counting down.
ATAAAATCGCATTTCGTATGTACTGACCCTAGCACAAGCCTAGTAGTCTTGTCTCCATTGTTATCTATTTCAGTCAGTTCGGGTGATTCGGGCCACCAAATATTTAAATATAAAATGAACTGTGGGTTGATTTCCGAGTGAATTGCAGCTCGCGTCCCAGAAAACAGAAAACAAAGAATGCAGCAGCCGCCTTATCGACGCCTTCGATTGCACCGACCTGATGCGTCTGTCGTGGCCAGCTGCCTCGATCGGGCCTGTCGCGGCGCTTTCCACGAAGCCAGCGTCGAGCTGATCCCGAATTGTCCGGACCTGTCCGAGGCGCCGTTTCGACTAGCCGGGCGCGGCATATGCGGCGGCGACTCGACAACGATCGCGCAGGCTGGCGGAGTGCCGTATCTGCTGCCGACACCTCAGGTGGACACCAGGTATGCGGCTGCTTTAGACTAGAAGTCCTCGTTGAGACTGTCTTTGTGGTACAACGTCAGGCTAGATATGAAATGCCACTAGATAGCCGGATAAAAAAGGCATTCTTTGAAATTTTTGGAAAACTTTATACATGCTAAATAGAGATTTGCACAGGAGTGAGCGACTAACTTATTAAATTAAATGAATAACAGACTTCATGGAATTACCCGACAGACTTGATGCCAGCTCGTAGAAAGAGTGGCAGATCTAATGAAAGGAGTGACAGATCTAATCAAAGGAGTGACAGATCTAATGAAAGGAGTGACAGATCTAATGAAAGGAGTGACAGATATAATGAAAGGAGTGACAGATCTAATGAAAGGAGTGACAGATCTAATAGAAGAAGTCACAGATTGATCAACTAACTGTCTTTTGGGGGAGTGACAGATGAATCACTGAAACCTTCGCCCACACAGGCGCTACGAGCTCCATAGCATATTAAAAGCGGCTGGCTGTCCAGACGGTCTCATCATTGGAGCGGGCGCTGTATCGTCAGTTAAATTCGGTCGCAACGCCGAACTGGTGGCCAATCTCGGGCCGCTTGGCAGCCAGTGTCGCGTGGCCAGCATCGACGAGCGAATCAGTTCGACCGACCCGCGGGACTTGTCCAGCTGCCAGCTCAGCAGGGTGGACTTTGCCGAGTCCGGCTTGATGGTGGACACTCTGTGCTCGGCCGGACAGCCTGGAGGTCCCGTCCTGCGTCTGCGCGCCTCTCGATGGTGCCAGCAGCAGCAGCAACGTGGCGGGCTTGCCGTGCTTTTGCAGAGCGCCCTTGCTAAGGAGTTCTCACAGTGAGATCCTTCAAGCAAACATCCGATGAGCTGCCACCTCAGGCACAGATTATTTAACTAGCTGTCATCCCACACCCAGGCCTTTCAATGAGTTACCACCCATACCCAGACCATTCAATGAGCTGTCATCCCACACCCAGACCATTCAATGAGCTGTCATCCCACACCCAGACCATTCAATGAGTTGCCATCCCATACCCAGACCATTCAACGAGCTGCCATCCCACACCCAGACCATTCAATGAGTTGCCATCCCACACCCAGACCATTCAATGAGTTGCCATCCCATACCCAGGCCATTCAAGGAGTTTTCATCCCATACCCAGGCCATTCAAGGAGTTTTCATCCCATACCCAGGCCATTCAAGGAGTTTTCATCCCATACCCAGGCCATTCAAGGAGTTTTCATCCCATACCCAGGCCATTCAAGGAGTTTTCATCCCATACCCAGGCCATTCAAGGAGTTTTCATCCCATACCCAGGCCATTCAAGGAGTTTTCATCCCATACCCAGGCCATTCAAGGAGTTTTCATCCCATACCCAGGCCATTCAAGGAGTTTTCATCCCATACCCAGGCCATTCAAGGAGTTTTCATCCCATACCCAGACCATTCAAGGAGTTTTCATCCTATACCCAGGCCATTCAAAGAGCTGCCATCCCACACCCAGACCATTCAATGAGTTGCCATCCCATACCCAGGCCATTCAAGGAGTTTTCATCCTATACCCAGGCCATTCAAGGAGTTTTCATCCTATACCCAGGCCATTCAATGAGTTGCCATCCCACACCCAGACCATTCAATGAGTTGCCATCCCATACCCAGGCCATTCAAGGAGTTTTCATCCCATACCCAGGCCATTCAAGGAGTTTTCATCCCATACCCAGACCATTCAAGGAGTTTTCATCCTATACCCAGGCCATTCAAAGAGCTGCCATCCCACACCCAGACCATTCAATGAGTTGCCATCCCATACCCAGGCCATTCAAGGAGTTTTCATCCTATACCCAGGCCATTCAAGGAGTTTTCATCCTATACCCAGGCCATTCAATGAGTTGCCATCCCACACCCAGACCATTCAATGAGTTGCCATCCCATACCCAGGCCATTCAAGGAGTTTTCATCCTATACCCAGGCCATTCAATGAGTTTTCATCCTATACCCAGGCCATTCAATGAGTTTTCATCCTATACCCAGGCCATTCAATGAGTTTTCATCCTATACCCAGGCCATTCAATGAGTTTTCATCCTATACCCAGGCCATTCAAGGAGTTTTCATCCTATACCCAGGCCATTCAATGAGTTGCCATCCCACACCCAGACCATTCAAGGATTTTTCATCCCATACCCAGGCCATTCAAGGAGTTTTCATCCTATACCCAGGCCATTCAAAGAGCTGCCATCCTACACCCCTGAGGCCATTCAATGAGTTGTCATCCCATACTCAGAACAGTGAACTGTCACACATACTTAAGGATTACGTAATTTTTCCACACTACGTTTTAAACCAAGTTTAATTTGCTAAGTTTAAAGTAGAAGTCTGAAGCATAGCTGCAAGTAAATCACGGATCTGTGTTCCAAAACCCCCAGGTGTCACCTACCTGTAGGCCTTGGTGGAGTCTTCTGCCTCACAGGCGCCCCAGCGCACATGCACGTGATGCCTGACTTTAGTCCGACTCCGCTGACCTGCTCTGCCGAGGTGAATAACTGGCTGCGCTTCTTCGACATGCCACCGCCGATGGTCTGCTGCGGGGTGCTGCTCAGCCACGATCCGCGCTCCTGGGGCCTCCGGCTCGAGCACTTTCACGGCTGGAACACGGAAACCGAAGCCACCGGCGGGCACTATCACTACGACACAAGTGCGGACACTGCCGAGTACCTGGCGTACTTTAGCCTGGCCTCCTGGCTGTTGCGCATGGACCCGCCTGATGGGATTGACGCTTTGAGTGACGAGTAATAGGGGCTGCTCTAGCAACTCGTTTTGGCAGAAGTACAGAGCTTGTGCAATAATAATCTGTTTTGGACACCACAATGAACTAGGATCTAATAAAAATAATAATTGCAGGAGGGCTGCACTAACAATGGCACATCATTTGGTGACACTAGACCCGCAGCCAGCGAGGAGGCAGTTCTTGTCCATTTCGCTGACTCCGAACTCACACGCACCAAGATACTGTACGCTCACATAGGTGTGTACATCTGCCATGACTTTCTCATCGTCAGGCAGTGTACAGTTTACTGTGCCTTGGAGGTTGGCCCTGAAGGTCGTCAATTTTATGACAAGCCCCAAGCGTTCTCTCCGCGGCTGCGCTTCTAATAAATGTGGCCACGCCGCGGAATCGAGCTTAGGGACCTTGGCGCGATCAAGGCAAGCGCGTTAACCGCTCTGCCACCGCCCCCTAACTACAATGGCTCCTATGCATATCTTGATTAACTTAATCATGTAGTGTTTTAGACAATTATTAGTGTCGATGTACCTCAACATCAACAATGCGAAGTGTTTGATGATTTTGCACGTCAAAATGACGATGAGAACGAAAGCTATTGTACTAGTATTTGCAAAATTAGATATTAGGGACATTTATATGAATAGTCATCATGAAGTAATGCTGAGGGAGCTTTAGACCCCTGTGCTTAGAGCTTCAGATTTCTGATTGAAAGGTCGGGAGTTCGAATCTCAGCGCAAGGGAAGCAATTTGTCACCAAGCAAGGCTCTCAATTCCCTAGTGCTTTAGTTCCCCCAGCTGTAAATTGGGTGCCAGCATCAATTGAGGGGGAAACTAGCATCGGCCTACCCAGTCCACGGACTAAACAGCAGTACACCGGCAGCGTTTGGCTTGCAGCTGTGCCACTGACTTCTAGCTGACCCAACTTGGGTAAGGTTAAATATCTTTACATCTCTAGAAACTAAAAAAAATAAATTTTTGCATGTTGTCACATTGCTTTTTGTGTTTATTTAGCTAGTTAGTAGTAAACAAAAAATAAATTATAATGACTTTTAGATATGAAAAAAGACTAAATAACTGGAGTTAATTTTTTCCTGAAAAGAACAAAATAATTATTTATTAAATAGCTAAATCAGCTTGGGAGCATTGCATCGACCCGGCCCAGAAACTCGATTCGGCCGATTCGGCAGCCGCTGGTAGTCGCCTGACTTCAACCAGCAGCTCTGTCGACAATCCGGGCAGCCGTCTTCATTGTCAGACGCCCAGGTGAAGAATTCACAGCTGGACTTTTGTGCACACAGCTTCTGACAGTCTTCGGGGCTAGCCACGTCCCTCACGACAGTGTCGCTGGGGTCCCGCACGCTGTCGCGGTAGTCCACGCCAGTCTCAATGCAGGTGCCAGAGCACCGGGCTGGTCCAGATATTTTGGTCAGGTACGGATCCTCAGTCCGGATGAAGCTGCCCGACTTTAGCCAACAGTTTCGACTGTTCAAGCCGTTTGAGGCCCAGGAGAAAAATTCGCAGTCCTGTCGGTCTCGGCAGAGATGCTGGCAGTCCGCGAAACTGACCACATCCTTTACCAGGCCGTCGGGCAGGTCGGAGCCACTGTAATCCACGCCAACTTCAATGCAGGTGCCGCCGCAGCGGACTGGTCCGGAGACTCTGTTCTTCTTTTCCACCTTGCCGTACTCACCGCTCTTGAGCAAGCACACAGGCGCACTGCTTCGATCGCCCAGTTCAAAGGTGAAGTACTTGCAGGTGCCTTTCTGCTTGGCGATGTACTGGCACCACAACTGGCACTCCTCGGCGCTAGCTGTGCTCAGCAGCCTACCGTCAGCCAGCTCAGTGCCAGTGTACTCAACGTCAGTCTCCAGACAGGCAGCAGCGATGCCGCGAACATTTGACAGCTGGACAGTCAAGAATAGTAGTAGCAGGCGCATATTTGAACTGCTTCTATGCAGGTACATTCCTATCTGTGTATTTTATCAATTGTACGTACACAAACGTGGCTTGTATTTGCCGACTGCTGGGCCTTATATGTCTGTTTGACACATTCGCTCACAGTGACGTAAAGGTCAGTTGGAACCGCCATCAATTAGGTATTTATAAAAATGTACTAAATAGATCAAAACATGCAAACGACGTATAAACGACCATCCGAAACTTAGTCTTCACTTGATAGCAAGTTTGGCCTTGTGTCAATAAGTGTACTCCACTCTGGATACAAGCGGTTCTGGCTTGTAAAATAACAGTATAACTAGCGAGCATAGCAGAGACCAGAAACGACACAGCATTCAACGAGAATGCACCCAGGTTCAAGCTTTTATTGTTGACCCACGAGGTTTGAGTTGTTACTAAGTATATATTTTTAGGAACCCGTCTTTTCGTTTGCGATTCAACTATAGCACGTGACTGGCACTAGCCAATCAGATTGTGAAGATCGATTTTTAGTCTGTTTAAGTGCCAAGAACCATGTATACACATTCGCATTGGATTACATATTTTATCTAGATACTGAAGTAGCTATGAAATCATCTGCGAAACTAGCGATTTTCATGTACTAAACAGAAAATTTGCAATATATTTTGATTAACTCCGGCAAATTTTTTAGGGGCCAAAAATCGTAAGAAAATATTGATCTTTGCTCATCTAGAATGTTTTAGTGAATGGCTCAAGGAACAAAAATAATTATCTTAAAAATTGGAACAGTTAAGACGTTTCTAATTTTTTATCACACCGTGTCCTAATCATACGCATATCTTAATCAATATAGCAAATATAAAAATCAACAATTCGACTGAGTTACTTTTCTAGCGAAAAACATCCCAATTACGAGTAGTGTCGTAATTGTGCTCAATAAAAAAATAATGTGCTCATAATAAGTATTACGATACAGAGTCTCGTCAGCTACTAACTATACATTACGTAGGCCAGCCACCAAGCAACATGACTGATAAAGCAGAGTGCATAGCAAGAAAAGTTTTTCACATGTACGAGTAGTATACTGAAGTACATTTTAAATGTTATAAAAATACTCGTGCTCAGGCATTCCTGTAGTGGCCTTGAGGAACTCCAGTAAGGCGGCCTCTATAAAAGCAAAGCCCAAAACGAACGCAAAGCTCAATCCTTCACACCAAAATGTCCTTCCGTCAGGCACAGCTGGCGAAATGCCTGCGAAAATCCGCTGCAGACTACCCGAAGGGCGAGAGTATTTTCCGTTTAAGAGCTGCATCGAGAATGAGTTACAAGTAGATGTTGCACTCAAAGCCCAGTCGCTGAGCTGTAAACTTGTGAATCGACCGTAGATCAAAAAGTTCACAAAGTGCTCACAGTTGTTCAAAAATAGATGGTAGTTCCTCGCATCTCGACAGCCTTCAAACTTCGCATCGATCCTCTCCCAATCGAGGTCAGCATTGTGAACGACTTTCTGCAGCTGGCCCGGGCCGGTGATGCGGAGGAATCCGATGAATTCGTTTAATCCCATCTTGAATTCATCCTTATTTAATTTATGGAACAGTGCCCAACACCGCCAATTTGAATTGAATTCTGTTCGCACCCTAAAGCGTACCATCTTTTTTTGCAAAAAGGGGGTTCAATATTGAGTGTACAAGCTGGTCCAGAAAGACCACAGCACAATACTCAGTGCAGAGGGGTAGAAAAAGCCACACAGAACACAAGAGTTAACATGGAGACAAGCGTTGCTGCAGTGCAGTTACTCTCTCCAGACTGTACAATGCAGATTTTGAGCGTAGAGGCAGAGTGTGAGAGAATGAATCTTTTTATCAAAGAATTTTTGCTTAAGAAGGTGCTTCTCCGATTTGTTAATTTCTAGATTCATTTGAACACTGAGATACCAGTTGGCTGCTGGTCATGTCACAATTAAGCTCTTCGGTTGTAGCTGCAGCTAATGCGGCCAGCGCATTCACTAAACTAGAGCGCGAGAAGACAGTCTTGCTTGAAGAGCTCGTCAGTTTACGATGTGACGATATCGCAAAAGTGGTGAGCTCATATCTCTATCATAAAGACAAGGCGAATAAGAAGATCCCACTAGAAAATTGCCGATATGAGTTAGTAGGATATCTGGACAAAGAACCCGGTGGATTAGTAATCTGGACAAAGAACCTAGTAGATTAGTAGGATACCTGGACTAAGAACCCAGTGGATTAGAATATCTAGACTAAGAACCCAGTGGATTAGAATATCTGGACAAAGAACCCAGTGGATTAGAATATCTAGACAAAGAACCCAGTGGATTAGAATATCTGGAAGGGAATCAAAGAATCTGGACCAAGATCGCAGTAGATTAGTTAAATAACTTGCCAGAAAACCCAGTGGACTAGTGGAATTGCTGGACCAGCTTTTTTTAATGTTAGAACCGAAGCGTTGGAACAAATCATATTTTTTAAAACATTCCAGTTGGAGGTTGACGAATCCTTAATCGTAGACTCGGAGCCGGAGCACTACTCGAGTGAGTAGTTTGCAAATGCCAATCGAAATGGAATTTTTCGTGTCTCTTGAATTAATTTATTTAACAATCAGTGGTTGAATAAACCGGTAAAAACCTTTTAAAAGCATTTATTAAATGTACTTTTCGGGAACATGATGCAAGAAGAAGGTGTTTATAGGAGAAACTGATTTAGTGGAGCTCAAATGTTTGCCTGTCTGCCCGTTTCACCAGCTTGCTGCAGCGTCTATGACGCTTGGCACCATGGCAACCAAGCCCTGCGCCAGATGTACAGCGCCTCTCACAGGGCGCCTCGACTTCGTCGATTCCCCACTGAGGACCTCCAGCAACAGCAGCAGCAGCAGAAGCGACTTCAGCGGCAGCGCCTGCAACCCATTCGACCGACTGCTGATCAGATTCGTCGAGTGATCCGGCCTCCACCACCGCCGACGCCGTCAAGTCCGCAGCCGCGGTCTCCACCAACTTCAAGTGTGATTTCTGACGTAGAAGTTAAGCATAGCGATCCGGAGGAGATGCTGACAGGCCTGGCAGACTGTGTGGTGTCCAAGAGCCTGTCAGCTGCCACTGACGCTGCCCAGCTACACCTGACTGCTGTTCGGCTTGTCAGCCTGACTGTAGATAGGGCAGAGGGACACCTGCGGCGCTTCAGCAGCGGTGCCAGAGCCTCTAGCACCGGCACTGATAGCCGTGCAAGCAGCGGCAGACAGAGCACGTGAACTCAAATATTGCCGAGGGAAGTCTTTCTGGGTGGCTGGAAATAGATCCTTTTTGTTAGTATATGCGTGGATAAAGCAAATAATTTTTCACTGTATCGGCCAACATATCGGACAACATTGTTAAGTAATTCTCCTTTGCGCCACTTCTCGTTTTTTCTGTTAAGTTGTACAACACATTTGCTTTTACCTGAGAGGCTATTGATCTGTTGGTGTTCTGCTATCTCTTAAATTTACGATGACTGTAACCATTTCGTTAGTTGCGCAGAATTATTCTCTTAGAATGAGTTACCACGATTCTTTTCTGCTTTTCGCTGAAAGCCTTACTACTTTCTGCCTTAGATTTTTTTTGCAGCTCGGCTTGCATGCTCATCATGCTTTTGAAGTTGTCATGCTCTGCTGTCAGTGCTTTTTTTAAATATTTATTGTAAACATTATTTGTAATGATTGGTTGACTTTGTGCTCATTCTTAGACCATTCGTAAGATCCCTAGGAGACTTCAGTATAATGACACAGGGACTACTAAACTAGGCTAACTATACTAGTAAGGACCTTTTAAGGATCGACGTAAAAAATTGATCAAGGCCAATTTTTGTCGGCCTTAATAAAATAGCGAGACAGGCAAAGTTATATTTCAATACAATTATTCAGTAATTGTGTCGACGGAGGCTGTTTATTTTGGGTATATCTTGCAGTCTTTAAAAATAAGCTAGTTAAATCTATTTTAACAAATTTTGGAGGATTTTTAGTCTGTTTGTAATTGCTAGTAACAGAGATTTCAAAATAAAATATTTGTGTTGATTGTTCTGTAAAGGTATATACTCAAATCCCTAGACTTTTTGAGACTAGCCTATGAAGTAGGTGCATTCTTTTGAGTCATAAACATTTTGCTACAATCATTTAAAAGTGTATAACATACGCTCTATAAGGTCTATATCAGTACAGGATAGCTAAAAAGCATAGTGCTGTTCGACTATAGCTACAGAACATTTTTTGCTCTGTAGATCTACAAATAAACATGAAACCTTGCTTTTGCGCAAAAGTTTTGCTTTCAAGATGAATGTTGCTTCCAACGAATATCGGCTTCACATTGTGAGATGATAATAAGCGACTATCGAACGAACACGGCGATGTAGTCCGCTAGCAGTGAGCTGTTCTGCCAGAGTATTCCTGGATATGGATTGTACACAATCCTTGGCACTGGTCCATCATATGTCCACATGGGACATTGGTCTGACTGATCCAGCACGGCTATCAGGCCTCTGTCAACAGAGCAGGTCTCGTAGTAGTAGTTCACCATAAATCGGCGGCTCAAAGCTGGACGAACGTCACCCTCGATGCTGAAAATGTTAGTGCTCATCGATGACAAGTTGGTCACCGGCCAGCTTTCCACCAGTCGCTCCTTGCTAAACCAGTTCAAACTGGTCACATTCTCGGACAAGAAGCCAACGTCGAACACGAGACGGACTACAACTTCGGAGCCATTGTATAGTTGCACAACGAGCTGCTTGTAGACGAGACCCGAGATCAAAAGCTGCATGTCATCGAGCAAGCTCGATCGAAAGGCTTCGGGAAGAGTGGCGGCATCTGGGTGGGACGGCTGCAAGACAAAGTCTGAGTTCACAAGTCTCCCAGTGATCACATCCCACACTTTGTGACCGCAACCGCTCTTCACGCTCATGACCAGGTGCTCGAGAGCGATCATGCTGGAAGGCATGAGTACTGTGTAGGGACAATCTAGTAAGCACAGATGGTAGCGAGGACACAGTGCTGTAGTCATATGACAAATAGCCTCTGATTTATGCAGTATCGCAGCAGACTTGAGAGGCGACATGGCGGCAACGATGGCGCAGCTGAGGTTAAGCCTTGTTCTCAAAATCATTGAGCGCGAGCAGTTCGGCAGGAATGCGTAGAGCCGGAATCGGTGTTGATGGTCCAGGAAGCATCCATCTGGATTCACACGACGAATGAAAATCGCTGACAGAAGAACCAGAAGAGTGGCGAGGTTGCTAGTCATTATTATTACTTTGCATGACGTCTTGCCTCGTCGAAAATCATGCGTTAAAAAGATGTAGATCATATGTACTCTTCCCTCTTTCGTGGTGATAATGCATTTGGGGAGATCGATGGTCAACAATGCTGGCTCCGGAATTGCTGTCGATGCGAGAAAAATTCTGCTGCTCCGGGAACTGCTGTTCCTGCATTGCAATTTAGTTTCATACGGAAATAAATTTCCGAGGGCTGGGACAGAAATCCCATTTTCAGACCGCATGGATTTTTAGAAGCTTTTACAATCAGAGCTCTGTTTGCGTAGGGAGCTGCATGGCAATGTCAATTTCACGACACGCTCGTTACCAACTGTGTAGCAAACACCTACAGGAACAGATGACTGGCAACTGTAGCAGGAGCTCTCTAGGCACGGATCACGATTGTGGTGGCAGAAACAGTTGGACTGGTTAATCGGGGGAAGGGGAAGGCAAGAGATGAAAATTCTCAGTTTTTGGCTGGTCGATAAGCAGAAACTGCTAAGCCAGGATTTTGTACTCGAAGTTCGTTGATCCATTTCACGAAAAGAATGGGCAAAATGCGAGCTAGATACATACGAGCGTATCTTGTAATAAAGAACCTAAGATAGAGTTTTGTTTTTAACACGGTCGCCTTGCGTTACTGATGGGTTTTCATAGAATTTTCTCTAACAATGGCAGCACGTTCTCGACAAGTTCGGAGTCTGTGCGATCTCAAAATTTGTTTTAAAAACTAGCTTTAAGAGTGTAATTTTTTATTTTAGCCTCTTTTGGAAGAAAAACGAAAATAAATAGCTAATTACACAGCCTAAAAACCATTTACGACTGTACTAGAAGTACATTTCAGAAGCAAAATGATATACGCAAACGATAACCAATAACAAAAGTGACGATAAACAGGGCTATTTAACCTTCAGAACTTTCAAATTTTAACTCTGATATTTGCTCCACTCTTTGCCCGCCTCAATGCTTAACTGCGTCAAAATGCGAATGGCTCAGAGAACTGACTGCAAAGTCGTTTTCTCAGAAGCGTCTGGCTGAGGGACGAGTGGCTATCGTGCTTCAAGTTGGAACCAGTAAAACTGTCCATGGATCAACGGATTTGAAGCAGAGCGACGACCCAAAGCAAGCAATCATGGTGGCCGGGTCCGATCAGAAATCGTGTCCCGTTGAAGCCTTTCGCAAGTATTTGCGGAAGATCGAAGCAGTGCCTGGATGGAACGGTTCGGACTTTTTTCTGCGACCGAAGCAGCTGGTTGGCTCGAATGGCCTGTGGTATACGAAACAGGCAATCGGAATCCGCTTAAGCTTGGACCAATGCTTAAGCGGATATCTTCCAGTGCCGGGCTGTCGAGAAGCTATACAGCGCACTGTGTTCGACCCACTGTAGTCACTGAGCTCCACGAAGCTGGATATTCGACAGAGAATATCGCCAAGGTGACTGGACTTAAGGTAATTTCTACGTGCTATTTCTGTATTTTCTTGTCTATCTTAAGCTGCACAATTAAATGCTTTAAATATTCGAGATTTTTTCTATATACTCTCTCTTGCATTCTTCTTAAATATTTGAAACAGGCGAGCGCCTCAGTGGAGCGGTACATCAGACAGGGAAAAAAGAGAGACAGCATTCTTGCCAAGATCTGAGCAGCCAGCTGACCGAGTATCTCGCCGGTCGTGCGCCACCAGCACTGGGAGGCTGTAGCGACAAACATCCAACCGCAACTGAGGCACCGGCCAAACAATTTTCGAGTGGCGCCTGCGATTTGCGAATTGCCGGTCCGGCTAAGAAGATGAGGATAGTAGCCAACGGTTCCAGCAACGTAGTGGAATTCTTTTTTGAGTGAGGTTGTGTGACTCCTTAATTTGTTGCCGAACACAACATTTTTGTTGAGCCCCCCCCACATTTTTGCTTTCTGTCTTATTTGTTGAAGTTTATATATTTTCAATCCTAATTATAGCTTTTTGCAAATGAATTCAGCCTATCTGCAAAACCTTTCAGCCAGCCAGGGCCAGCCCATTGAGTGGAAGCCAGAATTCCCCATAGACAACTGGCTCAACCGGTAAGGCGTCAACACCGTTTAAGGCGTCAACCGGTAGATTAGCCCAATTTATCATTTGCAAGTTTAAGGCGCTCACTGGTGGTTCAGACTGTTCAGGCTTGGGGCTTCTACTCTTGCCTTCCTTCCTTCCTTCCATCCTTCCGTCAGCTTTAGCCAATGTTTTTTGTCTATGGTCCTTCTCCTCTGCCCAGCCAATCCTCACGAACAAGTAGAGCTATTTTTATACCGTCATTGAGCAACATTGCTCAATGACGGTTTGTGCAACGGAGGAAATCTTGTCGGGTGCGTTTGTCAATGTTGTTGTGTATGCGGTTGCCTCATAGACAATAAGAAATTGTCACGAGTGGCGAAGCCGCATACACAACTTACCATTGTTTGCGTGCAGGAACGGAGAGTGTCATTCCTGCACGATGTCCATGTGTAAAACAGTGGAGATTTGGCCATAGATTATTTCATTCCTGCACGACTGCCTTCATTCCCACACTCTGGTTCAAATAAGAATGATTTAGACGCGGGCAGGAATGCATTCCGTGCTTCTGCGAAATGCTTCGCAGACCTCGAATTCCACTCATTTCGACCCTCAAATCCATAGACAGAACTATTAGTTGTCTATAGAATTCGACCATGAAATTCGATCATAGACAGCGCTGCGCGCTGCGCGTCCTCGGTCACAGCATTGATACTCTCAATAGCCAGTATATATTCCTACATTAAATGCAGCCTCGGACATTCTAACCACAGAATGCTTATTAAATGGCTATTACCATATATATATTATGAATATTATTACTGTCGACCGTGCGCAGTGCACGAGTGCCATAAAGCAATTAAGCATTAAACCATGGATTAAGGAATGCACTTTATGTATTTACTGAGTGTATTCCTTCATCCATGCATTAAACATTTAAGAAATAAATGCCCACTATTGAGCAGCCTTGAAATTATGCTACAATTCTGAAGTCTCGACCATAGACTATGTGATAAAAGCGTGCAATAAGCCTTAGGGTTGATGATTGGCTATAAACAATTTTTATTTAAAATTAAAATTTAATTTAATTTAAAATTTTGTTTAATGCATGCAGCATTTACGCAATTTAATCGTGTTTCGATGTAAAACGTTTCTGCAATGCTTTTGAGTGTTAATGTTATTGCAGCGCGAGCGCGATGGCGTAAAAGACATTAACGCATGCGTCACCAAAAGTGCGTAGCAATCACAAAAACAAGGACTTCGACTATAAAACGTTTGATGTACTTGTGTTACTAATGAAATCGCTTTCTGCACAACAAATTTAACGCAGTTTTAGACAAATTCAAATCGCGTCTTCAGACAAACACTAGCCTAATGACAATGACCACACATATTGGAGAGCAAACAAATAAGATGCCGAAAGGTAAAAACTAAAAAAGCTAAAAGTTGATATCAGTTAGTGACTGATAGTAATAGAAATACCACATAGCAACAGGTAAACACACAGCAAAACATTGGCAAGACTCTTCACAGTGACAGTGACAAAGAAGATGCGTTCAGCTGCTAGAGTAGATTTGGATCTAAATAAATTGAAGTACAATTGCAACTAAAATGAAGCTAAAATATGGGTACTATTAGCTAGTACATGGGTACAAGATACATTTTTGAAGCGGGAAACACTTACGATTAATTACTTTTGGTCTATTTTTTAAACTTATAACTTTAACGCAAATGCTATTGCGATTTTTGTAACAAATAACGATTAAATTTGTCCTACTAAGACAAATAAACATATTGGAATTAAATGTGAACCGCTTTATGCTATCGTCCTGTCTTTAAACTACGTCATTTTGTTTTGTTGATAGCATAAAGCATAGAAATTATCATAACTGACGACTAACGGCATATTTGAAACAACCACACAGAAATATTTCGTGGGACAAAAATATTTGACAGTACATTAGCATTAAGTATATATTGCTATGTACATGACGGGCGCGCGCCGGACAAAAAGTGTAATAACTCTTTTCAACACGAGTATATACGAGTATTATCTGTAATTTTACAGAAACATTTAGAATCTAGCTCTTACGCAAGTCTAAGTAAAAATCCAACTCCTTCGGGACGCATATAGAATGCTGAACGAGTGAGATTTTTATTCAAACTAATTCGAACTTTTCGTGGCCTTGCATCGGTTCAGCAAGGATGCTTCATGTTTCCATAGAGACCGCTAATGTGCCGCCGAAAGCAAGTGTTCATGCAGCCGTAGATTATCGGATTCACACCGTGGTTAATAAAGTAGAAATAGAAGAACACCTTGACCAAAGTCCTGGCGACGCTCGAATCATGGCCGCCGCCGCCGCTGCCGTCGCCAATGCCGACTTCTCTGTCCCCTTCGCTCAGACCTCCAGTTTCAACGAATCGAGCGCCACCAAGCCCCTTCGAAAGCTGCAGGTGAGCCAGGTCACTTAAGGTCCATTCGCCAGCATCGTCGACACTGAAATTTCCAACTAATGTTTCGTTTCCTAGCAACTGTAGCGTCATACTCTGATTGGCGTCGCCATGAAACATCGTAAGACGCATGTGCAGGGACACATTTCGGCTCGGCAAACCCATTCCCGGATAATTGAACAAAACTAGAAATGGCAGGTAGGAGATCAGGTAGAAGACGGTGATAACGGCCAGCATTTTGGCGGTCTTGATGTGCGGCTTCTTGCGACGGCGCTCCTCAAGCTGCTGACGAGCGCAACGAACGGCACTAGTGCGGCGGCGACCACTGATGACGCTTTTGTCGGCAGTAGCTGAGACCTCCTTGGTTGCCAGGCAGTCGGTTCCGAGACCCAGCATCGATGGCGAGGCGTTGGCGACTAGGCTGCGGGTCTCAGCCGACTTTAAGGACACTGATTGCTGCTGCTGGCTGGTCAAGAAGCTCCAACTGTTTGACTTGCGTGGACCTCTGGCTGCGGCTGCCAACAGGCAAGCGTCCGAGTCCTCGGCCATCAAGTTCACGTTGGGCTGGATAACTGAGGGCACGGTCAGGGAACAGTCACGGCGGATGGCCGTGTCGCTGCCACCGATTTCGGTTCTGCTGCAGTTTTCAGTCGATCTGCAGCCAATCTGAGCGAGGTTTAAACATTCATTTTTAAGTAGAACTGTGCCCATTCCAAAGTTATGCCGCAAACTTTTCAAGTTTTAGCTGTGTTCCACAAAAAATCAAAAGAGTGCAAAATATGTCTCAAGCAAAACTCACAGGCTCTACCCTGTCCGCACTGTCACTATCGGTTTTTACAATAGGCACGTTAGACGTCATAGGAATTGGTGAAGTCTTAGTGACACTAGCAGCAACAGCAGTACCAACAGCAGCAGTAGCCGCCGCCGCTGCAGCTGCATCTGCAATTGAGCTCAGCTGTGGAAGATCGGAGGCTGAAGCCACAGCCGCAACACCAAATGAAGTTGAAACGGCGTCCGAGTTTCGCTTTGGTCCGTGTGAGGTGCTGAACGAAGTGACCTCCGTCATCTCGACGTCGCCACGACCAGAACGATTGTGTCGACGATGCAGTCGTCGATGACGCTTCGAAGATTCAGAGGTGGCCGATGTAGCAGCTGCCTCAGCGCTCTCCTGTCGACGCAGCTGAAGCAACTGCTCCTGGCAAACAGTATTTTAACTACTGTTATGTACCGTATTTTTATAACATGCGAATAAATTTTCTTTCCCAAAGCTTTACTTCCCAAAAATTTCCCTACTTAAAGTTTTAAATCCAGAATGCTTGCAATCCACACCTTGATGTTTCTGAAGCTTGGCTTAAACAATGTTCCACTCCTCGGATTTTTACGAGTTGTTCCAGAATGCTTCACCCTATGAAACTTTATCTTGGTTCACCACGCACCTGCTTCTGCTGCTTCAGCCTGCGATGTTCAGACAGTTGCTGCTCCTTCCTCTGCCGCTGCAGCTGCTTGCGTAGCAGCCGCTTGTTGTCGCCAGTGGCAGCGGTGCCTCCAGCCAAGAGTGCCCTGGCGCGGACCCACTTTAACTGACGGTTGCGCACGAAAGTGAAAATTCTGGCGTAGAGAGCCACGACGGTGACAAGTGTCAGGCCGAAGAGGCAGCTGATCACCAGCTTGAAGATGCGCTGCAGCCGCACGCTAATGACTCTGCTGTCGTCGTGGCAGCGCCGGCCCTCGTGATGCAGCATAACTGGCAGGCCGAAGTCAAGGATCATCTGCACTGGCTTCTGCGTGCCAGTCGACAGGCCGATCGGGGCGCCGGCCAGGGCGCCCAGGCTGACGGAGAAGGCGATCCAGAAAGCTACGCCGCGCGGACGAATTTGGACGGCCGGCACGAAGCAGATGAGGAGAAATCGGTCCACGGCGATGAGGCACAGCAGGCAGGCGGACGCCGGGATCAGGCAGCTGCGAAGCAGGTGCAGAGCCTTGCAGGCAGTGTCGGTGCTGGCGCCCTGCCAGATGTCCTGGTAGATGGTGGCGGGAATCACCGCGCCGCAGATGATCAGGTCGATGACCGCCAGGGCCACTACGTAGACATTGGACGGCCAGTCTTTCAGAGTCCGAATGAAGAATCCGATGACCAGAATGTTGCCCAGGGTGCCCGCGACTGCCACGGCCGATAAGCAGGCCGTGATGACGATGGCCAACGGTCGGTCGAGCATCGCCTCCCTATGGGCCGACATCAGCTGGTTGAGATCGACCTGCGACAATGGCGACCGGTGGCCTATGTCCGACGGAGTGACTGTTGAAATGGCCGACGCTGCATCCATGGGCGACGGCGTGAGCATTCTGGTGAATTTAAAGTTTTTTAATTGATGTCTTTTTTGTTCATCGATTAGTTGATAAGTTATATTTTCTAATAGCTCAAAATTGATTTATTGATTGCTGGATTCCTTAATTGGTTCGTTGCATTATTCATTGATTGACTGATTGATTGATTGGTTTTTTGCTTTAGTTCATATTGATTGGTTGTTTAGTTGATACTGGCGGTGAAATTGAAATCACTTTAATATATACATATATATATATATATATATCTTATAGTGTTAAGTAAAAATCGTTTTTGTGTTTCATGATGAGAAAAATCTCGGTCTACTATTTGAAGTAGTCAGAAACCAACAGCAGATTTATAATGCTAAATAAAATTTTCCCTAACAACCTTAAGGAAATTTCCCTTAGCTACCTGTTTAGTTGAGTGCGCAAGACAGGTCGGATAATTATCCCAGCGTAGACGTCCACCACGTTAAGAATTTCTTCTTGCAGAGAGTAAAAATCTACTAGGCAGAAAAAGTGAAACAAGAATCCGTTGGTGGCAGGAGATAGCGATGGGTTTGACAACTGCCTGCTCAGCTGAAATGTGACTCCAGAAGGCTAGGGCATCTTTCAACTAAAAAAATACAAAAACCGGCGCGTGTTGAACCTTCTAAATGTATTCCGCGATCTTGACTTCTGATTAAGAATAGATTTCTATCCGAAAAAGAAACGTCACTGTTTTTCTTGCCAAGATAAACTTGTTTATTCACCCTAAACTTCCTTAAATAAGATCGTATATAGGAAAGAAATCACTTACATACATGAGATAAATTATTGACTGCCTTTAACTAAGATTTTATCCGCTCAAATTATCAGCCCTTGACTGATGGGGTTGTTCTCCACTACATCTCACTGCTTGTTGAGGTTGTCCTCCACTACATCTCACTGCCTGATGGGGTGGGTTGTCCTCCACTACATCTCACTGCATGATGGGGTGGGTTGTCCTCCACCACATCTCACTGCCTGATGGGGTGGGTTGTCCTCCACCACATCTCACTGCCTGATGGGGTTGTCCTCCACCACATCTCACTGCTTGCTGAGGTTGTCCTCGGCTACATCTCACTGCCTGATGGGGTTGTCCTCCACCACCTCTCACTGCCTGATGGGGTTGTCCTCCACCACCTCTCACTGCCTGATGGGGTTGTCCTCCACCACATCTCACTGCCTGATGGGGTGGGTTGTCCTCCACCACATCTCACTGCTTGTTGAGGTTTTCCTCCACTACATCTCACTGCTTGTTGAGGTTGTCCTCCACTACATCTCACTGCTTGTTGAGGTTGTCCTCCACCACATCTCACTGCCTGATGGGGTTGTCCTCCACCACATCTCACTGCCTGATGGGGTTGTCCTGCACCACATCTCACTGCTTGTTGAGGTTGTCCTCCACCACATCTCACTGCTTGTTGAGGTTGTCCTCCACCACATCTCACTGCTTGTTGAGGTTGTCCTCCACCATACATCTCACTGCTTGTTGAGGTTGTCCTCCACTACATCTCACGGCCTGATGGGGTTGTCCTCCACTACATCTCACTGCCTGATGGGGTTGTCCTCCACTACATCTCACTGCCTGATGGGGTTGTCCTCCACTACATCTCACTGCCTGATGGGGTTGTCCTCCACTACATCTCACGGCCTGATGGGGTTGTCCTCCACTACATCTCACGGCCTGATGGGGTTGTCCTCCACCACATCTCACTGCCTGATGGGGTGGGTTGTCCTCCACTACATCTCACTGCCTGATGGGGTTGTCCTCCACTACATCTCACTGCCTGATGGGGTGGGTTGTCCTCCACTACATCTCACTGCCTGATGGGGTTGTCCTCCACTACATCTCACTGCCTGATGGGGTTGTCCTCCACTACATCTCACTGCCTGATGGGGTTGTCCTCCACTACATCTCACGGCCTGATGGGGTTGTCCTCCACTACATCTCACGGCCTGATGGGGTTGTCCTCCACCACATCTCACTGCTTGTTGAGGTTGTCCTCCACTACATCTCACTGCCTGATGGGGTTGTCCTCCACTACATCTCACGGCCTGATGGGGTTGTCCTCCACTACATCTCACGGCCTGATGGGGTTGTCCTCCACCACATCTCACTGCCTGATGGGGTTGTCCTCCACTACATCTCACGGCCTGATGGGGTTGTCCTTCACTGCCTCTGAATACCTGTTGGGTTGTCCTTCACTCGTACCTTCCACTGTCTGGCGTCTCTTTCGCCCCTCTAACAGCGAGTTAATTTAACTTAAGTGTTATCAACATTTTATTTGATGTAAGCAAGTAAGCGCTGTCTGTGTGATGATGTAAGTTTAATTACTTATTTTAGTCATTCTTAGCCTTTCAAAGGCTAAAATTGCTCTGGCTTTTGCATGATTCTTGTTGGGTCACTGTGAATTAGCGTTTGTGAGAATCCCAGCTATTTCTGGACATTGCTTTTCACAGTCTTCACATTTTCAGATTTTTTTCTTCCTTCAAAGCCCAGAAGAAAATGACTCACTTCCTCGCTTTCTGTGGCTCCTCACTTCCTTTGCTGCGATTTCGTTTGAATCCAAGGCTTATCTAAGCGAGATCTCAGCTGTTGATGCTGCTCACAAAAATCTCAAATGCATCACCCATCGGGGTTCTGTGCTGAGCCGCATCCGTATTTTCTCTTCACATTGTTTTGCAACTTTTAGTTGGTCGCATTCTAAATTCAGAGATTTGTAAAATAACGACAGCCCCAACCCTCAGGCGCAACATTACTGTGGTTCTTTAAAGCTCTTTACTAGGAAACTATACTTGGATCTTCCTTTCAACAAATGTAAAATTATAATAAATACCAAACTAGGAATTCAATTAGCTACCAATAATGTTTTTACATACAAATAATGTTAGGCTGCGGGCAATGGCACATCATTTAGTGGCACTAGACCCGCAGCCAGCGAGGAGGCAATTCTGCCCATTTCGATGACTCCTGAGCACACAGATACCGTACGCAGGCACACACTCACACAGGTGTGCATATCTGCCCTGACTTTCTCATCGTCAGGCAGTGTACACTCTCACTGTGCCTTGGAGGTTGGCCCTTAAGAAGGGCGAAAATTGCACGACAAGCCCCCAAGCCTTCTCTTCACGACCGCGCCCAAATGAATGCCTCGTCGTGGAATCGAACTTAGGGACCGTGGTGCGAGAGGCAAACGCGATAACCGCTCTGCCACCGACCCCCCATTAGCTACCAAACTACGCCCCACCCAAAATTAGTTCTGTCTCCGGTTTTACGTCCGACATTATCCCACTTCCCTTACTCCCTTCCCTTCCCTCACTCCTACCTTCCCTCACTCTACCCTTATCAACCACTATCTCACTTTACCCTTATCTCATTCTAGACTTATCTCATTCAACCCTTCCCTCTCATTCTACCCTTCCCTCATTCCACCCTTACCTTCCTTAATTATTTATTTATTTGTATCACTGTCTTCACTCTCCCTCTCACGTCTTTTTAGACCCGACCTAGTTAAAGCATTAAAAAATAGGCAACAAATGATTCTATGATTATCGAATAGATCAGGAAGCCTTGGGCCAGCAGTGCCAAGCACGCATCGTTAAAGACTGGCCGCGGTAAACATGGCCCAGGCTAAATAGGCGCAACAATCCCTTCCCATTGCTGGGAAGCAGATCCGAGCCAAACTCTCGCGTGCATGATCCGGCATCAAAAGCAAAGCGAGAGAAAAAGCTGTTGGCAAGTCCATAGCTCGAAACTGCCTCGAACTAGAGCTAGTTCTAACTGGGATTGCCGAGGCAGACGCGTGGCGAATTGAGATAAGGAAAAACTGAAATAGCAGGTGCGATGATGAGCAGTTGCACTTTGCAGCTGCGGGCGAGTAAGCCTGAGCTGCTCCAGCATGAGCTGCCCGCCTGTCCCATGGGGCTATGGGCTAAGACTATGGAAGGTAAGGGGTCTCAGACTGTCTGTGAGCACACGGCGTGGGCTGATTGTCAACAATTGTCTAAGATTCACTGAGACTCGCTGAGTGACGAGCACAAAATTTATAGAAGATTGAATTCGGACCGGATTGGAGGAACAGCTCTACGAATAAAACAGGCAGGATGTTCAGAATTATAACGAAATGACTTAGACTGGGCTGCTCTAGACGATAGCAATGGCGAGGGTACTGTGGGTCCGAGGGGAGGCAGTGGGTCCTAGGGCACGCTGTGTGTTCAAGGGCAGGCTGTGGGTCCTAGGGGAGGCTGTGTGTTCAAGGGCAGGCTGTGGGTCCGAGGGGAGGCTGTGGGTCCGAGGGCAGGCTGTGGGTCCGAGGGCAGGCTGTGGGTCCGAGGGGAGGCTGTGGGTCCGAGGGCAGGCTGTGGGTCCGAGGGCAGGCTGTGGGTCCGAGGGCAGGCTGTGGGTCCGAGGGCAGGCTGTGGGTCCGAGGGCAGGCTGTGGGTCCGAGGGCAGGCTGTGGGTCCGAGGGCAGGCTGTGGGTCCGAGGGCAGGCTGTGGGTCCGAGGGGACACTGTGTGTTTAAGGGCAGGCTGTGGGTCCGAGGGCAGGCTGTGGGTCCGAGGGCAGGCTGTGCGTCCGAGGGCAGGCTGTGGGTCCGAGGGCAGGCTGTGGGTCCGAGGGCAGGCTGTGGGTCCGAGGGCAGGCTGTGGGTCCGAGGGCAGGCTGTGGGTCCGAGGGCAGGCTGTGGGTCCGAGGGCAGGCTGTGGGTCCGAGGGCAGGCTGTGGGTCCGAGGGCAGGCTGTGGGTCCGAGGGCAGGCATGATGAAAAATAGGCTTGGAGGTGCTACAGCAAGATGCTCGGGGACATTGTGTGTCTTGAGCGCAAAGTACGCTCGTACTGTAGGGTGTTATTTTTTACTACAATTATGTCAACTCGGAAAACATCCGTATTAGCTTAATCCACAAAATCTCATTTTCTAGTCCGCGAAACAAAAATCTCGCACCTACACGTAGGAACACCTCTATTAGAGGGTATAATAATAATTATTATTAATTGATTACACCTGCCGTATTATGGGGCCAGATGTGCAGCCGATAGCACAGTCGCAGCTATTGTGCTCGCTTATGATACTCGCTACAGTGTCTTTGCTAAAGGACACAGATTGTTGCATTGGAGCCGGGAATCGAACCCCCGACCTCCGACGCTCTAATCACAATCCCTCAAGTAGGGAAAAGAAATTAAAAATATCGGGCAGAATCTTACTCTTATCTTTTTACTTTTTCAAGAAAATGTAAAGAGGGACTCTGGAGGCAGCCACAGCCTGCCCTTGAAGCAGAACCTGCCTCCCAGCTTCTTTGTCTCCACGGGCCCTGGAAGCAGTGAGCGGCGTGATGGCTAAGCTGACTGTTCTCGAATGTGCTCTGAAGACCGTCAGCAGGGCTTTGAGCTACAACTGCCACGTGTAGCGATTTCATTGTGCTTGGCCCAGCACCCTCGATCCAAGTTTTCCTCTTTGCGCGTCTTTTCTTTTTCTGACCTCGAGTCACTTGCAGACTAGCCAAATTTATCAAATCCTTCTTCTATCAACTTCCCCTCCTTCTACTTGTTCTTCATCCAAATACTAAAACTTTATTTCAAGAACCGTTTGGAGAGATGACAGAGGACAGGATAAGGGAAAAGAGAAAGATGAGAATACGAGAGATATTTAAAAAACATGCGAGAGAAGGGGATAAAGGGGAGAGGAGAAGGAGGCTGTATGAGAGAAAAAGAAGACAGGGGATCGGAAGGGACAGATGCATAAGAAATGGAGCAGTGAGAAAATAGAGAAATTTCAATAGAGTAAAAGAGGAAATATGCTTCACACACTGTAGACACACACAATCAGCTTGCAAACTATAATTTTTGTACAAGGTCCGCGGAGTCACAGTCAGTGGGCTTTAATCTCCTCAGCTATTTCACCTATAGCGGAATTTCGTGACATATGTTCATACAAAGCTTAGGTTGGGGATGGATCAAGTTTGCCCCCTAGGGGCAATTTCTTGTCCTGATCGGAATTTATCCCTTTAGGGGAGCAATGTCGAGTCCTGGATCTGACATCCAGGGCGCTGTACTCGTTGTCTTCCGATCGAAATGAGCAAACAAAACCTTGAATTTATTCACAAATTACATTTCAATTAAACTTCATACATTACCATAGTCGCAATAGTAAAAATTATTATAGAAATCTTGACTCGTACAGAATAGCATAAAAGCATACTATTCTACAATCTAAAATCCATTATCAAGTTATCCTACCTGTCTGGGGTGCGTTTGCAGATCAGTTAAGAGGGCTGCCCCAAACCAGCAGACTGTTGCAGATTCTTGGCGCTTCTGCCGCTGAGGCTGGATTTAGATTTGTTTTTTCAGCAAAGAGAGATGCTTCTAAAAGAATATAGGAGTCCTTATATAACAAGCCAAATACAGCAGGGACACAACCTGCCCACATGTCCATTTACATGGCAGCCAATGGAAGTAGAGCAGGGAAAGGCAGAGAGACACTTGGAGTTGGCAAACTGAACAAGTTTTCTTCAAGAAATCAGAAAAACGCGTAGAGGGTGAGAAGATAATTACAGGAATGGATGGTTCGAGCACAAGGACCGGAATGAAAAAGCAGACAGAGAAGCTGGTGAGAAAGCAGACTGAGAAGCTGGTGAGAAAGCAGACTGAGAAGCTGGTGAGAAAGCAGAATGAGAAGCTGGTGAGAAAGCATGCAGACTGAGAAGCTGGTGAGAAAGCATGCAGACTGAGAAGCTGGTGAGAAAGCATGCAGACTGAGAAGCTGGTGAGAAAGCATGCAGACTGAGAAGCTGGTGAGAAAGCAGACTGAGAAGCTGGTGAGAAAGCAGACTGAGAAGCTGGTGAGAAAGCAGACTGAGAAGCTGGTGAGAAAGCAGACTGAGAAGCTGGTGAGACAATGCAATAACTATCTGCTCTTGTGTTTATCAGAACTTAGCAGTCTGAAATGAAAAAGAGAGAGACAAACAAATATCTTTGTGCTCAGAGAAATTTTCCAAGTCGTAAATGTTTGGCTGGGGGGTCGTTGGCAGAGCGGTTAACGCGTTTGCCTCTCGCGCCAAGGTCCTTAAGCTCGATTCCGCGGCGAGGCCACATTTATTTCGGGCGCAGCCGCGGAGGGAAGGCTTGGGGGCTTTCTTAAGGGCCCTTCTTAAGGGCCAACCTCCAAGGCACAGTGAAAGTGTACACTGCCTGACGATGAGAAAGTCATGGCAGATGTATACACCTGTGTGAGCGTGTTCCTGCGAATGGTATGTGCTAAGGAGACAGCGAAAGTTGCAGAATTGCCTCCTCGCTGGCTGCGGGTCAAGTGTTAGCAGATGATGTGCCATTGCCCACAGTCCTCCTGCAGTTATTATTATTAAAATTTTGGCTGTGGGAAATTTTTAAAGAAATCCCTATAATATCCAGATATCTCTGGCAATGAGTATAATTACAGAATTCGTGGGATTCATTAGGTTCGCAGCCATTAAACCAGCAGTTTTGACGAATGGGACGCACAAATCCACGTGTGAAAACGTAGCCAATGATTATGAAAAATCTTAAATTGAAGGTTTCACCTCAGTCTACACGTAATAATTAAGTCAGTTTCAATCGGCATTGGGACATAGAGGCTCAAGTTTTTCCCACAAGCTCGACTGTTCATCGGATCCGCTTGGCAAATCCATGAGGCACAGATAGAGCACATCAAAGCCATGATGATGCGTGCGGTGCAGATTCCGCGGAGTTTTACGAGTAACTATCAGGTGTAACAGGGGCCGCACTCTTGTCAACTTATAGAACTCAAAATTAGTCAAGCGTGGCGGCCTGGCGGGATGGGTAGCTAGAGTATGGTTGTACTTTAGCTCAAAACAATAAATAACCGGGAAAGGCAAATGCTTGCACACTAAAGGCTTGTACTTTTCAGAAATTCTAATCATCAAAACATGTAAAAAAAGTCGAACTTTACTAGCATTGTTAAGTATTAAGTCAGTATTGCTGAACTTTTTTTAATTTTCTTAGCGAAGTCAGTCAGGTGAATTGAAATATTTATAATTCTATAATACTATACTAGCGGCTATTCCAAGGATTTTAACAAGCAGCTAAATACATAAATTTATTTTGCATGTTAACCCAGCTTATAAATGACTGGAATTCACTTTGATGGGCATGCACGGACCATACGCTCGTATATTAATTTGGCCGAGCTCATAGCGATTCAGTATCCTAACCGGCATGGCCACCCGAAATGAAAGTGCAGAAGCACTCCTTTGTCTTGCAGCCAACAAAGCGGATTTTTCAGATGAACAAGACAACAAAACAACTCAGACATTCCAAGCGACTGTAGCTTGGGATTTCCCAATGCGAATCCCGCAATGAAACAAGACGGATGCGGAAATCAAATCATTAACTATCTGCTGGCTTCTTATCTTCAAGACTATAATAGCAGAAAAACCATGCAGTTACAGCTATCGTTTATCAGTTCATAAGGTTGGATATTTATAAAAAGCTGAACTTCTAAACAGTTTTCTACTTCTGAGCGCGTACCTATGAGACTATCACTAGTACTGCAGTCCCTGGAAAAGGCCTCTCAAAATTTATTACAGATTTTGAAACAACTAATGCCCAAGCCATCATTTCTGATTTCACTAGATTCGAGAAAACTAAGGGTGGAACAATTTCTTGGAATCGGGAATCATTGTTGACAGGGAACTTCTAGCACAATCCTAGAAATTATTGTTGAAAGGGAACTTCTAGCACAATCCTAGAAATCATTGTTGACAGGGAACTTCTGGCACAATCCTAGAAATCATTGTTGACAGTGAACTTCTAGCACAATCCTAGAAATCATTGTTGACAGGAACTTCTAGCACAATCCTAGAAATCATTGTTGAAAGGGAACTTCTAGCACAATCCTAGAAATCATGGTTGACAGTGAACTTCTAGCACAATCCTGGAAATCATTGTTGAAAGGGAACTTCTAGCACAATCCTGGAAATCATTGTTGAAAGGGAACTTCTAGCACAATCCTAGAAATCATGGTTGACAGTGAACTTCTAGCACAATCTTGGAAATCATTGTTGAAAGGGAACTTCTAGCAAAATCCTAGAAATCATTGTTGAAAGGGAACTTCTAGCACAATCCTAGAAATCATGGTTGACAGTGAACTTCTAGCACAATCCTGGAAATCATTGTTGACAGGGAACTTCTGGCACAATCCTGGAAATCATTGTTGAAAGGGAACTTCTGGCACAATCCTGGAAATCATTGTTGAAAGGGAACTTCTAGCACAATCCTGGAAATCATTGTTGAAAGGGAACTTCTGGCACAATCCTGGAAATCATTGTTGAAAGGGAACTTCTAGCACAATCCTGGAAATCATTGTTGAAAGGGAACTTCTAGCACAATCCTACCACAGCAATGAATTTATAGCGAAATTATTGTTGAGTCGGAATTTACACGACACGAAATTGATTAAATCTTGGAAATGGTCAATTTCTTATCACTAAAAGTTGGTCCAACTTATATATATGAATAAATAAATCTGTCCTGTTGCTTTCATAAAAAAATATTTTTAGAAAAAAAGAAAATCTTTTTACGACGGATTTCCCACTGCTATTATCTGGTGCTTGCAGATTGACGTCTTTATGGCGTTGCGCGCAATCACAGTCTGGAGTTATATTCGGAATAGAATTTACCTAATTAAAGTGAAGGTCGATGAGCATGTTATTCGCCCACTTATTTCCTAGATTTCAACAGAGCTTACTCTTCTCTATTCGTAGTCCATATAGAGCACCCCACTCCCATTTCTTCCGGGTTGAGTGGGTGGCAGCTGTTTGACGTCAACGGGGCCGCTGCTGGGTGGACAGCCACCGAACTCATCCCGGATGAAGCCTGCACAGGTGCCAATTAAAGTCGTGTCGCAGAGACAATCAAGCCCCCAGGTCTGCTGCAGGAGCTACTCCTCCTTCAGCAAAAAACCATTCGTTGGATAAGCCAGACAGCATCGCATATCCCGCCCATAAACCTTATCTAAATTCGTCTTTCCCGTTGTCTCTGACAATTATAGGTAATGACTAATCGACCTGCAGCCAGCGAGGAGGCAATCGCATCTTCTGATCTTCCCCTGAAACTTGAGTCTCTTAAACAGAGGGATCTGGGTATATACCTGGCTCTTCAACTCGTAAATTGTACCAGCACGGAGCCTTCTCTTCATAGCTTTGGTGCGGGCTAGTCTGATGCTCAGATCTAGCAAATAAAACCAAAACTAAATTATCATACCCAGACCCAGTAGCAGTCGTGTTCAGACAATGGACTGGGGGGCGATCCTTACAGGCCCTATTTTACAGCTGCAGATGAACTGATGCAATCGATAATTACTCATTTTGCTTAAGCCACGCGAATTCCTCCTTGGGTTGAGATTCGAACGCCCGAACTCTCAATTAGGAATCTGAAGGTGTAATTTTTTTGTAGAAAAATCGACAGACAAAAAAGGAGATAAACTTTGCTGACCATGATCGTCAAATGGAGAAAAATACTTGGCCAACTAAGCCAATGAAGTCAGGGACACAGTCTGTATTTGCTATATGCGGTTGATTCTGCAGTTAGATGAAGGCACTGGCAAGGCAGCGCAATCAGGTACAATATCTCAAATATCCTATGCCACCAGATTGATTTAGCAGGCTAAAGGAAAATTACAAGATTAGTATGCGATAAAATATATAAAAAGGTCTAATTACATGATTAACAGGACAGCACTCGATTAAAGCGGTACAGTGATAAAAAATCAGAAAGTCTAAAAAATTCGAACATAAGACACAAATTCAGTACAGGAGTAGCAAGAAGGATGCGAATAAGAATGATGCACTGTCTATTGTCTATTGGCCCAAGTTATAGTAGGAGCAGTAACACTTACGAAATCTCGAGAAATATGTTAGACACGAATTTGATTCTAACAATGTACTGAAGGCATTCCAGACAGTTTCTGTTGAGCAATCAGTACAAAATAAATCTCATATACTAGTAAGTTAAAAAGAGATACGAGCTAGAACTAAAACATTTGAGGCACAGCAAATTGCAACTATAATAAAATTGCTCTCGTTAGAAAACTGTCGCATAATAACATGGACAAAATTTCTATTAACATACGCTAGCATGTTATTTAACAGTTTTAAGCAAAGTTTGACAAAAAGCCGGATTCAAAAATGAATGGACCCATTTGAATTCGACATGCGAATCGAACAAACACAAATACAACTTAGCTTCACTGTCACTGTACTCGATCAATCTGCTCATGCTTTGAACTGTTCCTTCAATGAGGTAGACAGACAGCACTCGATTAGTAACGATGACAACTAAGGCTATCACACCAAACAGAGCTAAACATTGAGGCATTGAATTAGCCAGCGAATCAAAGGAATCACAGAGGGCCATGGAGGAAAAGGGCAAGGAAATAGATTCATTCTATGCAATTTTGATATTAGTTTAAAGAGAAATAGAGAACGCGATTTCACTAGCAAATTAAGTGAGCAGGAAACACCATCTTATTAAAAGGCTATGTAAAAGATTGAGAATAAAAATCAGGATAAGTGAGCCAATGCAAAATGGCAACATTGACTCAAACAATGGAGTTGGTAATGATAGCACAATAATAAAATGTAAGCACACAACTTTTCATGATAAAAACACTGTTCCCATGAAACACAGCACCGAAAATAGCACTTAATAACATGCATGCTAAATTTAAATCAACAGCATTTTAAGGCATATATATTTTAAAGCAGCTAATCTTACAATTTCATCATTTAACAATGATCTTCAAATCTGCCACTTATTGGAACAAGGTCTCAATTGATACGAACACTCCTGGGTCCTATAGAACCTATGCAATCGCAAAAATAAAACTCGTCGCAGGCAGATGCGTTTCAGAACGCCATCACATGTGCACTTCAAAAGCTTTGCCACCAGTTACTCGTTGCGGTGGCTGCTGCTGCTGTTGCTGCAGAAATGGATTAGTGCGACTGGGTTGATTAGCACTAGCCGCTCTGTCTGCCCAGGCTACATCGAATGGATCTACGGGAGACTGCTGGTAATCGAATGGGCGCCAATTCGGCTGCTGCTGCTGTGGGCGGTGTTGAGACTGGCTTGAGCTCGACCAGTTCACCGAATTAAACGCAGCCTGCTGCTCCTGATGCTGCGGCTGAACAGACAGGAATGCTAAAATGATGGTTGTAATGATTTATGGTTGCAAATGAGTAACAGCTCCACAACTCAACCAAAATGGGCAATAACTTACGATTATAGGAGTTATTCGACGCATTTCCATTGGTGGACTGCAGCCACGCGTTCTGCTGCTGCTGCTGCCGAGCAGCTGTTCCACTGAAATTCTCTTCGGCTTCGCTAAGGGCGCCTAACTGCCGACCGCCGCCAAAGCTGCTTGTGTTAATCGGAGTCGCATGCATGTTGGCGGGCGGCTGCGGCAGCGGAGGCACCGAGTCCAACAGCTCCGTGGAGGCGGATGCCTCGGGTATGGCCGAGCCTGCTTGGAGAGGATCAGAAGAAGCGAAAGCAGTGAGGAGGAGGCCTTTTTAGGCTTGATGCTTAGATTCAACATTCCAGGATCGAATCCCAGGATCGATATCCCAAGAACGATATCCCAGGATCGATATCCCAAGAACGATATCCCAGGATCGATATCCCAAGAACGATATCCCAGGATCGATATCCCAAGAACGATATCCCAGGATCGATATCCCAAGAACGATATCCCAGGATCGATATCCCAAGAACGATATCCCAGGATCGATATCCCAAGAACGATATCCCAGGATCGAAATTCCAGGATAGATATCCCAGGATAGATATCCCAAGATCGATCCCAGGATCACAGGATCAATATTCCAGGATCGATATCCCAGGATTAATATTCCAGTAGTGATATCCCAGGAAAATCCTAGAATCGATATCCAAGGAATAACTCAGGATCGATATCCCAAGAATATTCAGATATCCCAGTTATCAATATCCAAGAATCGATATCAAAGGAATATTCTACGATCGATATTGGATATCCCATATCACATATCATAGGACAAATCAACACACTCATGAATGTGGAATCGATTTATCTGAATAAGAAACATTTGTAGGAACAAAAAAGAAATCGGGATGATTATCCCAAAAGAGAGAATCAATATTCACAAATCAGTTTAAAAAATCTGATAAAACCCTGAACTCACCGATGCCAGCAGCGCCAGTTCTGGAGGCCAAGCCAATCCTGGCTTGCTGCGCCTCAGCTGGCGTCATGCGCATAGAAGAATAGGCCCTATCTTTAAAAGCGGCCGCCCCAGTCGACTCCAGCTTGGGAAATAGTCTTAAAGAGGCCTGCCTCTGGTACATGAGGTCCGGATTGGCCTGCGGTCTGGGGACTGACACGCGTGAATCCAGCTTAGCCTCCGGCCGCTGAGTAACGGGAACCGGCTCGGAGATGATGGCGCTCTGCGGATCCAGCTTGCGCTCCGTTAGGGTGGTCTGACGGAAGGAACCGGTCCTCTCGAACACGGTGCCCTTGTCGTTGTATTGAACTTGCACCTGGGCTGCGGACTCTTTCTCGCGCTCAGTCTGCTGCTTGCGCTCAAGGCAGATGGCGAAAGCGCAGCCCACCGCGTGCGACAGCCGCTCACCCTGTTAGTTGGAGACGTTGGGCACGGGTTAGATATGACAAAGTCGATAGGACAGGAAAGCGAAGAGAGATGGGACAGGACAGGAGAGAGGAGAGAGGAGATAGAATAGGACAGGAGAGAGGAGATAGTATAATAGGATAGGAGAGGGGAGAGAGGAGAGAGGAGAGAGGAGAGAGTAAAATAGGAGAGAGGAGAGAGGAGATAGTAAAATAGGAGAGAGGAGAGAGTAGGATAGGACAGGAGAGAGGAGATAGTAGGATAGGACAGGAGAGAGGAGATAGTAGGATAGGACAGGAGAGAGGAGATAGTAGGATAGGACAGGAGAGAGGAGATAGTAGGATAGGACAGGAGAGAGGAGAGAGGAGAGTGTTAGAGGTCTAGAGATCAGTTTCTAGAACGAATACAACTAGGTTGCGTGGTTTCGTTGTTCATTTAAGAAGCGAAAAATCACAGAAGCGAAAATTTGAGTTTTCTGAAAATCAAGAACATGTAATCAAGCTCACCGATCCGATTATCGTTGTGCAGTTGTTAATTAAAAATCATATTTTATCATAAGAGATACGGTTACTAATAAAAAAAGCTGCATCAATCAATAATCAGCGATGGAAACGATACCGACACTTACTGACTCCTTGACCGCCAGGAAGCCGTGACACATCCACCTACGGGTCGTGCCGTCCCGACAAATATAGGCAAAGCCTTTGTCGTGATTGCGGTCCGGGGCGCAGAAGGACACCTTCTCGATTGTCTGGTCGACTATCAGGCCCTGGTTAATGCACAGGAAAAGTGACTGGCGTCAGAACTTGAAGAATTATTAACAAGCGTTTTAAAGTAAAGGGTGCTTAACTTCTCCTTAACCCTCCCTCATCATGAGGAATCTGAGACTCAACTCTCACTCATCATGAGAGAATCCGAGACTCAACTCTCACTCATCATGAGAGAATCTGAGACTCAACTCTCACTCATCATGAGAGAATCCGAGACTCAACTCTCACTCATCATGAGAGAATCTGAGACTCAACTCTCACTCATCACGAGAGAATCCGAGACTCAACTCTCACTCATCATGAGAGAATCCGAGACTCAACTCTCACTCATTATGAGAGAATCTGAGACTCAACTCTCACTAATCATGAGAGAATCCGAGACTCAACTCTCACTCATCATGAGAGAATCTGAGACTCAACTCTCACTCATCATGAGAGAATCTGAGACTCAACTCTCACTAATCATGAGAGAATCTGAGACTCAACTCTCACTCATCACGAGAGAATCCGAGACTCAACTCTCACTCATTATGAGAGAATCTGAGACTCAACTCTCACTAATCATGAGAGAATCCGAGACTCAACTCTCACTCATCATGAGAGAATCTGAGACTCAACTCTCACTCATCATGAGAGAATCTGAGACTCAACTCTCACTCATCATGAGAGAATCTGAGACTCAACTCTCACTAATCATGAGAGAATCTGAGACTCAACTCTCACTAATCATGAGAGAATCCGAGACTCAACTCTCACTCATCATGAGAGAATCTGAGACTCAACTCTCACTCATCATGAGAGAATCTGAGACTCAACTCTCACTCATTATGAGAGAATCTGAGACACAACTCTCACTCATCATGAGAGAATCCGAGACTCAACTCTCTCTGATCACTAAAAGGAATCTCAAGCTTAACCCGATTGTAACACGTTATCAGGGAACCAATTCGCTAGCATTCAACTCAATTTTGTATATTGCACATCTAAAATAAAAAAGAAGTGAATTAGTCAATAATGTTAACGCACGCATTTTGTTCAGGTCAAAACATATTAGTGAAATTTGAATATTCAGTAACGAAACCGAATAATATAAAATAAACTTTGAATGTCGCAAAATTATTATAAATATAATGTTTATACGAACATACGAACAACGAACAACCCTCGTACTGCATCATGCAAAAGGGTCCGCTCGCTAAATAAATCAAATCAATGTCAATACAGAATAAAAAGAAACGAGGCGGGTATCAAGATTAAAGGAGAACGCAATATGTGTGTTATAAAATGACAGCTCCGGTGAAAGGTTCGTCAAATAGCAATTGTGATTAACAGTTTTTGAGAGCAGTCGGTAGATTTCTGAGACAACTAACTGTGCTGGATGCATTTTTTTTTACAAAAAACTGACTTAAGAACTGCTTTACCTGCCCTAGCTCTGTAATCAGAGACACGGAATCTAACAGCTCTAGCCTAGCAACCAGGGCTTTGAAAATATAAAGAGATCAAGGAGCATCAAGGTGCCGAGTGCAGTTTCAGCTCAATCTAGCGTGCAGGCAGAGGAGCAGCTGAGAAAGAACAGGACCTGGGAAAAAATCTGCGAGCTCGGAAAGTTGACTCGATGCGAACAAAAACTTCAAAGTCGAAGCTGCCGCAAGCTCTTTAAAAGAAAAGTACAAGATTGTGATCCGCTAGGAGCAAGCAAATTAGCGGCAGAATTCCACACGAGAAGAAACGAGGCAACGGAAGAAAATTATATGGACACGAGCAAGGGCGAACCAAGTTGAAATTTAAGCCTATAAACACAGTATTTGCTCAGTGGCCTCAGTAAAAAACTACAGTAGCTATTATATTTTCCGAAACCATTTATTGCAAGTGCCATAATGAAACTAATGAATATTTTACATCACTATAGACATCGACCAATAACTCATCTTGGCCAACATTTGAGTCGCCTTTGAGTCGCTTTTGACTTCGTAAAGCGCCATCTTCTGCTTCACTGTCTGCTGGTTACAATTTTGCATATTTAATGACCGATTTCAAGCCCTCAATAAAAACAAGGAAAGAGGCGAAAAACTAAAAGAGTATAGAAAAAAACAATAATAACTTTCAGGACCTGCAGCCACAGACGAACTGGATCCGAGAATCCAATCCACTGACACAGAAAACACAACAACAAAAATGACTCAGTTAACAGTAGAAAGATCACGGATTCACGGGGGTATTTCAAATACCCACATTTTTTCTTTTTCTGTATCTCCTAAAATATTCAACTAGTCGCCATGAAAATTCAGAACACGGGCTAGAATTTTCCGCTCCATCCGATCAGACAACCTTCAGAATCACAAAATATCGGCATCGTCGAGACATTCAACGATTCTCGTCGGCGTGTCTGGTGGCAAAAATAACACATTTAGACAAAAAAGTATTTTCACGAAAAATTTATCATGAAACCATGTCGACTATCAATGTTGACTACTAAGAATTAATTAAATTGTTAAGTTCTTAGTTTTTGAACTAATAAGGATTCATCAAAGAGGTTTATGCAGAGCAATGTTAGTTGCCCTTGCCACCAGTACAGGAATCGCTGAACATCTCGAAGATGCTGACTCGGACGGCTTTGATAGTTATTTCATCGTAAAGGCCAGAAAATTTATTGGCAGTGGGTATTTGAACTATCCCCGTGGTCTTTCCCCAAGGGGAAAATAGCTGATCCTTCTACTGTTAAGTCCTGCGATAAAGGCCACAAGCCAACTATCCACGACGGCACATCAAATTAATATGGCTCTCTGTGGATCCAAACTCACTATGATTGATGTGAGGGTCCGATGCACAATAATTTTAGCCACTTCACTCACCACTACGCTACTGTTAGTAGAAATATGTGAGAAAAAAGCAGAACAAAAAAGTTCGCAAAAACTACCTTTGTTATTTCATCAACCACGCGTAGAGCCTCGCCATTAACATACAGGACCGCTCGTTTGTGATGCTTATTCTTGACCTGCGTATGGATACGTAATGGAATTTATTATGTCAAGCAGTTAATGATTTATAACAAGCTGCGGGAAAAAAAACAGAAAAAAGATCAGCTCACCTTAATAAGATTCTTAATAGCCTCTTCGCAGACTTGCATGCCACGCGATTCAAACACTTCCATGCAGCCCAGGTACTGAAATAATTGTTAGATGTATCAATGTAATGCATGGTATGAGAGCCAAATTTCTAAAATGATCTACTGGCCCACCTTAACCTGAAAGCTGCAAGACCCTTCACGGACTTTCCGCTCATCGTCCTGCCAGTGCTGGGGTTTGCCACCGCTGGAAGATGCGCCGCCTCCACCCCCGCCAGCACCATCGTGACCGCGTGATGAAGAGCGCTTCTTGCGAAAGCTTAGTGTGCGCCATAGTTTGCTCATTCGTTCAGCCATAACTATTATTTATTAGCTAGTATGGCTTATTGATATCTTGGATTCTAAATCAGATGGACTGCTAGTACTGCTTTAGATTATCTAATGCAGTTATACAGCCTGAAAGGTGGTGAAACATTTTTTGTGCACTAGTTTCGGCTGTTTTCTATATTCCTCTCGGGCTTGAGATGTGTAGATATAAATAGACTGACAGGTTTAATTGGTAAACTGGTAAGTTTGTGCATTATAAAAAAATAAATAAATACTTTAAAAAATCGAATTCATCTTGTAATTGAAGTCTCTAGAGGCACATGTAAGAAACAAAAAATGTATTAAGATCATAGAACACTAACTGATACTCTTAAATTATGCCCTGATGAAACTAAAGAAAGGATCATAAAGATTCATAAAGGATTCCTAAAGAAAACGATCAGAAAAGATTTTCATACAGAAAGTTAGAAAGAAAGATTTCCTTGTAAAGTGTCGTTTCAAAAATGCATACTTTGTGCAGGCAATGTTCTAAACCAGCAGTCCCTAGGAACCTTTGAACTGAGTTCTAGCCATTTAAGTGAGCCTCACAAAGCAGTCAACTTTAAGCTTGAGCAAAGATAAAATACTGGAAGAACAAATACAAAGAATTTTTAGCAACTTAATAATTTAGAATTTAAGTCATAAAAATGTGTATGCCAAAAAGTTAGAATAAAAAGTCTGGCAGAAGTAAATTAAAAGTGTGATTATGCCATTTTTCGAAAATGCACTTAAGATATTGCATTTTGCTAAATAGTAGTGTGGCCTGCTTCAATCACAAGTTAAAAAATAACAATTACTGAACTAAATACTGCTAGAATGTACTAGTACAATGTATAGAATTACAAAAAGAAAAAAATGGTTACAAATTTAAAAGGAATGAAGACTGTTTTCTAAGAAAACCACCTAAAAATTACACTTGATTTAAAAATTACTAATTTGATACTAAAGGCAAAAAAGCAGAACTGATTTAGGAAAAGAGAATCAAAAGTAACAAATCTTACAATCAGATAATAAATATCACATTTTCACTTATTTGTAATTTGCTATTTCTTTAATTCCAATAAAAATTTTATACTTACAGAAATAATACAGCAAAGTTATAAGTGACAGTAAGTAGAGAGGATAAATATCGGCCATATTGTACATATTACACTACCAGATTAAATACATATTGCTACCAACTTGAATTGAAATAAGAAGTACCTAAAGTGAATAACTTAAGACACTAAGTTTGATATAAGACAATATTTGAATAAGTATAGCCTGTAACAAATTTAATAACAACACTAGGATTTAATAAGTTTATACAGCACTATGGCAACTTTGGTGGCATTTGTTATAGGCCGAAAATAAGTATGAAATTAGCTATTGTATCTTGCGTTTAAAATTTAAGCATTTTCCTAGTAACTAAATTTGTTTTAATGCACCCAAACATACATGCGAGGGCCAAGCAAGGTAAGTCGCAAAAACCAATAGACCAAGCGCAAAAAATCAAAGGGGGGACCAAGGGACAAAAAAGGAAGGCGTGAAGAAAAGGAAAAAAGGGAGAGAAAAAAGAGAGCAAATAAGAGCAAACTAAGTTGTAAATAGAGCAATGAAACGAACTAAGTCGCAAATGAGAGCAAAAACTAAGTCGCATGGCCGGCTAAGATTTGGGAGGTTGCGCATGTATGTATCCAAATGTTTGTTTTAAGACACCAAAATAAAAAATTCGTTTGTTATAATAGCAGGGTAGCAGTTAGCCTATAAATACACAGGAAGAAAAATCTAGTCAAATGTGAAAATATTGTAAAATACCTAAGGTTCAAATAAGTGTGTTCAAAACTAAATATTCAAAAGGAGTTTCCTAGAAGTTATTCACTTCATATGAAGAAAGATATAGAAGAAAAACTGTAATCCTTAGATCATTGGTAACGCCTTAAAAGTGGACTGAATATTACAAA
The DNA here is from genome assembly GCA_950097015.1 of Macrostomum hystrix. Classification (NCBI taxonomy): domain Eukaryota; kingdom Metazoa; phylum Platyhelminthes; family Macrostomidae; genus Macrostomum; species Macrostomum hystrix. Next base: position 427,472 of record CATNEN010000011.1, on the reverse strand, counting down.
CCAGATTAGCCTAACCAGCTAAACGATAAATATATAATCCTATGAATTATATGAAATAACTAAGTAACTAAAAACTCTGTCATTACATAAAAACGCTACCAAATTCAAACTCAATATGCTACCATTAAGAGTTAAAAGCTCATTTATAAGAATAATTTATAAGAATAAATAATTCTAAAATTATTAAGAATCTAACCACTGTAGGGCAAGATAAATATATAAGAAGCCTTACGACACATTACTAGGATTAGGAACTTATTAAGAAGTTAGGCCTACAATATTTACACTGATATATGATTATTATCATAAGCAATTCTATGATGCCTGATAAACTAAACAAAAAAGTGTTATAGTCATAAGATCTTGAATTATTGAGGTAAGTGAATAAGGTAAATAATTAATTAGTTAAGACTAGGCCTATATAGTCGTCTATCTATAGCTAGCATAGTCCAGGTCATTTAGTACATGCCCTAAAATTCAGACATACATAGATGTTTTCTACAATATTGGGTTGCACTTGCCTCACACTGAATTCTTAGCATACATGCACATGCAGCGTGCCCAATATGGGAATGTATAATGCATACATTACCAGACAAAAACTAACAAGAAAGTAAGGTTTGTGACAAGTGAAAATTGACTAGGCCTATGTTTTAATGCCCAATGGCTACAGGCTAAGAGGGTTTCCAGTTTCATCATCTGCCACCATATTGTCACTATTCACTTTTCCTTTGTAGAAAGAAAGTCTTTCGTAAGCAAAGCAAAGCAAAAATGTCTGCAACCTTGCTATGGCTTTTATGGTCACAAAATAAAAGATCACATTCATTGTTTAAATAGGACTTTGAGTATGCCAGGAAGCTTGTGACAATTTGGTTTGTGGGAAGGTCTTGCTTTTTGCTATTACAAGTACTCAGCCCACTGGCACTGTTTAGTTTACATATGTAGTATAGCCAATAACTATAGGCCCCTACAACTTAACAAGGATCTACCATCATAGTGGCATTGCATGAAAGTGCATATAAGATATCAGTATTTTAAGTGTTATATGTTCAACTCTGTTCAAATTAGTCAAAAAACTATTTGCATACTAGTGAATATTTTGACATTTCAGTTATAGCCAACTTGTCTACTCATGAATTTTACTTGCCTACAAATAAGTAAACTTTTCTGTGACTATGACTGTTGGCAGACAAGATGATAGGGTAATCTATCATCAACCAAACAAGAATGTGTATTTTTTTTACTTCAAACCTAAGCTACAGATTTTCTATTTAAGATATGATGATAAACCAAAAGCCAAGTTATAGAAAACAGTTACATCTTTCTAAAAAGTATCTGCATTTGCTATTTTATCAAATAGAAAAAAAGTTATTTCTGCTTTTTATCTAAAACCGAACAATGATTTTCATGTATCTTCAAACCAAACAGAGAATTTGATGTTTGGTTTTACAATTTGAGTGAGTGGTTTAATCTTATTTTAAGGAGTGAACTATCATAAATTATGTAATTTGATTGCATTTTTCATGCTCTATAAATAACTACATTTATGGTCATTTAATTGGCAAGCAACCACATACAATCTTTGTCTAAAGTACATACTGAAAAAATGTAGTTAAAAAGTATGCTTTTGCAATAAAAATTTCTACTGAAACATCAATAGGCCTAGGCTATCTTTCTTTCCTCTTAATGCTTCATTGCACATCATGCCTCAGCTTGTAGATAATTTCTTAAACTTTCAAATTAGTTGTTCTGTGAAACACAATAGCTTGTTTCTGTCTTGCACGAGACCAAGGAAGAATTCAAAATTCTTGTTCGGTTTTGAAGATACACTGTTTGGTTGATGATACATTACCCTAGCAGATGAAAAGACTGGAACCTAGCTAAGGGCCATGCTATAGGAGTAGGCCTATAGCTATTCCTTTAAAAAAAGTTACTCATATATTTAGTGATTTTATGTTAGACAAAATTTCTTATGTGCAAAAGGCCAACCCTTTTATTCTTAACTTTAAAGTGTGCAGAAACATTTTTCAGCATGTGATTTAGCTTTTAAAATTGTTTCTACCAAGCCACAATCTCAACTATACTAGGCCTATGGGATTTACAATGCAATCCATTACTTCTAGTAACTATTTTAGCATCAACCATGCTGGCATGCTCCTTCAATTGAATTGGACTAGCCTAGGCCTATGTACTAAGCTTGGAGCTTAGTGCTTAGAGCTTAGACAAGGCAAAAGCTTTCTAGATGTTTCGATATACATATATCTTGGTGTTGCCTGCAAAATACGGTGCGCATCAGGCAACTGCCAACGAACACCCACTGCAAAAATTCTGCAATGAATATTTTTATTGGAGTTATTGGATTGAACTTCATTTTCTAGTTGACAGTTGACACTGACAAGAACAAAACATCAACAAAATGAACAACCTCTAAGTATGTAAATTCTGTTTGTTTTGTAAGAATTTTATAAGTTTCTCATTTAAAATATGAAAAATGAGTTTCTACCTTCTTGAACTTAAGTTAAACTTAAGAACTTAGTCTTAGTAAGTTACTCAAAAACAGACTCAACATTATTAAAGTATTTCTTTGATTTAAGCGTTTTCGAATTGCGCGTGGTTTTCTTCCGGCTTTTCACAATTAAAACTTAAGATTTTTAGCATAAAACAACAACGCTGTTTTACATGTTGACCGCGTAAAATCAAGCTCATTTTTAGACTCTTTTAGTTTCTTGACTACTTCTTTTTCCAATTTAACCTTCTTTTGGTTTTATGCAGTGCAGTCAATGAAAAAAATATATAATGAAAAAAATCTTGCACCAACGCAAAGCAGCACCGGAATAAAGATTTAATTATTTTATCATTATTATATGAGCTATGTCTTTGTGTAGGAGGAGATGATAAACTCAGCTCTAATGCACATTTCTGAGGGCAGAAGGCACTACGAGCTGCCGATGCAGGAATCTGACATATCTAAATTATCTCTGATGTTATAGATATGCACATGTGATTTCCAATCAATTATATATGTATTATATTATTATATTATGTATTGTATTATAATATAATTATGCCTCCAATGCCCTGGTCCGCACGGAGCATCCGTGCTAATGAGATACATTAAGCTCTGCAAATACTAACTGTCAGGAGGAATGCTTTGCGAGCTGCAGCTGAGACCTGCACAAGTCCACAAGTAGACTTTGAAGTCTTTTTTTTCTCTATATGAAGAGCATGAAAGTGCATCTAGCTGCGCTCCCCGGTTCCTGATCTGTCTCGGCGCATAGACTCCGGCCCTATCAGCCTTGTGCCTGATGACCTGCGCCAGCACCTCACAGACATTTAATTTATTGTGCTTGCGTCCGTCGTCACCTCGCCCTCACTCCACCCAATCCTGTCCTCGGCAGTGCGCCGCCTGCCATCCACCGTCGGCACCCCGCTCAACTCCGGTCAAGCCACTGCAGTCTCCTCGCGAGCTACCGGCACAAGCTCGACCCAAACGCTCCTGCCTTGTGCTCTGCCTGTATAGTAAGGCGGACGAGTCGATCTGTACACCGCTTCGACTGCTCGACGAGGCCGACGTCCTATACACCATCCGCGACCCCTAGGCCCGTCCAATCGACGTCATCCTGTTCATTGAAGCGCTCTTCCCTGGTGCCGGGACTGGCCTGGGCCCACCTTTAAGGGTTACCACGCACACGCAACCGGAGGCAGGGGAGACTCCGGACCTGGCTGAGGTTCGGCGAAAGTTGGAGAACCTGGAACTGGAGGCGGCCTCAATGCGTCAAGAGCTGGAAAGCCAAAATCGACCAGGAGAGATGGGCCTCAATCTGTTTGTTAATGAGCATTCTGAATGCAGTAGCAAAACAAACATCCGAAGTACGCTGAGCTATAGAGGTGCTAGCTAGGCTGGGGAACAGGCTAGAACCTACGGAAGTCTAGAGCCCAGAGTCACGCCACTCGTCGTCGCGGATTTCTGCGGTGGTGACCCAAGGATGGTGTCGGCCTACCGTAGGAACAGCTCGACCTCGAAGGTGTCCGGCAGAACCTGCAGTACAACGTGCAGATTGGTGAGCTCGTTGAGCCAGGCTACGACACCAAAAAAAGGATCATGCATTTTGACGATGCATTTAGAAGGGATGCTTGCAAAACTGGAAATGTCCGAGCTTCCGATCGCTCCCATCTCATCGCTCCGCAGCAGATCCCTCACCCGCTCGGACAGGACGATTCCGGTGGTTCAGGGAGCGCCGTCTGCCTCAAGTTCAACACGCGTGACGGATGTAAGTTCCAGAACTGCAAGTACAGCCACGCATTCCGGGTCTACCTGCGCTCAGACCACGGCGAGACACAGCACGCGACAAAAAACTAATTGCGTGGAGCCGACGGCGGTGACTCAGGCTCGTATGTAGCCGCAAGTTTTAACTCTAAGCTTTTACTCCACTCGCGACATCAGCAACAACCCGAGCGGCTCCCTGGAGACCCTAACGCCTGGGTCAAGGAGCTAGACGGCGACCCCGATGCCGCATTTTTAATCGACGGAGTCCGCAACGACTTCGTGCTTCTACCAACATCGACTTTTAACCTTCAGAGGTTGAGAACGTTTCCTCCGCTGCTGCAGGGTATAACAATACTTTGGTCGAAAAGTAGCTGCAGCGTGAGATCGCTTGTGGCCGGTATGTGAAAGTCTGTCGCCGCCAAATTTCTGCCCTCTGCGCCATCCCAAAAGAAGCCGATGGAGTCCGCATGATCCATGATTGCAGTCGCCCCGAGGGCTATGCTGTCAATCACGATCACCTCGTCGCCGACCACAAGCGGCTTTTGCACACGGCTTAAGCCCGGTGACTTTAATTATAGCCAAGATCGACCTCAAGGAGGCGTACCTCTCGGTTGGCATCCATTCGTCCTCTTGGTGCGCAGTGGCAGTTTAGTGGTGACAGCGAACTTACCTACATGATCGACACTAGGCTGAGCTTTGGCGCCGCAGCTTTGGTGTACTACTTCCATAGGCTGTCCAAATCTGTAGTCCGCTCAATGCAGCGGCGCGGCTTCTGTGGACGCCACTTTCAGGGCTGCCGTGCTCTCATGCTGCTTCTGTGCTCTACTCAGGAAAGCGAATGTGTGCGGACGTCACACAATCCTGGCCAGCTGCCCGGCTCAAGATCGGTGCTAGAGACTCAGAGTGCGACAGTCCAAAGGAACTAAAGCGGCCAAGACTACCAGGAAGCTGTCTTGCCAATGCTCATAGAACGCTGTCTTGCCACCCGCTTTGTCCGGACGGCTATCGAGGTCTTAATTGGAGGTCATTATGATACATTCCCTAAGTTGCAATTGTGAGTGTAATCTACTGAGCCATTTAAAGTTTGCGCCCTCCATTTTCGTTGGAGTTCTGCTGTAGGGACGACAAGTTACTATCTTGTCCCTGGTGTGAAAGTCTAGTTAGGTATAAAAATATATTTTGTGAATTCTAAATAAATTCAATTCAAGTATCTATTTAATCAGAAAAATACAACATTAGTACAAATTTTATGTCTCATATTTCAGAGTGAATATTTTCATTTTCATTATAGACCTTTCGACACCTCGCATTTTTAAGTACAGCTTTGTACCATTCGGAAAGCTTTAACATTACACTTTGCAATTATTTGTGCATGACAACCGCGGTTAAAGCTATGTTAAAATTGCTGAGAACTACTTTCCCTTCGTTCACCGCAGCAACGAGCAATCCATTATTATAGGTGCGTATAGAAAAAGCATAATGTATCTGTGCAGTTATATTATTTAGCTAATTTATAAAATATCGGTTAGAAAGACCTAAGAGAAATTGTATCAGTGTGTAGTTAAGTACAATATTTTATTTCGTCAATATCGCAAAGACGCACTGAAGTTTTTCAACATAATGTAAATAAAATTATACAATAATTTTTTCTTACTAAGTAAAAAAGTTAGAGGAAAAATATTTACAAAGCTTTTTTATTTATGTTAATGGTTGTGCTTTGTTTAAAACGTGCATCGACTTATCACTTTTTTAATTCGTGACTTGTTGACAAACAATTTTGAAATCAAAATTATTTTTTGCAATTACGCGATTATCTGAGGACAAATTTTGTCCTTTACAGTAAATAGTTTTGTTGTTTGCTTTATTTGCTTATAAGTAAGTAATCTGTGTCTTTTTTATATTTGACTGCCACGAAAAAATGTCTACGCTTGTTATAGCACAACATAAATTTCGCTATTTGAATAGTCTCAATAATTTAGGGAAAAAGGGTTCTTAAACTAGGCCTTTAATGCTATAAAATAGGCCTAGTCCAAATTAAAAATAGTTTATAAAATCTGTGTCTGCAGTGGTTTGAAAGGGTGATGGGTTATAAAACTTCGTAGAATAGAACTTCATTTAGGGTAATGTATCATCAACCAAACAGTGTATCTTCAAAACCGAACAAGAATTTTGAATTCTTCCTTGGTCTTGTGCAAGACAGAAACAAGCTATTGTGTTTCACAGAACAACTAATTTGAAAGTTGAAGAAATTATCTACAAGCTGAGGCATGATGTGCAATGAAGCATTAAGAGGAAAGAAAGATATTGATGTTTCAGTAGAATTTTTTATTGCAAAAGCATACTTTTTAACTACATTTTTTCAGTATGTACTTTAGACAAAGATTGTATGTGGTTGCTTGCCAATTAAATGACCATAAATGTAGTTATTTATAGAGCATGAAAAATGCAATCAAATTACATAATTTATGATAGTTCACTCCTTAAAATAAGATTAAACCACTCACTCAAATTGTAAAACCAAACATCAAATTCTCTGTTTGGTTTGAAGATACATGAAAATCATTGTTCGGTTTTAGATAAAAAGCAGAAATAACTTTTTTTCTATTTGATAAAATAGCAAATGCAGATACTTTTTAGAAAGATGTAACTGTTTTCTATAACTTGGCTTTTGGTTTATCATCATATCTTAAATAGAAAATCTGTAGCTTAGGTTTGAAGTAAAAAAAATACACATTCTTGTTTGGTTGATGATAGATTACCCTATCATCTTGTCTGCCAACAGTCATAGTCACAGAAAAGTTTACTTATTTGTAGGCAAGTAAAATTCATGAGTAGACAAGTTGGCTATAACTGAAATGTCAAAATATTCACTAGTATGCAAATAGTTTTTTGACTAATTTGAACAGAGTTGAACATATAACACTTAAAATACTGATATCTTATATGCACTTTCATGCAATGCCACTATGATGGTAGATCCTTGTTAAGTTGTAGGGGCCTATAGTTATTGGCTATACTACATATGTAAACTAAACAGTGCCAGTGGGCTGAGTACTTGTAATAGCAAAAAGCAAGACCTTCCCACAAACCAAATTGTCACAAGCTTCCTGGCATACTCAAAGTCCTATTTAAACAATGAATGTGATCTTTTATTTTGTGACCATAAAAGCCATAGCAAGGTTGCAGACATTTTTGCTTTGCTTTGCTTACGAAAGACTTTCTACAAAGGAAAAGTGAATAGTGACAATATGGTGGCAGATGATGAAACTGGAAACCCTCTTAGCCTGTAGCCATTGGGCATTAAAACATAGGCCTAGTCAATTTTCACTTGTCACAAACCTTACTTTCTTGTTAGTTTTTGTCTGGTAATGTATGCATTATACATTCCCATATTGGGCACGCTGCATGTGCATGTATGCTAAGAATTCAGTGTGAGGCAAGTGCAACCCAATATTGTAGAAAACATCTATGTATGTCTAACGATATGTCTAACGCTAACAATTATATGCATCAATGCATATATATTTTTAGTTAGCGTCGGGAAAAGTTTACGTCGGCAATGTATTTCATATGAAGCCTAAATGTTGGGGTTTTTTGAGAGATGAATCATCAGCATGACTAATTGTCCACTTGGGGTGGGTTAGGGAATTCCCTGTCACACACCCAATTAAAATCTTGTTCCGATAGCAGCCACCCCATTCCAGTGTATGTACATTTTAACGTCGGTAAAAACCGATAGGTCAAAGTTATATACGCTTAAAAAGGGATCAAATATGTGTTTTATGTATCTACTAGCTTTTTTTGCCCGTTGTTTTTGGGGCAGAAATTTAAAGCAAAGCAGTAAGCAATTCACGTCTCTGTATTAACTTTATAGTGAAGGTCACCATTTATTTATTTACTGCATGAATGAAAAGTGAAGAGTTTGTTTAAGGGCGTACTGGCTCTGACAGCCAGTCAACGTCAGCATATCGAACCATCAGGTTCGGGTAAACTTTTGCCTTGAGCTCCTGCACTGACTGCACAATGGTTCCGATTGTAGCGATCGATGACTGCCCATTCTCTGTGCTAATCTCCAGCAGACCATTGCCGATTCGCAATAGATTGGCAGAGAACTCATGAGCTGTTTCGTCTCCTTGAATTGTAGCTCTCATGTTTGTTCGTAGGTGCAACTTCACAACCGATGGCCACAGGTGAGATGATTTTAGGAAAGCATTAATCTCATCAGCAGGAGTGCCTCGCGGAATCACAGGCAGCGTCTGTCTAAAGTCTCCAGACAGCAGCAGAGTGACACCACCCATCAGTTGATTGCTATTGCGCAGGTCTTTCAAAGTTAAGTTGAGTGCTTCAAATGCCAGTTTGTGGGACATGGTACACTCATCCCAGACGATAAGCTTGCAAGCCTGAAGCACTCTGGCAGTGCCTGTGTTTTTCTTGATGTTGCACAGCGGATTCTCCGCTCAAGACAGATCAAGCGGCAACTTCAGTGCTGAGTGGGCAGTGCGACCGCCTGGCAGCAAGGTGGCTGTAATTCCAGAGGAAGCTACAGCAATGGCAACGTCGCCTCGTTGCCTGACCTTTGCCAGAAGGAGGTTGATTAGAAATTTTTTTCCTGTGCCACCTGGAGCATCAAGAAAAACCATGCCACCAACGTTGTTGTTGACTCTGCGCAATAGCTCGCGGTACGCCTCTAGCTGCTCAGGCATGAGTCGGGGCTCATTCTCCTCTATGAACTGTCCCAGCTGCTCCTGGTCATCCAGCTCTTCCAGCAGTCCCAGTCGCTGACATGCTTCATGAAAAGTTTGGCAGGTATGGCCTTCCACCGTTCTAATGTGTCTAAATGACGTCGGACCAATCACGGTGTGTAGCAGGTAGTAGCATTCACTGTGGTTTGGGTGCACCGTGTACTCTAGCTAATGCATCAGTCTGTCGTATTTCAGGATGGCCTGGAACTGCAGCGCCTTGAACCCGCCGCTTCCATCCTTTCGAAGAGGCGTTCCATGTGTAATAGGCAGGCACCTGGTGGTACAGCAAAGTCCTGGCAAAGGGGTCTTCAGCGCACAACTTGAAGAAAGCAGTAAGAGTAGTGTCCTGTGGCCTTTGAGCACGCTGCTGGATGTTCTCCTCCGTAAAGTATACTCTCTGACCGTTTTCCAGGTGCACACTGAGGTGCATGACAGTTGGGTGGCGTTCATGAATAGAGAATCCGAAGATTCGCCACATTGCCTCGTTAGAGCTGATACCTTCCGCTCTTGAAGCGATTGACTTCGTCAAATTCGTTTACTATGCCTCCAGGTCCCTCAATGTTGAACACTGCTTGGTCGCTACCCTTGTTCACGTACTTGCAAATGTACTTGATTGATTTAACAGAGTTGCTGTACTCAACGTTGATGTGTGGATTGAACACCTTGGACAGTAGCGGGCAGTAGGGAACGACCCATCTGTTGTCCAGATCGATCTCTTCATTCCCATGGCTGCATAGAATAATGCGAGTGGTAAAGCCGCCATCCTCACGTGATCTCCGTCGATACAGCGGATAACCGTCTTGTATTTTAGCAAAGCACTGTACGCCAGCCTCTCTCTTTCTTCTATCCCAGGCTGGCTGGAGAAATATTGACCGGAGAGCCCTGCGCACTGGGACGCCACCGCACTCACCGCACTCAGTCTCAGTGCTGCTTGGGGGCCAGTAGACAGTCTAGGGGTTTGGGCTGTGTACATTCACGGCTTGAAATGCAATGTACAGTCTGGGGCTTCGGCGCCCGGGGAAGGGAGGGGGTGGCTGTATTAAAATTTGGCCCGCAGAGTGGCGGAGGGGAGTTGGGGTGGCTGTCCTCGGAAAACAAAAAGTGACTCACTTTGAGATGATGCAGCTTTGCTCTGGATTGAGTAGAGATGTTCAAAATTGACAGCATTGTTGGAAAACATGTAAAGTGTAAGTGGATCAAATTTGGAGAAAATCTGACAAAGTGGGGCGACGATATGTCGAATTGAGTGATTTTTTGACGATTTTTGAGCAGTTTTTTGCACTTTTGAGCAGGAAGGAAATGATTTTTCGGGAATTTGAGTAGCCTATTGCACTCAGCGTAGGTGGTTTTAGGTATGTGCAAAGTTTGGTGCGATTTGGTTGAGCGGTTTCGGCGTCTATAAAGACAAAAGGTTGCACACAGACAGACAGACAGACAGACAGAGTTTTCACTTTTATATATATAGATATGTACAATTACATATATCAACCAATTATTTAACAGACTTTGCAGGACTAAAACAACATTTTCTGTTATTTGTAAAAACATTTTTAAGTTTTGTAAATTGTACTATAAATACTATAAATAAATAAATTGTTCTGTTTAATCTTGCTCTTTGTTGAATACAAAAATGGATGCCAGTTTGTCTCTTTAAAGCAAAAAATGTGTTACTTCTTTTTATACAAATTATATGATGTAACACCTTAGTGTGCACTACTGTGCAATTTAAAAAACTCTGCATCCTTGGCTTGCAAACTATTTATTCACAATTTTTCTTCTGGTATGCAGTCAACATGATCCGGACTATGGCCTGAGCCCTCTTAGGCCTACACCTTATTAAAGCCCTAGTCTCTTTTACATGATTGATAAGCCTTTTTTGTCTTATAACATCCAGTTTCAAATGAAATGACCCATGCTATGCCATAGGCAGTTGGAAGTGCTTATTCCCATGGTCCCGTGCCAATAATTTCAATATTATCCACATCAATCCACATACATGCACAACCTCCTAAATCTTAGCTGGCCGTGCGACTTAGTTTGCTCGCATTTGCTCTCTTTTTCTCTCCCCTTTTTCCTTTTCTTCACGCCTTCCTTTTTTGTCCCTTGGTCCCCCCTTGGATTTTTTTGCACTTGGTTGATTGGTTTTTGCGACTTACTTGCTTGGCCCTCGTTTCACCTAGCCGCTTTGGCCAGGTCGGCCGGGTGTTGCACATGTATGTGGATCCCTGCCGATAATTTTCTGCTTATCCACATGGCAGCTTGTATGAATAGGTCTACTTTCAAGTCCCTACCTATTCTTCTCTGAGCATAAGGCTTTTGCTTCAGAGTATAGTGTATAGTGTACACTATCAATGCATAGTGTAAAATAAAATAATAACAATGATGAGTGATAATATGTGTGACGAGTTTGGTGCTGACTAGAATTCTGCTGGTTGACTCATATGATTTTCTTTGATAGACTTCTTACTTTTTAAGTCTATACAATTCAAATGAAAACACTAAACGATGAGAAAAGATTAGGTAAGTTGTTATTATAATAATTAAAAAGGATGACATTAATGTCAGTTAATGAATGTATAGTGTAGGTCGAAATGTAAAAAACAGTCGTAACACACTGGCAACTTTGTCAATCTATTGTCTTAAGCATTCAACAAAACGTTCAAACCCAAAAGAATCTCATTTCAAAAAACAGAACCGTGTTGATAAAATTGAAATTAATGGCACTGCATATTTATATAAAGAGTTGTAGACCTATTCATACAAGCTGCCGTGTGGATAAGCAGAAAATTATCGGCACGGATCCGTGTGGATAAAATTGAAATTATCGGCACAGGACAGTGGGAATAAGCTCTGCCTAGGCAGTTACAGATAAAAATGAGAACAAATATAAAGGGTGACAAATCAAGTTTGTAGCAGTCAATGGCAGCTAAATATATGTTGGGCCTACAACTGCATTACATCACATGTATACCATACCATATTGTGGAAGGTGGGGTTGCATGCTGGAAGTTTCTGGTATTAGATTTTTGTTGCATATGCCAAAATATAATTTAGGCTTATAATGCAGTAATGGTGTTTGCTATTTAATGGTGAGAAATTATCTACATGCAATATTATACTTTTACATTTTCTATAGTGTATTTTATTTTAAACACATAAAACAAAAAACTGTTATCTAGTGTCAAAAAAGATACATGAACAAAAGAGCATTATAGTGAAAGTGGCTAATCTATTTTAACCAGGAAATAAACAACAGTTCAATGATCCATTTAAAGAAGCAAAAAGAAAAAAGGCTGGGTATGTGCTAAGGCAATTGACAACCTTTAAGATTTTTATTCAAGTATCTAGTGATGGACTGAATGTGGGATTTCAATATGTTTAATAAATTTGAATTTTATTTCTGTCCTTCATTTAGTTAAACTTTGGTTTATGTATGCAAAATTACATGTCAACATGAAGTGTTTCTCATTTAAAGCTAGTAATTTGTTTTATATTGCTAATAGCTTATACCTTACTGTTTATAAAACCGTTCTCTCCTCCTTCATTTCAGACGTGCTGCAACACCTGAGTCGCCTATCTGTGGTGAAAACTTGTTTTAAATAGCATTGTCCATTTCTTATAGTGAGGTCCCTGGTCCTTAATTGTTTTATTTTTCCCTAAACCTCTCTTTATCAAAATTCTGGAGACAATTTCACTTGGGGATCGCAGATTATCCCCGCAGAGTTATAAAACCGCCGGCTTTAATGATCAGCTTCACTTTGGCCATCAGCAGCAGCAGCAGGCTCAGCCGAATGCAGCGTGCTTCAGTCTAGTGCAGCAGATTAACAACTGCGCCACAAACCAAACTGCAGCGTCTACCAACAACGCCAGCAATCTTCGGTTTCTACCCTCTCAAACTAAATGGGTTCCGCCTGTTCAGGTGAACAAAGCTGGTCTAGATCAGGAGGAGCGGCGTCAGGTCATTGTTAAAAAAGTCAAGGGGTAAGCTCGTTTCTATTCTATTACATATTTTGTTTCTATTCCTTATTATTCAAAGCTTTGGGGCATAGTCTTAGTTCAATTCTACCCACCTTCCAGCTAGCCAATACTACCACTAGTCCTTACCCAAGAGGCTTTATTACCCTGGCCTGGTTTTCATATATTACCTATTCCCGAATTGATATTCTTGATCCTGATATTGTCCATTTTGCCCATTAATCAGCCGCGTAAGCAGTAAATCCTAGCTTATCTAGATAGTTATTTTAATAACGAAGCAGGTTAATGCTTTGGACCTAATTTGTTATTTTGCTCAGTTTGCTTTAATTGCATCTTTTAGCATTCTCAACAAAATAACACCGGAAAAGTTCGACAAGCTATCAATCGACATCCTCAATGTTGGCATAGAGTCCAAGCAGATTTTAAAGGACATCGCCCACCTAGTACTGGAGAAGGCTTGCAATGAGGTAAAATTTAGCGGTTTATACGCCGATCTCTGCTTGCGCCTGTGTTGCGACGCTCCGGATTTCGAATCGCCACCATTGAGCTCAGCGGCTGCCAGCGTCAATAGCGGTAGGCCGGCGTCTCGTCAGCAGCAGCCGGCGGCCGGCTCCATCGGCGCCGCGGCTGCCAGCAGTTTCGGCCTGCTCTTGCTGGCCTACTGCGAGAACAGATTTGAAGGTAGGCACAACGTCTTAGCCGGTCTAGCGCCACTGGTTGTCAACAATGCCGGCAATGGGAGCGTCGGCGACGCTGCTGCCGGTGGCGATATCGATGAACAGCGGCGTCAACAGCTTGAAGAGGCCACTAGCAGGCGACTCAGCGCTCTGGTTGGCCTGTTCCGCTTCATTGGCGAGCTCAGCCTGCGCGGCCTCGTCCCGGAGCCCGTGCTGCACAGGTGCATTAGAAAACTGCTCGCCAGCAAGAGCGGCCCAAACCTGCCTATGGATATGGAGTGCCTGTGCACCCTGCTGCTTATCACGGGCAGGCGCTTTGACACCGGGCCGGCCGTCAACCTGTTCGACCAGTACTTTGCTAGGGTGGGCAAAATTATGTCGACAACGGCATCGGCTACTGCCGCAGCTGCGGCCGGCGGCGGCGGTCTGCCCTTGCGCGTGCGCTTCATGCTCGACGACCTGCTGGAGCTGCGGCGCAACGCCTGGGTGCCGCGTCGGCTGGGTCAGCAGGTCGACGCCGATAGGCCGCGCATGATGGACGAATGGCGCGATGGAGCTGGCGGAATAACTGGAGTCGGCAGTGGCGGCGGCATCGCCGTTAATGGCGGAGGCGCTAATTCCAACGGTGGTCATAGTAGTGCGCCGCTGCTTTTGACAGCGTCTAACGCGTCTAAAGAGCGACACCTGATGCAGCAGCCACCGCCGCCGCAGCATCCACCACCCCTCATGAAAGATGAGCCATCTGCCTGGCGACGACCGCATCAGCCGGCACTGATAGCAGCTGCGGCCGCTTCATCGGATGTCGCCATGCCATCCTCTAGCGGTGGCGCGGAGCCAAAAGTGCCTCCGTCTGCTTCGGCGACTAATGGTAACGGCAATGCGGCCCCTTTCGGACCTAAGCTTCAATCGCTTGGTCGATTGCAGCAGCTGCCCCAGATGTCTGCTAGGTCTCAGCAGCAGCAGCAGCAGCAACAGCAGCACAAGCAACAACTACAGCACCAGCAGCATCAGGGTGGGGGTACGATTTTGGCTCCTCAAGGACATCACCGTTGGCAGCAGCCGACTGGGCCACCCCCGCAGCTGCAGCAGCAGCGCCGCAACGACATGCCGCTGTTAGCCAAGCCAAAGCAGGCGACATTCACGTTTGAGCCTGCCTATTTCCGTCAGGTAACAGCAAAGGGACATAATTACGGAAGGGGCCAGCAGCATCAGTCGACAGCTAAGAAAGAGGAGCCGGAGTCGCCGCAGGTTAGCTATGCCATGACTATTAGCAATTAATATGCGATCAGCTTTCAGTAAAGACTAATAAGAATAGGTTAAATGTACCTGTGCATGTGGGGTAGATGGCTTGCTTGGTAGCCCGTGGCTTGCTGTTGCTTCAGAGAACAGATCCTGTAACGAAAATTTCTCGCTTGTTAGATGCTCGAAGATTTAATCTGGAACTAAATATCACGCTTATCTATACGAATTGTTTTAAAAGGCTAGGATTCGAACTCCACACCTCTTAGCTAGGAGTAAGAAACTCTAAATACCGCGCAACAGCCTCCCTGACTCCGAACAATTATCAATAGATCTATCTTATCGACATACCGCCTCGCCCAGGTGATCGCCGCTCGCGATATAGAATCGCTTGGCACCCGCCTTTGGTCTGGAGATCATGCCTGGGTTCGCGACCAACTCAATCGCCTGACCTGGCCAACTGAACGACCCGAACTACTGGTTCACCGACTACTTGTGGCTGGCATTGAGGCTGAACCCTCTAGTGTTGTCAGCCTGCTGGAGTACCTGGGCGAAACACCTCACATCGCTGACGTTAAGCAGCACCAGCAGGCAAGGGCTCTCTGTCCTGCCGGCTCGGTGCTGAGCGGACTCCGCCAGTATTGCGACCATTCGATGGCCTCGCTTGAGTCTACCGGTGTGCCTCTCGTTCGATCGCGCAGCGCTAAAATAGTTGCTCAGCTAGTGCTGCAGAATCAGGTTTGATTGATTTTTTCCCTTTCGTCAGTATATCTTGGTATCAGAACTCGCTTACCTCACGCTGCCTCTTCCAAACTGCTCCCAGGTCTCACTTGCCGACTGTTTCTCCGTCCTTCGCGGCGGGCGTCACCACCCGCTTGGCTTGCTACTTCTGCAGCAGCTCATTGCTCAGCGCTCTGCTGACTGGATCAGGGCTCGCCTGTCCGAGGCCGGACTGCAAATGACCGAACTGCTGCCAGAAGGCGCCGACCTCCTAGCAGCTGTTGAGGAGCGCGGCCTCACCGGCCTAGTGCCGAAGCTCAAATTGTTGGAGGATCTCCGACGCGGTCGTGTCGGCTCCGCTCCAGACCAGGTGGCCGCATTTCTAGCCAACGCAGACGAGGAGCTGCTGCGCAAGCCGGAGTTCGTTCACGCCCTGGTGCACCACGTCTATAGCGCGGTCGAAACCGATCCGGGCAGTGCCGAACACACCGACAAGGAGAAGCTGCAGCTGGAGAAGGTCAGCACAATATGCAGCCTATTGTTAGATGCTCGTAGTTTTAATTAGAAATTAGATAAATTGAATACTCTCACTGAGGACTGTGAGATTAGCATTGCAGAATCAGAGGTGCAACTGCAAAAACAGCTGTTTAGAGAAAGTCAAAGACTGTTTAAAAAACTCCATAATTTCTCCCGTTTGCTTCTTGCAGACTCGACTTGGCCCTTACGCCCAACTGCTGGCCAATCTTGATGGCCTAGAACTGCTGAACGGCCTGCTGGTGCACTGGGTTCGGGCTGGCAATCCGCCGGCGGCCCTGCTGCGCGCCTTCATGACAGTCTATGACTTGGAGGTCTGCGACGAGGAGACCATTGTGCGCTGGAAGGAGGAGGTCAACCACGCCTATCCCGACAAGGGCAAGGCGCTGTTCCAGGTGAGCAGGGCTGGAGAGCTTTCTTTAAGGTATCTGATTTAAAGTCGGCTTGTGCAAAAAACCATTGGCTCGTTATTGGAGAACCATTGAACCGTTAGCTGGTTAGCTGGAGCAGAACCATCAGCTGGCATCTGAGCAGAACCATCAGCTGGCATCTGAGCAAAACCATCAGCTGGCATCTGAGCAGAACCATCAGCTTGAAATCTGAGCAGAACCATCAGCTGGCATCTGAGCAGAACCATTAGCTGAAATCTGAGCAGAACCATTAGCTTGAAATTGAGCAGAACCATTAGCTGGCATCTGAGCAGAACCATTAGCTTGAAATTGAGCAGAACCATTAGCTGGCATCTGAGCAGAACCATTAGATTGAATTTAGAGGAACTATATACCTAGTTTTGCCAGTTGTCACTAAATGGCTTCAGAAATCGTAGTCTAACTAAAGCTAAAAAATCATCACTCGTAACGCATTGCAGTTAAACAAATTCCTGAACTGGCTAGAACAGGCCGAGGAAGAATCCGACGAAGACGGCGCCGTTGCTAAGTGAATGAAGGTTTCACTGCCACGCACTGAGTCACTAAATGTTCTAGGTCTGTTTCTAGGACCTCTCACTGCGACTGCGCCTGACAGTGAAGCTAAATCTGTGAACTAACGATTCAAGTAAGAGCTCGCACAGAATAAATTGAAACAGTAACTATAATACACTATCTGGGTGTTGTCTGTGTCTGTCTGGAAATCGATCCACGTACCACCGACTTGAGCCGATTCCCTACTTTTCTCTCATTTATTTTCTAATTGATAACATGGCCTTGTGAAATTCTTCTCACCTTCAGTTTTTTATATCTCATATTTAGCACTGCGCTTAGCATCACGCTTGCGTTGTTTTATGTTATTTGCGTGCGCGTTTTCTTTGTTTCACCTGCCATACTGCTAACTTGAGCACTAGATTCTTACCCAACTAATTAGATGAGTAGGTGTTAGTCTACTGCCCATGCTCATTTAATATGTTTAATCTGCAGTTTTACTTTACTGATTATTGTCTGTGCTCTTTCTGTTAACCAATCGAAACTTGTTTTTAATAGAGATCTATTTATATTTATTATTTGCTTTTCAGGAATCGTCTCGCTAAAATAAAGCCAGTTTTTATGATTTGTTTGGCTCCGTTTTTATGAAGGCTTCACAAACTTATGCCAGTTTTGCTTTGCCTATTGGTCCATACCGCTTTATGTAAATGATGCTCTGTTGGATTGAAAGCTTAGTCGCTATGGATACCAGTTGAAATCCTGCGACTTAGTCTTCAGTTAAGATGTCTAAGCTATGGGCGCAGCTTTCAACCCAAGGAGCCCAAATCGGCCACTCTTCAGTTTTTTATTTTCATATCACTTTCTGCTTTCAAGTTCTTACCGAATTAGCGCTTATTCAGTTTGTTTTAGTGCACGACAATATTTGTATGTTTATTTGTGTTACTCCAGCCCTGTTTTAACTAACTTTACTCATTCTGTTGTTATCTATCCAATGTCCTCTCCTACTGAGTGCACAATACTTACAAATTAGCGTTGTTAGGCGCGACTTTTTTGTTGTTATCAATTACCGTGCGAGCGAGCTTTGTGAAATTAAGTTTGCTTTTTTCAATTTGAAATAAACTAAAATAAGTAAGGAAAACTAAAATATTTATTCCGCTACAAGTCAGCTGACAGACAGTGTGAGAGAAAAACCCAGTGAGTGTTTTTGTTCGGTTGCTCCATTTAAGCATGAGCATTTATCGCAAAAGCGAGTTGCGGTAACAGTAGACAGACAACGGGGTGGCATTTTAAATGCCCACCTTTTTTTGCTTCTCCTTAATCAACCAATACACCAATACACCAATCGCCATGAAAGTCCTGAACACGGAATAAAATTTCCCCTCTATTCATAGATACTATAATAAACGGTTATTATAGTAATCTGTGCTCTATGCGATAAAACAACTTTCAGAATCGCAAAGCATCGGCATCGTCCAGATATTAAACGCTTCTCGTCGGATGTCGGCTATCATATCTACCTATTTTGGATTGATTAAATTACTAATTTTGTCATTCCTAAACCAATATGGTATCGCCATAGAAGTTTATACAGAGCAATGTTAGCTGTTCTTGTCACCAGGGTCTTTGAACAGAATCCTTGAATATCTCGACGATGCTGACTTGGACGGATTTGAAAGTTTTCTCATACAGGGGCGGAAAATGTTGATTCATATGTACTTTCACGCTTTCACACAATCCGTCACTCGGTTTGGGAGCTATCGAGCTATTCCCAGGGGGAACAGCGAGGTCTTCCTACTTTTAAGCGAGAATAATAAGGGCTAATATAGTTTATCATAATAGCCTGCACTTGTATACCGTGTGAATGAAGAAATTTATCCTATTTCTCTATTTGCTCCTGTTCTTATTTAATCTGCATCCTTACAGCTTGCTGGCATTTGCTCTTCAAGTGGGACAGTTGATGTACGCGTGTTCGAGTATCAACGAAAATTCAATATGGATTTCGCTGGCCTTTCCTGCTGTGTTATAAATTATACAGTGGGAATATACATGTACCTCGTAGCTATGGTCCACACAGCCCTATGGGTTCGTGAGCCAATTTGCTGCTCGCGACTGGGAGACTGCTGAGCAAGATGCACTTTCTCTGAGGAACCCCCGTTGATAGTGATAGTCTTGTGAAGCAAAAATTGTGACCTGGGCACTGCTATGCAATGGTATATCACAGCAGTTCTGGCGACTGGCATAGTGCCAAATCCTTTATTGATCGATACAATATGCAGCGCCTTTTAAACTGCACTTGCATAATGGCCAAGCCTCAAGTTAGTATTCTTCAGTTGAGCTAGTGCATTGAGCATAGCTCAATCAATTATGAGCTATCAATTCGAATCAATTACATTGCTGCCAAGTTACTGGGCACTCACAGCTATACATCTCAAACGCTGCCATTACAGTCCTTTATTGTGTGTACAGCGTGTGCAATAAATCTAATTTTTAGCCCGTGTCCTCGCGCTATGCAGGCTAGCGCGTCCTTATAAGGTATGATATCACAACTCTATACTAGTAGTAGTAGTCGATAAAAAATCACCGGACTAAACAAAAATATTTTCAAACCTAGATAACTACCGAAACAGTTAAAAATTCTAAGCTAATCGTTTGGCTCCTTCTTAGCTTAAGATCCGTAATTGTAAACGGTTACGAATATTTTTCTGAATCAAAGCCTCAACTCAATGTGTAAAGTCGTGTCAATGAAACTGGAAAGTTGTTTATTGTACCTATAGGAACATTATGCTTTCAATATTTGCAGAGTCACGATCTCACAGCGGTTGTGAAGATGTTCCAGTCATTATACGTTTTTTTCCAGCACACTACATGTATCTTCTTTTACCTGTAAACTCTGGCATTAGTAGAACTCAAGATTTCATGTAAAAAAAATTCTGGACGAAATTGATGCCAATTCGAATCAATAAGCAAATATGTTCAATAAGCTTCTATTTGCTTCCATACCGAAAACTGCAGATTTCGACACAATTGGTACTCGAGCGCCCCCGGTTGCGTAATAGCTGGGCCAACCCTCCCAGGCTCGAATTCTCAGTCCATCAGTCTAGAATCTTGAGTGGCATCTGTCTGTATGCAATGGCAACTCGTGCTTGCGTTTACTAAACTTTTCCATTATTTCAGTCGGTTGAACAAGGTGAGCGGAGGAACACTCACCAGAAACTTTCACGTGACTAAGCGTTTCTTGAGGCGTGCAATATTTCGCATACAGTTTCCAAACTACTATACATTGTATGCGCGCCAAATGGCGTGACAAAAAACTAGGAACTTAAAGATTGAAAACTAAAAGAATTGGCATGTTATTAGCATGTTGCCTCCAGAAATGAGAACCAACGGGTTACTGTCAGCTATAGCTCCTTCTGCTCAGGTAAAGTCTGTAGTTTGTATAGGTTCGTACTGTTTCCGTGAGTTCAAATGCGACATTTTTTCAGATCAATTAAAAATAGAATTTACGTGTGAAACTATTGCATTTTGTTATCATTTCCTCAGTGACAGCTGGGGTATTGTTGATCTTCACTTAACTACACTGAAAGGCAATCAAGAAAACCACAGTTAAAGGGGGGGTAAGTGGCAGAGCTGTCTAGCGCGTTTGCCTCTCGCACCAAGGTCCCTGTGCTCGATTCCGTGGCGAGGCCATATTCATTAGGGGCGCAGCCGCGGAGAGAAGGCTTGGGGACTCGTCGAGCAACTTGGCCAAGCCCCTAGGCACAGTGATAGTGTACACTGCCTGAGAAAGTCAGGGCAGATGTACACACTTGTGTCTGCGTACATTATCTGTATGTGTGCTCACGAGTAAGCGAAATTCGCCGAATTGCCTTCTCGCTGGCTGCGCGTCTGCTGTCACCAAACGATGTGATTGCCCGCAGCCCTCCTGTAATTATTTTTATTAAACCACGCTTAACATGTTATATCTGTCCCATCAGGGCATGTTATCCGTGTTTCAGGTGTGTACTAGAAGGGACAAAACAGGCATGTAAAGTCTTAAATTTTATCGCCTACATAAAAATGTAATTAAGCCCTTTCGGGCCAAAGGAGCAATCAGTGTAATTCGCGAACAAAGGGCTGCTTATTCCATAGACTGGGGAATTTCCACTATAGAGCTAATGCATGTGGGGAGTAAAGCCATGATGGGATTAAGTGTCTCGCAAATAAACAATATGTGACTGTTTGAGAACTCGCACCAGCACAAATGAGAGAAGGTATGCCATCTTCTGCAAATTTAGTGTGAATAAAAATTAAAGCTTCAGGTTTCAGGTTTCACCCAGTCGCTCTATCGCCGAAGTCGCTCTTCGTAAGCTCTGCACGTAAGCTACGAGTGCAAAATGGCATATACTCGAATTCCTATTTGCCTACCCAAATTTTACTACGAATGGTTTCGCGGTTCGGCATAGAATCATGGAGGCGCTGAAGCTCTTCAAAGAAAATAAACAAACGTCCAGCTGTGCCCGCGAGGAGGGAACGCTTCGTCTATGAATGCTCTCTGCTCTAAAACTAAACTTTATAGAATTCCTAGCATCCAGCAATACAATTGTGCAATAAGACCACGAGACAGAAGGTGCCCAGACCGCGACCCCCCACGAGGGGTCAAGTGAGGTCACTGTCTTCCTTCTCCTAGCAAAATTCAACCCCTCCAATTCGCTAATTTGTCCCGAAGAGGCAAACTTATTTTTCTGTCTTTAGCAATTCTCTTGGGAATTCAAGAAGAAACCAGCAGTTTCAATAGCTCAGTGATTAGCTATCCAATGTAGATTTACTTTGCCAGAAACTATCAACAATAATTAAGGCTGTTGCTAGACCGGTGAAATAATAATGCAATCTTCACACTCGCTTGAATAAAGTGACACCAGAAATGAAAATCATAAATTACTGTGCGTACTCCAAAAGCGCCTTGACACGACACAAAAAGCAAGGGGTATGCAAGTACGCAAACAGAGCTATGAGAACTACTATTTTATGCTAATTTTTCAGCGCGGCGCAAACTCAACGGCCAAGATTTAGTGAAGCAACTCGTGACGGCTCTAGTAGAAAATGGTTTAAATTATGATGAATTGTTGCGCTCTATTGAGTCACACGCTTATTGGCCTTTTTTCTGCTGCCATAAGTCCCGGCAACTGACGGGCGTGACTGCAAACTGGGCTGTATTGGTAACTAAATGTTTTGCAAAGCCAGCCTAGCCTGCGGACTTTTAGCGCTGCATTCGTTCTTGTAGTTCGGCTGCAGTGTGACCGACCGAGTGCTGCCACGAAAGCAGTTTCTCAGGCACATATTGGGGCTCTGTAGACTGGCGGTACCAGACTGTCAAGCTTGTGAGCTGAATATGATGCATTTACAGCCTGCCTGCTTCCCGCCAATCACCGTTCCTTGCGGTAGATCGGTAGGCGCTGCTTTTGATCTCTCGTCATTAGCATTGTGTGTGAAAGAATAAGGAATTTGGCTAGTTTTTTATTTTTCTCCTGATTGAACGCAAGCCTCATGCGCAAACGTTTTGCCGACAACAGTATGAGTATTTCAGGCTACCATTTTTTTCAGAGCTGAAAGTTTCCACTTTTATAGTGCTACAGGGTGTGTGATTTTATCAAAACTTTTTAGTAGTTGCAATGCTTTTATCAAACTCTAAGAAAGTGGCTTAATAATGAGTTTCGCAGAATTAAAAAACGATCGAAGTAGAACGAAATAACGACTTCAGAATAACTAGAAAATCTAGGTTTTAGGAGAAAAACGGATATACTGCATCGAAAAAACATGCGCCTCAAAAAATGATAGAATCTGCAGAATACTAGGGTAAACTGTACCAAAGATCCTAAACCCTGGTGCACGCAATACCAATTCAATTTCGGAACCGAACTGGCGGTTTAGTGGCTTCAATAAGATGAGGTCGTTCACAGAATATGTTTAAAACAACCTGCAGCAGCAAATACAAATTTCTAAATCATTTTTACTTCGGCTAGTGTAACGGGTGCCTAGTATGAAGCCTAGAACAGGTGCAGGATTTTCACAGACGTTAGTTTTTGTAGATTCAGATTACTACTGTATTCGCTTCGCAACGCTGTCCATTATACAATAGCGTGTGGCATTCGCTGCCTCGCTCGCATTGGGCCAACGGCTTTGGTTAGAACAGTGTGGCCAACTTCTCTGGCCCACTTCCTCCCACTCTCCGCCCTCGCATCGCACAAATAGCCCCCACCCAACAAGCTGCTTCATTTCAGCAGGACTGCCAGTCTTCTTTTTTCCTGATCTCTGTCCATGAGTAACAGAGGAGTGATTCGATTTTAGAACGGCCTTCAGCAGCAGCAGCGGCTGCCACAATGCCAGCAGAACAGATGGCAAGCAATACCGGCGAGCCGCCATCACTGCCGCCTCCGCCACCACCGCCGCCGCCTCCTCCTCCTCCCCCGCCGCCCCCGCCGCCTCTGGCTCCTCCGAACGAAGTGTCAGCTTGCTCTACCACCACTCGCGTCAAGCTCAAGAAGCTAGCCTGGTCCGCCGTGCCTCACAGCAGGCTGCGCGGCAAGCAGACAGTTTGGAGTCATTCTTTGCATCCTTACTCGCACTTACATCATCAGCAGCAGCAACATTTTCAGCCGCTGCACCAGCAGTATCAGCCGTCTCTGCTAGGCGAGCAGCTGGAAGTTGACTTCCAACAGCTTGAGGAGCTCTTCAGCGTGAGAGAGGATCGACAAGACGGCGTTGGAATGGGCCATGGCTGCGGCAGTGACTTCAGCAGACGAATGAGCTCAGACAGGACTCAGGAGGTAAGAAAATTTTCAGTCTATTCCGGCTCTTTGGTGGATTTAAAGTTTTGAAGTGGGGTACTCAATTACCTTTATTGGAGTACTTAATGGTGTGCTTACGTAAGCTCGTGCTTTAATAACAGATTTTGCTTTTGCGAGCTTTCTAATGAATTTCAATATCATTTTAATGAAACTCCAGGACAATGGAAAGTCCTCTGTTTTAGGAGGACTAAGGAGGACTTAGGAGGACTTTTAGAAAGCATTTAATAATTTTCTGAGCTCTAAGAGGTGTTTCTTGCGTTTCGCAATTTCAACTTTCTAGTACGCTTTAATTTACAAAGAAGGATGTTGAGAGACATCATATATTTTACTTTTAAACAGCCAAAGAACTAGACCCACCAGCCCTGACTGATCTAACGTCCTACCAAAGAATACAACACCTTGGTGTGATCCAATGCATCCTTCTTGTAGCAGGCAAAAATGTCACCGCTTATCTTCGTTTCTGTACACCGGCAACGAAACCGAATTCTGCTAGTTGCGCAGATGCGGCTAAACTGCCACAACTACTGGGGTTTACTAGGGATTAGACTTAAGAAAACGAAACACGTCTCTAGTATAGCCAAAAGAAAGGTCTAAGCGAGCGATGCGATTCCAGGTGCGCTGAATCATCGAGCGGCAACTAGTTTCCGCTGGGACGCTCATTTTTGTGCAGTATTTTTTTCACACCCACTGATCCTCTGATCCAACTCCTTTGTATGCTCGGGGATGCCATAAAAAGGACAGGCTCTGATGGTTTGTCTCGACGGGCCTAATTCGGTTGGTACGAAGACTTTCCATGGTTTTCATACATGTACATAGAAAATTACTTCAATAGTTTGCGCATAGAGCGTGAAGTGGACACATCTGCTATTGTTTTGTACAGGTACTTCTGCTACGTACTATTAAGAGACACAAAGAAATCGCACCGAACCCAGTTGTGCCAGATGTACAGCCAGTGACACAACCCAGACCATCCGCAGGCTGCGTACAGCTCTTCAGTCCATGAATTGGGGGCTGGAATCGGTCCCAACCCAACCATTTGAAAATAGCTAGCGTTGGTAGTGACTCATTTTACAGTTAGTTAAGCTTTTACAGTTGTGTTACAGTTCTTCATGATTTACAGCCTTTCATTGTGCCTTGGAGGTTGGCCTCTTAAGGACGAGCCTAACAAGTCCCCAAGCCTTCTCTCCGCGGCTGTGACCCAACTAAATGTGGCCTCGCCGCGAAATAGAGCTCGAGTCCGGTAAAAACTTCCCATCTGTGATAGACAGTTTGAACTGCTTTCTCGTTAAGGATTTTTCATTACATGCGTATTTCATTCCCTATTGTCTAAAATGAAGTGTATTAGTTTATTTGTGAGGAATCAAACCCAAATTGTTCCATTTGGCAGATCTCTCTCCTAGACCAGAGAAAGTCGCTTAGCCTAAGCATCCTGCTGCGCCAGTTTCGTCAACCAGTGGAAAGCACGGTTCAGTGGCTGCTAGGCGAACACCAGAACGGAGCCACATCCAATGAAAGCTTGACAGCCAATCAGCTGAAGGAATTGCTGAAGAATCTGCCGGACAGTACCGAGTTGAGCCGCGTGACCAGTTACCAGGGCGATCCGGAGCGGTTAGATACGGCGACAAAATTTGTGTTTCTGCTTTCTCGAAATCAACAGTAAGTGAATGCTTTATTTGTAATTTACTAGGTTAGTTATTTCACGGTAGTGATGAAAAAACACATTTTCCTGACTCTATTACATGAAAATGAACTATTACTTTAAACAGTTTTAACAAAATCAACGGCCCCTCCAAAATCTCATATTTTTTAACCTGACGAACGGAATACTTTAAAACTAAAACAGCTAATAGTTTACCTGCAAAAGTTTCGCCGTTCGGTTCTAGTTTGTCTGGCCCTCAATCTTCAGCACTGCAGCAAATGTCTCGCCGGCGGTGTAAATGTCAAGTTCAGAGCTCCATACGACCAGTGGGCCCAACCAAGCAAACATCTTCAGCGCGGGATGAAACGTACACCTTCACTGCCCTCTAGATTGCACCCTCACCCATCCCAAGAGCCGTGCACTTTTGTTCTCCGATTCTGTTGAATGAAGTTACGGCTCGTAAGCTGCTGAATGACTTGCAGAACACGCACCCATCAGCTGTATTCACCTTGCCTCCTGGCTTGATTTGTTCCCAAGCCACCAAATTGGGAGCCATAAATATTTGCTAGCCGGGCAGCAGTACCTGAATGCTAGTTGCGTGGCTTTGCACGCAGTTCCCTGTTATCATAACTTTGGTGACTTGGCATTTAAAACGGAAACTGCATCAAGCCGTTAGCGAAATACCATCGAGAGCTAACGGCTTCATATTGATATGGCCGGTGGCTTTCAGAACCCCTAAGCTTTGGCTTGACTCTCTTTCACTCATCTCTATCTACACTTCCTCACTGTTGGTTTCTACCACGCTTGAATTTAAGCTAATCAAAAGCACTATTGATAAGTCCTTATCTTTGGTACTGATATACGAAAGTCTTTTTTAGTTTTGGCTGCCACCTGGAGATGCAGCTAACTCGCGCGGAATACCTAGCACAGATGGAGGACACCTCAGCAAGCATTTGCACTGTAATTGAAACCTGTCGAGGTGAGTTTACTCTAAAATTCCTAGCGTTAATAAAATTCCTATCCCAATTAAGTTTCGACGACCAAACTTTAATTAAAATTCACTTTTTTTGCCAGACATTCTGCACTCCCAAAGTCTTCGCGACGTTCTGCATCTGATATTGAAGATCGGAAACTATTTGAACTCGGTAAAAATTATTATATTATTCTTACATCAGATGTGGCTTAATAGGATTGTTTGATGGCATGTTCTTTCAACTATTAGAACAATATGCTTTCAGGGGTTTATAATCAGGTGCATGTCAAAGGCTGAAGCTTGATAATTTAAAAATGTCCCTCTTGCCTCCCAGGGCGCGGCGCAGCTCGGCAACGCCTCCGGATTTCGGCTGCACAGCCTGACCAAACTGGGCGACATCAAAGCCGCTGCCAACAGCCGACTGAGCCTTCTCACCTTTCTCTACGAGGTAATTTGCGAAATTGCACTTGGCTCGCGTTTCTTCTGTCCCTTATTTAAAGTGCCAGAGTGGACCTCACTATTTCTGCGCAAATCTGTTGGCACGTTCGGTGTAAAATATCACGCTTCGAGGTGATCGCAGTTTGTGTGCGAGGGCTGTCGTTTGCAAGAAAATCTTCCGCCTGATGGTTGGCCAGCCATTCAGCCAGTGCACTGCACTCTCTCGGTTTCACTTTTGTCTATCGAGAACTGACCAAAGAATGCGCATGTTTGCAGGTGCAAAGTAGCCGTGATATGTTCGCAGTATTTTCATTTGATTTGCTTGACAGCCAGGTTATTTACAACAGAAATAAGCTGGTTGGCCAGTTAACAAGTCGTTCTGTCAGCTTTTTTTCTGTTTGTATTAAGGGCAAAAGCATAAATATTCGCACATAGTGTTAAGAGACCCCGTATTTTGATGCATGCAAATATTAGTTGTTTTCTTTGCAAGTTTATTTGCTCACACACCAGAATGTAAAGCACATAGCTTCAATGCTTAAATGTTACAAAAATCCATGCTGAAACCAACTTCAGGCCATTGCAAGGCAGAATCATGAATTCCTGCTCGAGCTGAAATCCTCTATGCCAAATTTGGCGTCTGCTGCCAAGTAAGTATCCCGACGCACAGTCAATTTTTACACATTTCGGTACTGTAGTTACAGTCCATCGGAGAAAGTTTCCCCAACAAGTTTGGCCATCTCTCAACTCAAAACTCAAATTCTTTATTTTCTCAGAGTAAACGTTGATGGAATTGCCAGCGATGTGTCCAGTTTTACTGATCGTATCGGACAGATGCAAAGTCAGATGAAGCTGGTGAATGATGATTTTCGCAGAGGCATGGCAACCTTTCTGCAGGTTTGTATTATGGTTTGCTTTTTGTTCTAGCTCGTAGTTGTTAAGCCATGTAGCTCGTACTCCTTGGAGTCAACGCAAAGGCAGAGGCGTATCTTTTCGGGAGAACACAAAAGTATAGGAAGCGATGTCGAAAGCAGCACGAGGCTGTACGGAAATTTAGGATTAGCTTTTCGTCTAGAATAGTTCTCCCGAAATTTCGCGAACATCGCGACTGCAGCCAAAGGAACTCCGTGCCCGTTGATTCACAGAAAGCGAGGCACGAACTGAAGCTCGCTCAGGAGCGCTTGGAGACTCTTCATGAAGAGAGGACAAACCTGGCGGAATACTTCTGCGAAGAGCGGGCCACCTTCCAACTAGGGGACTGCTTCAGTGTTCTGGCCACCTTTCTGGCCAACCTGGATCAGGAGGAGGCCAGCTATCACACTAACATGCTCCGGCTGCAGAGGCAGCGTAAGTTTTGGCCTCATTTGATTTTTAGTTTTTAAATATTTTCAATTACTTTCAAACCTAAACAATCTCCCACACTTGCTCATCAGCTCTCTTCATTAAAAAGCTTCCACATCATAACTTCTCTTCCAGGAAGCAAAGTGAGCAGCGCTCGTCACAACTCAGCCGTCCCAGCAGCTTTCCCAGATGTTCAGAGTGTCTCTATGTACTTTGAAACGACTTCAGCATCTGTAGCAGCTGATGATGCTGCTTCGCTAGTTTCTGTCGACAGCGGCATTTTCACTGAGCACTCATCACTTTCTAGCTCTTCAAATTCATCATCTGCATCGTCAACGTCGTCCTGCGAGCTCGAGGCTGCTCTGCGTCACTTTGCCGTTTCGACGATTGCCGGCGGTCGCTCAGCGCGACGTCGTCGACGAACTGCCTTCGGCGAAATCGACTCTCAGAAACCGCCTCCAACGCCACCCTCGACTCATCGATGCGGCTACGCGGTAGCAGCAGCTGCAGCGGCTCTTGCTGCTGCTGCCTCGTCACCTACTCACGAGCTGCTCTATGCTCGAATTCTGGGCCTTAGAATTCAGGTGGAAACCACCCAGCCGTTGCCTCCACTTCCAGAACCTCCAATCCTGGACCGGGCCACCGACCAAGTGGTGCCGGCATCCTCAGAACCTGCAACCTCGGTTGTTATTCGTCGTCGACCAGAGTTGCGCGTATGCTCACCAATCACTGCGCCACCAGGACCTTGCGGCTTCTACCGTGCCATTGGCCCGGCAGCACATTTTCCCATGCGCCCAGTCGATGTTCTTAACGAAGACCCGTGCATTGACAGTTTGAAGTTCAACGACTCACTTGGTCTCTACCAGTTAAGTTCACGACCGCTGCCTCAGTCACGACTGCCAGTGCCGCTTATCTCTCCGGCGCCGACGTTGCTACGCGCCTCCATCGGCGCTGGCGGTCGTCTAGTTGTTAGCCGCGTTCCCACCGGATCAACAACAACCTGTGCCACTATGTCACCTTTGGCCTCTAGAAAATCATCCAAGCCAGATAGTGGTAGTTTGCGATGCATCCAGCAGACGGCCGTACATTCGCTGTTCCAACGGCGCAATGGACCTGCTCACGTAACTGGAAGTGAATCTAGAAACGGAAATGCACAGGACGGGAGTGAGCTGAAAAAGACTGAGCAAATCAGAGCTGGACAAAAAGGATGTTCAGCTGATTCAACGGCAGCTGGCAAACGCCAAATTTCTACTCCGCCGACGCCGCCTATGACTCCAAGACCGACAAAGATGACGTCGTCCCGATCGGCTTCGGTTTTCGATCGCCTGACATCTTCGTCTTTCTCAGCATCAAAGGCTACCAAATCGACAGTTGAAAAGCAGCAAACACAGCAGCAGCAGAAACAGCAGCAGAAGCAGCAGCAACAGCAACGGCGACGGCAACAGTCGCAGCCATCCAGCTGCAGATCGACTCCTGTTGCAGCAAGAAAGAATGTGGCTTCTCCTGGGGTTCGGCAAAGTTAACTTCCTTTTATCTTTCGAGCCCACAATAACAATCATATGAACAGTAGCAACAGTGAATATACCTTACTTACTTAAAGTAGTATGTCTTAAACATATTGCGCAATATGTGGCCTGTATTTTGGGCAGAAAAGACCGAACTTTGAGCCATAAGATTCTTCAAACTGTTCTTCAAATTTAAGAAGAAAACTGGATCTCAGCAGCTAGTGACAATATTTAAACATAAACTTTGATTTACAAAATTACGACTTTTCTTGAACCTTTGTTTTTGTTGTTTCTGTGGCATTGATTTTCGACATGGATTTGCTTTTTAGTTTCCTGGCCTATCTTTATAAAGCTTGTTTTAGTAGGTTTTTTGCTTTTTTAAATTTCTTAATCCAAACTTTTAAGTTTTCGTATTTTTCATATTTCTGTAGATAGTCTTCAATCAACGTTCTTATTGCAAGACTTCTCAAATGAGAATTAATAACAACTTACTCTAAACTGTTCTGTTAAAAGTGTACATAATAACGATTGCTTCAAATCGTAATTTTGCATATTTAATGAAAATTTAGTTACGATTAGACTTTCACAGGCTTTGTATTCATGTCAGATGTTTGACAAATGCAAAGCTGAAACGCGAAAGAATGTCGTTACTTTTCGGTTCTTCATTTCAGTTGAACACTATCTAAATAGTGTTTAGACGTTTCGAAAGTGATGCTTTCTCCAGGTTACATTTAATTATCTGCACGAACATAAGCAAGAAGTTATTGAGCACAAAGTAAGCCTACTTTATCCGAGACACAGTTAACTTTTTATTGAATTAGCTGTTGTCTACAAACTTTGTGTACAGAGTCATAGAGAGCACATCTCTAGCACAAGTCCAGATTGACCTAAATTACAGTGCGTGTAATTAAAGCTGTGTCGACAGAGCGCTTAGTTTTCCCTTCTCAAGCGGCAGCCTTGATGCACCTCTCGTACTCAGCAGCGGAACCACCGCAGGCGGCCATTAGGCAGGCGGCTACCTTTGCCGGAGTGCCCAAAGTGGCCGCCTCGCAGCGGCCCTCGATCAACAGCCTTGTGAGGCACATCTTCCTGTCAGAGCTCACCGTCAGGCAGTTGAATTCAAAGTCAGCAGCCTGGTCAATCTGGGTAAAGATGTGGTCACTGTTCTCAATGGGATTCGCATTCACTGACGTGCAGGCCAGAGCCAGCAGCAGGACAGTCAGGAACAGCATTCTTTTGGCGGTTGCTTGGTCCTGGTGAATAGGTCAAATCGGTCAAAGTTATTTTAAATTGCAACAATTTAATAGAGTATTTGTTAACGTAATATGAACGTATTTTTTAAGCAAAAGCGCATCTGATTCTCGCAGCAGTGGTCTAAATTCATTTCTCATCCTCCTCAGTTCTCAGTTTCTCAATTTTTCTGTTCATCTCAAGCCTGCTAAAATAGTAAATGACAGAGATCTGATGGTACTAATATTAATAACAATAATTTCAGGATGGCTGCGGGCAGTTAATTGTTCATTGCTTAAAATTTCCATCAACCCTATTGCAACGGGGCAATTAATTCCATGTAATAGCTGGCCATTGTCTGAAGACCATTGCCACGAAGTGAATTCTAGGCAATGGCACATGATTGGATGAAACTAGACTCGCTGCCAGTAAGGAGGCGATTCCGCCAATTTTACTGACTCCTGAGCACACACTCAGATGCTGCGCAGGCACTCGCTCACACAGGTGTGCACATCTGCCCTGACTTTCTCAGACAGTGTACACTTTCACTGTGCCTTGGAGGTTGGCCCTCAAGGGCCTAAATTGCATGACAAGCCAACGTGACTTCTCTCCGCGGCTGCGCCCCAAATACGAGCTAAATGTGGCCTCGCCGCGGAATTGAGCTCAGGGACCTTGGTGCGAGGGGCTAACGTGTTAACTGCTCTGTCACTCACCTCCCCTGATCTGCTGGTAATATACTCGTAAGTTCGTTTAGTACCTATACCTTACCTTACTAGAAGCACTAAGGCTCGTTATAGCTAATGTTAGGCACGTTTTTGTTTCATAGCGTACATTATGCAAGAAAGTGATAGCAAATATTTGTCCACTTACGCAAATATGTCACTCTGGACTTAGGATTTTTCTGAAGAGTCTCGACTGGTAGGAATCGGTTCCTCCTTTTTATTGCGGCACAATATATACACTGTAGCTTTTGCGCTCAGCTAGCTAGATATTTCTAAAAATA
The DNA here is from genome assembly GCA_950097015.1 of Macrostomum hystrix. Lineage (NCBI taxonomy): Eukaryota > Metazoa > Platyhelminthes > Macrostomidae > Macrostomum > Macrostomum hystrix. Next base: position 395,451 of record CATNEN010000011.1, on the reverse strand, counting down.
ATGAATTTACCACTTCCATTTGATTGGTGTACAGCAAGCAGGCATAAGCTAGCTCGCATGTCCTGCAGTAATTGACTGTACAGAAGGTCGATAAAAGTTGGCCAGATATTCGAAATTTTGCTTGCCAGGCGATGAGAAAAGCCACTCTGGTGCCAAACTTACGTAGGCAACATGATAATGGCTGCACATAAGCAGTGAATTATGTTTGCTAATCGGTTTTGCATTATCTTTAAAGAGTGTGATAAACCACCCAGTTTTTTGTTGGAGAATCAACATCTGGGTTCGTTTCCACAGCATACTCGTGTATTATATCTTACTAGTCCGGACATATATACTAGCTTAATTTAATTTGTAGCGCTCTTTATTAATGCATATACTAATAAAGATTTGATTATTCAAACTATAGAACTTGTTTTTATCATCAATATAAATATCTGATAATCAAAAAGCCATCCATTGCTATTACACTTGAGTTCATGCTTTTCACTCTCCATTTGTTAATCATATGTGCACAATTTACTAATTTATCATGTAAATCGAGAACAGAAGTTGCTAAGCGTTATTCCCTATACTGTATATATATGTAATATAAGTATGTACAGTACTGTTCTGTATTGCATGCCTGCTCGGTACAATACAGTGCAATACAATACCATAATACAGTGTTGTTGTATAAACTCGACCGTAAAAATAATTACACAGTTTCAAATTATTCTTCTTGCCTTACCTATGCATGGCATGAATACGATAAAACTGTTGTGACAATAAAAAATGACATTTAGAAAGAGAAACCGTGCATTCTTCGACCCAAAGCAAAACATTTGCAGGTGATTGATGATGCAGTTCATGTACACGCCATCATTGCTGATAAAAATATTTAGTACACCTATAAAAATAAAATTTTATCAAATTATCTAAGGCAAAGCTACCGTAATTTATAATGCTTGAAGGTAAGCATAGTTTTTTAGATGGAATAAATTGTCAGCCATTAAGACCAAGCAACCGATCTTCAAGTATGAACTATCGCACGATAATTATTTAGACTGTTTGAAAATTTAAGAGGAGCTGGATAAACTAATATAAGCTCTGGAATGAGTGTCAACTGATAATAAAAAACTTTATCATAAAATTTATTTGAAAAAATATTTAATATTTCTAATAGAGCCTAGAGAAATATAAACGTCGTAAACATTTTATTGTGATAAGAGATATTCAATAATTAAATGATCTAAATTTCAATTATGAACATGATTGTACTAAGTGAAAGTGAGTGGAGTGAGTGTAGCTTAGACAGTAACTATCGTCGTAATATACTTCTTTTAAAAATACTTCTTTTTAACTTTGTTGCTTTCCAAGGCAAGCATCCCTTAAAAAAATTATATTATTGTATTGGTTGAATCTCTGTTTCACTGCAGCTGCATGGCCAGGTGCATTGAAGAATTAAAATGTATATTTAAAGACGCAAGCATAAAAATTTGTCCTCGGAGCTGGAAATGATAGTCATAAGTTCTCTAGCTAGTTCCGTCTATTTAAATATTGTAGTCAAGTTAATTTTTATCTTTACTAGCAAGATAGGCCTAGTCTAAAGGCCTAGCCTTGTTGTAACTAAGACAGTTACTAGGCCTAATGTTAATTGTTATAATTAAACTTCAATGCGTATTGTTATAGTTTCACTTACACCTATTTGTAGTGGAACAAATAAATAAAAGCTATGGACCCACAAGTTAAATTTTTACAAAAGCAGCAACGCAACTGCACTACTACATGAGTAATTCTAGCATGTAGCCTAATAATAGCTCAAATAGGCTATTATCTATGTCAGTAATGTTTCTATTCCATTTCCCATTCCATTTCCAACTCTAATTACTTTTTAACCCAGCTTGGTGGATCACTTGTCAACATTAAAATAGACAAGGAAAATCCATGTACCATAACTTGTAAATACCATCATGGCCAAAAGCCCAGTAGGCATACATTGTGGTACATTTCACCATTATGCAAGTATGCTGATAAGCTAGCTATTGCTACAACAAAGCACCAATGTTGGAAAAACAAAAATCTATACTATGCTACACGAGCTACACTAATACGATTTCCATGCATATAAAAGAAATAACAAACAAAAGAAAAATGTATTTGAAATGTCAAATGCAATTGCTTAAATTTTCCAGGCCTATATGATTGCTGGGCTTCCTGAACTTTTATCCAATAAAATAGTATCCATTTTGGTAGGTTCATGAATCTATAAAGGTCTCTATAAAGGTTTTTAATTTTAAGGGTTCTTATTTCAAAAAAGAAAAAAGTTTTTGTTTCAGCTATAGCCACTTTCTATAGAATAGCTCTCTGTCACAGCCCATAGGATAACCACATTTAGTGTGATAGAGAATAAGGAATTTTAGAAGAAAATGTTTTGTTGGTTGTTATATTTGTGGGAAATAGTTAAATAGATTTGCTAGTGCATAGGACGAAACTTTAATAAAGTCAAGGGGACCTACTTGAAGATTAGGGTCGTGTATCATCAACCAAACAGTGTATCTTCAAAACCGAACAAGAATTTTGACTCCTTCCTTACCTTCCTTCCTTTCACCTTGGTCTCGTGCAAGACAGAAACAAGCTATTGTGTTTCACAGAACAACTAATTTGAAAGTTGAAGAAATTATCTACAAGCTGAGGCATGATGTGCAATGAAGCATTAAGAGGAAAGAAAGATATTGATGTTTCAGTAGAAATTTTTATTGTAAAAGCATACTTTTTAACAACATTTTTTCAGTATATACTTTAGACGAATATTGTATGTGGTTGCTTGCCAATTAAATGACCATAAATATAGTTATTTTATTTATAGAGCATGAAAAATGCTTTCAAATTACATAATTCATGATAGTTCACTCCTTAAAATAAGATTAAACCACTCACTCAAATTGTAAATCCAAACATCAAATTCTCTGTTTGGTTTTAAGATACATGAAAATCATTTTTCGGTTTTAGATAAAAAGCAGGAATAACTTTTTTCTATTTGATAAAATAGCAAAAGCAGATACTTTTTAGAAAGATGTAACTGTTTTCTATAACTTGGCTTTTGATTTATCATCATATCTTAAATAGAAAATCTGTAGCTTAGGTTTGAAGTTAAAAAAATACACATTCTTGTTTGGTTGATGATACATTACCCTACTCATATTTATTATAGTAAGGGCCTAAAAGCCTTTTGTTGGTATCCAAATGTATCTGAATAAGATACCATGACAATGATGACAGATGGCAGCAAACTTGTAATAAATATTTTGTAAGTTAAGGTTAAAAATAAAAACCAAAAAGCCAATGCAAAACAATGATTATAGTATTTTTAGTATATCCAATCACAAAGCAAAATTCTGCAAATAAACTTTTGTAGCTCCAGTAATAACTTAGCCAGGATTGGCTTGTCTCTTTTTAAATCATTTCAGGCCTAAAGTCAATCAATTCAGGCTTAAAGTCATCAATTCAGGCTTATAGTCATCAATTCAGGCTTATGCTATAGGCAAAGACAGGGGTCTTAAAATCTACAAGTGGTATTTTTCTTTTTCATTTTTCGTGGTATGTTATTTTTTAGTGTTGCGCCATTAGTAACGAAGAGAACTCTTGTTTTAGGATATGGCTCAGCCGAGAAGCTCAAACCTAGCTGATGGCCACTCTGCCCTTTATATTATTTTTGGACATGCCTGACGGCAACGTGCCACCCACAACATGATGTACATATAGAGCAATAAATCAGAGTCACGTGCCGCACGTGGACACTACAAACAACAAGTACATTAGTTTAGCACACGTACAGTACCGCAGATATGGTTAATGATCATGAGCATAGTTTAGACGGCGCCACATTTAGGATTTTCATATTTTTTTTCCAGCTAGACTGGAGGCCTCAAAGAAGAGGCGTTGCGAAGATCCCAGCGGCACAGAGCTCAATCCAGGCCAAGATAAACTGATGAACTCGCACGCTCTCCGCGCCGAGCTGCTTGGCTATGTTAGCATCGGCGCTGTGGCCAAGATTGAGGAGTTGCTCAGCGGGAAGCTAGCGCAACAGAGCCTGCCAGCCGAGGCCCTGAATGCCGCCTTCCTCCTGGCCTGCCGCCTGGGCCGCACTAAAGCAGCCGAGGCGCTGAAGGACCACGTGGCTCAGAATGCGAGAACACCAGACGGCATGACCGGGTTGATGCTGGCCGCCAGGCAGGACAACTGCGAGCTGCTGCGCCTGCTGCTGGCCAGGGACGCCGACGCTCAACTGGCCGACATGTCTGGCCGCAACGCCTTGCATTGGGCCACCATCGAAGGCAAGGTTAACAATGTCCGATTGCTGCTGGATCACGGAGTGGCTATGAACGAGGTGGACAGGTAGATGACCTAGCTAGCATTGCTTCAATATTTGCATTTTTAACACGCAGTTTAGCATGGTTTACCATCACGTCATCACCTATCAACTCAGCTCCCGTTACATGAAATCCATCACCTCAGCAACCATCACCTCAGCACCCATCACCTCAGCACCCATCACCTCAGCAACCATCACCTCAGCACCCATCACCTCAGCACCCATCACCTCAGCAACCATCACCTCAGCACCCATCACCTCAGCACCCATCACCTCAGCAACCATCACCTCAGCACCCATCACCTCAGCACCCATCACCTCAGCAACCATCACCTCAGCACTCATCACCTCAGCACCCATCACCTCAGCACCCATCACCTCAGCACCCATCACCTCAGAACCCATCACCTCAGAACCCATCACCTCAGAACCCATCACCTCAGCACCCATCACCTGAAATCCATCACCTCAGCACCCATCACCTGAAATCCGTCACCTCACCGTTACCGCAGGTGTGGCTGCACCGCCCTAATGTACGCAGTGCAGCTGAATCGGCCCAACCTGGTGCACCTGCTGGTGAAGGCTGGAGCTGATACGCACAGACCGAATCGGTACAGGGAGACTCCTCTGGGACTGGCCTGCCGATTCGGCTATCACAATGTGGTGCCCAGGCTGCTGCCGTTTGTGCGGCACCCGGACCTGCCGGACCAGTTCGGACAGACGCCGCTGATGGTGAGGAAAGCGATCAGTGGCTGTTGCTAAGACGCTATATAAGCCAGGGTGGACTAATAGGAAGTGCGAATGTTAACTAGGCTTGACTTTCGTCCAGTATCGCCGGTCATCTTTTTAGCGCGCTATTTGCAAGATGTAAATTCGTACGGTAGCCTTGATTAAAAACGGCACCTACTAAAGTTCTGTGGTTTATCGGACTGTCTCGCGAAAGAAAAGTATCGGATATACAGCCGTGAACTGTATAAATGTCCCAGAGACAGCTTGGTTGTGTTGTTTTGGTTTATAAAATTGTTTCTAGGTCAAGCTGGCGTTGTTACAACCAACTGGTAGTCATAGAGAGACATAAAGGAATTTCGGACTGAAACTCCAAAGGAAAGGATAAATTAGAAAGATGAACGAAAGAATGGCTTGCTTGAGGAGAGACAGGATAAAAAGTATAAAGTGGCAACTTGTGTCGGGAAAAATGTGCACATTACAAGCGACAAGCGACACTCTGCAAAGCGACTTTGAAAATTTCGCTAATTTGAACACCGAAACGCTTCGAAACCACTAGACAAATCAAATTTTACGCCTGTAATACGCTTCGATGCCCAGCACTTTAGTTTCGTTTTCAGTAACAAACTAGCAAGTTTTGCCCCCCTTCGGGGAGCAGAAATATTTTGATTTCGTCCAGTATACACTTTTTAGCAGCTGCATTTTCAGCCTTTTTACGCTACAATGATCAGTTGACAATGATCCCCCAGTTGATAAAGATCCCCCAGTTGACAATAATCCCCCAGTTGACAATGATCCCCCAGTTGACAATGATCCCCCCGTTGACAATAATCCCCCAATTGATGATGATCACGCAGTTGATTATGATCCCCCAGTTGACAATAATCCCTCAATTGATGATGATCACGCAGTTGACAATGATCCCCCAGTTAATGATGACTCCCCATTGATGATGATCCCCAGTTGACAATGTTCCCACAGCTGACAATGATCCCCGAGTTGACAATAATCCCCCAATTGATGATGATCACGCAGTTGACAATGATCCCCCAGTTAATGATGACTCCCCATTGATGATAATCTCCAGTTGACAACGTTCCCCCAGTTGACAATGTTCCCACAGTTGACAATGATCCCCCAGTTGATGATGATCAACAAGTTGACAATGATCCCCCCAGTTCACAATGATCCTCCGGGTGATGATAAACCCCCAGTTGACAATGATCCCCAGTTGACAATGATCCCCCAGTTGACATTGACAATGATCTCCCAGTTGACAATGATCCCCCAGTTGACAATTATCCCCCAGTTAACCATGATCCCGCATTCGATGATGACTCCCCAGTTGACAATTATCCCCCAGTTGACAACTATCCCCCCGTTGACAATGATCCTCCAGTTGACAATTATCTCTCAGTTGACTATGATCCCCCATTGATGGTGATCCCAGTTGACAATGTTCCCGCAGTTGAACATGATCCCCTAGTTGACAATGATCCCCTAGTTGATTATGATTCCGCATTTGGTGATGTTTCCCCGTGACAATTATCCCCCAGTTGACAATTATCCCCCAGTTGCCAATGATCCTCCAGTTGACAATGATCCCCCAGTTGACAATTATCCCCCAGTTTACCATGATCCCCCAGTTGACGATTATCCACCAGTTCTGGTTTAGCAATGATTCAAACGCTGGGTTAGCCATGATTCAAACTCTGGTTTTGCCATGATTCAAACTCTGGTTTAGCCATGATTCAAACTCTGGTTTAGCCATGATTCAGAATCTAGTTTAGCCATGATTCAGACGCTGGTTTAGCTATGATTCAAACTCTGGTTTAGCCATGATTCAGACGCAGGTTTAGCTATGATTTAAACTCTGGTTTAGCCATGATTCAGACTCTGGTGTAGCCATGATTCAGACTCTGGTTTAGCCATGATTCAGACTCTGGTTTAGCCATGATTCAGACTCTGGTTTAGCTATGAGCCATGATTCAGACTCTGGTGTAGCCATGATTCAGACTCTGGTGTAGCCATGATTCAGACTCTGGTTTAGCCATGATTCAAACTCTGTTTTAGCTATGATTCAAACTCTGGTTTTGCCATGATTCAGACGCTTGTTTAGCTATGATTCAAACTCTGGTTTAGCTATGAGCCATGATTCAGACTCTGGTTTAGCCATGATTCAAACTCTGGTTTAGCTATGATTTAAACTCTGGTGTAGCCATGATTCAGACTCTGGTTTAGCTATGATTCAAACTCTGGTTTAGCCATGATTCAGACTCTGGTTTAGCCATGATTCTGACTCTGGTTTAGCCATGATTCAGACTCTGGTTTAGCTATGATTCAGACTCTGGTGTAGCCATGATTCAGACTCTGGTTTAGCCATGATTCAGACTCTGGTGTAGCCATGATTCAGACTCTGGTTTAGCCATGATTCAGACTCTGGTTTAGCTATGATTCAAACTCTGGTTTAGCCATGATTCAGACTCTGGTTTAGCCATGATTCAGACTCTGGTTTAGCCATGATTCAAACTCTGGTTTAGCCATGATTCAGACTCTGGTTTAGCCATGATTCAGACTCTGGTTTAGCCATGATCCAGACTCTGGTTTAGCCTTGATTCAGACTCTGGTTTAGCCATGATTTAGACTCTGGTGTAGCCATGATTCAGACTCTGGTTTAGCCATGATTCAGACTCTGGTTTAGCCATGATTCAGACTCTGGTTTAGCCATGATTCAGACTCTGGTTTAGCCATGATCCAGACTCTGATTTAGCCATGATTCAGACTCTGGTTTAGCCATGATTCAGACTCTGGTGTAGCCATGATTCAGACTCTGGTGTAGCCATGATTCAGACTCTGGTTTAGCCATGATTCAGACTCTGGTTTAGCCATGATTCAGACTCTGGTTTAGCCATGATTCAGACTCTGGTTTAGCCATGATTCAGACTCTGGTTTAGCCATGATTCAGACTCTGGTTTAGCCATGATTCAGACTCTGGTGTAGCCATGATTCAGACTCTGGTTTAGCCATGATTCAAACTCTGTTTTAGCTATGATTCAAACTCTGGTTTTGCCATGATTCAGACGCTTGTTTAGCTATGATTCAAACTCTGGTTTAGCTATGAGCCATGATTCAGACTCTGGTGTAGCCATGAATCAGACTCTGGTTTAGCCATGATTCAAACTCTGGTTTAGCTATGATTTAAACTCTGGTGTAGCCATGATTCAGACTCTGGTTTAGCTATGATTTAAACTCTGGTGTAGCCATGATTCAGACTCTGGTTTAGCTATGATTCAAACTCTGGTTTAGCCATGATTCAGACTCTGGTGTAGCCATGATTCAGAATCTAGTTTAGCCATGATTCAGACGCTGGTTTAGCTATGATTCAAACTCTGGTTTAGCCATGATTCAGACTCTGGTGTAGCCATGATTCAGACTCTGGTTTAGCCATGATTCAGACTCTGGTTTAGCCATGATTCAGACTCTGGTTTAGCTATGAGCCATGATTCAGACTCTGGTGTAGCCATGATTCAGACTCTGGTTTAGCCATGATTCAGACTCTGGTTTAGCCATGATTCAGACTCTGGTGTAGCCATGATTCAGACTCTGGTTTAGCCATGATTCAGACTCTGGTTTAGCCATGATTCAGACTCTGGTGTAGCCATGATTCAGACTCTGGTTTAGCCATGATTCAGACTCTGGTTTAGCCATGATTCAGACTCTGGTTTAGCCATGATTCAGACTCTGGTTTAGCCATGATTCAGACTCTGGTGTAGCCATGATTCAGACTCTGGTTTAGCCATGATTCAGACTCTGGTTTAGCCATGATTCAGACTCTGGTTTAGCCATGATTCAGACTCTGGTTTAGCCATGATTCAGACTCTGGTTTAGCCATGATTCAGACTCTGGTTTAGCCATGATTCAGACTCTGGTTTAGCCTTGATTCAGACTCTGGTTTAGCCATGATTCAGACTCTGGTTTAGCCATGATTCAGACTCTGGTGTAGCCATGATCCAGACTCTGGTTTAGCCATGATTCAGACTCTGGTTTAGCCATGATTCAGACTCTGGTTTAGCCATGATTCAGACTCTGGTTTAGCCATGATTCAAACTCTGTTTTAGCCGGTGTGCTATGATTTATGATATTTTATTTACGAAATGAAAAAAATGATATAAAATAGTCTTCAATCACTACTGGCTGAAAATTAGTCTAAATGATTTGATGCAGTGCAGAATCGAACCCTAGCCTAGCCTAACCTATTCCTGGTGCCTACACATCGGCTATTCCGACTGTTGGTTAGTGGGTGCAAAAATCAGCCTTATAAAATGAATTCTCAAAGTTCTGGCTTTGTACAATGAAGTAAGAAAATAGAGTACACTCAGTCTTGCGGTTGGTTGTGTACATTTATTTCCAATTTGTCTCCAGAGTGCAGGCTTCAAATTCAATCAGCTAGGGGTTGTTGCGCAATTTGACGATGCAATTCTAATTCAGTGGCAGTGAGTAAAATTCTCAATAGGCCAAGATGGTTTGACCTTTTAAAAATCATGTTTTTCGAATATTTAATCCCTTTAGCAATAAAGTTAAGCTTAATAAAAATACGTGTATAATTGTCCCCATATTTGGCATCTTTTGGTGAAGAAATGGTGAAAATCGGTTGAGCCGTTCGGGAGAAAATCAATTACAACCAACCAACCATTTCATTTTTAGTATAGTGGAGGACATGGGCTCAAAAAAGTGTCGTGCTAAACCCAGTAAGAGTATGTGATGTTATTCAATAGACTCTTGAATGTTACTCAATGCGTTCACTCTGCACCACTTTGTATTATGGCTTTGCTACCATCGATTGTTTATGTCTGTCGGTTCTTAGTGCAAGCTGAGTTGTTTATCAGTGTCACGCGTGGCTTGCGTGCTGGTTGAGGTGGCTGGCCCGCGGGGCCCAGCCGTGCCCTAAGCCCTAGGGTCAAATAGAACAGAGCGATAATATAAGGAGCCGCAACTTCCAACTGGCTCGCTACGATCTTGTGAATCAATTCTTGGCCAGCCTTCAGTCTTAAGTTATTACAAATGGCGACGAGTTCCGCGCTAGGTGGAATCCCCGTGCTCTCCGCTAACACAGATATCGATGTATATCTGGAGAGACTAGATCACTACTTCACATGCAAAGATGTGAAAGAGGAGGCGAAGGTGGCCACACTTGTTACGGCAATCGGCGCGGAGGCCTACACGGTGCTACGCAATCTGTGCCAGCCTGACAAGGTAGCGGACAAGACGCTGGACCAGCTGTCTGAGATTCTGCGCGACCACTATGCACCGAAGCCTTCAGTGCTGGCAGCTCGATTTCGTTTCCAGCGGCGCGTGCAGCAACCCGGCGAGAGTTTCACGGACTTTGTCGCTGGCTTGAAGGCCTTGTCCGCTCATTGCGCCTTCCAGAACTCATTGGAGGAGCGGCTGCGCGACCAGCTTGTCTTCGGACTGTACAGCGACGCCTTCCGTGCGAAGCTCCTGGAGGAGGTGAATCCCACATTCAAATCGCTGCAGGAAAAAATGCTCCTCCTTGAGTCAACCGAGCGATCCTCGCAGGAGATGGCAAGTAAGCCGACGGCGGCCGTCGCCCAGTTGCGCACGCATGGAGGCAAGCGGAGCCAGCGCCGAGGTGCCACTCCAGCTGCACTCGGCGGCGACTCTCCACATCAACGAAGCGTCAAGGGCGGAAATAGCGGCAACTCCGGCAAAGGCGGAGACAACGGCCGAAATGGTGGAACCTGCGCAAGCTGTGGTGGCGCCCACAGCCGTCAACTCTGCAAGCTGCGAGACGCCAAATGCCATTCATGCGGCAAGACGGGCCACATCCGCAAGGTCTGCCGCTCGCCCAAGCTGCAGCTTCTTCAGGAAACCTCGCCTTCGTCACCGGATGCCTCGTCGCAGATGCCGATTTTCACCGTCCAGCCGCCCTGTGGCAGCTTAGGACCGACGGTGCAGCTACAAGTGAACGGGCGCCAGTGCCAGTTCATCATCGACACCGGCTCCGCTGTCACTCTATTGCCGCAGAATTTGCAGCGGAGGCTTCTGCCGCAGCTCCCACTGAAGCCATCAACCGCCGTCCTGCGCACCTTCACCGACGAACGATTTCGCCCCATCGGCCAGGCGGTGGTCACCGTCAACCACAATAGCCAGCAGCTGCAGCTCCCGCTGCTTGTCGTCACGCAGGGCGAATCGGCGCTGCTCGGACGGGACTGGCTGGCTAAGCTGCGGCTGGACTGGCCGAGCATCATGGCGCAGGTCCACGCCGTCTCCGCGGACGAGAGCATCGGTGACCTCATCAAGGAGTTCGCGCCAGTCTTTGAAGACGGCCTCGGTGAGTTTCGGCACGGTCAGGTGCGGTTGCAAGTCTCCGATGACGCGCAGCCGAAGTTCTTCAAGGCCCGCCCGGTCCCCTACGCTCTTCGGGAGCGTGTTGACGCCGAGCTTCAGCGCATGGAGGCCAGCGGGATCATCACGGCCGTCAAGCACAGCTACTGGGCAGCGCCGATCGTACCGGTTGTTAAGAAGGATGGCAGCGTCCGGATCTGCGGCGACTACAAGCTGACCTACAACCAGGCGAGCCGGCCGGAGCACTATCCACTGCCGCGGATCGAGGATCTCTTTGCGAAGCTCGGCGGCGGCTGCAAATGGTCCAAGCTGGACCTGTCCAACGCCTTCTTGCAGCTTCCGCTGGCCGAAGACAGCAAGGCGTTCCTCACCATCAACACGCCGCGAGGTCTTTTCCAAGTCAACCGCCTGCCTTTCGGTATCTCGAGCGCCAGCGCAATCTTCCAGCGGACGCTGGACACCCTGCTGGGAGACCTGGACGCCGTCCAAGTGTTCGTCGACGACATACTGGTCACAGGCCGCACTCTGCAGCAGCACAAGAAGAATCTCGCGCTGGCTCTGCAACGCCTGCAGGGCGCCGGCCTTCGCCTGAACAAGAGCAAGTGCCAGTTCTTCAAGGACTCGGTCGAGTATCTTGGGCATCGCATCGACGCAAACGGCCTCAGCCCGCTGCCTGACCGAGTCGCCGCAGTCCAGGACGCACCTGCCCCGACGGACGTCAGCCAGCTGCGCTCGTTTCTTGGAATGCTGGCGCAGTACGGCAAATTCCTGCCGAATCTATCCACCGTGCTGGCGCCGCTGCATCAGCTCCTGGTCAAGAACACGCGCTGGTCCTGGGAACGGCCGCAGCAGCAAGCGTTCGCCGAGGCAAAGCGGCTGCTGCTTCGGTCCCCGGTGCTCGTGCACTACAGCCCGGACCTGCCGCTGCGATTGGAGTGCGACGCCTCTCCCTACGGCCTTGGCGTAGTGCTGACGCACCGCATCGGCGACAAGGACTGCGCGGTCGCCTTCGCTAGCCGGAGCCTGACCACGGCACAGCGCGGCTACTCGCAACTGGACAAGGAGGCGCTGGCCATCATGTTCGGCCTGGACCGCTTCCACCAGTTCCTCTATGGCCGCCGCTTCACCATCGTCACTGACCATCTGCCGCTGCTGGGGCTGCTAGGCGAGCGCAAGGGCATCCCGGCGCATGCGGCCGCCCGCATGCAGCGCTGGGCCATCCGCCTGGCGAGCTACGACTATGCGCTCGAGTTCCGGCCGACGGAGAAGCACGCTAACTGCGACTCGCTCTCGCGACTGCCGCTGCCGCAGCTGTTCGAGGAGGAGGCGGCCGTCAACTCGCTGCTACTCGACGAGGGGGCCGGATCGGCCGTCACGGCGCAGACGGTGGCGCGACACACGCGGACAGACGCATCGCTGGGCCGCGTGCTACGCTGCCTGCAGACTGGGGCGCCCATCGGCGCCGAGCTGAGCGACTACGCCCGGCGGCAGACGGAGCTGTCGGTTGACCAAGGCTGCGTGTTGTGGGGCGCCAGAGTCGTAGTACCAGCGGCGCTGCGCGATCACGTGATCCAAGAGCTCCACCAGGCGCATCCAGGCACCAGCAGAATGCGCGCCCTAGCTCGCAGCTACGTCTGGTGGCCAGGAATCGACGGCGATTTGGAGGCTGCTACTAAGACCTGCAGGACCTGTCAGCTCAACCAGCCCGACCCGCCAAAGGCGCCCGTGCAGCCGTGGCCGTTCCCGTCGGAGCCGTGGGAGCGCCTGCATGTCGACTTCGCCGGGCCTGTCGACGGTCATGTGTACCTGGTGGTGGTGGACGCCCACAGCAAGTGGCCGGAGGTCGTGCGGATGCGCTGCACCACAGCGGCAGCCACAATCGTGAGTCTGCCGGAGATCTTCGCCCGCCAAGGCATCCCGCGCACGCTGGTGTCCGACAACGGGCCGCAGTTCGCCTCCGCCGAGTTCGCCGAATTCACCCGAGCCAATGGCATTCGTCATGTGTTCTCGGCACCTTTCCATCCTGCCACGAATGGCCAAGCCGAGCGCTTCGTCCAAGTTCTAAAGCGGCATCTGCTCAAGAGCGGTCATTCTGATGCCGAGCTCCAGCGACTGCTGCTCGGCTACCGCAACACGCCGCACAGCGTCAGTGGCGTCGCTCCCAGCCAACTACTCATCGGCCGGCGGCTCCGATGCCGCCTGGATCTACTGGCACCGTCACTGGCCGACGACGTGCGACAGCGACAGGAGCAGCTGCTACCGAGCAGGAAGGCGGCGCGTGAGTTCCAAACCGGTGATCGTGTGCTCTTCCGCGACTTCAGCGCCGGTGCGAGAGCCGGCGACACGCCGCGCTGGGCGGAGGGCGTCATCAAGGGCGCTGGCAGCCGCAACTGCATCGTCGACTCGCAGCGCGGTCAGCACATGCGGCATGCGGATCAGCTGGTTGCGGCCCGCGCTGACGGCTTCGACCTCGACATCGCTGATGCCGGCCAGCCGCTAACTGATGGCGGCGGTGACGCGACCCTGGGAACTGGCGGTGCGCGCGCCACTCCTGATACTGTCGCCAGCGGCGCCACCAGCGGTGAGGCGGCACCTGAACCCGCCGACGGACCGGAGAGCAACGCGCGTCGGGATGCCACGAATCCCCGGCGGTACCCTCTGAGAGCTCGTGGCCCACCTGAGAGACTGCAGCTGTGATGGGAGAAAACTGACTCAGAGGGGAGATGTGATGTTATTCAATAGACTCTTGAATGTTATTCAATGCGTTCACTCTGCACCACTTTGTATTATGGCTTTGCTACCATCGATTGTTTATGTCTGTCGGTTCTTAGTGCAAGCTGAGTTGTTTATCAGTGTCACGCGTGGCTTGCGTGCTGGTTGAGGTGGCTGGCCCGCGGGGCCCAGCCGTGCCCTAAGCCCTAGGGTCAAATAGAACAGAGCGATAATATAAGGAGCCGCAACTTCCAACTGGCTCGCTACGATCTTGTGAATCAATTCTTGGCCAGCCTTCAGTCTTAAGTTATTACAGAGTACATGGGCCTGTGCTCTCGAACCCATAAAATTAGGTCGCATGCCAGCACAACCATCGAGCCATCGTAGCTCAGCTTCTCGAGCACAGCCAAGTCGATGTTAACGCCCAGGCGTCATCAACGAGCTCATCAACTGGAGCGCCTGGAGCGGGACCCATTGCCGCCGTCGCGTTGGGTCCGAAGTCGTCGCCAGCATCGGTTCAAACGACGTTGGCGGCGGCGGTGGCAGCTGATCCGGCCAGTTCCAGCCCTCTAGCTCACGCATGCCGGAATCGCAGCCTGGAACTGGCCCGGATACTGCTGGAGCGAGGCGCCCGGCCAACCGAAGCCTGTCTGGTTCTTGCGGCTCTGGCCGACTCCGCCGAGCTCATCGACGCCCTGGTGCGAAGCGGTGCCCCGGTTGCCACTTGTCGTCCGGCCCTGGAGGCGGCCTGTCGAATGGGCCGACCGGCCGCTTGTCGTCGACTTCTGGAGCTGGGAGCTCCGGTGACGACCTCGGAGGCTGCGGCTCCGACTGGACTGAATGGTAAGCAAGGCGCAGACAAGAGATGTCTAGCCGAAAGAATTAACTCTGTTGAAATCATGGATCCAAATAATAACCACTGTGGTCAGAGTAGAACTTGGTGCATGTAGCCCGCACCCTTCGTTCTAACCTCAGGTGGGCTGTACCGCTGCCAGTCCAGCCTCTCCGTGGCGTGCCAAGCCGCGCCCAGTGTCGAGGCCCTGGCATGCGCCTGCGCACTCTTGGAGCTTCGCCCTGCCGAGGTCCTCCCGTCTGAGCCGCTCTATGAGTCCGCCGCCGCAGCCGCCGCTCCAAATCAGCGCTGCCGCCCGCCCGCTCTGCTGCTGCTGGCTGGCCAAGTTGAGGGAGCCGTTGATCATCTGGCTCGGCTTGCCTCCGAATCCAGACCGGATCTTGCGGCTGCCCTGACCAGGCCTGAGGTGGCCGCTGAGCTGGCCGCTTCAGATCGATGGCCGCTGCCAATGCTTGTGGCCTGTTATAAACTTCTCATGCACGGCTCGCCTTTTTTGCCCGCGGAGGATCCCCAGCTGACCTGTGAGCAATTTATGGCTTTCTTTCGCACTTTCATTAATATATTTAGGGATTGTTCACGATATGAGGGGGTCGGTGGCAGTGCGGTTTACGCGTTTGCCTCACGCACCAAGGTCCCTGAGCTCGATTTCGCGGCGAGCCCACATTAATTTTGGGCGCAGCTGCGGAGAGAAGGCTTGGGGGCTTGTCGTGCAATTTACGCCCTTGGGGGCCAACCTTCAAGGCACAGTGAAGTGTACACTATCTGACGATGATAAAGTCAGGGCAGATGTACGCACCTGTGTGAGTGTGTGCCTGCGTACAGTATCTATGTGTGTGTGTGCTCAGGAGTGAGCGAAATGGACAGTATTCCTCGCTGGCTGCGGGTCAACAAATGATGTGCCATTGCCCGCAGCCCTCCTGCAGTTATTATTTTTATTTCACTATATGCTAGCTTGTATATGTTGATTATTTCTATGATTGCACTCTAACCATTGGAATGAACTGCTATCATCAGCCGGTTGTTATGCGGATCTGGTCCGCGCCTACCTGTTGCGACAGCCGGGCCGTCCAGCCGAGGCCCTCCTGCAGGACTGTCCGCCCAGACTGGCCGTGGCCGCCCTGCGACATCCTGCGGTTCTGGAGGCAGCACTGCAGGAGCGACCACAGCTACTGCCCAGCCTGCTAGCCGTGTGCTGTCCGCTGCACCTGCCGCTGCCCGGCTGTCGCCTGGATCCCCTGGCCTTCTGCTTGCTAACTGAGGACCTTGAATCTGCCCTGCTGCTGCTGTTGGCTGGTGGCTCGCCGGCCTATCTGTGGCGCTGCCAGCAGCTGCAGCAGTGGCCGGCAGCTGTTGTTGAGGCCAGGCGGGCTAAGGTGAGTTTAGCTGCTTATGGAATTCGACTTTCCTATTAAAAATGCAAGTTTGGAAGGATAAATAATGGTACATAATTGTACAAAACTGAACATAAAAATGATAAAGTAATCAGTGAAGACATTTCGTCTGTATTTTATTAGAAGCTATGTTTTTACTAGATCTAATAATCTCTACTAAGATATTATGCAATTAACAGACTTTCTTTGTCAGTTTAAAAATAATTGAAGCCGTTAGTTTCTTTCATTATACATATGGTCCGTGGTTGCTTAACATTTGCACGATCGGTAATTTCTGGATAAATGTGAAATAACGAAATAACGATTTGGTCTATATGGATTTGATGAATCCCAGTAAAATGTGTAAAGGCTGATTGTCTGCCTGGGTGTATTTATATTTAGGAAAAGGGAAATAATGATCCGATGGATAATATAGTTAATTTGTTGGGTATTTACATGCCCTACCTACTCTTCTAATAGTGGCAGGGGAAATACTTGTTCAACATATAATAATTATGTTTTGGTGATACTTGTCCTATATACGCTACTTAAGTGGCAGTAATTTTTTCGATGTGAGCAATTATTTTTTATGAGCAATCTGACAGTATTTTAGAATGGTGCACGCATCCTAACAAAACTACTGCTAGTGGCAGTAATTGGAAGTAAAAGGATTCAATTATTCAAAATTAGTTTTACTAATTAGGACAACAAAAAGCGTACAGTGTAGGAATTGTAATTTTGGGATAAATTAGGCCCAAATTATGCCGATTAATTAGTTATGCATTTTTATTAATACTCATTTAATTTTATAAGTGAAAAGAATCGCTTTCACCCACCGCAGGACTCGGTAGCGGAGCGCCTTGACGCCGTGTGGTCTTCGCCATTCTCTCTGCGCCATTTGGCGCGTACAGCGGCGCGCCGCGTCCTGATCCCCCCGCAGCCGCTGCGCACGGCGGCCGACTGGCTGCAGCTTCGCCTGCCGCTATCCGGCGATGCCAAGCTGCGCATGTCGCTGCTGTTCGACCCGGAGTTCGCCGACGTATTTGCCCTGCTGCAGGCCATTGCTATGTGACACCTCGCTGTTGGGCCAAATACATGTACGCGCTGGTAAAAATATTGTGTAAGGCTCCTTTAAGTAGCAGAACTGTCTGTCTATATTTGCAGCTTTTTTGTTTTACTTCATTCATATTGCTACCTTGTCTCAAGGGTAAAATGATAAAATTTTTGTTTAAAAGTGCATTAATAAAGCCTTCTATCCTTTCAAATTTCTCATTCGCTTGCGTCGTGTTTTTGTTGCATCGTTATGAAAGTTGCACTTATTTCAGGTTTTTTTATCTTATCATGTACTGATTATTATCACTCCGCACTGTCTGACCGCACTGCACAATGATCTTCAAGACCTGCTAATGCTGTTATTGCTTGCTAAAAATAGAATCAACTCAAAATATACTGATTTATTGCGCTTTCTGAGTGTGCCTGGTTTATGAAATGATAAAATGCTTGCATACTTACTTACTATTTTGCAATCCATCAATTGCAATCCGTTGTGTCGAATTTCAACTTATTTTAATTGGCTGTTTTTTATTGAGTTACCCTGGCTCTCCATCCAGTTCTAGATCCCCATGCTCTCCATCCAGTTCTAGATCCCCATGCTCTCCATCCAGTTCTAGATCCCCATGCTCTCCATCCAGTTCTAGATCCCCATTCTCACAGTACTCTCAGACACCCAGGTCTAGATTCCTGGTTTGATTTTGCAAGCTACGTGTTCAGTATTAGCGTTCGTTATGCTGCGCTTTCAAAGCGGCTCAGTAAAAGCGACTCATTCATGGTCAATTTCTAGCCGCCTACGACAGAAGCCGAACTCGGCGATTTAGTGTCGCAAGCGTTACGCCTGGAGGAGGCCTCGGCTGACGACCCCGAAGAAGAGCCGTACAAATCGCGCTACGAAGCTCGACGTCTGCTGACGGAAGCTATCAAAGCCATCGAGTCGGAGTATCTGGCGGATGCTAGCAACTGTATGACAACTTGGATGTCTCTTAGTTCTATCCAATTAAAATGAACTTCGTTTTGTCGTGTGTCATATGTGACTTTGCCAGTTTTATATGTGATCTAGCGTGTGTCATATGTAATCTAGCGTGTTATATGTGATCTAGCGTGTGTCATGCGTAATCTAGCGTGTGTTATATGTGATCTAGCGTGTGTCATATGTAATCTAGAGTGTGTTATATGTGATCTAGCGTGTGTCATATGTAATCTAGAGTGTGTTATATGTGATCTAGCGTATGTCATGCGTAATCTAGCGTGTGTTATATGTGATCTAGCGTGTCATATGTGACCTAGCGTGTGTTATATGTAACCTAGCCTGTATTACGTGCTCTAGCGTGTGCATGTGATCTAGATTAGATTAGAGTTCTTAAGAAAGCAACTTATATAATTGTACTTTTGGTCCCATGTTGTCCAGCTAGCAGTGATCAGCGACGCCTTCGTTTTAAATGGCTGCGAATTCGCTTGGCCGCCAACTACCTGGAGACGGAGGAGGCCTCGGAGGGACACCGCCTGCTGACGCGTCTACTTGAAGAACAGACAGAAGAAAAGGGCAGCAATAGCAGCCAGCTGGCTGACGAAGTGGAGGAAGACAATAATGAGGATGCTGGCCGGCTATTGCGCGAGGCCTCTGTAAAAGTGCAGCTGTTCAACTGGCTTGGCTGCGCCAGCTGTCATTTGGGTCGACACGGCGAGGCCATCGAACAGCTGCACAGGGCCGAGGCTCTCTTCCTGCGCTGCAAGCGAATACTGGCCGCAGATGAGGGGGCCCATGTGAGATAATGTTATTTATCTTTCTGTCTTCGGTACCTTTATTTGATACGTTTGAGCTGTGGCTGAATTTATAATACCGGGAAGAATGCCCCGGTTGAGAACTTTTCACGTCCTAAGCTTAATGTTACAGTCAAGTAGGGCCACATGCATCGTATGGGACAGCCGCAGCTATTGCGTGAGTATTGTAAGGCTGCCTATACTGCTGATGCTGGATCTCATTTCACAGGTTATGATACTGAAGCAATAGGGGAGTTAGTTAAATTCCTTGCTTAATGACACAAATAGTTACCCTTCAGACTCGAACTCGGGATCTCTCGGTAAGGAATCCAAAGCTTCCTTTAGCTTTAGCCACTAGTCTACAAGCCTAAATTTGGAAATTGTATGCACCAAAAGTTCCTAAGGTAAGACTGCATTCGGTTTGCGATACAGCAGAACTTCTGGCAAGAGGGGTTGTAGCCTTGTGGTTAGAGCATCGGACTCACCACTTGAAGGTCGTGGGTTAGATTCCTAACTCCACTGGATCAATCTGTGTTCTTTAGCAAGACACTTACGGCGATAGACGGGTACAAGCAGTAGCTGGGGTATTTGAGGTTGGGTGTGATGTCCCCAGTCCATGGACTGTACAGCCTTCAGATGCGCCGCGCAATAGCTGCGACTGTGCTGTTGGCTGCACATGTGGCCAGATTGGGGCAGGTGTAATCAATATGATTAACTGCCTACACATTTATAATCCAGGCCTGGGCTCTGGCTGATCTGTTCCCAGCGGCAGTGCCAGCTGACTCCACAGATCCGTGCTCGGTCGAAACTCTGCACACAAAGACTCTGTTCTACCTGGCCCAGGCTTTTGGCAAAGCGGACCGGCCGGCAGACTCGGCCCGCTACTGCCAGATGACGCTGAACAGGCAGCTTGCTCTGGCGGACTATTCAGCCAGCGAGTGGGCGCTGAACTGCGCCGCGCTCAGCCAGTACTACCTGGGAGTGCGCGATTTCGCCAGGGCGCATCGGTGCCTGTGCACGGCGGCGGCTGTTTTCGCCGAAGCCGAAGCCGCAAATCCAGAGACGTTTGTAAGCCGAGCATAACTGGCTTTACTTAGCTTATACCTGTCTGAGGTATTTCCACTGGGGTCGGTAGTTATTCCGCTGACTCCTGAGCACTGACTGCATTCCACTGATTCCTGACTTTATTATCGTCGGGCAGTGTACACTTTCACTATGCCTTGGAGGCCCAAAAGGGTGTAAATTGCACGACAAGCCCCCACGCCTTCTCTCCGCGGCAGCGTCCCAAATGAATGTGGCCTGACCGCGGAATCGAGCTTATGGATCTTGGTGCGAGGCAAACGTGTTAGACCGCTCTGCCACTCACCCCTTAAAATCGATCATAGTGGATAGGGTATATTTTAGGATCTTCTTTACTCGAAGTTTAAGACAAATATGTATCGATAAATAATTTGTTCTCAAATTGCAGGAATCGCACAATCCGGACAGCGAGTTGCAGTTCAACCGGGCCAGCATCTCTCGCTGCTGGGTGAAGTACGCCCTGGCCCTATTGGAGTACTCTCGTGATGTTGCTCAGCAGCAGCTGTTAGAGGAATCAACAGGACTGAATCACAGCTCGCTGGAGTACGAGGATTTATTTCCCAGTGTTGAGGCTGGACAGCACGCTGATAGGGTTGCCTACCTGCCGGCAGTCAATTTTGAACAGGTGAGAGCCGAACGACATGATTGGCTGGAAAAAAAGATAGATAAGTGATTGGCAAAAAATATATGTGATCTGTATACTGTAGATGCAGAACGTTGATCTAAGCTTGTTGGTTATAAGGTATCGGTGGCTATTTGCTGATTGGTAAAATTTAGTGAATTGAGAACTAAAATGAAAGGGAAAACTAGCTATTACTAGTCACCAAATTCGCAAAATTTAATTTTTTCTTATTATTCCTTTTCTATAAAACTCTCCAGGCTCGCTTGATATTCTTATTTGCTCAACGCCACCTCACCTCGGCCAAAGAGTTCTTCCGCCTTGACGAGCACTGCACCGACTACGCCGAGCTAGTTCGCGACCATTCTCGCGCCTTCTTGCACCTGATTCAGTTCGAGTTGGACCCGGATCGCAGGGCCCGAATGCACAAGCGACGGGCCGACATGCTTAGAGACCTAATTGGCCAGCTTAGTCAGCAGTTCTACCTGCTGCTATGTCGGCAGCTTAGATTCGAGCTGGGAGAAACGCTGGTAAAATTCAATATTTTGTTTTATCCATTCTTCATTAAACCTTACGTCTCGTTCATCCTTTACATCCATCAGTCCCGCTCCCTTCCATCATTCAGTCCCGCTCCCTGCCATTCATCAGTCCCGCTCCCTCCTATCATTCAGTAACGCTCCCTCCCATCATTCAGTCCCGCTCCCTCCCATCATTCAGTCCCGCTCCATCCATCCATCAGTCCCGCTCCATCCATCCATCAGTCCCGCTCCCTGCCATACATCAGTCCCACTCCCTCTCATCCATCAGTCACACTCCCTGCCATCAATCAGTCCCACTCCCTCCCATCCATCAGTCCCGCTCCCTCCCATCCATCAGTCCCGCTCCCTGTCATCCATCAGTCCCGCTCCCTCCCATCATTCAGTCCCGCTCCCTGTCATCCATCAGTCACACTCCCTGCCATCAATCAGTCCCACTCCCTCCCATCCATCAGTCCCGCTCCCTCCCATCATTCAGTCCCGCTCCCTGTCATCCATCAGTCCCGCTCCCTCCCATCATTCAGTCCCGCTCCCTCCCATCATTCAGTCCCGCTCCCTCATCATTCAGTCCCGCTCCCTGCCATCCATCAGTCCCGCTCCCTGCCATCCATCAGTCCCGCTCCCTGCCATCCATCAGTCCCGCTCCCTCCCACCATCCTTTCATTCGACGTATCTTTCAGTCTCCACTTCTACAATGTCAGCCTCCTGTAGTTCCCCGCCAAGTGTACAGTCCTCTACAGTCTACAGTCCTCTACAATCTACAGTCCTCCCCCATCCAAGCTGCATGAATCTGCAAATCCCGGCCTCCGTTCTTCTCTCCCTCTCGCACCAGGTGGACTTGCTGGACATCAAGCTGTCAGCGCTCGAGTCCTGCGCCGCCGCG
This sequence comes from Macrostomum hystrix, assembly GCA_950097015.1. Lineage (NCBI taxonomy): Eukaryota > Metazoa > Platyhelminthes > Macrostomidae > Macrostomum > Macrostomum hystrix. The sequence continues at coordinate 373,141 of CATNEN010000011.1, read as the reverse complement.
GGCCAGACTCCATCGCCGGCAGCCGTGGCCAAAGCCAACGCCATTGGCCGCGACGCGATCAACCAGTTCGACGCGTTCGTCGACAGTTTCCGCCTGCCAGCACCGCAGTCCTGCCTGCCTGACCGACTTGAGGCGGTGGACACCAGGCCGGTGCTGCTGGCCCTGTTCCACGCTGGCCGAGTAGCCGCTCGCCTACCCGAAGCTTCGAAGGATCGCCGGCTTGCCAACCTGCGCCGAGCGGAGTCCAATTATCGCCAGGTGAGCGACTACTGCGATCGGGTTCCCGACGCGGCCGCGGTCATGTCGCCTGAGCTGGGCTTGCTGAAGGAAATGCTGGTCCTCATGCCAGTGAAACTGCAGTCAGCTATGGAGAAGTTTGCTTGAATTGTGTGCTTTAGCGCTACTTCTGATATGCGATCACAGCTGGTACATACTTCCGATCAATTTCCTGCGACTGTCCCATTCCATCCAGGTCTTGAATTTGAATCTGAGATTGATCCCACTCTGATCCCATGCTTAACTGGATACTGATCTTATCCTAAACTGATCTCATCATAAACTCGACACTGATCCGATCCTAGATTGATCCCATCATAAGCTGGACACTGATTCCATCCTAAACTGGACACTGATCCCATCCTAAACTGATCCCATCATAAACTGTACACGGATCCCATCCTAAACTGATCCCATCCTAAACTGATCTCATCATAAACTGGACACTGACCCCATCCTAAACTGGACACTGATCCCATCCTAAACTGATCCCATCCTAAACTGATCCCATCCTAAACTGATCCCATCCTAAACTGATCCCATCATAAACTGTACACGGATCCCATCCTAAACTGATCCCATCCTAAACTGATCTCATCATAAACTGGACACTGACCCCATCCTAAACTGGACACTGATCCCATCCTAAACTGATCCCATCCTAAACTGGACACTGATCCATCCTAAACGAATCCCATCATAAACTGGACACTGATCCATACCAAACTGCTCTCATCATTAACTGGACACTGATCCCATCCCAAACTGCTCTCATCATTAACTGGACACTGATCCCATCCCGAACTGCTCTCATCATTAACTGGACACTGATCCCATCCCAAACTGCTCTCATCATTAACTGGACACTGATCCCATCCCAAACTGCTCTCATCGTTAACTGGACACTGATCCCATCCCAAACTGCTCTCATCATTAAGTGCACACTGATCCCATCCCATCGAGCAGGGCCCTTCGAGCGCCCCTCCCACGGCCCAGGGAGCGGTGTCGGCTCCGGTTGAGGGCGACTCTGGGCCTGGGCTCGGGGCCGGGGGTGGGGACTGGGCGGCTGACCCCGTCGAGTTCCCGCCTCTGGCTCGGGGCCTGGGCACGGAGGAGCCCATGGCTACCGACATCGACCTGGAGGAGGAGGACCGCCTTCTGGCTGAGTCCCCCTCCAAGTAGACCTCTGCCTGCATGATGATCCCCGGAATATCATGTCTGCAAGTTAACACCCAGCACTGCGTGGCAGCATCAGTAAATCTGATGCGCACGACAGAGCGCATGATGCCGGGCCTTGTACTTGTGCAGGAGCCCTGGTTATCAAAAAACAAGCCAAGCAACATTCCTGCTGGCTATGACTGCTTCTGCATGGCAGACTCTGTCCGCCCTAGATCACTGATCTATGCCACAAAAGCCTTAAATGCGTGGATGAGACCCGATCTCTCTAACGGGGACATCTGCGTCATCCAATCTGCACACATTGTGCCTAACAAGTTGACCCTCGTGGCATCCGCCTACCTGGCAGGCGACGCCCCCGTGGTCAGCGATACCCTCGTCGCCCTCTGTGATTTCGCCAGGGCACGTAACTTCGAGCTGCTCCTCGCGGGAGATGCAAACTCGCATCACACCCACTGGGGTAGCTCAAAAATCAATGACCGCGGCGAAGAGCTCCTGGCCTACGTCAGCGGCACGCCTCTCAACTTCTGTAATGTGGGCAACACGCCCACTTTCGACAATGGGCGGTGGGCTGAGGTGCTTGACGTCACCCTGGCCTCACCCGGCATCCTCCCAAGGGTGCTGGGGTGGGAGGTATGGGAGACCGAAAGCTCGCTCTCGGACCATCGTTTCATTCGCTTCAACATCGGTACCCCCGATAAGAAGCAAAAGCCTATTTGGAGGCGTAATGTCAGAAACACCGACTGGCCCGCGTTCAGCCAAAAGCTGCATGAGGGCCTTCGGGATTCCGACCCCTCCATGGCCATGGCAACCACGCAGGACCTAGATGGAGTGGCTGCCCTGCTGGGCGGCGCCATCACAGAGGCCTACGAAATGGCTTGCCCGCTCAAAGCCTACAAAGGCAAAAAATCGGCCCCCTGGTGGAACCCCGAGCTCGGAGTCCTGAGACGCCGAGCTAAGGCTCTCCAGAGGAAGCTGAAAACCTCGCACGACCCTGATGACAAAGAGGCCTATACTCGCGCCATCCATGAGTTTAAGGGCCGGGTCAGAAGGGCAAAAGCGGACAAATGGCGACAATACTGCGAAGGGCTTGAGGGCTCGCGGCCCACGGCCCGCGTGGTAAAGGCGCTCACCAACGACCGCTTCTCCAAGCTCTCATCGATCAAAAAGCCAGACGGCTCGATCACGGAGCGCCCGGAGGAAACGCTCGAGCTTATGCTAGGGCATTTCTTCCCGAGTGTACCGGCGCACTTTGGCCCAGACGACCACTCACGTGGAGGTCAGGGCCTGGCTCAGTCACTCGTCACGAATGACCGCATCGTTCGCGCGGCAAAGTCATTCAACCCTTTCAAAGCACCTGGGCCAGATGGTATTTATCCGGCCTTTTTGCATGAAGCGGTCAAAAATGGCTTCTACGGGCCTGCATCGTGCTGGGCTACGTACCAGCGCTGTGGCACGAAGCCCGGGTCGTCTTCATCCCGAAGCCCGCCAAAGGCGACTATCGCTCGGTCAAGTCTTATCGCCCGATAAGTTTGACTTCCACCTGCCTCAAGCTCATGGAAAGACTGGTGCTCTGGCGCCTTCTTACTGTAGAGCTAGGGCGGGCCCCGCTCTCGCCAAACCAGCACGCCTTTCGGGCTGGCCGGTCCACGGAGAGCGCCCTCCACTGCATCGTGGAGACTCTAGAGAAGGCAGTACTGGGCAGCGGTTTTGCCCTGGCTGTCTTCCTTGATATTGAGGGGGCCTTCGATAACGTTGTTTTCGAAGCCTTTGAGAAGGCCCTGGTTTCCAGGGCCACTCACCCCCACCTCGTTCGCTGGGTCATGTACATGATCCGGAATCGCCACGTGGTGGCCCACCTCGAAGGCAGGGTGCTCTCGGCACCTGTCCTAAAAGGAGGGCCCCAAGGTGGCGTCCTCACCCCACTGCTGTGGAATCTCGTCATGGATGAGCTGCTGAAAAGCACTCGTCCAGACCCAGTCCTGAAGGTGGGATATGCCGACGATGTGACCGCCATCTGCGCGGGCCCCTCGGCGGAAACCACCAGGGACCTCATTCAGGGCTTTATCAACAGGGCGGTGCGCTGGGCGGACCAATGCGGGCTCCGACTCTCTGAGTCCAAGACCGTCGCGGTTATGTTTACCAGCAAACTGCTCTGGACCATGGCAAGAATATTGCCATGGAAAAGCAGGTCCGGTGCCTTGGTCTCGTGCTAGACCATAGGCTTAACTGGACCCCACACATCACCACAAAGGCCAAGAGGGCCCTGGCCATACTGGCGCAAGTCAGGCGCGCCTCGCTGGAGGCCGTCTGGCTGCCAGGGGTTAGCGATATGGGCGGCACCAGCCGCCTCCTCGCTGCGTCCGTCATGGAGGCCCCCTGCCGCTAAGTCAAGTAAGTCAAGATCCCATCCCAAACTGCTCTCATCATAAACTGGACACTGATCCATCCTAAACTGATCCCATCCTAAACTGCTCTCATCGTTAACTGGACACTGATCCCATCCCAAACTGCTCTCATCATTAACTGGACACTGATCCCATCCCAAACTGCTCTCATCATTAACTGGACACTGATCCCATCCCAAACTGCTCTCATCATTAACTGGACACTGATCCCATACCAAACTGCTCTCATCATAAACTGGACACTGATCCCATCCTAAATTAGACACTAATCCCATCCTAAGGATACTGATCCCATCCTGAAATGAACACACTCGGAATCCCAAGATCTGTCAGATTAATTGAGCAACTTTTATAAAATTGCCGTGCATTGTATATCTTTGCTGCGAGTTTCGACTGAAGCCCGAGATGGATATAACAAATGGGCACAAGATCAGTGCACGTTAAATATTTTGAGTTTTCATAATTTTTCTGTTTGCAAGTTTGCCACTTTGCTTAATACTAAAATGTAACGTTTTATCTGCATCCGCTTTAATTATATTATTAAATATTTAACAATTATTTCTATCGTGCTTTGTCAGCCAAAATTATCTGGAAAGCTTTTTATAGCTTTGAGGAACAAAATTCAAATTTTTTGTTAGCAGCTGTCCTTAATTTTCTTTTATAAATCACAGAACTTTTTAGACTACCTACGTTTATAAACCGGAACATTAGTACTATCCTATCATAATAGTATAGGTAGTATCGACTTCTTTACAATGACCATTCAATCATTCATTAAAATATTAGAGTTGCAAATTTTAACATTAGTATAAAAGACAGTAGACCAGCGGATCAAACTACATTTGAAAACTTTCAAAAGATGCACGCGATTCATTAATTAAAAAAGTGCATCATACTTACACACCAAAGTGAATAAGCTTTAATTATATATTTAAGAAATTCTACATTTTTAAATAGGCCGCGTGCGTAACAGTATATTTAGACTTATGATTCCTTTCTGGTGTAAACTTTTTAAGCTCTCTGGAACCGGTAGAAGTTAATACTCGTAAATATTAAAATTTTAGCAGATTGTAAGAATATGATAATACATTTAAATCTAAAGTTAAGTTCTAAACACAGCTGCATATACACAAAGAGAAGTGAGCGGAATAAAAACGTAATAATATTTTAGCGAGAGTTTGTAATGTAGATCTGAAACTTAGTATATTAATTAAAGTTTAAAGTTACACAAATGTTTTTTCTGTTTTTTTATCCATTGTTTCTGCTACTTACTGCTAGCTCGTACTCAGTCTAATTTAAAGAGATGCACGCGTTAAATAAAATGTGTTCTAAATATAGTCCTAATATTCCTAATGCTCATAAATAGTTTTAGAGCGAGAAAAAAACTAACACTAAAAAAGAGCAGCAAGTAGCAGTGACACAGATTTGCAAGCCAGTGCCAATCTGTGCTATAATTTTCCTGCTAAAATATGTTTGATAAAAAACCACGCTCGCTTCAATCGTCACCGAAATCCGCATCCTCAGAGCTGGGACTTGTGCGCAGCCGAGTTATTGTCGTACTCATTGTAAAGGTAGGCTTTATTGTCGCTCTGCGCTCCTACGATCGACTGAGTCTTGTCCGCTCCAGCTGTGGGCTTCGGAAAGTCCCTTCCGGCAGTCTTGCTGGCTATGAGGCCCAGAATGGCCAATATGATTATGAAGCCCAAGCAGCTGCACACAATAATGATGATCAGCAGGTGCTCGGACTTCAACCCAGTCGGGGCCGCCACTTGGACAGTAGCTGGAGTGGTAGCAGCCGAGAGTGCTGAAGCCTGACGGGCCATTTCTGCAAGCATAGTGACCTCCTGCTGACAGAACCTCTGTCCGTAGAGCGTCTTGACAATCATCTGGCTCACATTCTGGCTGGTCTGGAATCCCATCGCTAGAATTTCCGCCATCTGGCGTGACCTGTTCGGATCGTAGCAGGCATTCGATGGCCAAAGCGTGTTGTTCAGATAGTTCCTGCACGCGGCACTGCAGCCGGTATTGGAAAAGCATCCGTTCGCACTCATATCGGCTGATACTTGGTTGGGAATCTTTCCACTGATCATGTCTGTAATGTTGCACTCCTGCTCAATTTGAGGCCTGGCATTGCTGTTTAACCAGCAAAGATTTATGCCCGACACCCCAATGCAACGACCAAGCTTGGCGTCTGTGGATTTGCTGACATTGTTGGGATAGTAAGAAAGGAACGAGAAGCACATTTCGTCGCTAGTCCCTTCTCCGAAGAAAACCGAGGTGTTTGATCTCAGTGTACTGAAATAGCATTCGGTCTTTACTTCGTCGCCTCTGCGATACTCCACTGGCGGATCGAACGGGTTCATCTTGGGTGAGTTGTAATCGTATGCCTGCAGCGGATGCAGATCCTGGACGAATGTTCCATTTCGCCAGAGGGAGATGCGACCCTGCACACCATAGCCATGCATGTGGATACCAGCTGATGTTATGTACCTGGTCTCAGTGTGATAGCGCTCCGTGCACACCGATGGACATGTGTGGTTATAATTAACTAGCTGCTGACGTGGCGGTAGCACAAGATTGACTTCGCCATACATCACTGTTCCCTGATCGTACTTCCGCAAATTGGGAGTGTAGTACAGAGAGAGGCCAGATGAGTCCGTGTAGGTGCTCACTTTTGCTGGATTGTTCCAGTGAAGCTCAAGCATCGCATATCGGTAGCCTTCGCCTCCAATGCGGTATCCAGTGTTGTTGTTGAAGCATTCGCCATCAATACCGAAAGCCCAGAGGTTAAGAATTTCGTTGCAATTCGCTCGTCCCATGAAGCACTCTTGAGGTGCGTCAAAGAACGTCTGGTTTGGTTTAGTGTCGCAGGCGTACATGATCATGTGATGCATGATGTTGTTGTTATCGATGATGGGTCGAGATCCAATCATGTGAACAGGGGTGGCGGTGCCGTTCAGCTCGAATGCTTGGCAGATGTACGTAGTCTCCTTTGCCGGAACCGTGGTCTTGTTGATGGTAAAGTTTCTCACATACACACCGGGATCATTCATAGAAGGACAACTGAATGCTTTGGGGCACACTGTCCATGCGTTCTTGCATTTTGTCGAGTCTAGAGGACAGATTCCAGGGTGAGACAGGCCAGTTGTCCTCGCGGGAGTGGCCCCAACTGTCCAAACGCAGTCGGGATCTCCGAGCTCCTCGCCGTTCGTTAGGCCGTCGCCATCCGAGTCCTTCCGGCACAGTTCTGTTGTCCACTTGGAGCCGGCAACTTTGAAGTCCAGTCCGAAGGGGTTCCTCGTGTCAGCCCCAACAGAGCTCTGGTGTCCGACTCCGGCCCAGATGGTTCCAGCTTGGCACGGGTTCGGCACTCTGTCACCGTTCGGAATTCTTGACTTGTAGGACGAATATCCGTGTACAGTCTGCAGCGCAAAGGCTGCCACTAGAATGACAAAAACTATAGAGTTCATTGTGCAACTCTCTATTTTCCGATTCCCACGAGAACTATTCTGTTTTAATCCTTCTTTGCTTTATTATACCCTTTTATCTTGTCTTTCTTTCTTTCTTTCTTGTCTATCTTGATATTTGTTTTCTTAAGCATGTTGGCAAGAGCAAAATTTAATTAAGAATCCAAGAAAATGTGTGCTCTTCATTAGTTTGTATTGGACAAATTTAGATTCAGGCAAAGCTTGTCTAGCTTCACTCTCACGCTGCATGCAAAAGTCTGACTACTTGGTATCGGTAAAGTACCTCTGGCAGAGTGGTTGGTCGACGTGACAAAGGGGCTTTTCTGAGAGTGAAATAAACAGAGCGCTGTTTCGTTGGATACCGAGCAACAGCAGTGCGTCAGACCCAAGTGCCTCTAACCTGAGCCAGCTGGCTTGAGTCCGCAGTAAAAACCTTTTTGTGTTCTCAATTCGACATCAAATATTGATAATTACAGAAGATGAAAGGTAGGAGTGACTCTAACCTAGCTGGTCCAGGTGTAGCTCGTATAGCCAGTGACAGCCGCAGCTATTGCTTCTTACTCAAGGGCACCGACTGATTTCCCGACCTCAAGATTAGGAGTTCTAAAACACTAACCCACTGGGCCTACCAACCCCCTTGAGAATCATAGCTATGGCTTTGGCTATGGATTTGGCTATGGGTTTAGCCAGGGCTGTTAGGCTTATAATACTTCTATGATTTCGTATTAATATTCTATAGCTCGAATAGTAATATGAAAACTAATGCTTTGCTTAGAAAACTTAGACAAAAAAAGAATATTTGTATAATATTCGAATAAATGATGGATTAAATAATCAAAATTATTTAGCCAATTCGACATCAAGCCCCAAAGCTGTTCGAGGATGCGCTGGGCATCCCTGGTCAGCGTATCTGACGGCCTTGTGCACCTCTGCCACGGCAGCAGGAGCACGGGTGGCGGCGTCGGAAGCAGCCAGATGAATTGAGGCCCTGGTGTGAATGCATGTCGCGTCCCAGGCCATCGGCGGCCCTCACTCGACCGATGAACTGCCGCTGCAAACGTGAATCTGTCGAATTCCCTACGGTCACGTGCCGCCAGGCCGACCGGATCGAGCACCGCAGGGAAAACCGTCTCGCACGTCGCGGGGTTAAGCTTATTCTTCATCGTAGGATGCCCGCCTTCCCGACGAAGTCCAGCACGGCAGGCTAGCTGGCAAAAACCACCGCGAGCTCCTGGTTTGAGCCCCAGAGGCGGCAGCGGTGAGAAGTCAGCGAGCGGCGGGCGGGGCAGTAGATCAGCGGGTGGGATGCCGTCGCCCTCGCCACAGAAACGGCAAGCGCGCACAACGTTATGCCTATGGCGGTCTGGAAGCCCCATAGTGCCGGGCAGCAGTCGGCGTGCAGTTGGAAAATCAGCCAAATCAGTCCTTGTGTGCCTTTACGAGAGTAAAGCACCGGGTGTTAAGCTCGTCCTGCTGGCGATGTCGCTCGATGACACGGTTGCAGGACAAGGCATGGTCGCCAAGATTGTCCAGCGCTTATTGGCATTCGCAGACTACCCGTCGTGGACAGCTCGATGTTCGTTCAGTGCGCGCCTTCCGGCTCAGCCAGTCCCGTCTAAGCCGACCAGGCGGTGCGGAGGACCTGTGGTGCAAAGCTAATCAATATATACATATACAACATTTATATACTATAATAGTATACATTAGAAGCTACAGTTTCGACCTCAATAATACCCACAAAAAGAGTCGCTCTTGAATAAGCTCTGCACAGAGTCTTCAGGTCTATGTGATGGAAGCGCAAAAAGGAGCATGACACACCTGTCGTCGCTTTCACATTTTCCATTGCAAACAGCACTCACTTGGGTAAAGTGCGCCTGTGCATCCCACTGTGAATTAGTCATACAGAGCCAATTCCGTCTCCCGTACAGAGTTGAGAACTGTGGGAGCAGAAATTTCTTCTAGTACAGCTACGGTCGTCATGGGTAGTGCAAATATTTGATCGTCGGAAAGCACATCTCGCTGAAACTTTCGCCTATATTTAGAAACACCGTTCGCTGGCGATCTGTGAAAGTATGTCAGCCACTTATTCGGGCATTAATACGCTAAAGTACGCTCGTATAAAGCCAGAGGAATTTCAAGAAAGTAATATCATGAGCTTAGTCAGGATTTCAGATAGGAATCAAGAAGACTTCGAGTGCCACACTTCAAGCATAGAAAAGCGAAAAAGAATCTAGGCATGGCTATCTTTAAACTGTCGATTCTCTTCGCCGTAACAGCGCTAATCAGCGTAGCCCAGGCGAGCTTTAGCTTCCAGTCCCGCATTCCAAACGGAAACCAAGTACCAGACCCGTGCCAGCCAGGAGCCGTTTGGACTGGAGTCGGCCACCAGAGTACATATGGCTCCAATGCTTTGAATCCCTTCGGACAGGACTTCAAATCTACCGGCAACAGATGGACAACTGCTTTGTGTCAAAAGGACTCTGACAATGACGGCCTCACAAACGGTCAAGAGCTGGGTGATCCCTCATGCGTTTGGATGGTCGGAGCCACACCAGCTAGGACAACGGGCCTGTCTCATCCTGGAATCTGTCCTATCTACTCAACAACGTGCTCTAACGCTTGGAACGCGTGTCCGAACTTATCAAATCCCACTCTAGCACCGCCAAAAAACTCCAATACCTCGGTTTCGGTTCCTCTCTCCCAGACCTCCACCCAGGCTTCATCGCTTGGCTTTTCTCGTGCCTCTTCGAACCGGCAGTCCGATCAGGTACTGATCATCACCATCATATGCGCATGTCTGGGCTTCATCCTGATGCTGGTGGCTCTTCACTTGTTGGCCAACTTCCTGCACAGTCGCTTGGCCTGCTATAAAATCAGTGTTAAATCTAGCCCAGAGCCCGAGCCTCTCTACGCCGGCACAGAGAATCAAGCGTATGTCCCTGATCGCAGAAATTTCCGTTTGCCCTACAGTACTGTCGTATAAGCAATGAAATCAACACGTCTTGTCCTTTTGCTTAACAAGATTTTAACTGCGTCCAATTACAGATTAGCCTAATTTCTTGATATTTTTTCTACATGTGTTTAGCAATACAAAATATTACAATTTACGATTAAATAAATATATATATCTTAATACAATACCATAATCAACAGTATAATTCCACTAATAAGTGGTGTAATCATACGAGCTACTTATACGAGTATATAGCTCCCATTGAATACGAATTAAGGAATCTGATTACAACGTTCAAAATAAAGGAACACGTTTGTGAGCTTTACTTAGCATTTTACTTCAGATAGAAATAAAAATCTTCAGAAAGAGCAGTAAATTAAAAAACCAAATATGAATTTTTGTGTACCTTTGTACTTGTAAAGCTGGAGCGTTTAGCCTTTTTGTGTTTACCCGTGCACCGTTTTATCCTTATAATATAAACATTATACAGGTAGAAACTACACCTTGACCAATTAACGCTACACACAGTTTTTACCCAGACAGTGTCAGTATATATTTCTCAGCAGGATGAACTTAAAAATCTGGTATCTAGCATCCTGCTTATGGACTTGAATTGTTTCCCTTGGACTGATATTCGAACTCCGGACTTCTTGGTTACAAGTCTGAGCACTTAACAATTACCACCCTTAGAGGACTTTTACTTTTAAACGACTTTTCCAGTCGTTAGAACGTGCACCGTTTCCTGACCGTCATCAGTACATGCTGGGCTGCATTGCCAGTGGGGATTATTTATTAGGGAATTTTTCTGGCCAGTCAAACCGTTTGCCAGATACCGAAAAACGGTATTGAAACCTGGTTTCTCAAACTCTCGGATCGATTTTGAAATACTTCGCTTGCACCTTTCAACCAGTCAGTATTTGGGCAAGGTAACCTCAGAAAAAAGTATTTGCTATACGCATGCATGGTTTAATAAAAGGGACCATTTATAAATTTATAATTAATTGCACCTACCCTAATTAGACCAGATAAGCAGCCGATATCACAGCCGCAGCTATTGCGCGGCGCATCTGAAGGCTGCGTACGCTGTTTGTCCATGTACTGGGGGGCGCCACACCTACCCTCAATTACCCCAGCTAATGCTTGGTTTAACAGCTGGGAGAGTTACGTTCTTGCTAAACGACACAAATTCATTTCCGTAGAGTCTGGAATCGAGCCCCCAACCTTCAGGTCGTAAAAACGCTCTACGCTCTAATTTGAATATGACTCATTTTAAACTTGTGACCATCTTTATAGCCGCTGCAGCACAGATCTGGATTGCTCAAGCCTATTATGAGTACCAGATATATATACCTAACGGAAACCAAGTGCCTGACCCATGTCTGCCTGGAGCCATCTGGGCAGGAGTTGGTCACCAGAGTCCCTACGGTTACAACGCCAAGAATCCCTTGGGACTCGACTTTGCGGCTGCTGGTCACAGGTGGACAGCGGGGCTGTGCCTAATGGACTCAGATGGTGACGGACTAACGAATGGTCAGGAGCTCGGTGATCCTGACTGAGTGTGGAAGAAGGGAGCCATTGCAGCTAGAACAACTGGCCTGTCCCATCCAGGAATCTGCCCGATCTACTCCACCAGGTGCACGAATGCTTGGAATGTATGTCCGAATTTACCAAAGCCAACGGCAGCTCTACCAACTACCACTACTACTACAACTGCACTGGCTCCACCTGCTAGTTCAAAATCAAAATCCTCCATCCTTCCTTCCAATGCATCTTCAACAAAGTCTCCCCCGAAGCCTTTAACTCAGACTCCAGCCAAGCCTCCACTTCAACCTCCAACCATGCCTCCATATCGTGCTCTCGCTCATCCCGACCCAGCAAGCCTACAGTCGGAGCACCTGCTAATCATCGTTATCGTATGCAGCTGTCTTGGCTTCATCGTGATGCTGGTTGCTCTTCATTTGCTGGCCACCATTTTGCGCAGACGCTTGGCCTGCTACAGAATGACTGACGACCGTAGCATGTCTTCTGGCGGACCTCCTGCCTTTTTCAAGGTTGAAAAGCCGATTTCAGAGCCAGAATTTGATTACTCAAACAATAAAGTCGGCTTTGTGCCCCACAGTTCTCCGGTATATACTTTTGCATTCTTTTCTCCATTTTCTCCATGACAACATGTCAACTCATGTCTTTTTTGCTTTCACTTAAAATGGTCCCACAGTTTGATCTATAGCGGGACTTTACCGCTGCTCTTGATTTCAGGTAACTTTACGTTCAAAGCTTTCTTATTTTGTGTGTCAGTCACAATCACCTCCAGTAGTATAGCATGCAGATGTGCAACTGGTAGCAAGAAAGACGCCGCAGCACAAAAATTATTTACAGGCCCAGTTTAATATAAATGGAGATACTCGAAACGGGTCGACACTTTTCAGTGAAAATACTGAGACTATTGAAGTCACAAAAATAGTCTCAGTGCTATTATTCGAGTGTGTGATGTATTTGAATGCGATTTATAGGAAGGTAGCTCTTTTAATTTTCTCCTCCTATCCTTCACTCTTAAAAATGGATATTGGCAATTGTTTTTGTGTATTTTGTCTTGGCCGAAGCTTTAATTTATTTTCCCTCAATCGCAATCAATCTGTCCCTTTTCTCCCCCTGGTCAGCAACAGCAGATTCGCCGCAGACGAAGCTATGTATTTCCACTGCTTAACACTATATGCTCGCATTGTCGATAGTGTTTTCAGTTTCCTATTTTATTCTACAGTCGTATTTCAAATCTACATTTTTATAGTTGTCCGAAACTTTCTTAAGCGACGCATGCTTACAGCAATTAATTAGCAATTTGACAGTGTATTATCGCACAGTTGCCAAATTAAAGCACTTTTAGGACGGCACATAATCAAAACTCGGCTGCATCATTGCAATTCAAAACTTTTAGTTTTGATTAAATATGAGTATAAGCTCAAAGTTGCTCTCTAAAATCGTCAATCCTACGTTTCTCGTCTACAGTCGTCTGCTCTCTGTAGAGCAGATTTTGTAGCCTAAACCTACACAATAGACATTAAAGTTCGTTTAACCCTCGCATCTTTTAGTGGCTAGTGATGTGAAAATGAAGAAGGGTTTATTATAATGTGTTGCATTTTATTGTCCAGAAAATTTCCAGGCTCTTGGAGTCTAAAAACAGTCGTATGTCATATTTCGTTATCTCTTAAACTGTTTTCTCTCTTTTCTAAACTAAACTTTCCAAGAAACTTCAAATGAAAGGCAACAAAAAGTGGGCTGGCTGAAAAGGAAAAGATACTGCGGAAAAAGAGCCTTGTCATTAGCGGCCACAATCGCACGCCTTAACAATTATCATTGTGCAATGCGTTTTATTAAAGCTCAGTGCATCAACAGCTCTCTTGGGCAGGCGAATGAGTGCTGGGGGTTTGAGATAAGGCACTCCAGACCTTCGAGTTCACATGACAGTGTTTTCCATGAGAACTCCTGATGGGTAGAGACAACAGAAACGATATTCTAAGTTCTCTAGAAGACTCTGGAATGAAATGAAATTGTTTACTGCGAAAACAATGTGAGCTTTAATTACACGCTGTCACATGATGCAGCAGCAGAGCCAAATAAGCTGCCAAGAGCAGCCTATAAATATCCAATGATTCATGCGGTTTATACAGGTGTAGACCTACTTTAATGCGTTCATTTTGCACTGATTTAATATGCGTGATTTTAGGTGCATATCGCATGTTCAACTATTCGGCTCGCGTTAGAATCAATATTTGACACTTAAGCGTCGATAGAATCAAAAAACTTTTCCTAAGGCACTACCAGTACTTGAAAAGCGAACTCATGTTTCAGCGAAAAATATTATTGCTTAATTCTCATAAGTTGGTTTCAATGCATTCGCGGGTTGTGGTTCGTTTGCCCAACTATGTTTGCCCGTAGGATTATTGCTAGCCAGGTTAGCATATAGCCTGGTTGGGCAGGTGTAAAGGTCTTTCCTGCTTGTACATGTACATGTATGGCATATGCTTACATCGAGATGCAACTTGCATTGCTTTAGACTCTTTGGCCAGAGCAGGTTGCACCTGAGCAGGTTGCATTCTGCAGGAAGAAGTGGGACACGGAGAGAAATCGACGTGCTGAAAATACTTGTCAGGACCTGTCACGTTGCAATAACTCCGCTAAATACGGGCTCTTATGGTAACCCTTAGCTTATTTGCTTATTAAAATCACCTAGGGATCTCTTCGAACTTTTTTTCAGTGCGGTGGTAGAAACTGAATTAGTAAATTATACTTTCACGGTGAACTTGCACTCCAGAAAAAAGACAGAGTGGAAAACGTCATTCAAACCAACCAATGAAATCTGCTAACAAATACTTATAAAAGCACAGTGAAGCTCGTCTTAGCTTCTAAAAAAATTTGGATAACCTGACGCATTCAAGAAGACATAAAAAACATGGGCACACTTTTTGTCCTGTCGGTTCTAGCCGCACTGCTAAGCTGCTCACAGGCGCGCACATCATACCAATCGAGGATTCCGAACGGAAACAGGGTCCCGAACCCGTGCGAGGTTGGCGCCATCTGGGCCGGGGTCGGACACCAGAGCCCTCTTGGCGCAAACGCCAAGAACCCGTTCGGAGTGGATTTCGCGGCCGCCGGCCTAAAATGGACACCAGAACTATGCCGCAAAGACTCTGACGGCGACGGGCTCACGAATGGTCAAGAGCTCGGAGATCCCGACTGCGTGTGGATCGTCGGAGCCACTCCAGCGAGAACCACTGGCCTGTCCCATCCTGGAATCTGTCCGCTCGACTCAACGACTTGCAAAAATTTCTGGACCGTATGTCCTAAAGCTTTTAACTGTCCTGCCATGAAGGGTGCTAATGTGACAGTGAGGAACTTCACCCTAAGCAAAAACACCCCAGTTCCCGCAAAAGAGACAACGTACATTTGCCAAGCGTTTGAATTGAACAACACCGCCACACCTGTTCATATGATCGGATCGCTGCCTATCATTGTCAACACGAACATTATGCACCACATGATAATGTACGCTTGTGAATCGAAACCAGAGCAGGCCTTGTTCGACGGTCCACAAGAATGCTTTATGGGTCGTGCAAATTGTACGGAGATGCTGAATCTATGGGGTTTCGGAGTCGAAGGTGAGTGCTTCAGCAGCAACGCAGGGTTTCGAATCGGTGGCGAAGGATACAGATATGCTCTGCTCGAGCTTCATTGGAACAACCCGGCAATGGTCTCTGGCTACACGGATTCCTCTGGCTTTTCAATTTTCTTTACGCCAAATCTTCGACCTTATGACCAGGGAACACTGATGTACGGCGAGGGAAACCTCGTCATTCCACCTCGTCAGCCACTGGTTAGCTTCAACCATACTTGTCCTTCCGTATGCACAGAACGCTATCACGCAGGCACGCGGTACATTACGTCTGCAACAATCCATATGCACACCTATGGTATTAAGGGGCGAATTTCACTATGGCGGAATGGAACACTGATCAAAGATCTGTCTCCGCTGCAGGTTTACGACTATAATTCACCACAGATGGTAACCTTTGATCCACCAATCGCGTACCTAAAAGGTGATGAGGTGAAGACTGAATGCTACTTTAGTTCACTTAGAAGCAACTCGACCATCTTCTTTGGAGAAAGCACCAGCGACGAAATGTGCTTGTCGTTTCTTTCCTACTATCCCAACAACGTGAGCCAAACCACTAGCGCTAAGCTAGGCCAATGCATAGCCGTTTCTGGCATCAATACTTGCTGGTTACAAAGTGGCATCACGCCGCACGTTGAAGGCGACTGCAACATTACTGCAATGCGCAGTGGAACTATGCCGTCTCAAGTTCTTAACGAAATGATCGGTAAAAAATGCTTCTCTAGAACAGGCTGCGATCCTCTCTGCCGAAATTACCTGAATAACACGCTCTGGCCGAACAACGCCTGCTACGATCCGAAGAGGTCCCGGCAGATGTCGGAGTTTCTAGCACTGGGGCTTTATCGTATAAGCTCGGCATCTGTGATCCAGAACATTAGCGCAACACTGTTTGGACAGCGCTTCTGTGAGCAGGAAATCAAGATGCTGGCAGAGCTGGACCGACAGCCCGCCATGATGATGACAACCACTGCGCCAATTGTGATGCCCATAATGTCAGGCGGTTTAACTTCCGAACACCTGCTAATCATCATTATTGTGTGCAGCTGCTTGGGCTTTGTTCTGCTGCTCGGTGCTCTGGGTCTTCTGGCAAGTCGACTGCACGTCGGCGGTCGATCACCGGCGGCAGGAGGCAAGTTTGCTGCGGAGACTGATACTGGACGCCACAGTGCGTACGACAATATAGCCTCAATAGAGAAGACTGAACTATGAAGATCTGTCAATATACGAGCTCCGAGCGTATGAAGATATAACATTCGGAATACTCGTATATTTATGAAATAACTGCGGTAAATAATTCAAAACAGAACCATTTTTACATTTGTCTACTTGCGGTAGCCCCAAGAAAATATTTTCTATATTTATCAATCGTTTGTATTTTTATAAACTCTTTTTCAAATTTGACGCCGTACAGTAAAGCATATCCTATATTTTTAGTATTTTTAGAATTCTAGAGAATTCTACTTTCTTATTCTCCTAAGTTTACGGTTTTTTACTCATGCAAAATTTCGTTGCACGGTTGCTTAATCAGAGTGCGCCGAAATAATACCAATGTGATAAGAGTTCTTAGTTAGGCATGGAGTCTAACAGCTGCTTCGCAGGAAAACACCTGCTGTTTTGGAGCCAACCACCTGCATCGGCAGCCCTTCTGATAATATTGAAATCAGTTTAAAAATGCTCCTTTTTAGAAATAATCGAAGTAAAAATAAAAACTCTATGATAAATAGCTTTTTATTCTAAAAAAATATTCTTAAAAATCTGTTTAGTCTTCTCAGTCATTTAGAGTTTTGTAATTAAGCTCGAATTAGTGCAGACTAATTTTAATAGTTTTTATGATTGTTTTCATGTTTTCTGGCGTGATGCATGTTCGAGAATTCACCATCAAGAGCGCGAGTTGACTCAGCGCCTCCTTCGGCTACTTGTGGTCGGCACAGATCGATTTATTTATTTTTAAGTTTTGCTTAAAAAATTTACGAAATAAAGTTTAACTGAATTAAGAATAAGAATTAAGAACATGACGATTGCGAACTGCAAAAAAAATAGGCAGCCAAATTGTACTCCTATTTTGTACAATTTGATGTCCAGGTTCAGTAGAACAGCACAGATGTTAGAAAACACAGATTTCTAGCTACACAAGAGTTTGAAGCTTCAAACTCCGTGTCAGCTAGGAAGCTTCAATCCTATCCGCCCATTGGCATGCTCAGCTCGGCAGCACGATGGAAAGCAGCTTCAATTCTATCCGCCCATCGGTATGTTCGGCATTCTGCTCGTCGAATCTTTTGTTGCCACCAATCCTTGCAGGGCCAGCGCTTCAGCCATCTAGCTCCATTCTGCAAAAAGAAAATTTGGTGCCACGATGCTCTTGTTTAAGATGACTCTTATGGAGCCGGTCAAACGGTGTTGCTCATTTCAAACATCCTGTACACAACGCACAATACGAGCCTAGATGTACATCTTGGAGCACGAGCTTGTGATACGTTAAAATCCAATGATTTGGTTCAGTGTCATTCCGCATGTTGGTCATTTTGATTGATGGCTTCAAATTTCCCATTTTTATACGAGCTCGTATGTTGTTGATCATCGGGCCTTTGTTCAATAACTGAGTTGTGTATTTTTCTTCCCTTCAAATTACTGCAGGTAGGTGCAGGTAGAGTAGGTGGAACCTCGTAGCTCTGATTCTACGCTGGTAAATATGTATTGCTTATTAAAGACTATAATGAATGCATCTTTAACTGCATTATCCTTTTACATGTATATACAGTACGTTTTAGCTGTAGATCTCATTTCATCTAATGGCCCTACAAGTGTTATTTACTGGTACCTAGGAGTCAACTTGAGTTCACTAGTAAGTCTGTCAATTAAGCTGACATGCCGTGTTTCGTATGCTCAGAACATGCGGCCTCGGGACCGATTACCGTTCAATTTTGAGAACACTCAAGGCTTATGCAATACTAGCTCAGCAACCAAGATTTAGTGTCTGACAGATTTAGCAACTGCACTGCTGTCAGTATTAACTATAACACGAGTGTGTGTTATTTGGGAAGAGCAAGAGATGTCTCTAGCTCTTGGTGGTCAAAAGTAGCGATCGTAAATTGAAAACGCGTATCAGCTTTAATTAAGTTTATTGTTTTGAAAGCTTCGAGTACAAGTGTCATTATGCGTCTCTTTTTAATTAAAGAAAGACTTAAAAGAGATTAAAGAGATCCTTTAGAGAGCCACTCTAAAGATAATTTTATCCCAATGAAGTCACAAAAGTTGTGGTAGGGTTAATTTAAGATTAGTTCCAAAGTATCACTAATTTCAATATTAATGATACTAAAGTAGTATCGGGCCATATCTTATCCTATCTCTTTGACAAAATTGTAGTTATTCTTAGAATATGGTTTTAATAATTTCTGAGTATTTAAGACTATTACTTAACAATGCCTCTCAGTATATCTTACTCACAATTGTGGTAGCGATCAATTTATTGCACGAGCGGTCTATTAGGCTACTGTATATGATTTCCCAGTCAGATTAGGCTTTCACTGATTCACAGGGTAACGGCTTCTCTTAGTGAATTCGTCAATGTATAACTCTAAGTATTATTTGATATATGTTTCTGATATATTATTTCTTAGTAATTATCTTGTATTTTACTTAGATCAGTTTTTATTTATTGTCTCCGTATATATATTCACCCGTGTTGACAGAGATAGGGTCTAAGAAACAGTAATCGAACATGCGCGACGGTCGCCTAATAGGCAACTCCGAACATGTTCTTTGTTCCGAGAACATGTTCTTTTAAATTAATAAGGCTACTTAATGTATATTAATAAATTAATAATATGAAGAAAAAACTATGCCTTCGTTGGTATGAGGTCAACAAACAAGACAGTTAAACCCATACTATGTCTAGTATGGTTTAACACACACACACACATAGTTTAACTGTCTTGTTTGTTGACCTCATGCCAAGGAATGCATAGTTTTTTCTTCATGTTATTAATTTATTAATATACATTAAATAGCCTTATTAATTTAAAAGAACATGTTCTCGGAACAAAGAACATGTTCGGAGTTGCCTATTAGGCGACCGTCGCGCATGTTCGATGTAGCCTAAGAGTCGTCAACACGGCTGATATATTTCATATTTTCAACGTCTATTGTATTGAAAAATAATTGCAACAATTTAACGCGAATCTTTCTCTCTTAATTGAAAAACTTGCTTTTCTTCTCAATCAGAACTTATTTCTTATTATTTGAACGCGCGGGTGCCAACGACGTTGTTTTTCCTCCTCAATACCCTTTTACAGTCTTGATTTTTAACAAACGTGCGTTACAATATTCTGCAAAAGACATGATTTCAGACGTCGGCACGAATATAACCTATTATGCGTAGGAATTAATTACGTTTTATTAAAAAGAGAAGGATTATTCATTTTTACAAAAGAAACTTTAATTCACTTTTTTACAAAAAGATTAAACTTGGCCTATTGCACAAGCACCATTTAAAGGAATTTTCCTTTATCTTTGCAGAATTTCTGAATTTCTGAAACTAAAATTCAGAAGACAAAATGAAAAGAATTAAATATCGGTGCAATGATTTAATCCAAAAAGGCTATCGCAAGATGCATTGGATAATAGCCAGGATGCTTTGAGAGTGGTGGTAATGTTTCAGCGGAACAAAAACAACAGAAGTATTGTCGGGCAAGGTTTTAAAGTCAGAAAATTAAAATTAAACGCATTTATGCCATCACTTTTAAAAAGCCTGTTCGCTCATCTCAGCAATTATTACTAATGAATTATGAATCAATCGGAAGAAACAGGGAAATTAGTTTTCCATTCCAAACCAGAAGCTCGACAGTGACATTCAGGCTTCGGTGAATCATAGCGGGCGGTGCAGGTAAAACTACAGACGCAACAAACGGGTGCCTACCTGTCAGCTGGACTGCTCGACAAGCCACCTCCGGATGGGAACAGTTCGTTGTAGAGTGGGGCTGGTAGAGGCATCGTGTCATTATATCAGAACGATATTGCCGCTGCAGAAAGTGCAAGGGCCGCCGAGGCGATGGAAGAAGCAGACGTGGGCCAAACGGTCTCACCGAAAGGGGATAAATATCTTCGGCGGGAAAGTGAAAGGGCCACTCAGGTCGAATGATCCAGCGACCAGCCCGACGAAAAAAGAAGAAATCGGCAGCAACTCGGCACGATTTCCCAGCTGCAGAGTTGACTACACAAAGAAATCCCAGTTTCCAATGTCCAAAGGTTGCTTCTTGGTCAACAAACAAGTACGGTGACGCACCCTCGGCCAGCTCCTCAAACAGCCGTCGAACTTCGGCTTTTTGATCCGCTCGAATCGCGAAGTCCAAATCGTCGTCCCACGGCACCAATCCAAAGTGGCGTAACGATCCAATTAGGCTACCATCTAGCATAAAGCATTCCAGACCACGTGACCTGAAGTTCCTCAATAACCATTGCAGTGCATCGTAGACTTTGTTCATATCGTCTTTAGCTATCCATCTGGTGAAACAGTTAGAGTCTATGGTTTCGTAGGCGTTGTTGTCAGCAGGCGTCAGGGCATTGACACAGGCCCTCGATAACGTGAGGTTACGCAGATCTACTGAGTATGTGGGCGTGGCGTAAAATCCTCTAATAAATTGCTGCTGCTTTTGCACTCCACTGCTCGGCATCTGAAGTAGCTTTATTAACAAGTCATCATGGTAACATGCGTCCGTAACTGGCTGCTTTGGCGGCTTCCAATATGTGTCAACACGTCTTAAAGTTTTAAACAGTACGGGCACCTCCAGACCACAGCACTGATGGAACTTACGCATCAAATATACACTAGCGAACAGAGCAAGCGCCAAGGCCAGAACATATTTAGGACGCAATAGCCTTCGCCTTCTTGAGTGTTGAAGCAGCAGCATTCTTAGATTTTTGACACTTCAGAACGCTGGAAGCGCAAGAACAATGAAATTAATTTACTTCATTTGCGTCCAGAGCGTTCAGTGTGTTCAATGCATAACTAAATGCTGAAATCAACTGAGAAAGACGCAAAGTACGAGCGCTTAAATTGAATCACAAAAACCAACCGCTTTTAAACTGCCAAATTCTAACGTCTTTGACACGGTAGTCGTGCTGTCATACTGTCAGGCCCAACTGACTACATTGAAAAATTTTTAAAGCAAGAACTTTGAAAAAAGCAAAAGATGTGATGAAATCTAACAACAGCCTCGAAACATTATTGAAGCGTGATTGAAATCTGTCAATTCACTAGACAGTCAAAATTAAGCTTACCGACAATTTACGGAAGAAAAGCCTGGACCTTGCTTTCATGTGCTGAAGAGAAGACACGTGCACAGTTCGTATTATTTTTTCATGGGCCTCTTGGTTTACTTAATTTGTGCTTCTGCAAGCTGACTTAATATCGACTTCGGGAGTAAGCTTATTCAGTCGCAGTCTTCAACTAGTGGCCGAGCAGCTTTATCCTGTGGCTTATTTGCCAAAATTGCGAATTCTGCTTCCTCTAGACTTTTGGTGGCGCAGCGGCCAAAAAGCTAGAATTTGCCATACTTAACTAATTCCAGCCTTAACAGCGAGACTGAGCCGAAAAACAGCTGGCGGAGATCACCTCTGACATTGGAAGACAACAGGCCGGGCTCATGGGAATGAATATTATAAACTATAGCGTGGACCCTGCTATCGTACCCGCTTTTGCGTCTTCGATTAGTCAGATGCCATGCAGTTTGCAGTAGCATGGCTAAAGTTTTTTACAGAGCACAGACCATTGGCCCAGTTTGTAAAACTGGGAGGGACGGAAAGCTCATTTTCTCCGACTCAAGGAACTTGCTGTGTTTCCGCAGAATGAGTAGCCAACCTCTACTGCCTGCTTTGTGCACTCTGTGAATTCGGCATGGCCACTGACTATGTTCCATGCTCAGTCCAGTCACAGCACTGCAATTGTGAGCCTTATGATGATTACATGACAAACCAGGGCGAGATAAAATTGCTGTATTTTGAGACCAAATTTAAAGATTGCGTTCGAAAATACTTTAGCAGGGAAGTGCCGTAAAATAATGTCTAAACTACACAGGGTTGCTTAAACGCATGCAAAAGCCTCCACTATACTCTTTAAAAACGTCAAACTGTGACGTTGTAACTTGCCCGCTCCCCCTTGGCCTTTAATGGACTCTCACCTTCTGGCGCTGCCTCTGTGAGCTTGTTTACCAGTTTCAGGACTTTCCCCGCTCAGGACGTGGGGGTTGGCCGCCCCTGCGTTCCAGTCCTTCCCCATGTGCTGTACGCTTCGCCGCCCTTTCTTCCTCTCAGCCAATCGCGCGCGATCGCGCCCTTTAAGTCGGCTAAGGCCTTGCCCCCACTTCGCTTGCCTCGGTGTCATGTGACACTGGCGGCCTTCCCTTCTCTGTCTGGCTTATTTAAAGTCATTGCGCCAAAGCCTCTGTTTTTACCGTACCTTGCTGGGAACGCCTAAACAATTGTCTTATAGCGTAGCCATAGGCTGACTGACTTCTAGAATACTTTGCTGATTGATTGTGGACCATTCGGTCAAAAATAAAGGAAATAAACGACGGCTTATTCTGACAAGTTCAATATTGCTAGCCTCATTGCTCGTCTTTTGGAAGTCCGTCTCTGACTGCGAAGACTCAGTTGCGGATCATTTTGTGCCCGGACCAGCTTCGTCACAAAACCACTGACTCAAAGAAATATATCGTCAGTTAGATTCGATTAGACTCGTCTTATATTCAGTCTAATACTCATCCTGGGGAAAATACTCAGACTCGTACTCGAGCTTCGAAGACTCCATCCTAACTGGAGTCTTTGATGTATTTTTTTATAAAAAACAACCTGCATAAAAAATTCACACATAAAATACAAGTTAAAGGGAAAACATAACGTTAGAAAAGTCAAGAATTGAAATATAACTTTTCTTGCACCTCTGCTTTACGAGCTACATTCAGTAGAAAGTGCACACGGAGAAACCAGAGGTACAACTTAGAAAGTGTCCCGCAAGAGCCGGCAGCAATCCCAATTGTTGAGTCGCGCTCAACATTGTCATTTTGACCTCCACCCACCAGAGCGAAGCGTGTGGAGTTTGTTATCTACTCATAGCACCGTAGCTTTCTTATTACAAATGTGCGCTGCACTGCGATTATAGGCCAGTGCTTTTTAGCATAAATTACCAGAGCCTAAAGCAGCTCAAACTTTGAGCTGAGATACCAAAACATTAGACTGAAGTTTAACACATTTTCTCTCAACTTTAAACACTTTGCCTTGATTAACTTAATCCATATTAATCCAATGACGACTTTCCTGGGCATACCAGAGGAGTATATCTGGATTGTTGTGCTTGGTTTCATCATTGCCTTTGTCCTAGCTTTTGGAATTGGTGCCAACGACGTTGCGAACAGCTTTGGTACCTCCGTGGGCTCCAAAGTCCTGACTCTGCGGCAGGCCTGCATTTTGGCCACCATTTTTGAGACCGCCGGCGCCGTGCTGCTAGGCGCGAAAGTGTCAGAGACGATTCGAAAAGGCATCATCGACACTGACTATTATGTGCAGCTGAATAACAATGGAACCAGCACAACCGGCTCCCAGCTGCTAATGATGGGCCAGCTCTCCAGCCTCTCTGGAACCTGTATCTGGCTTCTAGTGGCGACATTCTTTCGCGTGCCTGTTTCAGGGACGCATTCTATTGTGGGGGCCACTGTTGGCTTTGCACTGGTGGCCAACGCTCAGACTGGAGTTGGTTGGGGTCGGCTGGGACTGATCGGTGAGCGATGGAAGCTACTACCTAATTTATTATAAACTTTAAAGATCCAGTGCACGAGCTATTTCTATTTCTCAAATTTACAAAGCAAAGGAGGTTATTT
Source organism: Macrostomum hystrix (assembly GCA_950097015.1). NCBI lineage: Eukaryota > Metazoa > Platyhelminthes > Macrostomidae > Macrostomum > Macrostomum hystrix. The sequence goes on along the minus strand of CATNEN010000011.1, from coordinate 348,824 downwards.
ATCTAGTCTTTTAAAACTATATACTTTTCCTGATAGGCAAATAAATTCTCGTAAGTAGTAAAGTAGCTCATATTTGTGTGTGATGGCTGAGCATATTTGGCTAAGTTTCTTTATTGATATGCAACCTATAAAACATATAGTGCTTCCATTCTAACTACTCATGCATATTTTTCTTCGAATTTCTCGACAGAGCGTCACGAAACATGGCCACATGTTGAGTGTCGGAGATTTGCTATCCTACGCAGTCAATCTTAATCAATGTATTTGACAACTCAATTCGTCTAAAGGAGAGTGCTGTGAAACTCTGTAGAGAAAAACTGGGCATGTAGAGTTTATCTGGACAACCACTTAACCGGTTCACAGCACAGCAACACTATAGAGGCCAGAGCACATTGGTCCACTATCACTTGGGCACCACCAGTGAACGTCGCTGCATTTTTGCCACTCGACGCTTCATAATGCCGTAGGGTCTTTATGACTGCCTATGGTATCTTATCGAGGTAGCTCTGTGGCACTTCACGCTTTGCTTGGCGATTGGATCTTACGCGTTTGAAAGCCGGGCGGGTTCAAAGCGCTTCTAAAAACGGCTGTCATTTTCTTTCGGTTATGTCGAATTTGTTTAACTTTTACAAGAGTTTTTTGTGTCTGCTTCTCGAGGACTGCTCGAGTGAACGAGTTCTTTGTTTCTAGAGTGCTCTGATGAGCTAGTATGACTGTTGCTTCGCTCTTAACAAGCTTATGCTTTGTTCGTTCTTCTCTTGATAAATATTTTGCGAGACATAGTAATGCTAATTACAATATTTGATGCAAAAAGGTTGATAATTTTTTCTGAACAGTGTCTCAGTAATTCCTTTTTTTGCTTTTGCATCACCAATGATGGCCGCATATTCACAAAATGAACTCTCGATGCCTTCCAGTTGCCTCCTGGTTCATCTCGCCTCTGCTCAGCGGTGGCATCTCCATCGCGTTGTTTTACTTCATCAAAGTCTTTATCCTCACAAAGGTGAGAACTTTTAGCAGCCCTTTTCTGCAACAGAACAGATACTAAACAGTCGAAAAGCTTGAAAGCAAAAAAAGCGATACTAAGCCACAAATCAGGGGGGGTCAGTGGCAGAGCGGTTAACGCGTTTGCCTCTCGCAACATAGTCACTGAGCTCGATTGCGCGGCGAGGCTACATTAAATTGGGGCGCAGTCGCGAAGAGAAGGCCTGTGGCTTGTCGTGCAATTTACGCCCTTGAGGGCCAACCTCAAAGGCACAGTGAATAAGTACACTGCCTGACGATGAGAAAGTCATGGCAGATGTACACACATGTGTGACCGTGAGCCTGCGTACAATTTTATCTGTGTGTTTAGGAGTCAGCGAAATGGGCAGAATGGGCTGGCTGCGGGTCAAGTGCAACCAAATGATGTGCCATTGCCCACAGCCCTCCTGAAGAAATATATATTATATTATGTGCATGTGCATGAAATTCATTACAGGCCGACCCACTGGAGCCTGGGCTGCGTTTCCTGCCACTCATTTACAGTATCACCATCGCCATCAACGTGTTCTCCATTGTCTACGAAGGCCCAGAGAGTAAGTACACCGATACTAAAAATATTTCCGAAACATTGCCTTAATTGTGCAATTTTGCTGCATAGAATAAGTGCATGGTCTACTTTTTATTACTAGGTCTCTATTTTCACGTCATTCCACTTTGGGGCGCCATTCTGGCCACATTCGGTGTGGGAATAATTTGCTCCGTCCTGGTCAAGCTTGTTATTATCCCATGGCAGCGAAATCGAATTCTAGGTGAGTTCAAGGTGTACATTTGATCCAGACAGAAAGCTCCCCCCAGCGTTGAGAAGAGTACAAAATTAAATATTTGTATTTTTACAGCGGATCTTCACAACAAACCAATCGAAGAACTTAAAGCCACCGCAGCCGTCGATGTTCCATCAGAGCCTGGCTCCTCATTGGCCGCAAACCGCAACTCTGAGTCCACTACCCAGCGGAAGGGAAAGTACAATGTTAGTGAATTTTCGCTATCCATTTGACACAAGACAAACCAGTGTTAGGCCTTACAATATCCATGCATTTGCAGTCTCGGGCCGTAGATCGCAGCATAAATGTGACTGATCTTTTATCTCCAGTCCCGGAAAACGCTGGGAATAAAATAAGTCGTGCCAAGCGTTTCCTAGACTTGAGATGCACAGACAGGGAGCTATAGCTCTGTCAAAGTTTTATTGTTTACCTGTGCGGCGCTCACAAAGCCTTATATTCAAACAGCTAATTCATTGATGTTACTTAGTTGAGTGGGCTTCGATGGATTAGTTTAAATTACTGCACAATTTACACTTCATTCGCTCTTACGCTCATTGTATGTGTCGGATTTCATCCTCCATATATTGCACTTGTTTTCCGGTCTTTTAATTTCTCAGTTCAACCAGCTCTTTAATCCATCTGTCTTTTTCTTCTTTCGTTATTTACTCTGCTATTTGTTTGGTCTATGGCCCTCGTTGCAGCCCGCTCAAACAGGTCCCGCGCAGCCAAGAGCAGATCTCTCTCTTTTCTATTTTAAGTCAAATACATAATTTACTTATCCCCGTTTAACTTAGTTTATTGTCTAAATCGACAGTATGGGTATGTACTCGCATGTATGTAGTAGTATTGGTTTTGTCAGCCTGAGAATAAAGCCACCCAAAATGAGAATCCTGCCTACGCTGACTGCGCAGGGCCTGGCTGCGTGCAGCCTTAGTCTATGGGCCATAGACAATAAATGACAAGGAAAGTGATAAAAGGCATCCAATGTGAGAATCGATTGGTCTATGCGTCGTATTCTTTTATTTTTATACCTTCTGAGCCATTTGACTAGCCATATACACTCAGCAACATTTAAAACGCAACACTCTAACTAGAAGAAAAATCAACTCACTCAGAAGAGTCAAAGCGCATAGTCTATGGTTCAAATCGAGCTTCAGAAACGCGTGTAGCCTCCTCTCGCAAGTAACAGGGCGTTGACTCGACGTGGCATTCCCAGAACAAGGCGTCGAAAAAAGTCCTGGGGAATTTCCTGCCACGCGTTAGCAACAGCGTTTCGCAGTTCAGCGACTGTCTCCGGCGGATTCTGCCGTTTAACACTCCGCTTGATAAAGTCCCAGACATGTTCAATTGGGTTCATATCAGGGGATCTTGAACGCCACCAAAGAGTACGCAGGTGCAGCTGGTCCTTGAGTTCGCTGACAGCTGCTGCCCGGTGCGCCGGTGCATTATCGTCCTGCAGTATGCAGTTTGCGACGCCACCAAAGTGGTTGTTAACAAAAGGGAGCAGATGCGTATGCAGCAAACGAGCGTACTCATCGCCGTTCACGTTTGCGTCTAAGAAAACCAGCTGGGTCCTGCCTCGCATTTAAATCCCTGCCCACACGTGTACGGAGGGTCCCTGCCCATCGCAGCTTTGCACGTGCTGCTGCAGAAGCTCTTGCCGTGGCTCACGCCAGACGCGAATTCGACCATCACTGCGAAAAAGACGAAACCGACTCTCGTCTGTAAAGATAACGCGCTGCCACTGTCCTTGCCGCCAGTGCGCCCGCTGCATGGCCCACAGTTCCCTGTTAGCGACATGTGCAGGACTCATGCGCGGCCTCCTCCGCATTTTTCTTGACCGCAATCCTGCAGCGTGAATCCTGCGGCGAATCGTCTGCGCGCTGAGAACGTTGCCTCTGCGGCTTCTCTCTGCCCACATCAATCGCAGGAGTGTGGCAGGCAGTGTGGGGTTTCCACGCACTATTCTCAGCAGGCGTCGATCTGCCCTCTGTTGTAGAGGAAGCTACATGCGTTTCTGAAGCTCGATTTGAACCATAGACTATGCGCTTTGACTCTTCTGAGTGAGTTGATTTTTCTTCTAGTTAGAGTGTTGCGTTTTAAATGTTGCTGAGTGTAGCTTGAACGGAATAACGGAAACAGGAACACACTGGATGATACAGTACAGTAAAGTAAAGAGTTAAAATAGCTATCCCTCAATGCACTGCCCAAAGAGTCGTCTCTTTGTGTCGTCACAGTCCGCTTAACAGGGCGACCCCTTATAGCACGGCCTTGCGATCGCCGTAGCCACAAGTTGAATCCAGTTTCGTCCAAATAGACGATGTGTACGGAGGCGTCAAGGTGCAGCATGAAGTTGGCATATTCTCTCCGGGCCTCGATGTTTTCAGGCAGGTTGCAGCTCGCTCTGGTGTCACTGCCCTTCGTTCCGAGCTTCAGGGTGTATAGCATCCCTTGGAGCATCCGATCGACCGTCTTGTACCCCTTAGTGAGCTTCCATTTTCAATGGCCGCGATGAGTCGCTGGCGGTCCACAGATGAGGCGGGCATTTTTATTACAGTGGTGAAGACTGAACTCTGTTAATTCTAAGTGTTGGATAAAGGTATAGGCAAGAAAGCAACGAGACTGTGGGTGATGGAGAAGCAGTGATGGAGGAGTCGCGCTTGGAGGAGTGGAGAGAGCTGGGGGAAAGAGAAAAAGCGATCGATTCTCACATTGGATGCCTTTTTATCACTTTGCTTATCCTTTATTCAGTTTATTGTATATGGCCCATAGACTAAGGCTGCCAAGGCCTTCGCAGTCAGCGTAGGCAGGATTCTCATTTTGGGTGGCCTTATTCTCAGTTAGGCTGACAAAACCAATATTGTATGTAGTAGGGGTGCCAAAACGACTAAGGTACATTGCGGTCTCTGGTCGGTATTTAACACCAATTAAGACTGTGGAACTAGGGCTGCGTTTAAGCGTCAGCTTTCCAGTCATCTGTTACATTGGTGCCAATCTGATAGATAAAGGTGCTAATTTAAATGGCTTTTCGGAGGTTCAGCAAGTTTTTTAAGCCCAAGCTTAAGCATCTTATGCATCGTCAAAGCAGGAAAGCCTCTCAATCTGAAAAGCGATCCCGAAAATGTCGAAATTCCGCAGGCAATCGCCGTCCCGGAAGATGAAGAGCCGACAACCCCATCAGAGCGCCAGCAACTGAATGAGGACGATGACGAGGAAGAAGGGACTAGAAAAGGTATGAAGGCCATAGTTGACCGACCAGAACAGGCCAGAATTTTTGCCTGGCTGCAGATTCTCACCGCCATCTTCGGCGCATTCGCCCATGGTGGCAACGACGTCAGCAACGCTATCGGTCCTCTCATCGGCCTGTGGGTGGTGGCCACCACTGGTGACATCGCAGGTAAAGCTGCGTCACCAATTGGAATTCTCATCTATGGTGGACTCGGAATCAGCATCGGCCTATGGGTCTGGGGCAGGCGCGTCATTCAAACACTCGGTGAGGACCTCACCACCATTACGCCATCCAGGTGAGTTTATGGATGGAATTCGCCAATTCAGGTCTTTATCCAATAATGATATCATGTATTTAGTGGGTCTTTAAAATTCGCAACAGAACTAGGTGCAGATACTGATATCTCCCTGTCCTGACACCTAATTATCTCGCTGACACCCTGGTACCTAGCTGCTACGTTGGTACCTGCCTGACACCCTGGTACCTGCCTGACACCCTAGTACCAAACTGACACCTTGGTACTTCCCTGACACCTTGGTACCTAACTGACACCCTGGTACCTCCAGGACACAGTTCTTTGTGTTTGACACCCTGAAACCCTGCTATCTTATTGACAAATTAAGAAGCCCCAATAAATCTCATATCTCCTATTATTCTCCAGCGGCTTCTGTATCGAGCTTGGCGCAGCCCTGGCCGTCCTGATTGCCTCCAATATTGGCATTCCCATCAGCACCACCCACTGTAAAGTTGGGAGTGTTGTACTCGTCGGTTTTTTTCGCAGTCGCGACAATGTCCAATGGTCCATCTTTCGCAACATCATCATTGCCTGGCTGGTCACCCTGCCTGCCAGTGGGGCCATCAGCGCCGCCCTGATGGCCGGCCTGAGTCGGCTGGTGCTGTAATTAAACTTTGATCACATCGGGTTTGGACATGCACTGGCTCTGGGGAGATTTTGTGTCTAGTGACAGTCTGGCTTAATCGAACCAAATATTGTATGGCTGCCGAGCTTTGATAAGGACTTGTCTGTTCCTGTCTTATTTTGTGGAGTTAACCGAGATTTGAGAAGGTTGTGGGTTTTTTTCAGGCTGGGGAGCCATTCTGCGAACAAACTGTACTGCCAAAAATTGCTCTACAGTACTATACCATTGAATTGTGGTTGTTGTTCTTAAAGCAGCGACTGAAGCCTCTGTGGCACAGCCTTGAGCTGATTGATGGTGCCACGAAATGCCACTTCTCAGTCTAAGAGACTCAAATGCATGCAGTTTTATTTTGTGTGAAGCTATGCCATAAAAACTTACTGAACTGTCCAATACGATTTCCATCTGCAATTTGCATCAATAAACATGTACATCTGCTCTAACCATTGGTTGATTATGTGGATGAGGTGTGTGTGTGTGTGTGTATCTGAGCATCAATTTTAACCGTAGACGAATATTTTCAATTGCTTAGGTGTTCCCGTTCAATTGGGAAAGCAGTTTGTTGGAGTGAAAGAATGTCCGACCCAAGTTCTCTATTGGCTTCAGTCAATAGCTCCATAGACTGTGTGAAATTATTCATATTTATTTCGATAATAACTTCTTAGCAGCAAAAATACGAGCGTAGACAGCAAATTGTTTTACGAAGGTATAATCTATTTTAGCAGGATTTCAGACCATCAGAAAATAACCTGGGATAAAGGCCTCTTCAGCCACAGTTACAAAAGTGCGAATATCCGACACCGCATAGCAACAGCTGACTGCAGATGGCAAAATGGTCAAGGTCTCAAATCTCAAAAACACTTAAACATTTTGAGAAGCACCGATTCCGCTCTTGCTCAAAATGGAATGCATAGCGAAAAAAGCATCTTCTTAAAAGGAAATGTGACATCTAATGGGAAAATGTGGTATAAAAATATAGGCATTATGATCCTGTTTCATAAAAAAATAAACAAAACTAACCATCAGAGAGAAAGGGAAAAATATTTACACGCAATCTCCAAATCTGTCATCTCTGCTGGCTAAAGTATTAGCAAGCGAATTACACTACTAATATAAGGTGAGTTGCGAGTAGTATGGAATGTGCACCAGCTAGCGAGAAAGCTTGAAGTAATAAAAAATAAAGGCAAAAAAATAAAACAATCTGATGCTTAACCAGTTGCGAGCACATGATTTATACATAAACACAGCCAGCGAGATTAGCGGACTTTTGGGCCAAGTATGTAAGTTACTATATCTTACTATCACAACAGAAAAGTTGGAAAAGCAGCGCAAAAACATTTGAGAAGAAGGCACAATGACGAGACCGTTCGAACAGGAAAAAATTATAACAAAATAGAGAATAAAGAATTCAAACTGAGGGAGTTCAGCAAACCGTTGTGCTGTTTAAGTGGGAAAAGCGCGTCTGGAGACACATAAAAAGCGCTGGCCACAATCTTTGGGACGGAGGTGAGAGAAAAGTTAGAAAAATATGACCAAAATCTACGACTATTTCAGTACACAATAAACAAGGTACATAATATTCGAGGCATGAATCTAGTAACGGGTTACCACTTCTCAATTCGTGTCCCACTCAGCCTAATAAGAAATTCAGTGACCTATGACACTAGGCGGTTCATAGGAAGAGAATACCGGTCATCAACAAAAAAATAAACGCTAAACATACTACTGTTCTTTCAAAAGTAGTAAGACGAGAAGCTGGCCTGTTATGCATAATACAATTAAAAAATAGAGATTAAGAACACCTAAAGCCGTACAAAAAGAGAATGACGTGGGAAGGTGGCTAACTCTACTTTTGAAACGAGTTAAACATAAAAATAACTTACAAAGAGGTGTTGCTGTTAACAAGACATTATTCCAAGCGACGCTCTAATATAAAAATTATCTGATAGCATTATTTAAAAGACTTATGTACAGAAGACGACTTCAAAAGCGGTTTTAAAAGACTGAAATTTTTCATTAGAAGACTCACTGAAGAGTCAGGGGATGAGCAGCGGATGGTCTCTGAAGAATCAGGGGATGGTCAGTGGAGGCTCACTGAAGAATCAGGGGATGGTCAGTGGAGGCTCACTGAAGAATCAGGGGATGGTCAGTGGAGGCTCACTGATGAATCAGGGGATGGTCAGTGGAGGCTCACTGATGAATCAGGGGATGGTCAGTGGAGGCTCACTGAAGAATCAGGGGATGGACTGCGGAGGCTCACTGAAGAATCAGGGGATGGACTGCGGAAGCTCACTGAAGAATCAGGGGATGGACTGCGGAAGCTCACTGAAGAATCAGGGGATGGACTGCGGAGGCTCACTGAAGAATCAGGTGATGGACTGCGGAAGCTCACTGAAGAATCAGGGGATGGACTGCGGAAGCTCACTGAAGAATCAGGGGATGGACTGCGGAAGCTCACTGAAGAATCAGGGGATGGTCAGTGGAGGCTCACTGAAGAATCAGGGGATGGTCAGTGGAGGCTCACTGAAGAATCAGGGGATGGTCAGTGGAGGCTCACTGAAGAATCAGGTGATGGACTGCGGAAGCTCACTGAAGAATCAGGGGATGGACTGCGGAGGCTCACTGAAGAATCAGGTGATGGACTGCGGAAGCTCACTGAAGAATCAGGGGATGGACTGCGGAAGCTCACTGAAGAATCAGGGGATGGAGTGCGGAAGCTCACTGAAGAATCAGGGGATGGACTGTGGAGGCTCACTGAAGAATCAGAGGAGACAACAAAGGCTGCTTGAGTCGGAGTAGTTATACTATTGAAGCCAGACGAATATTAACAGTCATACAGGCAGGCTGAGGCTGGCAATCGCAGGTAGCTGGTCAAATGATGGAGGAGTTGGGCCGGAAATTCTGGCGATCGGACTGGACCGTCACCGAGTCGAATGCCGCCTGCTCATCGTCATTATCAAATTCGTCAGTGTCGTGCAGAACGTCGACATCCACCTCGAGCTCCAGGTCGTCCTCTGATTTGGGATCCGCCGAGGCCTGTGTCGCGGGGGGGCGGAACGAGCTCAGGTGAAAACTGATGCTGAAGATGGGAACTGAAGACGAAAGCTAGTAACCTATTATTCCTCTGTAAATACTGCACCTCTATGGCCCCGAGATTTTCACGTAAAAACGACACAACCAACGAGTGAAATGGCAATATTTAATTTTAGAAACAAGATTTGAAGTATTGCAGCAGGTGCGTCAAAGAAGTAATTAATGCAACGCATCTCGAAAAAATATCCAGGGTTTTGACCAATTTATACTTAATTGAACACGGAAATCAATATGGCCTAAAAACAAAGCAACGAAATAGAAGGAAAGTAGATGAAAAACTTTAAGTTTATGTTTAGAAGCTCTGCGAGTTAATTTAAATAATACTTTAAACAAGGGAGCTTTTGGCATAGGGATAAGAGCTTCGGACTTCTGATCGAGAGGTCGGGGGTTCGAATCTCAGCCCAATGGAAAGAATGCTTCCTTGAGCAAGCTATCTCAGTTCACCCAGCTGTAAAATGTTTCCAGTATTTTAGCTGGGGTAGAAATTTTGGTGGGAGTTGCGGCCTTCACAGTAATTATCGTCGTTAACCGCCGCGTAAAAACCGCGGCGGCGACTGTGCCATTAGCTGGACATCTGGCACAACTAGATTGTGTAACAACTACGAGTTGTGGTGGCCCAACTAGACATCAGATAAAAACAGGTAGGTGTGAGGTTAATTACCGACTGTAGATAAGAACAGCTGGGTGTGACGTAAATTAGCGACTTAAGAAAAGAACAGGTAGGTGTGAGGTAAATTAAAGACTTTTGATAAGAACAGGTACGTGTGAATAGGACGCACCGATCGGTTGAAATCCAGGTGCGAGCTGTCGCGGCTATCCCCTACGCCGTCGGCAGTACCTTCAACACTAGCCGGTGCACGAGTATGAACAGCGGCTGCTGCATTGGCTGCAGCGCAGGCTGAGATCTGCCTGTCCAGCTTCAGCTGCGCCAGACGGTGCTCCCTGTCGCTCAGGCTGTCGCAGCCGTTTCTGACAGCAGCAGCAGCGGTTGTGCTCGATGGGGAATAGCCTGGGTTGACAAATGAGGCCGTGGCAGCTAGATGTTCCTGTAACTCCTGGCTAAGCAGATCTGTGCTCTGCAGCAGATGCTTCGGTAGCCTACTATTTGAGTAGCCTAAGCCGCTGCTGCCGCTGTCTACACTGCTACTTGTCGCTGCGACGGAGGGAGGGGCGGCATTGGTGGGTTCCAGCTGCTGCTGCTGCAGTTGACCAGCTGCCGGCTGATAGCGACGGCGTCCGGGACGCGCGCGAAGCTGCGGCTCACCGACGGACGGAGCAGCTGACGGCGGAATCGGTAGGACTGATGCCGGCGAAGTTTGGACCCACGCATCTCTAGGTGTTTGGAGAGGGTTAAGAGCGAGGCCGTTAGGGGCACTGGAACTGTGTTAGGGGGGCTGGAACTGAAGGCTTTAGGGGACTGGAGCTAAAGGGTTTAGGGAGCTAGAACTAAAGAGTTTAGGGGGCTGGAAATGAAGGGTTAAGGGAACTGGAGCAGAAGGTAAACCAGGCTAGAACTGAAAGGAAGTGGCCAAAAAAGAGCTCCTTCGATGGCCCTGGCCCAGCAGCTCACCTGGCTGAAGGCGCAAATGGCGCCGGCGGAGGTGGAGGCGGCGCGCCACCACGCCGAAAGAGAGCCGCAGCGGCGGCCACCCCGCCAACGGGCAGAGTCAGCGCCTTCGACAAGCGTCGACTAGCTCGCCTGGGCCTTCCGCCTCTGTCACCAATATTGGGCGACGCTGAAGCCTGCTGTTGCTGCTGCTGCTGCAGCACAGCTGGGTCGGTAGCAATTGCAGCAGCGGCAACAGCGGCCGTGGCAGCATCCAGCAATGGCTGATCAAGCACAACGGCGGCTGAAAGCTGCTCCCTGGAGCAGACGGCGCGCAGGCTGCGCTTGCAGGTCGGGCAGCAGCGCCGACGAATCAGCGAGCGCAGGCGCGTGGATCTGTCCCGCTCTGCCTTGGCCTGCAGTTGGAGCTGCAGTCGCAGATTCGTCAGGTCCATCTGAAGGTCATCAACGCGCCGCAGACGCTTCTCATAGTGCTGCCGAATCTCTGTGAGCGAAGAGGTTTGATTGGGGATGACTCGCAAACTGTTTGCTTGCGTTTAACTGTGCTCTCTTGTTGATGCGAACTTTGTCCTTCTTTGATACCAGTATCTCCCCTGGACTCCTACTCCTTCATTCTTCATCGCTATTCTTATGTCATCGGAACCAACTCCAAAATTATAATAATTTTAGGGGGGTCAGACGCAGAGCGGTTAACGCGTTTGTGGCGCAGTCGCGGAGAGAAGGCTTGGTGGCTTGTCGTGAAATTTACGCCATTCAGGGCCAACCTCTAAGGCACAGTGCACTGACACAGACAGAACAGACACAGTAACTGTGTGCGTGTGTGCTCAGGAGTCAGCGAAATGGGCAGAATTGCCTCCTCGCTGGCTGCGGGTCTAGTGTTACCAAATAATGTGGTATTGCCCGCAGCCCTCCTGCAATTATTATTATTATTATACGAGTATATCATCTAAACCAACTCCTCTGCGTTTTATATAATATATTCCATCGCAATCCGGATCTTTTATTTATTGCTCTTGCTTGCCTATTTAGCCAATATTTATAAATATCTTTGCTATTCCGTTCTATTCAGCTTTGTCAATGATATTTCTCCTGACCCTCTTTTAACATATTTTATCCCCTAGTCTTTTTTTTATCGCCCGCCTTTCTTTCCTAATCTCACTAAGTACCCCATTCTATCCGTGGCCTGCCAACCTTGCGCGTGCTGCAGCTCCTCCTTGCGCTTGCGAATGAGGTCGGCTTCCAGCTTGGCCTTGAAGTCATCCTGCCGCATGCTTGACAGCTGACTGGCGATCTCAGCCGACCAGGCCTTGCGCAGGATGCGCAGATCGCCGTCGCTCAGCTCCAGCAGATCCAGCAAACTGGCCTCCAGCGAGCGGCCGATATTGCGAAATGCCGGTCGCTGCTTCGGCTTGCAGGTCCAGCAGGCTTCCATGAGGGTGCGCATGATGCTAGGGGTGTGGCAGGGCAGCGGCAGCGCCAGAGTTCCCTGCCCCACTCCCAGCACAACGGCCCACGGGTCCACGCTGCGGTAGGGCACCTGGGCGGGTTGCAGAAATCAGTGTAGAACATTTATGTCAACAAATGAAAACTAGATGAGGTGTTATTGAAGTCTCAGTTGTCAAGGATTACCTCCTGGAACAGCATCTCCCAGAGTATGACACCGTAGCTGAACACATCGGCTGGGTAGCTCCATAGTTCCTGACGGCACTGTTCAGGTGACATCCAGCGCACAGTGCCGTACAGCTGCTGCTGCTGCTGCTGTCTATGGTCCGCATCACTAGGCAGCCTCACCAGACCAAAGTCGGAAATCTTGAGCGTGTCCAACTCGCACAGCAGAATGTTTGGACTCTTCAAATCGCCGTGCACAATACGATTCCAGTGCAGGTAGGCCATGCCGTCGGCCAGCTGGCGGGCCCAGTCAGCCACCCGGGCTGCCGAGATGCACGTGGCCGGATTGTTGTAGTAATCGAATAGGTTGCCATGCTGGCAGAATTCCATCACCAGGGAGATGTTCGCGTCGATGCAGCCGATGAAGCGGACCACGTTGGGATGCCGCAGGCTGGCCAGGTGGCGAAGCTCCCGGAGCTGTACGTCCGGCGGCTCGTTGAACTTCTTCATTGCCACCTGAGTGAAAGGCGACCGGGTAGATTTGCTAGCATTGCTTTTTCATGAGTCTTTTAATTTTTTCTAAGACACTTCGTCTTATCTAGTCATCGCTACTAATCCTGGCTATCCCGGTGAGTCCTATCCCTTTTGGGCAATCCTGGTGAGTCCTATCCGTTTCGGCAATCCCTGTGACTCTAATCTCTTTTGGCGATCCCGCTGAGTCATATTCTTTTCGGCAATCTCTTTTGGCAATCTCGGTGAGTCCTATCCCTTTTGGGCAATCCCGGTGAGTCCTATCTTTTTTGGCAATGCCAGAGCCTTGTTTTTTTCTTTTAGCAGATGATGGCTACCTTCAGATAGGACTATGCACCTAGGTCGCTGATTAGCTACTAGATTAATAGTCTTACTCTTACCCTTCTTTTTTATTCTTTTTGGGTAATCCCTTTTGTCTATTCCAGGATTCCCAGCAAGAATTCCCCTGAGCTACCCCTGAGTAACTTCAATTAGCATTTAGCGTTGAATTTCTTTAAACTGGCTAAGCGGAATCATAAATAGAAGCTCAAAATCTGTTCTAGCCCTTCTAGTTCAAGCCACTACTCCCATGAAAGGCCCTGCATTGTTCTGTTCCGTTGTTGCTGTCTTAATTTTGAGTATGAAAACTCATTTGATGCACAAGGCATTTTTTTATACGAAAGACAGCGTTTTTGTTACTAAAAATAGCATAAGATTAGCAAGTGTCATATGGCTGCTAAAACTCACTGCAGACTCAAACAGTGCCACTCATTGTGCATTGAATACGGGAACTATGCAGTTGGAGAGTATAGAAGGCACCCACCGATGGGGTAGAAAGCCTTCCTAATCGCAGATTTAGCAATGTTGGGGAGAGTGAAGTTGTGGGGTCTAGCTTGGGCAGAGCAAGGCGGGGATTAGTGCAGAGTAGCTTGTACTGAGTTTCTGTCCTCGCACAAGCTCACGGTGCTGGAGTCACTAGAGAAGGAAATCAATCGATTAACCATTGCTTAAATCGACCCGAACCGTCTGGGCTCCCAACTTTATTGTTGCAGCCCAAAAACTGTTGCAGCTCAAGCGAGAGAGCTCAAGGAAGCAAAAAAATGTCTGTGTACAATTTTCTGTGTACACGAATCCTTCAAACTACATTCGATAAACAGAAAGTATACTGGATCCAGCCTGGATAGAGTTTCACTTGGCCCTTCGCGAGTTAGTGCTAAAAAAGCATCAACCAGGGCACATAGAAAGCACTTACTCCTGGATCTGCACCTTTCCACGCCTAGCTAGATACCCTGGGTAGCAAGAGGAAATGACGAAGCAACGGTAACAATAAAGCCACAGCAAGCTGGACTTGCCGCTGACTTCAACGAATCACATTAGCATAATTAATGAGCTAGATTTTGTTATGAGCAAAGCAAACAGTTGTGCTGCGCCACGCCCAGGTCTCAATTAACGAAATTTAAAAGTCGAGCATTTTGCACTTCGAGGCTCATTACTCACTGATTCTGACATTAAAACCTGCGAGCTAGTAGCTAAGAGTCACCGCAAGTTGCGGAGGGGAGACCAATGAACTATTGCCTTTCGAACTAATTACATGCAAAACTACTACTCCTGACTGAAAACTTCTGAATTCAAGCCTAACTTGAATTTTAAATAGAATCTGCCAGGACTCAGAAATTCTGTCTGGGGAAAAGTTCGTGGCTAAAGCCATACTGAAACAGAGCCATACTGAAATGTCACTAAACTAGTCTCTGAGTACAAAAAGTACAGACATTCTCACCTGTTGACCATTATAGACGCCCAAGAACACGGAGCCCTGAGTTCCGGATGCCAGAAACTGCAAGTCCAGGATGTCCATGAGGTCAAGAGTCCACGGCTGGGCTGGTTGATTAGTGCGATGCCGTCCGCTGCTGAGCCCGGCGCCCGCTGCCGCCACCCGGACGCTCAGCACCGTCCACACAGGCCGGAGGCAGCCGAGCACGCCCTGCCAGAAGTTTGTCTTCGAAGGCGATCCCGTCGGCGATGATGGTAACGACGCTGTCAAGGACGGCATCGGCGGTGAAATTGTCGACGGAGAGAGCACGTCAACTTGGCCGTTGACGGCCACGGAGCCGGAAGACCAGCTGGCTCGCACAGTGGTGGAACTGCCGGCTTCGTCCGAGTGCCTTGGAGCGCCGATGCTCGGCGAAGCGCTGCAGCTGTAGGCGGCCGAAGTCATCAACTGGAGGCAGGAGTTGCGAAACGCCGGATTATCGTAGCCGCCGACTATTGAAGAGCTCGGACTCTTGCTGTGCAACTGAGATAGAGTGTCCAACTCCAGGCTGAGCTGCCTGTCCAGCGATGCCACCGGATCCTGAACATCGGAGGGCATGCCGGGCGGAGACACTGCAGACAACAGATGAGCAATCTTGGCAGCGATTGACGCTTTATCCGGGATAATCACTGCAGGAGGTAGTACAGGCCGCCTCGCCTCTAGTGAATTAATAAGCAGATCTGGGCCTGCGACATCTGAAGTGCGGTGAGAAATCGAGAAATTTAGTAACTGTCGAAAGTTATCTGGTAGTTTAATAGTTTAATATCTTCTCCCTATTTATTATTATTTAATATATGCATGAGTAATAAACTTATATTTACTAAGCTTTTGTTTCAAAAGAATGAAAACCTTTCCAGAATACAGTTTCTTGAATGCAGGCAGTTATAATCGTTTATTCTGTCAGCTTTTTACTGAACTGGAAAAAATTTTTCCGGGTTTACGAGACAGTGGCACTGTAGTTATAAAAAATACGACTTTTTGTGCTTACATTAACTACCGAGTCGAAAATGCATCCGCACTTAGCGAATATTTTACAGGATACAAAAGGATATGACAGGAAACTGATAACTAAAAGCTGAGGACTGAACTCCTAATCATGTGTTGCGAGCAGTTATTTTCAATAATCTTCAAGCATCCTCGGTGGCCACATTGGCCTGAGCCGGGGCATAATAGACGCCCAGCTTGAGATGCAGCCGCAGCCGCAGCTGCGTAGCACTATCGAACACTCCGCTAGCAAAGCCGGGACAGCGGCAGGCGGATTCCACTATGGCAAACTTGCGGACTGCAGATTCGTGACTGGACTCTGCATTCCGGTCCAATAAGAAGTCTATGAGGCCTGGCTCCGCAGAGATTAACCTGGCACCCCAGTCCTGTGAATAGCAATAAATTGGGAAAGTTGCATAGAAACGTGGAAACAATAGATTAACAAAGATGAAAAGCAGTTAGGGTGCAGCATGCAGCTGAATGGTGATGTGGTACCGTGTTTGACTATCGCACTGAAGTCCCTGACTTCAAATCAGCGGTTTTAGGCAAAGGTGGAGTGCTTGAAGTGTAATTCACGCCCTAGAGTGCCAACTCCTTAAAGCATAGTTTAAATTGCTCTCTGTAGGAAAAAGACACCTGTGCGAGTCGGACCAGGTAGGTAACCGGTGTGCTAATGTGTGTTCAGTAGTTGGCGGAATGGGCGAATTCAGCTATGCTGGAGGGATGTGTCGACTCTCAGAAAACAAGACTTCAGTGCCCACATATTGCCTGCAAATATTGTGACTATTATAATTGGGATATTTCATATAGGGTGCCTTTTCTAGGCAAATTTTGTTGCGACAGCCTAGTGTTAGTGCACGGCATCAACTAACCTGCTCAGCAATAGTTGCCAGCAAGCTCATCGCCTCAAATCGAATTTCAGGAAACGGCACTCTAGCTAATTTGTCAATCTCAGCCAGGCGTAGATGCAGCGGCCCGGACCAGAGGCGCTCAGCAGTCACAGTGGACTCCTCCAGCCTGGGCCATGCCGTCAGCAGCTCCCGGATGGCAGCCAGGGCGCGTGAGCGAGGCTCCGTGCGAGGCGAGCGGCGCAGAATTTCAGCTAAAGGCGACACCAGCTCCGGCCGGCTTTGTAGGGCCACTTTGCCTGCCAGCGAGGCGGCTCCAATATGACCGATGGTTGCCATGGCAACGAATACATCCTGGTCTGGCGAGCTAGAAGCCAGCGATTCGCGCAAGCTGGCCGAGAAGCCCGGACAGGCAGACAGGACGGCTTCTGGCGATTCGGCAGCTGCTGCCACTTGTCCGAATAGACGAATTAGCTGAGGACGGAGCAGGGCAGCGATTACATCAATGTTGTTGGGCGCGAGTAGTTGGTCCAGACGGGTCATGACGCCTGACCTGGCGGTGGAAATAAAATCAGTACTAATGATTTAGCGTGCGATAATGCTTAAGCAGCGGTGATAAAACACAGACCACTGAAGCCAAGCCAGTCCATGATGGCATTCGGCCAACAGTCCCAGAACTTCTAGACAGTTGACTGTGAGTAGCGGGTCAGCCGCCGCTCCGGACGCATCGTCAGCCAATCTGCTTAGCAGCCCAGTGCTCTCCATGGCAACCAACGCGGCGGGGTTCCTAGTGGCCAGTCTGGCCGCCAATTCTAGGCCGCGCATTCGAATAACGGCGCTGTCGCGACGGCAAACCCGATCGGCGAACACATTGGACAAGTCGCCAGAGAGCAGCCGGCAATCCAGGCCGTTGCTTCGACCTCCAGAGGCTGCGGCTAGCCAGAATTTGGACGCCGCAACGGCTAACGACACGTCATCGTCGCCGTCACCGTCGCCTTCGCCGCAACCGGAGCCAAGAAGATCGGCAAGTCGACGTAGCAAGCCGTGGTCCCATAGCACTTCGTTGTCGGAGTCAGCCTTAATAACAGCGAGAAATAAATTTAGGAAACAGTTCTGAATTACAAGTAGACTCAAGCTTCACTCTTCCCGGATGCCAGCCTCCTCACTTTTGCAGCGGCCTCCGCTGCCTCCGTCAGGCGTCGCACGCAGAAGACTCTGGCTTCAACAGCCGAGCAGTTGTCCAAAGCGCGGAGAAATTCTTTCTGACGTCGGCCAGACAACGCGCCGCCCTGAGGATCCAGGGGCGGCCGGCTCGCAAGCAGGAGGCTGCCAATGTCGCGTAGTGCGTCGACAAGAGCCGAGTCTGCCGCCGAAGATGAGCCCAAAGCAGTATCGACTCGCTGGGCTAAGTCGGCAAGATCGATTCGGTCAAAGCAGGAACGAACATCGGACTTATCCATCTCGACTAACTGCCTAAAAATTGAAACTGAGCTCTTATGGAAATGGAATATTGCCATATTCCATTTCTGCATACTTCATATTAGGTAGGCGCTAAGTAATTGCATGTAAACTTACTTGTAGAGAGAGATAGCCTCTTCTGCAGTGCTTGAGTTGCCATACAGAACAAGATTTTTTAGTTGTTCACACAAGTTGTCAGCCATGTTATATACAGCTTAATATAGATTTACAATTTTTTTGACAATGAAATATTTATGTTGGCTTATCACTAAAAAACTGTAAGGTTAAAAGGGTAGCTAATGAGTTAAGACAGGGTAATGGCATACAAAAAGATCCAAATACAGTTGCCAATCTAAAGACAACAAATCAAATAAGTATTCCCAATACCATCAAATATCACACTACAACATTATATTAAGCTATGAAAATACTAACCCAAAGCATTAATTTATTCAGAAATCATTGACACTATCACAATTAATAAATACTAATTTCTTGGGATATTAGATACATTCAGTATTTGCTTGTTGTACAATAAGTATAGCTTGAAATTTCCTTGAGAAACATGTTAACAGTAGAACTACCAAGGGGCCCCCCTGACAATTTTTTGCTGCCCCCAAACTGAACATTGCAAGCACACAAAACTCAAGAACACGGGCCAACTTTTTGTTGCGCACCTTCTGAAACAAGAAACAAGTTACCAGCTCTTCAGACTGTCGAGATATTTAATGTTTCTGGCCGAAGATCCGATTTTTCCCATAAGAGCTAGTGCATTTCATAGATCCCTATACACGAATTTGCACTGTGCCTCAGTGCGGCCTTTCCAGACCTTCAAACTTTATCAGCATGTCACCCAAATGTGCTTGCATCATCTCCAACTTCAGCGGTCACCAACCCTTATCTAGATCTATCTCTCTTATCTATCTAGACCTTTAAGAGCTACAACAGGTGGAACTAGGCCACTATGGACACCCTGACGCGAATTTCTTTAATTTCACTGTTCAAGTCTAACTATTAGGTGCAGCTCAACCACAGGACACCCTTGACTAGTCTGTCAACCAATCAGTCACCCCCAAAGCATTCAGGCACTGGCAAAAACATTTTCAGGGGGTATTCCCTCCCTGGTATCAAAACAGGCAGCAAAATGGCTTGGTAGTCCTACTGTTAAAGATAGTATAAATTGTTCAAATAAAAAATTGCTAGAAAATAATAGTATTACTAACTTTTAACTAAATATACTAACAGATTGATGATTTTATGACCAAGTCTATGTACAAGTACAATAACAAACAAAAAAACAGGCTTAAAGATAGACATGAGTCATGATTGATTGAATTAATTGATATAAATTTGCTTAAGCAAGATAGTAACTGCATTGAATTGCAGAGTGCATGTGAAAATTACACCTAAGCACCATTTAATCTAGATATAAGCTAGCATAATTAAACAAATGATAACATCAAATTGATTAAAAAGGATGATTGATCAAATCAAGATCACTCATGAGAGTCATACAGCATTCAGTATGTTATAGAAAATGGAACTAAGAATTTGAAGAGAAAAATATGATTACGATGCAGGATTGCAACTTGCAGCCAACATATCATTACTATTATTTTTGTTGTCAATGACTCTATTGTGAAATGCTTTTACACAAGCCTAAAAATTGAACAACACATAGATTGTTTTATAGGCTAAAATGCTCGAGTGCCTAATTTTAAGTATATTTTTCATAAAAGCGAGAGGAACTACTAATAATACAATATATATATAATTGTTTTAAATACTATTAACTGAGGCTGCCTTATTAGGTAAAAGTTTACTTGATTTAATAAAATGATAACCTAATATTAAATAATATTATTAAAAAACGAAATTGATTATATCGAAATTGGTGTACTATGAGTAAAAGTAATGTAATATTAACGAAAAAAGACGTGTACATTTGCTATATCAGAACATGAAGTAATTCTGTGGTGTGACCGACCGACCGAACGTTCCATGCTACATTACTTAATTTCATAGAAAATACCATCCTTAAAAAACCCTTATTAGCAGTTAAGAATTCTTAACAAACCTTTAGGAAAAATTATCGTAGCAGATTCCAAACAAACTATTTAAGATATTAAGATATAAAATTATTTTTATAGCTTTTTTTCTCTGCAAGCTAGCTTTGCTTCGAGGCTTTTTGTTGCGACTTTTCTGTTTTGATATTCGTCATTTGTTTCAAGACTATCCGAATCGAAATATCGGGGGCCTAAGACGCACCTCGTTTTGTCATTCGTCTGAGTCATCCCTTAGGTTTCGCTCACATTCCACTGCAAACACACAAAAATATTGTAAATTATCTTAACGACCAATCATTTGATTATTTGAGCATCGAATCAAGGACCCCTAGAAGTTGGTATAGGGGCCTATAGATCGAGACACGCAGGCGCACACTTGCGCACACACGCTCGCGAAACAGACGGGAGGCGCAGACAGCTGTGGCCTGGGGACTGAGACCCAGCCCCTGCAAGTCAGCCATAAAACAGTCAGTCAGCGTCACAGTTCGCCCTTAGCTTCGGCGCTTCTGCTCTGTCGTCTGGTGCAGGAGGGCCAGGGCCAAAGGGACTTGGTCGCCGCGGCCATGACTCTGCAAGCAGAGGCCCAGCAGCATTTGTCGGCGCCAGCGGAGGGTGACACTCACGTCAGGAATTCCAGCGCAGGCCATCAGTTCTCTGGACAGCAACCTCTCTGGGTAGTGCACACCCAGGGTGTGCACTACAGCACAGCAGGGACCTGGGCTGTAGGCCTAGAGCACAAGTGCTAGGTGGTATCAAAATTCCTCTACTCCTAGTGGTCCTTGTACTGAATAAGTGTACGAGTGATTTAATGGTTGAAGCCTATTAGCCCAGGCTAGAATTGATCAAATGATTTTGTAGGACTGTAGGCCTAGGCCCAGGAATAATAGGCCTAGGCCTAATTGTTAAGCTTTTGAGTCTAGATAACTAGCCTAAACACCGTAAACAGCTTACCAAGTGTTTTTTTTCATAAATTCTCTACTATAGGCCTAAAACTTTACTATAGGTATAGGCCTAGCCTATAGCCTAAGGGAACATAGGCCTAGGCTGCCTAGCTAAATTTTAAACATATCTATTTAGTATTTATGTATCTTAGACTAGAGACAAAAACTTGGGGGCTCTTTTAATAATGTGGAAATACTACTTAATTAAACTCTAATTTATACTTAAAATTCTTATAGGCCTATCTTTATTGTAAACTTTTCCCAATAACGGGATCATATACAATATTATAGATTTTGTACCCTATAACATTTAGTGTTACCATGCAATTTTCTTTGTGTCTTGTGAGCCAAAGTCTAGTACTAAAATTTGTACTGTGAGTCCCAGAGAAAAAAAAGCCCCTATTTATAGACATCATTCGAAATCTAAGTAAAAATGAAGTCAGTCAGTGCAATAAGAATTCAATTTCAATTCTTCTTTTTTGTACCATGCTATGCCACATAATTTTACTTCTTTTCCCCATGATAGGCCTATGCTTATGCCAACTTAGTTTTTTTCCTAAAAATGCCAAGTGCACAATAATGCTAGAAGTTTCTATGCAAAATGATACCTTGACAATTGGGAATTCATGGACATATGGTAGGCCCCCTAATACAACATTGGCTTACAAGAATTTTGTTTGCTCTTGTCTGTTTGCCAAGGTTTGCTTGCCAAAGTTTTCTTGTAAGAAATATGATTGTAGCACATTAGCTTGCCAAACTTTATTGCAGGAACTTTGTTTCTAAAGTCTGCTATAAGAATTGCACCTACTGAAGTCTGCTTTTAACAATAAGTTCTTTTTAGTTTTGGCATTTTACCTTGAATAAGCTTTCAAACTACTCTAAGTAGTTTTATTCAGGATTTGGAATATAGGTAGGCCCCCTAGGGATCATTAGCAGTATAAATTTTGGTAGTTCCTATGTTCAGCACAATTGAACAGATATGAATGAGAATGGCTTTCTCGATTGAAAATATAATATATATTGTTAAGCAAGCCAAGCCTTCATTGCAGTCTGGATTGAGCAAGTACTGCACTTGAACTGAGCATATTTAATATGAGTACTAGTTTATAGAAATTTTACTTGTCATTGATAAATGAAAGTTACGTAAGGGAAAAATCCAGTGCTACAATATTATCTACAAGAAATCCTGTTTAGGTTTTACATTTTTCTATTTAAGTAATTTGTCTTTATGTTTAGCACTAGTTTAATCCTGACTAATCCCAATGCAATAGTGCTATCTTTAGCTTGAAAAAGAAATAATTTTCAGTTTTATTAAATATTAATATTTAATTTATGCACATGCATCTGTTTGTCCGAATGGCACACCATTGTGAGTGTTTGGCAGATTATTTAAACAGTTTAACCAATTTGTAAAATCACAACTCAGTTGTGATTTATTGCATGAAAATATAGGAAATGCTGTTGGTCACACTTATATTATATCACTTAATTTACAGAGAAATTAACTGTTTTCAGCCCTTGTTGAATGGCATATAGTGCATCCAATATGCTGAACCAGCAGCAGCTGTGGGACATCTTCCAGCGCATTGACAAAGACCGTTCAGGCTCTATTAATTGCATCGAACTGCAGAGTGCACTTAGCAATGGCACCTGGACACCATTTAATCCAGAGACTGTGCGACTCATGATAGGCATGTTTGATCGAAATCACTCAGGTTAGAGTCATCATTGTGTCTTAAAAAACTGAAATTGCTACAATAAAAATGTATGTACGCGTAATCTATGATCAGTTTTTTATTGCACCTAGCTTCACTTTGAAATTTCAGGCACGATTGATTTCAATGCTTTCCAGCAGCTGTGGCGCTACATCACTGACTGGCAGAGCACATTCCGCACCTATGACAGAGACAATAGTGGCAGCATCGATCGGCACGAGTTGAAGACCGCCCTCACCACCTTCGGCTATCGGCTCTCTGATAGCTTCTTCGACCTGCTGATTCGCAAGTTCGATCGCCAAGGCCGGGGCACAATCTTCTTTGATGACTTCATTCAGGCCTGCGTTATGCTTCAGATTTTAACTCAGGCGTTCGCTCAGCACGACACCCAGCGAAATGGCTGGATAACAATTAACTATGAGACTTTTCTCACTATGGTGCTCAATACTACTAGTAAGTAGGCTAGCCTAGCGCGAGTCTGTCTTGTGTTGCCACTGTACTCGGATGCCCAAATCAGGTTACTTCTCTGATTTAGGCATCTTGTATATCAGATCCACCGTCTCTTCTTAGTACTTCGAAAATCATTTTGGGGTCTGCAGAAAGAAATTTTCATTGAGAATAAAATAGTTTTTAGAACCAATTTTTTATACTGCTTACAATTGACGGTGGGCACAGAACTGCCTAAGATGGAATGTCAAGATCCACCTGATATCTAAAAAGATCTAAATATAAGATCAGTTAAAATAAACCTGCTTAGTGCTGTTATGTTTCTTCTGTTTATTCACACGAGTGAGATTATATTTTGTAAAAAATAGAGGGCATGTACTATAAAGCTGAAATTTTAACACTGCTGAGATAGGAGCTAAGATCAAACTGAACTTAGCGAAAGCTTTATAGTACGAGCCCGGACTTTTAGATTGACTTTAAATGTGTCAAACACTTGGTTTTAAGTGCTGTTAACGTCTGCACGAGTGCGCGAAGCGTGTTGTATCACTCTACCATTAACAACAGGGATTTCGGATTGTTTTTAACATTTCCATTTACTCGTTATTACTTAGTCGTATTTTAACGTCGTCTTACTGATTCAAAACAACAATTGCTATTTGTAAATGATTAAAATATCCTGAATCCTGTTAGTGCTTGTACTAAAAACACATTACTTACTAGTATAAGTGCTTTATGATATAGTGTTCGAATTTTCCTCAGAATGCTATGGCTGCTTCCCGGACAATATCTCAGTAAAACTGTAGCAACCTTTTTATTCAGTCAAGTCTACCGATTTAGACAAAACGTTTCAAAAATTATAATAACTGGACAGTTTATTACTGTCTTAAACGATATACTCGTAAATGCTGATAAATAAAGTTTTAAGATTTATTGCAACTTTATCCGTTTGAAAGTATCATGAAATTTCAGGTTTTTTAGCTTCTCGGTCTAATCCATGTTTTGCGTATTACAAATTCAATAGTTTCTGTGTGTGTTTTCAACTATTGCTCCATCAAAAGTTTAGTTTATTCATACTGAGCTTTATCATCCCTAAAATATAATGAGGAAAACTTCAGAGCAGCTAAGAATACTATTGTACACTATCAATATATACTAATAACTTGCAGTGGGGTATGGTAGGTTGACATCGCATTGAATGATGGTATAGGCCAACTGCTGCAACTGAAACAAAATTTAACCACTGCCACTAACACCCGACATAGCACTGAATGATGGTAGGCCTTTACATCGCAGTGAAGGAAAGCACATCTATCTAATTTGCACGTGGTTTCACTCTTTCTCTGCAGTTGGTTTTTTAAAAGCGCGTCAAAGAAGGCAGTGCTTGATTGTATAAATAAGAAAGAAAATCCTAATTATCAATATTTTATTTTAGTTTATTTACTTGTTCGAATATGGCTGGTTTTAAAACATGTTTTACATGTCTGGCTTTGTCAGCCAAGCAGTTAATCTATCGAATTTGACGATTTTTCGATGCTCGCTTGTACTCACGGTTACAAGCGAGTAGCTTCTTCTTATATCTAAATCTTGGTTCGTAGGGATAAGACGTATTTTTTACTAAATATTGGATATGAGGCTGTCAAGAAAGTCGAAATATATAAGAAACTTTTTCTTTTCATAAAAACTGAGCCAGAAGTCGGTATGAAATTTGTGAGGCATAAAAAATCTTATTATATCACCGCAAGCTAATCGCATAGCAGTCATCCGCCATGTGCAATTCACAGCAGAAGTCAACGAAGTGTTTGGCGAACTCTACTTGGTGTGCACCAGCGCTGGGAAGGTCCGCATTCGCAGGCGTTCCACTTCAGCGCGCAGGACGGCCACCTCTTTGGCCTGTGCTTTCGCCAGGTCCACCAGGCGCTGGCGTTGCAGGATTTGCTCATAGCGCTTCTTGGCTGCATAGGACTCATCCCGCTTCTCGGCTGGAATGAGTTGATATTTTCTGTATAGGTTTGGCCTTGAAAGTTCCGCAAATTCTATATTTTCCATTCTTATTTATATCAGCCTTTTTATTCCAACTAGCTTGATTTTCGCGCAATCGCGCCTGTATCTCTCTCTCTTGTCCCTCTACATCCAGCTCCTATGTACTCGTCCTATCTACACTGTTATTGTCTAATTTCCTCTCACTTTAACAGAACTCACCGTTGGTCTCCTCGATGTGCACCCGCTCGTTGACTCCCACATTCATGTCCTCGAGTTCAGCGTCCAGCCGCTCATTCTTAGCCGTCAAAGCTCCGGACTTCACCTCCGTGAGCTCCTTGAGCCTGGCCTGCTTCAACTCCAGCATCTTGGCATGATGCTGCAACGGTGGTTTGTGAGTGGAAGTTATGGGTCCGTAGAAAATTCTTGATAAATATTTTTAAGAAGACTGTTGGCACCGACTCTCGGCTGTACAGTAACTCGCGGCTAGTTTAGAAAAAAAATCTGCCCAGACATTTTGGTTGTCAGGCAGTGTGCATTGTGCCTTAGGGGTTGGTAAACATGTCTATAATTGCATGTCAACTCTTCCAACCTTCCTCAGCAACAGCACCCCTTATCACTTGGCCGCGGATTCGACCTCGTGGTCCGTGATGTGATCGAGTCGAGTCGTGTCCGCTTTGCAAATCAACCCTCTATGGCTTGTTTGTGGTTACACAATATGAGCTATTAAGGCGCTTACGTGAATTATGAACTATATATTTATTATACAAACCAACCTTCTTCATAAGCTCAATAGCTTGGTCAAGCTTCTGTATCTCACTGTTGATCAATCCGTCATAGTCCTCAGTTGAAAGGTACTGAAATCGGCAAATGACGCAGCGCAGCTTAAATTAGTTTAGAGTTCAAATCCACCGATCGTTACGTACAAGATTCTCCGGGTACCACAGCGTGAACTCACTCTCTGTATCTCGCGCGTAATCTTAAAGCTATTGACATCGCGCAGCTTATTGATGAGATCCTCTGCATCCATGCGCATGCCCCGCAGCTCCCACTCCAGCCGGCGGAAGGTCTTCTTCGAATCTTTCGCCTCTTCCATGAAACGCACTTTCGCCTCGCCCAGCGTCTTGATCTTGCTGTTAAGATCCTCGACAACGCTGCGACTGAGCAGCAGGCTATCGGCAAAGTCGATGATGAAATCATCACGTGGTTCAACCTCGACCTGGCCCTGCCTCACCAGCAGCTGCACTTCCAGATTGTTGGAGAACTGGGCGTGCTGATTGGCCAGCTGTTCCTGAGAAGGATTTGAGCGAATGCAACGGGGTGATTCGATTGTTCCCACCAAAATGCATAGCACACACCAAAAGTCTAACTGATCCCAGCTGATATGCATCGTGTGATCACGAGCGTAAGTGATTATCACTGAGTTGCTCTCACCTGTAGCAGCTTGAGGTTCTCAGCATCAGCCTGCAGCTGATTGTACTCGGACTCTCGCTTGGTAACAAAGGCCTGGAACTCTGACAATGCCAGGGTCATGTCGGCAACTAGCAGTTCCTTCTCCCGCTTGTTTCTGCGCAGCTGACAGAATCGTTGCCAGACGTGCGCGTCCAAGCCCGATGGCATGTGCCGTTCGTCGTCCTGCTCGCGAAGGACCTGAAGTGTGGCAGCACCCAAAACCATAATTGAATGCCTTGCTCAAATCCAATTCAAAGAGAGCAACTAAGATTATTAGTGTAGCCCAGATGATACGCTCGTACACACGAAATTGAAGTCAGGGATCTGGCTCACTGACCTGTCCCAGCGCCTGTCTGGCTCCCTCCTGCCTGCTAGCCGTCGTCGGCCGATTGCCGTATGGATTGAACGGTGCGTCTCCAAGGCCAGCTTTGATCTTCAACCTGGGAGGTTTGTGAAGATTAAAGGTGGAGTATTTATTATTGTATGATACTTTGATGCCTCGGGCTTTTATATACTCGTACTATATTCATTTACGGCCTTATCGTCAATCTACATCTTTACCTTTGTCAACATTGGATTCGAAACGCTATTCTTTATAATAATCTGGCCTATCTTTAGTGCCCCTTATACTGCAACAGTACTAAAAGCTCACTGAGGCAGCTTCTTCTTGAACATCTTGTGCAGAGCGTCAGCCATTGCTGCGGATGCATCAGGGAACTCCTTCTTGAAGGCGGAGAAGTTCTTCTCCAGGTACTCGTTGTCAGACTTGGCGTACTGGATCTGTTCGTCCTGTGTCTTCACCAGCTTCCGGCTGCGCTCAATCAGTGGGCCGAGCTCCTCAAGGGCGGCGCGGCGCTTCTGCAGCAGGCAGGCCAGCTCAGTCTCGCGCACGGACAGCTCCTCCTCGATGAGCAGGGCTAGTCGAAGGCGGTAGATCTTCAGCTCCTCATGCACCACAGCTGACTGGGTTTTCACCTTGAGCGTGAAGAGCTGACGGAGCTCTTGATCGAAGGCGGCCATGTTGTCCTCTGTCAGGCTCTGGGCAGCGGATTGAGGCGTTAGGGAACAACGGTATGACAGAAAATTCAACAGTTCAATTGCTAAATCAATATTTTTTTAACCCGGGTGTCTCAGATCAGCTTCCATCTCCTTAGTCTTTTAAAAGAATTGCAAATTTCTTCAATGTGTTTTTAAAGCGGTATTCCAGCTCGACCCTGTATCTGAGGTTGCCCATTCTACACTACAGCGAGCTTGTGGTCAGGCAGAGAGGTTAGGAGTTCGAATCTCTGCCCAAAGGAAAAAATTGTGTCGTTTTAGCAATGAGCAAGACACTTACTTAAATCCCTGGCGCCTCAGTTTAAACTGCTGTAAAATTTCTACTAATCATTAGCTGGCGTAGAAACTTGGGTGGGTGTGTCGGCCTCCTTAATCTACGCACTAAACAGACTTTGCGCACAGCCTTTGCACAGCATCGCGCAATAGCTGCGGCGGTATACTGACTGTACATCTTACCCAATCGGGCTTGTGTCATCACTATACAAACGTATTCTCAATTCTATTCTCCGCTCTCACCTGCAGCTTCTTTAGCTCGGCCTCCAGCTGCTTGCGGTATTTCTCACGTTCCTCCTGCAGCTCGCGGACTCGGCGTTCATAGTCTTCGGCCGCTTTGCGCTCGTCTTCGTTCCACTCGGTCTCCTGTAGTTGAAAGTTTGGAAAGAAGTTAGACTAGGAATGCCACTTTTTAAACTGTTTGACACGAGGTACTATTCTAGTAAAGCGTATCGTATAAGTCTATGTATATACGAGTTATATGCAAATAAAATGTTATGAGTTTTTAGACTACAGAGAATCATTTTAAGGACAGATCAGTGGAACAGGCAGACCGCTCGGTTTCTTAAGTAGATCAAAGTACGTTTAGCTTTTAGAATACAGTTATCATAATATTTTAGGATTACGTCTAGGATACTATGATTTGGTTTAGGATATTAAATATACGAGCTACTAATACTTCGGAAATGCGGGTTGTTTCTCAATGAACGCATGACACCTCGCTGACCTGCTTGTTAACCATGAAGGCGGGCTTGGGAATGTCCTTCTTCAGTTCGTCTTCCTTGTGCACCTCCAGCACGCCGCCCATCATCTGGTCCAGGCCGCGCTCTCGCCAGTTGTCCAGCCGCTCGCGGCGCAGCCTATCCTCCTCAGCCTGGCGCTCCTCCTCCAGCTTTTTCCGTTGCTCCGGTGTCAGATACTTCTCCACCGTGACTTCACTGTCACTGACCGTGAACAGGAGCTCCGGCTTCTCCGCTGCGACGAAGTTCGGATCCGTAACACTCATCGGCAGGCCTAGGTCGGAGACGATCTTCTTGACGCGCAGGTTGCGTTCTCGAATCTTGCCCATCTCCTGCTCTTTCTTCTTGTATACATCGTTGAATGCCTTGTTAAAGCCGGTCTTAATGTGGCGGATCGAGTCCTGAATGTCAATAATGGGTGTGTTTGAGAGCTTTATTCGGAACGTCCCGAATCTTGAAGCTTCGGCTTAAGATATTCTTAAATAAAGTTAGCTCGATGGCTTTACATTTTAGTGCATGTCGAGTGATTGTTTGAACTTACGATATACAGTTTTGTTGGAAATACAAAGCCTTAGATGCTACATATGCATGAACTTTGAAGTAATGCACCCCATGGCAAGGACTCCTAAGCTAGAGGCATTTTAAGCTAATCTCAGAGCAAGGGAAAAATTTGTGTCCTTCAGCAAGACACTTAAATACACATCGCTGCGGCTTTGCCGATTGTCTGTATACCAGGCGTCATTTCTTTATTTTTGAATTAGTAAACTTAGAAAATGCCATCAGGATAGTGGCTGGCCATGCAAAGCAATACATTCCGCGGACTTAAAATAATATATATAACGTCTACTTTGTTGTTACTTGCCTGCAGCAGCACGATCTGGTTGAGCTTCTGCTCCCTGGTGTGCAATTCGAACTGTGAGTAGAACATCGACTTCAGAATTCCAAATCGTTCAGCTAGACAAACGGAAAAGCAGCGGTTCGACATCGATTCAAATGTAATCAAAAGCATTCAAATCCAGCGTATTATACTGCATGCTTTCTGCTAGCGAAACTAATTTAAAAGGTCTGAATCTCGTGTTTGAATAGTTCTATCTCAGCACATTGTTCTCTTTTGCGTGTTTCTGTTGCCGTCCAAGCATCAAGTGTTAGTAAGAACGTACGTTTTTATTTATCTGTAATACGTTTAATTATTTAGCATTCTCTTTAACCACTGCATTTTTCTGTTATTAGTTTAAACCGAAGATTAAAATGTTTTAATATGTATTTGATCGTTATCATCATTACTATATGATCGAGGTTGTAGCCTAGTGGTTAGGGCGTCGGACTCACGACTTGAAGGACAGGGGTTCGATTCCCGACTCCACTGGAACAATTTGCGTCCTTTAGCAAGACACTTAACTCTGCAAATTGCTTCAGTTCACCCAGCTGTTAAATGGGTACCAGCATCAGCTGGGATAATTGAAGGTGGGTGTGGCGTCCCCCCAGTCCGTGGACTGAACAGCTGTACGCAGCCTTCAGATGCGCCGCGCATTAGCTGCGGCTGTGCTGTCGGCTGCACAAATGACCCAATTGGGGCAGGTGTAATCAATTATTTATTATTTATTATAAATCAATTATATAAATTATATTCGACCGATAACGTAAGTTGCTATGAGCATTCGTTTTGACATTCAGCTACACTACTGTTAGTAGCGATGGAAGAAAGCTTCGTATAAAAAAATCAATGCCAGGGCGCAACAAGATGTTGCCTTATAAATAAACTGAGGCTAAACTGAGAACAACGAACTTGGCTTTTGTTTCGAAATGAAAGATACGAGCGACTATATCATTAATTCCTGGTTTTCTGCGATTCTATTGATCTAAATATCGCTTTGGTTTAGTGTAAATTGAAAATGTTAGCACACTTAATAAAACGCTTGAATTGCACATCCTTTCTTCACTTCAAAAGCACAAAGCCAAAGTAAGTAAAGAAGGGACGCACGGCTTCGAATTATTAGTAAACAAACAGTGGGACAGTTAGATAGTCCTGCTCGGAGCAAGCCTAGGACAGGCAATGAGACGGGCTGGAGGAAGTGTTAGCCAGTTAGTGATTGCAGCAAAAGTTTTACCTGAGCCTTTATCAGAAGCGACTGTTTTTGCAGGTGTGCGGTGGAGAGCGTTGTTGTTAAAGATGATTGCGAAAACAAGTTCACCAAAGTCACCGATAGATTATAACAAAGCGAATAACAACGCTACACTGCCACTTTTTGTTAGCCATGGTTTGCTTGAAGCGTATTAGATTCCTCTAAGATATTACATAAGCTGCTCTATTGTGGCTGTGAGAAGGCTGCAACATTAAAAGCTATGGCAATTGATTGCAAGTAATTACCATAGGCATAGATACAAAAATAATTTTATTTTAGTTATTTAGTTATTTTAGTATCTATGGTAATTACTAGCTGTTTATAGTGCAATGCTTAAGCGACAAAGGTTAGAAGCTCAGGGTCGCAAGCTTCCTCACGGCCCAAGAACAGAACCCAAAAGGACAACGGGCCGGACAAGGAAAGTTATAGAGCGTTAGGAAATAAGGAATAATTAGGAATAACTATAGGAAAGTTATATAAGAAAGGCGTAGAGACTGGGAGAGATGAGACAGACAGGACAAATGGCAAGGAGAAATAAGACAGGGAACAAATGTTGTTATAAGAGTGAACGAGCAAATTTCTTGAGCTGTGCTGCCCATTTCTTGCTTAAGAGCCAGCCCATGACTGTCAGGGGGTCTCAGAAAAAATTTCGTTACTTTCTGAATGAAACTGCTTACTAAAATATAAAATCCTGACGTCAAATGACATATCACTCCCGATCTGTAATTTTAATAATCCCTCCAAGTTTTGGCCTCGACGTACATGAAAGCTCTTACTATGACTGTAAACTTTCTCGGTATTTTAAATCAGACCAGCCGTGCCACAGCAAATCCCTGAATGCATACCTGCACTGCCCTGCAGTGTGATGGAGTCCAGCTGCTCTTGTTGTTCCTGTGTCTCCTCTTCATCCTCGCCATCCGTCTAAAATTCGGGAGAAACTATTCATGTAACAACGTAATGGATCGAAGTTTTAGCTCTTCGATTTAAATATTTAAATAGGAGAAATCTAGGAAATAGTTATATTCTGTAAAGTGCTTGTGCCAATAATAGTAATAACACATGCAACCATGCATGTGCCATGCAGCTGGATAAAGTGCGATTGGAGGCGAAACCTCATGCTTAACACGCAAAAGAGTGTACTGCTCCCAAAAAAGCTTAACAGAATCAGGCATAAATCATACAAGCAACCTAACAACATGCTATATAACAGTGTATAGACGCTATACAAATACTGCGTAAAGGCCAAAAATACCAGGCACATTCCAGAAACATCAAGCATCTAGACACTTATTTGCCGCTCAATGACATAAAGCAGAAAAGCATGCAGAATGGATCTTTAATGTGCAAGATACAAATAACAAAGTATATAATGCAGGTGCATTTGACAGTATTCCGTGCAACAAAAAGCAAACACAGCGTCTAATGCATAATTTACAGTGGTCACAGACCAGCAGAGTATTTTGATCTGCTTGTTCAAATCTACCTTAGGTGAAAATATATATTTACCTTCAGGTTGAACCGGGTTTTGATCACATCTTCCAGAGGCTTTGAATTGGGAGAGTGCATCGTGTGAACTGTACAAGAAGCCTAATTTAGCAGAAAAGTTAGGAATTGTCTTTAAGACTTTCGGACTAATCTAACTTTTTCAGGTTGAGCTGAACAGAACATCATACTTCACATTCCAAGTATTACTACTCTATGTGGTTAGTCAATAAAAAATCATGAAATTGCCGACTAAGAAGTGACTAATGGGCTCAAACACAATGAGTTCGCAGACTCATTGACCATAGCCCATTGTACCCATGCCCAGAAACTTATACCTGCTGATCCTTGCTGTGAGCGTCCAGCAGCTCTCGTCGATCCTTGGCCTCCTGAATCTCCACCACTCGGCGCTTGGCCACCTGGTCCAGGCGCTCTTGCTCCTCCCGCGTCTGCGGCCGCAATGGATAGTTGGACACCTCCAGAGGCGCGCCGAATGACACGATACTGCGCCCCTTGACCTCCATCTCCTCCCAGCACTCGCGCTTGATCACCTCCACCAGGAACTTCTTGGCCAGGTTTTCTAGGCCGATTCGCTTGCGGACACTGGCCACCTGAGTTTGGATTTATCTGGGAGCGTGTTAACTTCACAGCGAAGTCAAAGCAATGCGGAGTGTCTCCAATAGTCCCAAATAGTTTAATTTTAAAGTTTCCTATTTGTTTTTTTAAGACTTTCTCCGCACCTAATTCTTTCGAAAAGAACTGTTATAACCCCAGCAGCCCACGAGCTCGTCAGAGAATCACCTCGTTGTCAGTCTCCTGTCCGAACTTGACCTGCTCGTCTAGATCAAGCTCGAACTCGTGTGGATCAAGGCGTTCCAGATCGTCCGCCTCGACAGCGTTCTTGTCCACCATGGCCTTGATGTGAGCACGCATCTCCGCCAGTCGATCTCGCAGCTCGCTTTTCTTGTCCGCGTACTTCCGGTCCTCTTCCGCCAGGGCCTGGCGCTCCTGGTCGCGAAGCCACGTGGCTGCCTGAGTAGTCGCCGAGTCTCCGTCGGCGGCTCTGTCATCGTCCTCGGACTCGGAGGCACGCCGCACTGGCCTGCCGCTCGGAGCTGTCCAAGCCTCCGCGCTGGCTGCGGCCTCGTTCTCGGCTGTCACTGCGCTCATTCGATCCGAGCTGAAGGCTAGCTCCCAGTCTGCTAGGTGGGATGCTAGCTGGTCAGGCAGCCTGTACAAAACAGTTCGTGGGCTGCTTACGGTAATTTAGACTGTAGATCCTCAGCCACATTAAAAAGCACTCCTATTTTCGAAGATAAGAAGCGCGAAAATTCCCCTTTTTAATTCCTCACCATACAGATAATTAAACTAGAATCTCACTTAATGGCGAAATGGCACAGGCTGCCGTCGTGGCCGGTGGTCAGAAGAGATTTGCCGTCAGGCGACAGGGTGGCGGACAGCACCCCACCGTTGGTGTAGGTGTGAGCGCGAACTTTGGCAGCAACCTCCTGTTTAGAAAATAAGTCATGATGTTTTGCCTTGTTAGTAAGAGCAAATTCAGCATCTAAGGATTCTAAGCAATAATGATTTGGATGCTCGATTTCACATATATTAACGAATTTGCCCATTTTTTCTCATGGGATAAACAACGAGGGGTGTCCAAAAGTTCGCGGAATTTTAGCTAAGCTTTTCCGTATCTTGACCAACTCTTTTGTTTATACATGTACCAGTAGTAGACTTGCATTTTTGTCCAAATCGACCACAGTCACGTCACCGTCACAGCCGTACACAAGAAGCGCCATCTTGGACAGGTGAATCTTCAGCTGCATCTCCGAGTCCTCGGCAAAAATCTCTGGCGATGCAGAAACATTCGCTGATAGAATCTGGTCCTCTGGTACTTCGTCCTGCGAATTTCCGGGTATTAAAAAATTAAAGTTGTGTTTTTACGACGCATAAATGCAAGCAAATCTGAAATGTGCAATCACGATGCTTTTATCTCATTCGCGTATTCAAGAAAATCAATATTTGTGATGCCTAAAAGTGAACAGATCAGTCAGATGCTAAAACGAAACATCTGTGGGCTACAGTCTAGCGACACCGTGAACAAATTAATTTTGCGATAAAAATTCTGAAAAAAATCTGAAAAGGCTAGGCAGACGAGAAAGCAACTATTATTTCGTCGAAGCTGCGAGATATTGAACTTATAATTTTATGCTGCTGTCTGTTGAATGACTGGCTGCCGCTGATAGCTTCATGCCCAACTTAAGCTCTGCTCAGGCGTGAATAATTTAGACAGCGAATTTTGCGGAAGCAATTAGAGCCAGGCTATTTGGATAACAGCAGCCAAAGAGGCTTTCAAGAACACCTGAGAGCGCCTCTCATCCGCCAGTCTCTGCTGGCCCAAAGCTCTCCGCTGAGGGTTGGGATGGCGCTCGCCATACATTCCCGTGTGAAGATTCAGCGAAGCGGACAGGTCAATGGACGACTTAGGTCCGCGGCTGGTGAAGACCGGCTCAAGATCGGGCGTTTCTGAACCCGTTGCCGCTGACTGCATGGACTCTGGCCGTTGCGACTGCTGTATTAAGAAGCGAGCTTTGCAAGTAAGCTGGCTGGCTGTTTGACTGTGGCATGAAAATAGTCTGTTGCACTCAGAGAATCACTAAACACAAAAATTCATTCCTTAAAAAGAGTAAAAGAACAAAATTTAGTAAATTTAAATAAGCATCTGCAGCTAACAGTGAGAAGCACATTAAATGTGATCCGCAAACAGACCCCCGACGCTGAAAACCGAACACTTTACAAACCTCACTGTCAGAATCCTCAATAGCTTGCTCTGGTATCGTCTGTTCCACTATCTAGACAACATGAAGTTGTAAAGAAATTACATATTTTCCACGTTTGCTACTATTTTAGGCTTGTTTAAAGTATTTGACCATGATTAGTCACACATCAGTAAATTACCGGTTCTTCCTCGTGCCTGCGATGAATCTTCACAATGATTGACGCGGTTACCGAGTGTCAAGATTTATTTCGGAGAGTTAGAACTTTTATTTTGCCCATCAAAAATGAGCGTGTGGCATAATAACTACTCAAGTGCTCGTAACAGTACATTCAATTGCGAGCAAATTAATAAAATTTCGGTCAGAATTTTACAGACATGGATCTAGAAAGCTCATCCATAAAGTTGTTTTCGTTTGGGTTATTCATGAAGAACACAAGTTGGCCAGCTCAGTGTGAGAGCACGAAAAAATGTGAATAATTATTGTGAATTTCTGTAAACACACGCAAGCAATAATT
This sequence comes from Macrostomum hystrix, assembly GCA_950097015.1. Taxonomy (NCBI): domain Eukaryota; kingdom Metazoa; phylum Platyhelminthes; family Macrostomidae; genus Macrostomum; species Macrostomum hystrix. The sequence continues at coordinate 313,426 of CATNEN010000011.1, read as the reverse complement.
TCGAGTTCACGGGACCTGTTTTACTTCTAATGCTGTCTAAAACGGAAATTCAACGCGTGAGATCTGATCTTGCTGTGAGAGAGACACAAACTCACACGAGACAGAATTGTCACTCTGATAATAAGCGAACCCGAAATCGTTTATCCACGAAACGGAGGCGAAAGAAACTTTTACCTGGTTCACCTGAGGCACATTCTGCACAAACAGGGTCATTCGGCGCTTTGCCTAGCAAATTCAACGCCAAATTTGTGTTCTTTCGTTAGCAATGTAGTGTGATTTTGATTTAAGTTTGGATCGACAAAATCATAGCTTTGACTTCGAATACATGCAAGAAACTTTGGATCAGCAGTTCAAACAAAATGCTTTGAAAATGTAAACGTTGGCCGATGATATTCGAAATAGATTACCTCAAGATAAATAGATAAATACTCTATGGATTACCTTGTCGTAGAGTTCGAGAAACTGAAAATGAACCGTAGATTAATTTGACAGCATGAGCTAATGATCTATGTGTGCTAGGAAGTCGTGTTCGTTTGTAAGCAAACCTGCTAATCAGTGGTGATTCTATGGTATAAAACAATCTAATCTTATGTTTCGTCTGTGATTGAAATCTACGGCATGCGAAGTCTGTGGCTGCTTCATTCTCACCGACTGCTGCATGGCTGGGCTGCCAATGTCCACAGAGAGCCTGCGCTGTGTCTATGGGAGATGAAACATGAAGCACAGGGCGCAGTCTTTGTCACTGTGCTTGTCTCTGAATTTAGTTTTTCTATCGATAAAAAACTCCTAGATAACGGCGCACGTGACATGCTAAAAGTAGCATGGAAAGTGCAAAAATATTAGCGAGTAAAAACAGTTGCTAGCTTAGTACCTCTGTGCGCTGCAGAGTTGCCTGCTTGATGCGAAGCTAGAATAAAAACAGTAAAACGAGAATCTTAAAGATATGCTCAACAACCTAAAGACAAATCAAATGACAGCAAAAGAAAATAATTTTTCCTGAGTAAAAGACGCGTGCAGCTAAAAAAATCAAGCATTTTTACCAGCCGCTTTTCCTCCTCAGTTATGTCGCCCTGTGCGCAGCAAAGCAGAAATTTAGTTTTTCGTCATCCAATAAACTTCGAATAACAGAGAAATAATTCGAGGTGAGTAGACAAAGTGCAGGAAAACTCTAGAGGAAAGAGATAAAATCGGCAATACCTTTTTATGCTCATCGGCATAGTTGGCCTAAAAGGGCAGCAGGGAAGACAGCGGAACCAGTGGTCATGTGGTTGGTTGGCTGTTTCAGAGAAAAATACTTAGGCGTGCTAAAAGCTAAATTAAAAAAGGAAAAACTGTGAAAAAAAACTGCCGACAATACCTTGGCATCGCGGAGAGCTAAATTTGCTGCGTTTATTTTCTGCTGCAAGTTCACATAGCACACAGAGATTAGGGAGATGGAAGATGAGGGAGCCGACTATTGAACTGGATCAATTGATTAAATAGTTCACGACTACTTTTGTTGCTATGCCGGCCCTTATTTACCTGGCTAGTGGGCAGCGGATAGAGTAGCAACTGCCGGGTGCTTTTGCTGATGGTGTAAAAGCGGGGCCGATCACCGCCGAATAGAGTGCAGCCGTAGCCGCTGGCATCCAGCCTGAAGGCCTGCCGCTTCACAGCGGCGTCATCGAAGAGGCCACGGCTTGGCCCATAGAACTGGGACGGGTCTGTGGGTGCAAAATTGTGGGCGGACGAGGCCCTTTCAGAATAAATGTATCAATTTACCTACTTTGCTTAGCAGGCATCCGAGCGGCACTCACTTTTCATTAGCTCGTCGCTAATCTCGAAGAACGTCACGTGACCAGGATCCTTCTGACCGGGCAGCTTGGCCAATGCCAGCACCTGAACGGCACCGCCGCCGCTGCTGATGCCGCAGACGGACATATCCTGTACCTGGCCGGGCACCGACACTCCGCCGAGGATGTCAAATGACCTCGACGGCCGAGCCCACCCAATGAAGGCTCGACCATCGGCTGCGGCGGTGACAAACAGGCGGCCAGTTGGGTCCACGACAATCTTGGCAACGGGACAAGCCTGGTGCAGCTGGCGGCGGCACAGGAGGCGTGGCTCGCGCGGTTTGCTAAAATCTATGGCAGAGACGGATCCGTCCAGGCCGCCTACGAGGGCCACGTTTGCTGTGGGGTTGCCGGCAAAGGAGGCCGCCTGGAAATGCGATTAAGATTGTTGGATTTAGGCTTATCAGCATTCAGCTGTCCGCATTGCGTTGCCAGTCTGAGATTTAAGAGCCAGTAGAGGTAGCTGATCGTTTTTTAGATCGTAAGTCTATGTACATTGTTTGCCTGCAGGCCTACAAAGGTTAGCGGTATGGGCGACCCTTGCCTCCCCGGTGTGCCCGTAGACCACCCTGCAGCTAAGTCAATGTAACTTTCAATTCAATTGTTTGAATATTTGGGATATATGATTACGAGCTTCGCTCTATTTCTTCAACCTCAAAACTATATACTCACTTCGACACCCAGCTCCAGCGAAGACAGCAGCGCGCCACCTGAGCCTGAATCCCACACTTGCACTAAGCCGCTGGCTCGAACAGTCTGAAATATTCGAGTTGAAATTTCACTGAACTGAAACGAAAATAATAAAAGGCCTGCGAAAAGCTGATACTGACTGCACTTTGACTAAGCTGATACTGATATGGGCGATGAACTCTTGGTCGAAGAACAACAGCATTCGTACTTGGGTTTGGGTTTTCGGCATTCTGATTCAAAATGGGTGCAACCATACCCGCACCGTCAAAATTATCTATCAATTGTTAAATAATGTTACTCCTGACTCACAGCCACAAGATTTCCGGAGCCGCCGGGCAGAGTGACTGCTCCAACGAAGCCGCCGGAGCGACAGCGGTAGACTGGAACAGCCGTCGCGCCGTGGCTGGCATTGTCCACGCTCAACAGGTGAACTCCTCCGTCACGGGTTCCGACGGCCAGCTTGGCGTGCCGCATGTTGGCGCTCAGGCTGGACACGGCCAAACCAACCAGTCCGGTTTCGATTGGCTCAACGCCGCGGATGTAGAAGTCACCGCCGCCAGGAGCGAATGTTACAAGGTGAAGGAAGTCACCAGCAGCGTACAGGCCACGGGTTGATAGAGAAATGTGCTCGAATGAGACTGGTTGGGCCGACGGAGCTGTGACAACGGCTTGCTGTGGCGCCTGGCACGATCAGGCCAATTTTATCGAATGAATATGAGCACCATGTGCGAGTACAAATTAAAACCATGTTAATCAAGGTTCACCTGCTCGTCCTCCTCTTCGGCCTCCTCAGCAATTGTCTCTGGGTGTCTGGGTGAGGTTGAGGCTGTCGGTCGGTACAGCACCCGGATGGCTCGCCGCTCATCATCGTACCGCACCAGGCAGTTGTCTGCGCAGCCCACATAGAAGTCTCGATCCAGCTCGGACCAGGCGAGGCTGCGACCCTTCATGCGCTCGGGACAGGTTGCAATATCGCGATATTCTTCGAATTCGGCGGCAAACTCTGGATCCAGACCGGCCACTGAAGATTCGGGCAAGTCGACAAGGCCGCGCTGTCGCCCAGCAGTCGAGGAACGCGTCGGTACCCGAGATTTGGCACCAGCTGCGTCGCATTCTTGAACGGCGCCGACCTGCAGCGGGTTGTTTTTTGGCTTTGAATTATAAAATAGGCACCTAGCTCGTAATTGATTTGCACTGAGAACTTTATTGCAAGAGTATACGCTGACTGATGCGTCAGCACAGAAAATTGTAATATAATCTACCTCAGACTCAGCAGGAGGCAATCGATGAGTGACAGAATTGATCTGGAAGAGATCCTGGCACCGCTCAACTTCAAACACTGTGACTTTGGTACCGTGCAGCATGGCTGCCAGGCGCCAGTTCATTGGGCTGACCAGCAGCTGTACAGGAGCGACCTCGGGCATGGCAACTCGGGCAAGCAGGTGACCTTTGTTGTAGTCCCAGACGCACAAGCGAAAATCTGGCAGGCCAGTTGCAGCGTACAGGTACTCACTAGAACTGAAGGCCAGTGCGGTGATCTCGAGCTCGCCGGAGCCTGCAAATAGTTCATGGACTTAACTTGAAAAAAGCTAGCTCTTAATATACTCAAGATGTACTGCCGGCAGCTCAAACTTCCCGCTTACCTTCCATAGGTTTGTTAATGCATTTCATGTCCGGGTAAGCGTAAACTTGAATTCGCGGCTTGAGCACGCCGCTTTCGGCTATGGCAAACAGATGATTCTGCTGCTGTGTGGCTAGTTGACCTAAATTTCTTAGTTCATGCCGGAAGTCCATGGCAGTTGGTGCACCCTCTGTATGAAACTTTACATTGTTCCCGCAGGCGTGACACACTGTGTTATCAGTTACGAACCAGACCCTGCCGCCATCGTATCCTTGGCACCAGCTGTCAGATTCAAATGGGTGCAAAAATAGTTTTACAGTTTTTAATTCCATATAGTGGCTGATTTTTAAGAGTAGCTCGATATTATTTGTACCAATTTAAGGACTTAAATAAGAATTTTAAGTTTGAAAAGTAAGGTAATGCTTGCCAACAGTACAAACTGCTGTTTCTTGATTATATATTAAAATATTCAATCATCTAGCTTTCTCTATCAGCCCATTCAATAAAAAATGCAATCACATGCTTTGAATGCTTTTAAAAATGCTTTTACTATAATATTGACACTTAGACAACATCGCTTGAAAGAATAAAATAGTCACAAAAATAGAAAAAATTTTGCCGCTTTTCTATAAGTGTTATCATATATTGAAAGTTGACTTCGAAGTTTCATATTCTATAATGTCATGGCGTATGCTGCTCTGTTGAAGAGTTTCATTTTCTACCTTAGGTAGAAAATCAGGTGTAGTTAAGAAAAGACTTGAAAATTATCAAACAGTAAATATAGCAAGTTTTATTGAAGCTTGCAACGCATCATGCTTTAAAATGTGTACCAACTAGACCCAGGTGATAAACAGAAAGCTTTGGAACATTTCATAAAAATGTGATCGTGTATCAAACCAAGTACCGATTTACCGGTAGTCAAAGTATAGGGATAAAGGTTTTCAATTAGCATAGAAAGCAACTGCTTACCTTAGATTCGCCTTCGATAAAGCCATGTCTGCTGATTGGAGTATTGGCAAAAGGTCAGACGAAAATGGATCAAAAAGCATAGTTTTAAAATACAATACATTTCTTTGCCATAGAAACTAGCACACACTACACAGAGAAATTTCATCACTTACTATATTTTAAGTTGGTTGTAAAAATGTATACATTAGGGTAGTTACATATTCTTTATTCTTTAAATAAGGTAAGCACTTGTTAAAACTTGCTAGTGCAACTCTTTTTAACGTTGTTTTTTCGTAGAAAAAAAGTTCTAATATTCCTGTAGCTAAGCTAACGTAGCCACAAGGAAATTAAATTATCTGTTTCTTAATAGGGCTAGTGTGTGTGCGTATTATTCGACTTCTTTCTGTTGTCAAGTATATATCAGTTTAATTGTTTCATTTCAAGTCAGAATTGATTGTAAAAGTACAAGAAACCGCGATGCTGTCTTATCTTTCTAAAAAAGGCAGTGCCGTGTGGATAAGCAGGAAATTATTCCCACGGAATATGTTGAAGATAGGACAGCTATCTCGTCAGTGTGCCATGTGGATAAGCAGGAAATTATTCCCATGGTACCATAGGAATAAGACAAAAATTATTTCTACAGTACCGTGGGGATAAGCACTGCCTCTAAAAAAACTATAGCAGTAACTATGACAGCAGTAAAGTTTTATTTTCCAATTATTTAGTCTAGCTACTGACAAAAGGCAATGAATTATTTTAGATGATTTTTAAGTAATTCAATTTCTCTCTTTTGCTTAAAAAGATAGCTATGCTATACTAATACTCTATATTGTCCTAGTCTTTTCTGGGCAATTGTACATATGAAAATGTGCACTTAGATTTTTAGTCTAGCAATTCTCAACCTACTGACTCAATTTACTGTGACTTTTCTGCTTAAGTCATTGCCTAGGTTTTAGGCAATAATTACTTTTGGATTGGAAATGTTGGCTATCCTTCAGTTTTGTTTGTTTAATTATTTTCAGAGTCTTATATCATTGAGCCACTTCAGGCAGGGTAGTAGTGGCTCACCGAGCCACCAAGCTGCATGGGGTGGTCAATCAGGACTTGGGCACAGACATCACGGCAGAAGTTGGCCCAATCGCTGCATGGTGTCCTTCATCGGTGTCTTGAGGGCCCACCAGTACAGGAAGTCCACCAGTTGGGTTAGCTGCAGGTGGCTACACTCAAAGAATGAGCCGTTCCTGATGGACTCCTGAGCAAGGCAGTCCTTGCAGGCCCAGGCACAGCCATCAACGTAACGATCACCTTGACGATGTTGAAGCCGCATTAGGGGTGTCGTAGGGCAGTTGTCATTGTGGCACTGGCGTTTGTTGGGTAGCAGCCGGTACTTCACCAGCCAGCGCATCACAGATTGCGTGTCAGCAGTCAGGATAGTGAGGTCACGCATCTTCATGAATGGAAGATCGCATAGGTCAGTCGTTGGCCTGACCTCAGCCGGTGGGACAATCGTCGTTGGAGCAGACCCGCCATGCTGAAAAAGGGGTAAAAAATGATGTAAGACTCTGAAAATAATTAAGCAAATGAAACTGAAGGATAGCCGAAATGTTACATCAACTCATCAAGTAACAAAGACAGGACATTGTAATTTTAGAAACTTTGATGATTCATAAATGTTATTTTTTTATATTTCAAATAGACACTTTTTGCAAATTGTAAAGTATTGCTACCTACAGAGTAAATTGAATTCCAAAATATTCAAATTTTAGCTTAAAATGACATTAGTCACTCAAGTTAGTTTATAAGTATAAAGTAAATATGCTTAAAAAGAAAGAAACTAGCTTCAGTTTTCTAAAGGAAAAGCAAAGGAGCACAAGTAATCACTTTCCACAGCTGAAAATTGATATTTTTGCTGTTAGAAGCAAACATGAATAATTTTCAACCCCATTTACTCAGTGGCCTTTGAGATAAACTTATATAGGCTCTACTCTCAGAGCTAAGCATGGTTGAAAACTGAACAGGACTTTGAAATATGTTTCTGACTACATGTACTCAAGGCTCTGGTGAAGAATAGGTTTTTAGTAGTTAAAAAAGAGATAGAAAGAAAAATTATTGATTTTTGTCTGAAAAACAATAGTATACATGTGCTAAAATACATGCCCTAGGACTAGAAAGTCTGACAACAAATATATTAAAATTTCTAGGCCACCAAGGGCAGCAAAGAAATGGATTGTGACTCGCTCTCTGGGCTCAGTGAAGCCGATCTGACTATTCAGCTGTCTCAGGTTCGGGCAGATCTGCGCTCAGCCACTGCGCAGCTCAGGCGTTGCAAGCCAGGCTCGGGCTGCACCGCTGGGGGCAGAGCGCAGCTGGATCGGCTGGTTCGCTGGCTAACGGTCAGAGAGAGACGATGTGTTCAGCTGCTAAATCGGCAGCAGTTTGTGCGCACTCCCGGATCATGTGACCGACGTGCCGGCTTCAGAAAGAAACCGCGAAGAAACAAAACCGATTCGTCCCGTTTTTTTAGCAGTCCGCTGCATAGCTTCGACAAAGAAGTCGACTTGCTTGGCCGTCAACTGATGCTTGGCTGCCTGGTCCGATGTAAATCATTGCTGGCTGAACACCAGCTGGTCATTGACAAGCTGTCTGGCCAGGTTAACCGGCTGTCACTTTCAGTCAGCGCCAAGGCCGGCAGCGGTTATAGTGAGTTTCGAGTCGAAATTTTTGTGTTGATAAGCGCCTCTACTTTTATTGTGCCGTTCTTATCGTTCCGATGAAATATTTTTCAATGATAGACTCAGTTGTATGCAACTGTTCCAATAATCGTTCAGTTTAAATCTCCACTTGCCTACCCATCCAGTCTCCTGCTGTGGAAACGGAGCAACTCGCTCAGACAACGGCTGCGAGTACAATTGCGTCAATACCCAGCGCTTTGTTGCCATGGCCACAGCCTCAACACAGACGGCTGACGACCCGAGGCATCGTCGATTGCCCAGCGTCACCACCACCGAGTCCGACAGCGACTCGGACAGCCGCAGCTGCGGAAGCTACTTGGTTGAAACGGCCGACCGGGTTCTCAATGAACATCGCCGTCTCGCTGACGAACGCCGGCGCCGCCTTGTTGATGCCAGCGACGAGCCCAGCCGGCGAATTGGGGCGCGCGGCGCTGGCTTTGGCGGGGAGACAAGAGGTGTGGTTTTGGAACTCGCTACGCTACCCACACCAAACCCTATTTTAATCCACCGCCGCCACCCACCCAAACTGGATCCACCGCCATAACACAGGCTACACCAGATCTTTAGATCCACCGCCATAACCCAAGCTACACCAGATCCTTAGATTCACCGCCATAGCCCAAGCTACACCAGATCCTTTGAGATCTTTGATTCACCGCCGCCACCAAACATACACCAGATCCTTTGATTCACCGCCATAGCTCAAGCTACACCAGATCCTTTAAGATCTTTGATTCACCGCCGCCACCAAACATACACCAGATCCTTTGATTCACCGCCATAGCTCAAGCTACACCAGATCCTTTAAGATCTTTGATTCACCGCCGCCACCAAACATACACGAGATCTTTGATCTGATCCGCCCTATCATTCAGTATTCATAAGCTAGACATAAATTGACCAGCAGCTTCAACCAAATTAAACGCAGGCGAAATCGATCGCCGTGTTAGTCGGCTAATCCGCCGCCTAATCCCGCTGATTCGGTCGCGTTTCACTAGCGGCTGCTCGGTTGTCTCCACTGACTTTCTAGCCTGGCTGCGCACCACTGTACCTCGTCTGCTGCTAGAAGAGGATCAGCAGCAGTATATGCGGACAGCCGTGGCTGCTGACAGCACAAGCGAGCTGGAAGATCAGCTGAAGCCACTGCTGGCCAGCTTTCGCGGCCGCAGCATCGACGCCTGTTTGGAGGATTTGCTTCTGACGCTGTCCGATGCGGTCTACAGCGAGCTGGCTCTGCGGCAACTGTTAGGCAGAATCGGCGATGGGGTGAGTGGGGCAGTGCCTGTTCAGTGCTGGTTTGATCCGATGTGGTTGGTGGCACTGTGTCAGCCAACACTGACAATTGCAGGCCCAGTCAGACACACAGAGTGACTCTGCGGCTTGCGCTGACAGCCATAGACGGCAGTGGTGGACTTTCATCGGTGGCTTCGGCGATGGAAGTGACGGTGGCATTTGCGAGACCAGCTGCTGATCGACTGAGCAGTTCTCAAAGATATTCGTAGCTGAGTTTTTCAGCGTGCTATTATCGGTGGTGCGCTAAGGATGATGCTATTTATATTTTATATAAATTGCTTAGTTTGATTTGCACTGTTTTAGTTTAGTTTAAGTTTTTATGTCGCAACCGACAGCATAAATAGTTTTATTGAATTGAACTCCACTCCGAATGGGCGGTATAGGTAGAAATGGTTTTGCGTCACAGGTGAAAGAAAATTATTTTGTCGGTTTCTGTTTTTTTTCACGGATTTTAAATGATCTGTAATTGGTTGCAAAGTCATGTACCAACTCGTACATAATTCTTTACCTAATCCACCAAAAGTGACTCTTTATTCGATCCATAGAATAATGCTGTCGATCAATGGATTCCATTCGATTATTCAATAGGTTCGGAGATAATTTACCTACTTCATGTGTTCTGTGTGCTCCATTTTCCTCATTTGGCTACACAAAGACTTTTTGCGCTAAAAACTAAGACACTAGTAGCTTATTGAATAGCAAATGTTCACTAAAATTACGTCTCCATGGCAGTTCTCGAATATTTTTTGTTTTGTTTGGGCTTTTGGAAAGACTGCGGCTTGTGTGTCAGGGTGCCTGCTTTCTATTAGTATCGCTATATCACACTGTTTGATCACTTCTTACATTCCATGTCAGCATCTCCACCTATTACATTTTATGCCTGCTACCACTTTGACATGATTTCACTTGTTTAAATACAGATGTTTTGCGCGCTATATTGTGCTAAACGAGCAAACCGACACTTTTTTCCCTAAAGCTCACCTCCGTTTTAATACTCTCATGCTCCAATATATTACTGATAATGATGTACAAAAGACTTATAGTTTAGGTACTCCTGTGACTTCCCAAACGATAACTGACTTTGCACTTTACTATAAAGGACAAACAGAAAGAACAAACTCCGCAACAGATAGCTTTAATATATTTCATAGCCCCATGCTGGAGCTATGGGGCGGTAGAACAGGCCCCAATGCCGATGTCTTCACGTTTGAGCTTGAGTATTCAAAAAGCTTGGTAAAATGAAGTTGACATGTTGGCTCCAGTCCCAATGCCATCCTGGTGTTCCAGCCCGCTATGTCCAGTCGCCTGTTACTCCTGAACCTTGGCGTCTGTCGCCGCATGGTCTCCTCTGCAGCCGCGACCACTCAACTTGGCTTTATCGGCCTTGGCAACATGGGCGGCTCCATGGCAACCAACTTGGCCAAGGCTGGCCACAGAGTGAAGGTGTTCGACCTGAGCCGGTCGGCTGTTGAAACCGTTATCGCCGACAGCGAAGGCCGAGCTGTGGCCGCCGCCAGCGCTGTTGACGTTGTACACGGAGCCAGCGCCGTAGTCACAATGCTGCCGAGCTCCAGGGAGGTCACGCAGATCTATTGCGGACCCGGAGGTTTGTTAGCCGCAGCTGCGAGCGTTGGCAAGGACAAGAATACCCTGTTCATTGACAGCACTACCGGCGAGCCAGGCGTCTGCGAGAAGGTGACTAATACTGGGACACTGTGATAGTGGGAGCAACCTGGGGTGAACAGTTTCTCAGCCCTGGTAGGAGAAACGGGTGTTACGGATGGAAAGACCGCTTTTGTTGGAGAAGAGACAGGTGTTACGGATGGAAAGACCGCTTCGATTACGTTTCAATAGTCATTAACACTTTATCTAAAATTCGTTTGACTGAAGGTGGCCGAAGAGGCGACAAGAGCAGGCTCGGTGTACATAGACGCCCCAGTTAGCGGAGGCGTGGTGGCTGCCAAGAATGCCCAGCTAACATTCATGTGCGGTGGCCCCAAGGCAGCATTCGATAGAGCTGCTCCGCTTCTAGCGGCGATGGGCAAGAAGTCAATTCACTGCGGCGACAAAGTGGGCAGCGGTGAGGCGGCCAAGATTTGCAACAACATGTTGCTGGCGGTCTCCATGCTGGGTACCTGTGAGGCCATGGCTCTTGGCCGGCAGCTGGGCTTGGACCCCGTCAAACTGGCCGAGGTTGTCAACGCCAGCTCTGGCCGATGCTGGAGCTCTGAGGTTTACAATCCAGTGCCTGGCGTTGTGCCCGGAGTTCCTTCATCGCGTGACTACGACGGCGGCTTCCTGTGCGCCCTGATGCTAAAGGACCTGGGCCTGGCACAGGCGGCCGCTGCCAACAGCCGTGTTTCAACCGTTATGGGCGGCCTGGCCTACCAGATCTACAGCCTGATGTGCGCCAACGGCATGTCCGCGAAGGACTTCTCCGTGTTCTACAAATTCCTGCAGGACCAGCGACAGAAGCAATGAGCGGACGGCTTCGCTTATGGGAGCGTGGCTCTCCAGGTAGTTCTTCACTTTATTTCAAGCATCGCGGTGACTGCTCCGCTCTTGTGGAATTTAGTCACCGTGCTGAAGCTTTGCATAAGTATAAAATGCTATTAATTCACTATTAGTGAATTGCTAAAATGCTTATATTCTATTTAACTAAAAACTGCGTGGAAGGAACCCTAGAGAGTTACTTTTCTAAGTCCATTGCGTCGCTGTTTCACGTTGCTTATAATAGAGTGAGTTTCTTACACCTCACTATTATTCTGTGGCTACTGTTAGTAATAAAAAATTAGTTTAAGCTCTTTATAATAACATGCGATCATGTTCCACAATTAACCAGAAAAATTGACTAGCGCTCTAACAAGTTCCGTGTGCTGAATTTATTGAAGCGCCGTGTTAAACCCATGGTCTGTAACTTTCTGCTGGGTAATCGGGTGGCTTTCAAGTCTGCATATTTGAAGATATTAGTTTTTTCTAATTGCTACTGCTTGGCGAGAACAAGTAGCGTGTTTCAATTTCTCTTTCCTGCCTTTTTCGGCCATCGAACATTCATTTGACTGAAAATCTCCTTTTGAATTTTACCATTTGCTACTAGAATTAGCTGCGACTATTGAATTTTCTGTTTTGTGTGTTATAGAGATAGAGTTAAAATCACAATTTAACTAATATATAATACATCATCAATTACCCATCTTTGTTCACTTAAAAACTATTTATTTGTATCAATTTGTGTATTTCTCCCAAATTGTGAAGGATATTTTACGAGTTTTCGATATAATCGTATTCTGCGGTCTAGTGAAAATACGAGTATTTTGCTCCTGCGCTGGCGGAGTTAAGCAAGATGACTTTCGTTATGTGTCCGTTAGGAAAATATTGAACGAAACTTAACTGGTTCAGCGGCAGGAATCGAAGCATTCATTATTCTCGAGCCTATTGTTGACTGCACTACATATGTGAGCTTATTTGCTTAGACCTTCACACAGAAGCTGAGCTTGTCTTCTTGAACTTAGTGCTGCTCTTTGCAAATGATAAAATGTGGTTATCCAATTCTAAAGCTGAAATTAAAAAAGCCGACGAGTACTGCGTGGGCTTGCCAGCGCTTCACCATCTCGGCCAGCCAATTTTAGATCGCCGTTGTTTGCCCAGCTGCTCCTCAGATGCATTGGCCAACTGGGCTCACAATTCAAGGGCGACAGTCACTGGAGAGCAGTGAGAATAAGTTTTATTGAAAGCTGCTTCAGATGAGTGAGCATGAAAGGAGCAGCCAAAGCAGTTTGAGTCAGACCTGGCCAGAGGACAGAAACTGGAGCCGGCTAATTCTCAGGGCAAGAATGCACCTTTTAATATAGCACTAAAGAGTTCTGAGCAGTTAATTGCTATGCACTAAGTACTCAAAGTTTATACCTTTACAAATGCAGGCAGGTCTTGAACGTAATCTCTCGTAGTGCAGACTTTAATTAATAAGGCTTATTGAAATACAGAACTTTTCATAAAACCTTTTGTCAGATGGCTATCTGCCGTTTTAGTACTATTCACAAAAGAACATAAGAGTACATGATTGAATGCAGAATGAACGAAATACCTTAAAAAATTCGAGCATGCGTATTAAAAGTCACCTTCTAAATTGGAAGAATGCAATACTTAATAAGAAAATTCATGATTATGCTTATTTGCTTAATAGTTATTTGCTTGAATTTTGTCTCGCTTGCTATCACAGCGCCAATTCGTCAGGATTAATTCTTCAATATCAGCAGTCTACTTTACGCCACTAAAATTCTCGCTTCAGCGCACTCTTTCAGCCCTTCCCCTCTTTATCGGGCCAGGCAGAAATTCTGCTCCGCTCTGTACTGTTTTAGGTGCTGAAACTTTAATTGCTTTGACCACCACAGCACTAACCTGCACCTCTCGCCCAAGGCGCACACCCCACAGACAGAGCAGCTGCCCGACAGCCCAATGCATTTCTTCTACAATGTGCAGGGCAGGCTCACTGCTAGCTAAGAAGAAGGAGATCAGCATGCCAGAATATAATTCTACTCTTCCACTCAGTCAGTCTCACTCGTAGCCCTCAGAGCCAAGCTGCCGCATCTCACAGTACGAGGCAGACTATAGCTGCTATCCAACATGAGCAACCTGCGACGATCCGCTTCGCTGGACCGACTGCTCTCGGAAACCGACTTCCGGCACAAGGTAACCGCCGAGCGATCCAAGTGCAGCATGCGTGGCTATCCGTATTGCTGCACCGCGCACTACTATTCCTACAGGTACTGGCCCTATTATCTGGATCATCGGGTTGCCGATCACGGCTATCTGGGCTGCCACAGCTGCTACTATCCGAAGCCGCATGCCTATCCATACGATCTGTACCCCAGGTACTACTCCGAGTACCTGCGTGGCTACGACTACGGCCTGTGGAAGCATGGTTGGTGCCATAACTCGGCTCTCTGGGGCAAGCGCTGCTGCTACAGGCTTGGCTGCTAAGAATCTATCAGCACTTGAGGACATGTAGAGTTGACGGGATCTGCTACTGAATATAGCAGGGTCAATTAAATTATTGAAAACTAACATTTCACATGGACCAGAATGTTGGTTGCTAGTAGTTTTTTTATCCTGGCTACATAGCAACGAAATTGCTTACCTTAGATACAAACTAAAATTTCGGGGCTGAATGCTTCAGACCATTCAGATAGGCACTTTGATGCTATGCAGTCAAGATTCCTATCTAAATTTAAGTAATTCATAAGCTGCACCTTTACGAGCAACTCGTAACTCGTAGTTACATGGCGGGAACCAATGTTTAGAAAGTCTCTGCTGGCCAGAATTGGGAGCTCACAGTGTCCTTGTGACTTTATAGAAAATCCGACTTATTTTTATCTCGTACTTTACTGATACTTTACTGGTATACTTTCTAGATTTTTTTCTTATTGAATATTCTTGAACATACGCTCGTACGAGTAGCTTTGTTCAACGATTTTTAACAAATTTCTTAGCAATTTAGTAACATGCATTCACCGACTAATACGCGAATTTTTCGTGAATTTTTCACGCGATTTGAATACTGAAATTTTTGCTGAATGCTGAAGTTGCTCGTCTGTAGCTATAAAAACCTATTCTTACTACTTAAATTATGTATTTAGTAGTATTATACTCGGCTTTACGATAAAGTAAATCTTTACTTTACACAGGCCTCCCCAGCGGTTTGATACAAAAATCAAAACCTAGGTTTTACACAGATACTATAAGAGCGTATTCACTATATCATGGTCCACTCTGACAAATTTTTGTTGTTGGTTTTTATTGTACTTTCTGTTCAGTAGAAATTCGAGTATAAACATTTTAACGTTTTTTCTGCATGAAATTTTAAAACGTAGTTATAAATTGAAATATTTTAGTAAGAAAAAAGAAGTAATCTAAACTAAGTTCGTTAGATTTTAGCGACGGAAAGCTGGGCAATATGCAAAATGTAGACAATATTACCATAGGTACTTTATGAACAAAAGATACGTCAAAAATCGTTCTTACAGATGAGTTTTCTATCGCATTTTTCTATACTAAAACCGATCTCAGGACAAGGAATATCTAGCAAATGGGAGTATCTAGCTACTGGGAATCTTAGCTGCTGTGAATGTCTAGCTGCTGGGAATATCTAGCTAGTGGGAATATCTAGCTACTGGGAATATCTAGCTACTGGGAATATCTAGCTACTGGGAATATCTAGCTACTGGGAATCTAGCTGCAGTGAATATTTAGCTACTGGGAATCTAGCTGCAGGGAATATCTAGCTGCTGGGAATATCTAGCTACTGGGAATATATAGCTACTGGGAATATGTAGCTACTGGGAATATATAGCTACTGGGAATATGTAGCTACAAGCAAATATTTTATTACTTTATTTAATTATGAATATACAATATTTTTATAAAGTTGTAGGTTTTGTAGCTTTGTAAAGCGAAGAAATGTAACTAAACATATAATTAAGTGTAGTACTACCATTTCTTTTCCAAAAAACGTATCAAAAAGCTGTATAAACAAAAGCACACTGCTTTTAATATTTTTTGCTGGTCAAGGCAATTGCGAAGTGCTCCGCTCCTGCTCGCAAGGTTCTCATCTCGCAGCGGCACCAATTGTGCAGTCGGAGCTGTGCAAAATCTCATGAATATTTGGCGCTGCACATGCCATGCGTGTGTGTGATCTGCACGCAGGAATTACAGCCCTGGACTGGTTCGCCCAAACCGAGATCGCATGGAGAGAAGTCACCATCTTCAGCGACAGCCAGAGCATCATCAAGGCCCTAAACAGCTATAGCGAAAACCCACTGGTCCGAACAGTGAGGCCAAGATTTGTGAGGTGGAGCACCGAGGCAAGATCACCATCTGCTGGGTGCCGAGCCACTGTGGCTGCGAAGGTAACGAGGCCGCGGATGCCAAGGCTGGCGAGGCTGTGAAGCTGCCCCAGGAGAAAGAGGGTATTTTGGCCAGGCTGGTCCGGAAGAGACTGGAGAGCCGAGCGAAGCCAGCGAGAAATTGGGCAAACGGCAACCTGTCAGCAGATAATTAAAGGACGTCTACGAACGCCATTGGCCGAGTATCCCGGCCCCGACTTTCACAAGCAGAGCGGATGCTGTCAGCTTCCGCCGGTTCCGCACTGGGCACTCCATCGAGCTCGCGGCCTACCGGAAGTGGATCCGCAAAGAGGACCATGGAAGGTGCAGGCTCTGCGGGATCGAGCAGGAGACGCTGTGTCACGTCTGCGACTGCCCGGCGAGCTACTGGAAGCGAGACGAGCTAGACTTCCGTGGCTTGGAGGACCTGTGCAACAACCCGCAGGCGGCCATCAGCTTCTGGAGGTGGTACCGCGACAGACCTCCCTGGGCAGAAGCCTTCGACCTCCCGTCCGCGGCCGAACCCGCGGCTACGTGCCGACAGGCATGAGTGTTTCGTCCCCCCTGTCTTCAGATCAGCAACAACAACAACAGCAGCAGCAGCTCCCTCCCTCCCGCGGAGCTGTCCACCATTCGAGTCGCCCTTGAGTACGAATGCTCGCACCCAGATCCTCCCGATGCCGCGGATTGCTGCCACTTTCTGTTACAATTGACCCGTGCTGGCCGCAAAGTGCGCCTGGCTTGGATCCTGGCCACGGCGTCGCGGGAAATGAGGCTGCGGACTGCGCCGCCGCGACTGCATCGCCAATAGACCAACAGGCCGTCGCCAACGAGCTCGACACGGCCAAGGCGGCGACCCGACGCTGCCGGCGGGTCATGGATGCATCCGTAATACCACCGCGCCGCCCGCCGCCGGACGGCCTCCCGAGGTATACCAACAGGTATATTTGTCAACCAGTTTAGAGTCGGCAGCAGCACCATCGACAACTAAACCTGGCACTGGCCGGTGTGTGATCCAGCTGAGAGTTTACAATTTTATACAGCGGTAGGCCACTATCCGCGTCCGAGACACGCCCGGACAGAGGCACTTTCGACACTGTCCCGCACCTCCTTTTTGAGTGCCCGAGAGGCAATGGCCACCGGGCGCTCAGCGGCCTCCCCAACGATGATGTAATGGACTCGCCAGGGCCATCATTGAGCTCCTCCGCAGCATGGGGCGGCTATTCCTCCAGAGCGGCCCAGACGGAACGGGGGCGCCCTAAAGAAGAAGATCGCAGCTCCATGCGAACAAGACGAGGAGGCACCAACTCTCTGAGGCATTGCGTCCCACCGAAGATTAGTGCCTTCTCCGTGGCGTTTTGAAGGGCAGTTATAGACTTAGTCTGTAAAGAGCAAGCTACACGGGCAGCTTGCACCAAGCTTGTGCTGACATTGTTTGCCAGTCTCTAGGAAACCTGCACATACTCACTGGAATTCGATCCTCGGTTGGCGGTAGCACAGAGCTAGGAATAAAAAACATGGTTGGGCGATTAGACATTTTTAAGTCATATCTTGTCGTGTTTATGCTTGTCAACCTATGACCTACCGCATAGGCTCACTAACAAGTTTTCTTTTAGCCCAGGAGCTTTTTTGCAAGTGTAGAAGAAATTTTATTGACTGCTACTAAACAGAAAGTAGAATGACAAATTTGCCTGAGTGGGACCTCGGGGGTATTTCAAATAATCAAATTTTACTTCTTTCTGTATCTCTTAAAATATTCAACCAAGCGCCACGAAAATCCGGAACACTCTTTATCCGATGAAACAACTTCCAGAATTAAAAAACATCGGCATCGTCGAATTCTAAGTGAGCCTATAGCTTTACAGTTTTTACAGTTGTCGTTTTTCGACTAGTGAATATTCATTATTTAGCAAAATGAAGCTTGTAGGTCATGTGAAGTACAAAATAATTTAAAAAGAAAAAATTTATAAATAATAAATTTATGACAAATAATCAAATAAGCATTGCTTTCTAATAATGCTAGGAAGAACCAGCTAATACAATTTAATTAATTAATTAACTAACACTTAATTGCAATAGGAACACAGTTATACGGACAAGCTAATGTTACTATTTATAGTTTGTAGTTCAATAAATTTCAGACTTATGATAGGTTATTTAGTAAAGAAAACCGTATGAGGATCAAATTGTAATTTACAAAACTTTAACATTCGGTATAGCAACATGTTAGGCAACTTGAAGCAAAATAACAATTTGTATCAAACTCGCCATTTAAATCTGAAAAATGTAAATTTCCTATCTCTGTAGTGCATTTTTCGCAAAAACCTGCCTCCAATTTTTTTAAGAAACGTAGTTTCCCGTCCTACTCCTAGTGGTCCTTGTAATAAAGTTTTGTCACTGCCTTACGCTCGTATTTTTTCAGCGCATGTGGCTTGCATCAATTTTTCTTAGTAATTTCTATAGTCACATTGTGTACCCTACTTGAAAAGAAAATATTGTAGCCTTTATTCAACAGCTCGAGAATCTGCAGCACTTTTACTTCACCACACCTCAAGTGACTATGTCTGAATCAAGAAAAGCCATACGTGCCGTCATTCATTTTGAGTGGAGGCGAGGAACAACAGCAAAAGAAATTGCTGCGTCCGTTTGCGTCAGCAGCATGAGCGTGAGCAGCGACTTTGTTGAGAAGGCTCAGGATGATTAACAGTTACATCGTTATTTATTTATTTTCTAGTTAATAAAGTGTCACAACTTTTTTATTGTCCCTCGTATCATGGTCTTTCAACTGTTAAGTAAATATAGTTAGTAACTGCGGACTTACAGAACCGGCTTTGACAAATACGCAGGATTTCACTGCCTAGGCTGATTTCATTTTGTAACTGCGATTTCGCCGGTTAGTAAGACGGAATATAAGGCTCGAGTCAATACGGGCTTAAAACACTCGCACAGACGCTCAGTCCTAATTAAATTTAATTTATTGGAAAAAAAATAAATAATCAGCACTTATCGATGGCGTGCGCGTTTAAATAATAATATAGGCATGTTTGGAATAGTATAGTAACATAAGAAATCAACAATTATATATTTTTAAAGAAATTTGCGTTTTAAAAATAAAACTACTGGATTATTTGCAGTTGATAAATACAAGAAATTAGTATATGGCATATTTTATATTTTTTTAGACGAGAGAATAGTTGCGATTCGCAATTGTAGAAAAAAAATTGTTAAACACACGATTGACAGGACACGAAAATTATTGTTAGATTTATCAGATACCGCCTGTGGCTAAATTATATTTTTTCAGCGATTATAATTGAATCATCTATTGCATGGGCGCTAATGATCACAGGAAACAAAAGAAACTTCTAAACAAGAAAAACGCTAAGCTAGCTACTCACAGCGCCGAAATCAGAAGCAGGTATCGAACATACTAATCAATTGAGTCAGACCGACAAAGATTCAAGGTACAATTCTTTTCAAATTGAACCGCTGTATATACGACCATAAATACCGAATCAAATACGAGTGAAATCGTACAACAATCAGAACAGTTTGAAAAGGCAAATATCGACTGGGTGAAAACGAAACGAGCATAATCAGAGCGGATTCTTACGCCAGCAAAGTTTTTTGCTTCTATAGATAATAACATAATGAGTTGAACAGGTGAAAACACGAATCAACAGCGAAAATAATAAATTGTAACAAATAGTGGTATTAGATAGATGAATACTTATTTTACCACTTATTATATTCTACATTGTCAATCAGGAATATGGTTTGACTTGAAATTATATTTCCAAACCAATTACTGAGTTAGGCAGCGATGAGCCTACAGTTTTGTTAATTCATTCAATGCTTCTAGTGGATTTTTAAATGACCAATTAGCAATTCATAGCAGTCAATCTAGCACAGAGTGTGCACAGAGCAACCTTGAATAGTTATCCATATTAGAAAGCGTGTTAGATATTAATAACATGTACTTTGCTCAACCCAGTGTAGAACTGAAGAACTGACCCCAACCAGACAAGTATGCTCCATGCCTACTCAAGCGGCTAGAATGCGCTTGGCCTCAGGTAAATAAGCCTCCCAGGCCTCCAGCACGCATTGCTGCTGGCGCAGCTGATGCTCCAGGCTGGCAACAATGGCCTTTTTCAGTTCGTAGCCGCGGCGCAGATCGTATCGCTCGAGCTCGCGACGCACAGTCGCCGAGATCTTGTCGAATGCCTCCTGACCGCGCTCCACCTGGCCAGGTCGGGACGGGAAGTAGCTAACTGAGTGAATGGCTATATTCCACTGACAGAATAGTTATATTCCACTGACAGAATAGCTATATTCCACTGACAGAATAGCTATATTCCACTGACAGAATAGCTATATTCCACTGACAGAATAGCTATATTCCATTGACAGAATAGCTATATTCCACTGACAGAATAGCTATATTCCACTGACAGAATAGCTATATTCCACTGACAGAATAGCTATATTCCACTGACAGAATAGCTATATTCCATTGACGGAATAGCTATATTCCACTGACAGAATAGCTATATTCCATTGACAGAATAGCTATATTCCACTGACAGAATAGCTATATTCCATTGACAGAATAGCTATATTCCACTGACAGAATAGCTATATTCCACTGACAGAATAGCTATATTCCACTGACAGAATAGCTATATTCCATTGACAGAATAGCTATATTCCACTGACAGAATAGCTATATTCCATTGACAGAATAGCTATATTCCACTGACAGAATAGCTATATTCCACTGACAGAATAGCTATATTCCATTGACGGAATAGCTATATTCCACTGACAGAATAGCTATATTCGAATGATTAGGTACTTACGGAATTCTCTAATACCCCACTTAAGAAATGATAATTTTGTAAGCTTTAAATGATTTGACTGTACGAGCAGCCAAAGCCTCTTCATGGCTTCTGATCCCATACGAAACTTTATATGAGAACTCCAATCTTCAACGCACCTGCCCCTCGAGCTCGCGCGCTGCGGCGTCACAAGCGGCGGCCTTGTCCGCCTTGCCGCTAAGCTCGTTGCGCACCTTTTCCTCGCGCTTCTTATTCAACGCGGTCTCGGCGTCCTTCCAGGCTTTGTAGGCACGCACCCTCTCGTGCATGCTGGCCCGAACAGACTCCAGCATGGCCAGGTGATCGTTAAGCAGCTCGGCAAGGCCGTAGTAGTCAGAATCCGCCTGCTCAACCTGCAGCCGTCCAACGCGTTCCTCAGTTTCAGCCAGCTTAGTGAAAGCGAATGACAGGTTGGTGTTCTCCTCAACGCTTGAAAGCATATTGGCCGAGCCGGCAAACTGCTCAGCCATGCAGCCGTACTCGCGGCGGTGATTCACCAGCGCCTCGATGCTGCTGTGCAGGCGGCGCAGGTGCTCCTCCAACTGGTGCACCTCCTGGTTCTTGTCTTCGAACCACTGGATGTGTAAGCATGTGTAAGGAAGGGTGCAAAGCTTGAGCTATTTCTAAACATTTCGTATTGAGGAGTAAAAATAAAGCCCATAAAAGGACAAATCAAAGATTATTAAAATGAGAGAATAGGACAAAAATACAAAACTTGTACAATTGAGGATAGCAAATTGTACCACAGAAAATGGTAATAGAGACCATGGGGAATAATATATAAGACTATGGATAACGAGATAAGAGAACATGGAGAATGGGATAAGAGACCATGGAGAACGGGAGAAGAGACAATGGAGAATGGGATAAGAGAACATGGAGAATGGGATAAGAGACCATGAAGAACGGGAGAAGAGACAATGGAGAATGGGATAAGAGAACATGGAGAATGGGATAAGAGACCATGGAGAACGGGAGAAGAGACAATGGAGAATGGGATAAGAGACCATGAAGAATGGGATAAGAGACTATGGATAACGGGATAAGAGAACATGGAGAACGGGATAAGAGACTATGGAGAACGGGATAAGAAAACATGGAGAATGGGATAAGAGAACATGGAGAACGGGATAAGAGACCATGGAGAATGGGATAAGAGACTATGGATAACGGGATAAGAAAACATGGAGAATGGGATAAGAGACCATGGAGAACGGGATAAGAGAACATGGAGAATGGGATAAGAGACCATGGAGAATGGGATAAGAGAACATGGAGAACGGGATAAGAGAACATGGAGAATGGGATAAGAGACCATGGAGAATGGGATAAGAGAACATGGATAATGGGATAAGAGACCATGGAGAATGGTAAAAGAAACTAATGAAAAAGTGACAAGAAAACTACTGCTTTTAGCCATTAACTAGAAGGCACACAAGTCAATTTGGTCTAAGCCACGCACCTGGTCGCTCTCGTCCATCTTGTAGGTCATTCGCTGCACGGAGCTGCCGATGGAGGAGAAGACGCGCAAAACGCCGGCGCCGCTCAGCGCCCTAGTGCCGCTAGCCTTGGGCAGGTCGCCGTCGTGCTCGAGAAATTCCCTGAAATCCGGATCCATGCGCAGCACGGGGTGGTCGGCGCAGCGGTTCAGGAAGCGCTCCAGTTGGGCGCGCCGCCGTTCCACAAAGTGGTCTTCCTCCACGCTATCCTTCGACATCTTGACTTTTGTGGCACCAACAACTGATTTCTCGGGTTTTGGTGGGATGACAAAGCCGTCCCTGGATGGAATGCACAGATTTAGATCACAGGTTTTAGCTCAGTGCCTAAAGCGTCTGATTGCTAAAAAACTGGGATAAAAATCTGAGCTGCGTGTGGCAGCTCCCCGGATGCGCTGGACAATGACTGCCAGTTTTACTTGTAAGCAAATCAGCAAATAAATGACGAGAGGGTTATGAAATATTTGTACGATCAAATTCTTTGGTTCAAGATTGTATCGGCAACTTTGCAAACCCATTGCTGCTTGCAAGTACGAGTACTTTAAATCCAATTAATTTCTTATACATTATAAATGCTTGAGAAAAACTCGAAGAACTAATAGATTTATTTTTAACATGTCAAAATAACAAATCTCAAAACTCATTTTAAAATAAGCAAAACGCAAAACTTAAACAGTGGCAAAACACTTCCAATATTTCACATCTTTTTATTTTAATAACAGGAATGGCTGAAGCTTTTGCACTGATGCTGTGAACAATCTTGCAGCATTTGGCATTGAGATTTTCTATCTCTCACCTCACGTATTTCTCGTGCAGCTTCTCGTAGAGGCCCAGAAAGTCAGAAAATCGCCTTCGAACGCTGCCTTCCGGCCGGGAAAAGGCCGGAATGGTGGTTGAGAATGAAACTTTGTATGCCACGTAGGCACCCATGCCGTCCCCGATTTTCTCCGGGTGAGTGACCCGCACAGTCAGCAAGTACTCAAATGACAGTGAGGTCGGCAGTTCAAGTTTTCCAGGCGTGGCAGAGCTTGGCGCATGTCCAGATACCTTCGAGGCAGGGGCTGACGGAGCTGAAGACTCCACTTTCTCAGCGGACGGAGCTGTGGCCACAAGAGCAGCGGGCTGGCTGTCAGCCGCAATGCTGCTGTTCAGGTTGACGTCCTCTACATTTTCGTTGGTCTCAGCAAAGATGTCATCTTCAGAGTTCTCGCTGGACTTGTCCATTTTTCAATTAGTCTCTGGTACCTTGAAGGTTTTTTTGCAAGCTGGCTAATAGCTAATTTCTGCAATCTAAGGAGTGATAGCATGCTCTTAATGTAATGCTTACAGCTTCTTGTCTAAGAAAATAGATCTTGTCTAAGAATAGAAAATTCTGCTACAAGCATTTTATTTTTTTTAGAAACTTTGTCTACTATAAACACAGACTAGAAAATACAATTGAACATATATTAGGCCTTTATTTAGTTTACCATATGCATACGAGTAATCGTAATCAACAACCTTTTTAAGGTGAACATGAATTTTCTGTTTTATTACAAAAAAGTGGTAATGTGTCTGAATATTTAGGAAATAAACCAACAAAAAGCAACAGGCTGCCTAACTTTAACTTGGTAAATACAAAAGGCAATAAGATAGTCCTAAAAATAAAACACAAATCACTATCAAGAAAAAATAAGTGACAGCGAATACAAAAAAATATTTAAAATCAAAGAAAAAAAGGTATATACTCATACTATGCTGCAAATTATATAGATTTTGGCAATCAATCATAAAGATGTATTTTTGCCATAATAAACAAAAAGTGTATTAAAAAGTGCTACAACCAAGTATAAAAGTAATAAAAACATAAAAACATTTCAAATTCAATATTTTTGCCTATAAAATATAATATATATAAAATATAAAATATTCAAGTAGGCTTATAACTTTTATGTTAAAATTTTTTATGAAACTACACTAATGGAGCAAAATTAAAAAAAGCTGTGGACACTCCCGCTGGGCACACAAGTGCGCAGCTGGTTTCAAGAAAAAGAGCCCAAACATGCAATTGCTATATATCTTCAATATTGTATCTTCAGTCTAAATATCTTCAGTCTGACTCAACTAGATGATTGATTTTGTGAAAAAAATGTTGAAAGACCATTTTTGATCTCCGTAGTGTATTTCTAAAAATAGAACAGCTACGTGGTGATTTTGCGAAAATATGGACACATACCAAATGACCTTTTTTGACCTGCAGCCGCGCAGGCAATGTTTCACAAGTGTGCCGGACGCTGTCCACATAAACCCCTATTTGCTCCAATAGGGTGAAACTATAAAACTATTGGAACTTACTAAAGTTAGCTCCTACTAGGCCCTAGTGTGATTGTTATATAAAATATGCCATATACATATATCTCAATACAATAGTGACACTCTTCCCAATATCAGATACACATAGGGTTTCCTACTGGTATAAGCTTCACAAGTAACAATGGAGTCCTAGTCCAAATTTTCTTGAGTAGAGGATATGTACATTGTACTATTGTGCCATCTATCTCTATCAAAAGTATACTGGTCTAGGACTATCATTTGGTAGTCCTTTCCAGTGCTATTTGGCCTTTTAGGCAGCTTTTCACTCATGCTACTCTTATTTAGATGAGCACTTTGAATTCCACCTTGAATTCTGCATTGAATTTTGTCTTGATAATTGTAACTAGTATCATACATGTGCAACCTCCCAAATCTTAGCCGGCTGTGTGACTTAGTTTTTGCTCTATTTACAACTTAGTTTGCTCTCAATTGCAACATAGGCCTAGTTCGTTTCATTGCTCTATTTATGACTTAGGCCTAGTTTGCTCTCATTTGCTCTATTTTTTCTCTCCCCTTTTTCTTCTTCTTCACACCTTCCTTTTTTGTCCTTTGGTCCCCCTTTAATTTTTTTGCACTTAGTTGATTGGTTTTTGTGACTTACCTTGCTTGGCCCTTGTTTCACCTGGCTGGTTTGGCTGGGTCGGCCAGGTGTTGCGCATGTATGACTACTATCAACTCAGTATAGGCTTACCTAGTAATATTTGTCACATGATACCATTATTATTGACCACATTACATTATTAAACAAGAAATAGATAAGGCTGAATTGAAGGCTGAATCCTCCAACTGAAAGTGAGCTCTCTAAATCAATTTTGACTAAAATTCATAATGGCATCAAGTCTCACATTTTACTTGTAACTTATTTGATATTAGTAATATTATTATCATGTAGGCCCTATATATTTGAGACAGAGACAGAAAATTTGAGGTGGAATCCTCTACCTTAATATGTTATTACATTTCAAGGTGGGATTTGAGGCAAAGAATTCCAAGGTGGACAAAGTTTTAAACTCATAAACATAACATTGACATGTCATTCAAAACCTGCAACTGCAAGTAGGCCTAGGCCTATTTTGCCATAGACATAGCTCCATACACTGCCAGTAGGCCTAGCTAGACAATTATAAATTTTTGCTTATCTTAATTTAGGAAAAGTTAACTTTTGTTAATAATTAAATGTGTAGGCCTAAAACCAGAAGATTGCCCCTGAGCCTTTTCTGCAGAACTAGGCCAAGCATTTTGCCTTTTCTTTTCTGCTAAACTGCTTAGGCCTAGTACAAAATACTTGTTCATGCTTCATTCCCTTAAGATCAATCAACTGGTTGTTTATTCATAGGCCTAATCACTTAAAAACTGAAATGGATGGGTAAAGTGCAAAATAAGAGTGCTGCCATTGAACCTAGTACTGTAGACTGTAGTAGAAAATAGGCCGAACTAGAGCTGAAAATGTGGCTACATTAAAAAGGTTAGGCTACAAGTATTTGCAGGCAGCACTGCTAGGGGCCCATAAATTATTATTCTTAAGTTGGGCCTACTTATTTAAGTGAGCTGACGAGATTGAAAAATGTATAATGCCAAACTTATTTAGGGTGCAGGTCGTATAAAAATGCGTCGTCTTCAACAAAAGATCAAACGTACAAGATGAAGACTGGTAGTGTGGTACTGCTTATATTAAATTTTAGTAAATCCATCTCTTGGCAATAGACTTATAGATGGTGATATCGTTCTGTTTTGACTTCTGAGCAACACGAAAAAAACACCCGACGGCAGAGGTCTAGACGGGGAAAAAGCTTAAAATATCTCCCGTCTAGCCTGGAAAAAGCTCGTCTGTTAAGCTTTCTTCTATGGACTAGACCGGAAAAAGCTCATCTGTTTTAACTAACTAGTACTTCAATGCAGCAAGGCTAGAAATTAAGCGATTTATTGTGTTTTGTTTAACCTGTTAAAAATCCTAAATTTTGAAATACGACTTTGTTTTAAAGTGCTGTTTAAATAAAAACGAATTTAAAATTCATCAGCACGGGCTGGCACTGGTATATGATTCATTATCAGGTTTGATGTTACTTGCAGAATTTACAAGCTAGTCAGTTGCTTTAAAGCTATACATAGATGTGACTTACATTGTATGGTGAAGTTGAAGATTGCTTTTTGTCGAATATGAATTTTCTTGTAATGTAACAGTAAAGCCACTATATTACTACTTGCTAGATTAGAAAGTTGTAGTAACAGGTTACAGGAATTAACTATTAACTCAGGTTCTTTAGCTTTATGGGCTTTTTCTGATGTGAAACTTTTGTTAAGTAGAAATCAAGCTAGGCTATGCCTAGGCATGATATATTTTCTAAACATTTGATCTATTTATCCAATAATGTGCTGATAAATTATATAAATACTGTTTAATTATAGCTTTTTTGTTATTATAAATGCTAGTTAGTAGTTATATAAAAAATTATATGGCACTCATTTGCATGAAGAAAATTTATTGAATTGTTCTAAACTACCAAATAGCTTTTTATGTTATGATCTAGTCATATTTGTTAATTTAGAGACATTATCTATATTAGTATTAAATACATTTTACAATATAAAGTATAACATATATATATACTATATTTATCCAGTCCTCCTCGCTACCCAGCCCTCTAGTCCTCCTAGATATCCTGCCCCTAGCTGTCTAGTCCTAGCTAGCAATCTTGCCCCCCTAGCTGTCTAGTCCTAACTAGCTATCCTGCCCCCTAGCTGTCCAGTCCTAGCTAGCAATCTTGCCCCCCTAGCTGGCCAGTCCTAGTTAGCTATCCTGGCCCCTAGCTGTCCAGTCCTAGCTAGCTATCCTGCCCCCTAGCTGTCCAGTCCTAGCTAGCTATTGTGCCCAGTGCCCCCCTAACTGCCTAGTCCTAGCTAGCTATCCTGCCACCCCTAGCTAGCTATCCTGCCCACTAGCTGTCCAGTCCTTGCTAGAAATCTTGCCCCCCCCCTAGCTGGCCAGTCCTAGCTAGCTATCCAGGCCCCCCCTAGCTAGCTATCCTGCCCACTAGCTGTCCAGTCCTAGCTAGCAATCTTGCCCCCCCTAGCTAGCAATCCTGCCCCCCTAGCTGTCCAGTCCTAGCTAGCTATCCTGCCCCCTAGCTGTCCAGTCCTAGCTAGCTATTGTGCCCAGTGCCCCCCAACTGCCTAGTCCTAGCTAGCTATCCTGCCACCCCTAGCTAGCTATCCTGCCCACTAGCTGTCCAGTCCTAGCTAGAAATCTTGCCCCCCCTAGCTGGCCAGTCCTAGCTAGCTATCATGCCCCCCTAGCTAGCTATCCTGCCCCCCTAGCTAGCTATCCTGCCCCCCCTAGCTAGCTATCCTGCCCCCCTAGCTAGCTATCCTGCCCCCCTAGCTAGCTATCCTGCCCCCCTAGCTAGCTATCCTGCCCCCCTAGCTAGCTATCCTGCCCCCCTAGCTAGCTATCCTGCCCCCCTAGCTAGCTATCCTGCCCCCTAGCTGTCCAGTCCTAGCTAGCAATCTTGCCCCCCTAGCTGTCTAGTCCTAGCTAGCTATCCTGCCCCCTAGCTGGCCAGTCCTAGCTAGCAATCCTGGCCCCTAGCTGGCCAGTCCTAGCTAGCTATCCTGGCCCCTAGCTGTCCAGTCCTAGCTAGCTATCCTGCCCCCTAGCTGTCCAGTCCTAGCTAGCTATTGTGCCCAGTGCCCCCCTAACTGCCCAGTCCTAGCTAGCAATCCTGGCCCCTAGCTGGCCAGTCCTAGCTAGCTATCCTGGCCCCTAGCTGTCCAGTCCTAGCTAGCTATCCTGGCCCCTAGCTGTCCAGTCCTAGCTCGCTATCCTGCCCCCTAGCTGTCCAGTCCTAGCTAGCTATTGTGCCCAGTGCCCCCCTAACTGCCTAGTCCTAGCTAGCTATCCTGCCCCCCTAGCTGTCCAGTCCTAGCTAGCTATCCTGCCCCATAGCTGTCCAGTCCTAGCTAGAAATCTTGCCACCCCCCTAGGTGGCCAGTCCTAGCTAGCTATCCTGCCCCCCTTAGCTAGCTATCCTGCCCCCCTAGCTAGCTATCCTGCCCCCCTAGCTAGCTATCCTGCCCCCCCTAGATAGCTATCCTGCCCCCCCTAGATAGCTATCCTGCCCCCTAGCTGTCCATTCCTAGCTAGCTTTTCTGCCCCCCTAGCTGTCCAGTCCTAGCTAGCTATCCTGCCCCCCCACTAGCTGTCTAGTCCTATCTTGCCTCCCTAGCTTTCTAGTCCTAGCTAGCTATCCAGTCCAGTCCAGTATTTATACAAGAATACTTTTTTTCTTTATAATTTATTATAAAGAATAATTTATTAAACTTGGTTTATGATTTTATATTGCTAACCGAGGCACTATTTCGAAGTGATTAAATAAGGCTATATCTATTTGATTTCCTAAACTATTATATGACAAATGAGATACAATTCATATTTCATTTAATTACTTAAATTAAGATAAATCTCCAGTTATGAGCAACCTGCCAACCTTACCAGGGTAGCTATACCAACCACTAGCTAGAAGGTTATATTTATATACTACAAGCTGTGGCCTATAAAGCTGGATTTAACGAAGTCATTTATTATGTTCCCTTTATATGACACGGACCCTGCTCTGCCCCTGCCCCTGCCCCTGTCCAACTTTCGCACTGCCCTTGTCTGGCCCCTACCCCACCCCTTGCCTCTACCGATGCCCTACCCCTGCCCTAGACCCAGCCTCAGCCGCTGCCCCTGCTCCAGCCCCGACCCCCTGTCCCTGCCCCTGCCCCAACCCCCTGTCCCTGCCCCTGCCCCAACCCCCTGCCCCTGCCCCAACCCCCTGTCCCTGCCCCTGCCCCAAACCCCCTGCCCCTGCCCAGTCCCATCCCCTGCCCAAACCCTGCAGTAGTCCTGCCCCTGCCCCACCACCAGCCCCTGCCCTGCTGTAGCACTACTTTGTTCCTTTTTCCTTACTGTAGTTTTCTTATGCTTTATTTTATTTCAGTTTCCTCGTTCAGTAAATCTTGGCATCCGAGTATCGCGGCGCCGCGGCCGTGGTTCACTCTTTCTGCCCTATAATGTCGCTAGAGCCAACTTTAACCGGCAAACTACTCAAAGCAGTCAGGAATCCGCAGCTTCTCAGCATTCTGTAGCAGATCATGTATCAGATCATGCAGAAAGGGACTGGGACGTCGTAGATTCCGTGGCAGCATCACCAAAGTTGCAGCAGCCTCTACAGGACTGGGAGCGAGAAGAACCAGTTATTGAGCAGCAGTCGTCTGCCTGTCTAAAGCAATTTATTCTACAGCCGTGCTGCCGCTGCATGAATGATGGTTTCGTATATTGTACTACATGCGCCAGCAAATTCTGCTCGGATTGTATGAAAGATACGCATGGCACCTTTCTGGTGCACAAATTTACCGAGTGGAATGTAAGTTGACTGTTCATAACTTCATATGAAAGTGCATCTTCTTATGTCGTGGATGTGACTTTCGTTTACTCTTCAAACTCATTATAGGGAGAGATGTACCAAGACTCTACTCCTGCTGAGCGGCCTGTCATTCATTGCTGTGTTAATTCCCGAGAGGATTTACATAGTAGCACGTCTGCTAATGTATACGACCATCTTGGTCGTACGTAATTTTTAACATTTGCTGTGTATTGCGATGGTGCTACCCGTATTAACATTGTTTTACGTATTTACATTCTGGGGCAATATCATTTTAGATCGCATCTTTGTGTCAGTTCATCTTTGTGCGGAATGTTCTATTAACGATGCTATGCTTATTGCGGGCTACTTTCCTGTTACAAAAGTTAGTTCCGACAAATTCATTCACAAGAGACTTCTGGATATGCTCGATTGTCTCACATCCGACGGAAAGATGTCACTTCTACGAGCTGTGCGCTGCTTGCTTACGTTTGATAATATCACTGAGGGTCGACAGCGCGTAAGTTATAAAAAACTTGTATCTTCTAGTCCTATATACTAAAAATGGGATAGTATCTTAAAATATAAATATGGTTAAGTATAGAGCGTTTTACCAACAAACTCAAAGCCGATAACAATTGGAAAAACATTTTCGTTTCCAGACATGGCTGCATTTATACGATGCTCTTCGTCGAAACGATGTGCTTAAAAGATATAGGCAACTTCTTCGCGATGTGCTTCCTTGGCCGACCGGTTGCTTGTTGTGTCCAGATGCTGTGAGTAATAACTTGCTACTGTTTTTCGAAATTGAGCAGGTTTTCCTTAGGAAAGACGATAGACGAAGTGCACATTGTGTCTAAAATTTGCTACCCCAGCTACGGTGTCTAATTTCTAAATTGCTGCTCTTAATTAGATCACTGTTGAAATTTACTAAAATGCAAGCATTCGCATGTATACACGAATCAATAATTGTTGTAAAATTTAAATCGCGGATCCGTCAAATTATTCAGAACACTCCAGGTTCGTTGCCGTCCACAACAATCGTCACAGGAGATGGGTGCATGGGTTTGCGTCACAGACGCCGGGCTGGTCAGCAGCTGTGTCCATCACCACTCGATGGTCGTCTTCCGGCACCTTTTATTCATGTTGATGTCGATCCCAAGGAAGCTGGCGAAGATACTGCTTCGTGTTCGAATTTTCAAGCTGGCTCAGTCACTCGGAGAATTTCTTCAAGAGCCCTTGATGTTAACGGACTCTTCATGCTCTCCTGTCGCCACTCAATTATAGTTTCATGCGCTGACATCCGATCGCCAGGAGAACGCCTTGTATACGCTGAACAATGTCTTCGATACTTCTTGGAAGCAAGTGGCGTAAATGGGGTAGTCATCTTTGTCTATGACATTGCCTGCAAGATGTTCCGTCGATTGCAGCAGATCGCGGCTGACTATCCATATGTAACCATTGTTCCTGCTGTAAACGCCTTTCATGCATTCGCTCACAAGACATCCTGCCGAGTATGTATTTTGTGTCTCATTTATAAATTTCGTATTACATTTGTTCGTACCAAAACAAGAAAGAAAATAGTTTTGATTGTACATTATATTTTTTGCCACATATCATTCCTATTATTTCATATTTCAGCTAAAAAACTCAGTTAGATTCGTTGAAGGCTGCGGCCTAACCGATGGCGAACACTGTGAGAGGTTGAATTCATCGTTCCGACCATACGGCCCACAGTTAAAGGAGATGCGCATTGACCACCGCACTTACACTCTAGCTCATTACATTTGGCGTTCGAATGTCAGTCACTTACTGGAATGTGGTCAGTGTTTGATTTTTTGTCCTTTTACTTTAATGCTATCTCTCTGTTCTCTGTCGCATATTTTCTCAGTTTAAAGGTTGAAAATGTATATATCCTCAACTTTTGACAGCAAATGTATTAAAAATGGATGTCATTTATTCAGTTATTCGATGGCGGTTATCATTTATGGGCGCCGATTTATTGAAAGAATTTTTTTCAACTTCCTCCACTCCAGGGAAATGGCTGCAAAACAGACTTCGTTTGCTGCGCAGGCACTCGGCGTCTCTGACCAGTCTCTTGCAGAAATTGCTTCCAGAAGGTAACACACTGCCTTAATTGCGGTTGTCTCGCGTGAGTAAAGCAATAAAACAGTCGTGCAATGAAATCATATTTTTCAGATCGTGAGCCGCACCAGCTATTTCTACGAGGACAGCTGCACCTTCAGGAGTATTTAGTTGAAGAAGAATCCTCTCCGCTGACTCCATTAGAGCGCCTTCGGTGCGGAGCTGTTGAGCGGCTGCGCTTGTATGCAAGCCTTCGCCAATGCAGTGCACAAAGCGACGCCAAGGTGTACATCGCGCGATTGTCTGTTGTTCAGCGCGAAATGGCGGCCATTTGGTCCAAGGATCTGCCACAATTTTCACGGGAACCTCTGGCCACATATTACAATCCAACGGCCGATGTCTACTGCGGCGTGTCTCTATCTGAACCTGCTGCACGGTATCGTCTTCTCATGATCGAAGCTTCGTCTCTATTTTCCCGAATAGGTGAGGAGAAAAATCTGATCCGCGAAGAAGCTTCGCGTCTGCAGTTACGGCTCTATCAAGAAATCGAGTCGTTACAAGGCAAAACAGGCTTGCTTTCCCATTGTCGCCATGTCCTTGAAGACCTGCGGTTTCAATGCGTTGATGTGATCGCACAAATGCATTGATTTTACGGTGTCGTGCAAGATAAAAGTTTTTTTCTTTCTGTTATTTTCTAACTCATTTAACTGCAACAGAAGAAATTTTTTCGATGTGTTATTGGTGTGCACAATTACTTCCTACAGTTCCCATTTATATTGTTGCAGTACAATCTTCCTTAATACGGAAAATTGTATTTCTTGTATTTCTTGCTGACTGTGGATTTACATCAAAACAACTTTGTGAATCTACTCACTAGCGCGCTATTTTATTACTTTTGTTTTCAGTGCTGCGATTTAGTTAATAATAATTGTTACTTTGAGCACAATTCTTATGCCACAGTGGCGAGAGAAGCGAGAATTCGCGTCCATTTTGAAAATTGATTGGATATGGTCGCAGTTACTTTGCTAAAAAGTAACAACAAACCAAATGTCAAACCCTAAAAGGCAGTGTTAATGCGCCTTCGTTTTTTTCATAATTCTGCTTAACTACTAGCAGTAGCCGATCTACCATGAATATCGGAATTGACACGTAAATGCATATTTGCCTAGTCTCATTCACTGTAATTAAGCTGTGGAGTTCGACTATACCGTACCTTTTTGCATGCTAGTTAGGCAAGTTTGCAAGCAATTTCTGCAATTTCTGCTGGGTTGGACATCTCAATCGGACAGAACCAATGCGACTGTGAATGGTCAGCGCGGTCAGAACCTCAGCATCTGCCTGGCCATCTCACCTGCAGTCGGTCTTGTGCACTACAGAGTGTTAGGGTAAGCAAAAGCCTGGAGGCGTACGGACACTTTGCAGACAATAATGATCGAAATAACGGATAATAAAAGTGTCGAGTGAGCAGACGGCCACTCGGACTCCATCGAACGTAACGTAAATAACCGAAGACGCTCGAGCAATGAGAACAACCAGGTGAAATAATAAACGCGGAAAGTCGAATCTTACCGGGAGCTCATAAATCGCGTCTCGGGCTAGTAGTGCAGGTCGTGCACGCGCTGACTGCTCAGTATTATTGGCAATCCTCTGCTCTGTGCCTGCGCTCACCGCAATGCACTGTGTGGTTCTTCTAAGTGTCAAAATCTGATCTTAGGTAATCGATTTGATTCGTCGGAGTAAGAGACCGCGCGTCAAACCAAGTTTTCCGGAGCAATTAAGCAGGGTAGGGCGGTCGAGAGCGCGTTATGGCATGGCGAGCGGAGCGCACAAATAAATAGTGGCGGGGAGGGGCGAGAGAATCAGAGCAGGGGCGGGGCCGGGCTGCGCCCTCCAGCCAATGACATTGCCAGGGGGTGGCAGACGCAAAATTGGCTCGCACCAGCCTCGCATCCATGGAGGTGAGAAGGGGAGGAGTGGGGCTTAGCCACCCCGAGTTGGGTGTTGGGGTTGGGGCAGGCTGCAGTAGAGCCGAGAGGCGAAGAAGAGAATTAGAGCGTCGAGAAAATAAGTGTTTGCAGCCAATCAGCGGCCTGCCTGGCTAAGCCGAGGGCCAGACAAACCGGAGAACCGGATTGGGCTGGTGGGGGTAATTGCAAATACACTGGGCAAGGGGTTGAGACACAAAAGTACATGTACGGGAGGAACGCAGGAAGGGCGGCACGAAGCGCCGCTCGACACCTGCGTCCTGGTGCTTGCTGCTGCAGACTGTAGTGAGCCAGTCGAGCAAAGCTAATTGGCCGAGTATGGCGGGTGTGGCAGAAGGTTTGAGCCTTGTGACAGCCTCAGTGGTCTTCTGAGCAGTGTGTGTTATTGCATTATCGTGATGGAGAATGAAGGGCTTGGTGTCTCTGTGACGCTTGTTTTGAATGTCATGCATCCTTCAGTACATGTACATGTAGCGATCAGAATTGATGCTTGTGTCAGGCTCCTGCATAAGCTCGATCGTAAGGGGTCCAGTGCGGTCGCAGAACAAGTGTCATGCGCATTGCCTTCTAGAAATGCCTCTCGACGAGCTTTCATGGGTGCATGGATCCGAACCTTTGATTCCCCAAACTTTTAGCTTCTTCTCGAAGAGTAGAAGTGGCTTCTCAAAGTAGTCAACGGCAAAACTTTTTAACCCCCTCGTATGCAGTATACATGTAGCTTCAGACTATAGTCTTTGAAAGCAAATGAAGTCTAGAATTGAAGTTTCTCAGTTTTCTTGCTCTTGGTTTTGGTACCGGGTTCGGGTGTAGATGTCCGGGTCGGGTTCGAGGTTCGGGGTTGGGTGTTCGGGTTCGGGTTTTCGGGTCGGGTTTTGGTACCGGGTTCAGGTTTCCGGTGTTTTTATTATTATCAGTTTTATTTAAGTATTGCCTTATTACGTGATAAAGCGTCTTTCGAAATCGCGCCATTTCAAAAATATTTTTTTCTTAAACTGAACTGGCGTAATTTGCACTGCACTAATGAATTAATAATCGTGATGCCTTAGTCATTCTAATGTATATAAATCATTCTACGAATTTTAGGCCTTGAATTATAATACATACATATAGATATACATATTTCTAAAGTCTAAACAGCTCATCCTAATTCTGCATTATGTCTTTAAATGGTCTTTAATTATGTTTTCTTTTTACTTCGTTAGCTATGTAATCCCACGTCAGCAACTTAAATCTGAATTTTTAACATACAAACCTGCCTGAGGCTTTCAGGAGTAGAGGGTAAAGTGAAGAGTACGACTGTCCTCGGAGTCGAGTAGTGTAGTGATAGTGGGGGAGAAGAGTTAACAATAGAAAAGTAGAAAAAGGAAAAGGCGGTATTTTAAGACAAGTACTCTTCTTAGCCATCACTCCAAGTCCAGGAGATAGTCGGGTAAAGTTCGGGGTCGGGTCGGTTTTTGGGTCCGGGTCGGGTTCCGGGTTCGGGGTTTACCCCAAGTCTGGTCGCCCGGTTTTGCCGAAGGCGGCATTTCATTTTTTCATATCCTTTTATGCTTATGAGTAGTGTAACATCCCTTTTACTAATGGTCCTCGTGCCAAAGTTTACAGCTCATGGTTGTTTGTGTATCAAGGAACGCATCATCAGCATGATTCTAGGTGTTGGTCGGCTAAGCCAGCGGTACAGAACTCACCTTAGGAATTTACCTTCTCTTTACCTAATTTCATGGAAAATGTAAAAAAATCTGACTGCTCGAAAACCGACATCTCGAGAACAGATGTGCAGACAAAACCTCCGATCTTATAAATAACGGACGGACGAATAAGATGCAGCCGTGAGTATCGATAAAGTATATTATTAAAAGGAAGAATAAGCGTTTACTGTTTTAATGCCCCTACTATTTTTGTAAGCAACTATTTTAGTATACGATTGTCACTAAAAGTTCCCCACGTAAATGTTTTTATCTTCTAAGCACTTCCCTAAATCCCAATATCCTAAAATCGAATCTGTACAATCTACCCTAAAACTAACCTACTACCAGTGCTAGGCTATGATATCAGAGTTATCCCTTAATATCTGTTAAAAGCTACGCTTTGATATTGTCAGTGTTACACTATTGGACATTGAAAAGTGTTCACATGAGCAAGTGAGCAATTTCTCCCTCCTATCACAACTTGCGCAATTGAAACCTGCGCGTGTCCACCCTGAATAACTCACTCATCCCAACTAGTGATCCATTTCCCTCTCCGCAGTATTGTAACTTGCGCAATTCGCACAACGCGCAAGGTGCTAAGCCTTTGGTTGGGGTGAGGGAGAGTTGGATTATTAAAGCTGCCGCTGCCCAGTATACTCGTTTACGATCCGTGCAGTTGGTCGACAATTTGGCCGGTCGCATACGACCATCCGTGGCACATGTACTGCTATCCGCCGCCTCTCAATCTGCCTCGACAGTTTTTTAGTTTGTACTTGAAAGAAGTGGAAAACAGGAAGCATTTTTTTTAATTCTCTTCAGCTGCACATTCTGTTCAAACATTGATAACATAAATTGCGTGCCTTGTCTAGGTCACGAAAACAATATTGCCGTTTTAATTTTTGGTGGTGGATTCAAAAGTGCAAGACTTTGTGTGCACTCGCACTACGATGATAATAATATTTTTAATAATAATCGATTACGCCTGTCCCAATCTTGCCACATGTGCATCCGACAGCACAGCTGGCAGCTACTGCGCGGCGCACCTGAAGGCTGCGAACGGCTGTTCAGTCCATGGACTGAGGGGACCCGGCACCCACCCTCAATTACCACCCACCGCACCCACCCGAAACGAGCAAAATTAATCAGTAAAAACAAAAAGTTCTACATAGCTCGTACAAATCATCAAATCACAAATTATCTAATACAAAACAGCAAGACCATGTTTCAAAGCACTCAAACTACTTTGCAGTAAAATATATATTGCGAAATAACTTTGTGCTGCGCGCCATGTTAAGAAGCATAATTAATCAGCAAGAACAAAAAGTTCTCCATCTTCATACAAAACATTATTAGCTAAATCCCCATCCCTTGTCGGCCCACCGCTTTCAGGCCCGCCGCTTCTAGGCCCGCTGGAGTTCGGCCCGCCGCCTCTAGGCCCGCCGCTTCCTGGTCCACCGGAGTTCGGCCCACCGCTTTCAGGCCCGCTGGAGTTCGGCCCGCCGCTTCTAGGCCCGCTGGAGTTCGGCCCGCCGCTTCTAGGCCCGCTGGAGTTCGGCCCACCGCTTTTAGGCCCGCTGGAGTTCGGCCCGCCGCCACTAGGCCCACCGCCTCTAGGCCCGCTGGAGTTCGGCCCGCCGCCACTAGGCCCACCGCTTCTAGGCCCGCTGGAGTTCGGCCCGCCGCCACTAGGCCCACCGCTTCTAGGCCCGCTGGAGTTCGGCCCGCCGCCTCTAGGCCCGCTGGAGTTCGGCCCGCCGCCTCTAGGCCCGCTGGAGTTCGGCCCGACGCCACTAGGCCCACCGCCTCTAGGCCCGCTGGAGTTCGGCCCGCCGCCACTAGGCCCACCGCTTCTAGGCCCGCTGGAGTTCGGCCCGCCGCCACTAGGCCCACCGCTTCTAGGCCCGCTGGAGTTCGGCCCGCCGCCTCTAGGCCCGCTGGAGTTCGGCCCGCCGCCTCTAGGCCCGCTGGAGTTCGGCCCGACGCCACTAGGCCCACCGCCTCTAGGCCCGCTGGAGTTCGGCCCGCCGCTTCTAGGCCCGCTGGAGTTCGGCCCGCCGCTTCTAGGCCCGCTGGAGTTCGGCCCACCGCTTCTAGGCCCGCTGGAGTTCGGCCCGCCGCCACTAGGCCCACCGCCTCTAGGCCCGCTGGAGTTCGGCCCGCCGCCACTAGGCCCACCGCTTCTAGGCCCGCTGGAGTTCGGCCCGCCGCCACTAGGCCCACCGCTTCTAGGCCCGCTGGAGTTCGGCCCGCCGCCTCTAGGCCCGCTGGAGTTCGGCCCGCCGCCTCTAGGCCCGCTGGAGTTCGGCCCGACGCCACTAGGCCCACCGCCTCTAGGCCCGCTGGAGTTCGGCCCGCCGCTTCTAGGCCCGCTGGAGTTCGGCCCGCCGCTTCTAGGCCCGCTGGAGTTCGGCCCACCGCTTCTAGGCCCGCTGGAGTTCGGCCCGCCGCCACTAGGCCCACCGCCTCTAGGCCCGCTGGAGTTCGGCCCGCCGCCACTAGGCCCACCGCTTCTAGGCCCGCTGGAGTTCGGCCCACCGCTTCTAGGCCCGCTGGAGTTCGGCCCGCCGCCACTAGGCCCACCGCCTCTAGGCCCACTGGAGCTCGGCACACCGAAGTGCGGACCGCCGGAGCTCGGCCAGTCAAGGTCTTCTGATTGGTCGATATGGTCTTCGTTGCCTTCGGGTTCGCTTACGTCGATTGGAACTGGAGAGAAATAAAGAAATTAAACAAAACGGCTAGTTTAAATTGAGTCATGATTTTAAAATAAGGATAAATCAGTCAGTGAATAAACGGAAACAGCTAGACGATATTTCAAAGCACTCAAACTTCTCTGCACTAATTAAAATCACCTTTATCGTATAAATCGGTAAAGTAAAGCAGTGTAAATAACGAAATAACTTCATATTGTGCGCTAAACTAAGAAGTAAGTTTAGTTTATTAGTTAGTTTAGTTTAGTTTAGTTTAGTTTAGTTTAGTTTAGTTAGTAAGTAAGTAAGTTTAGCTAAGTAAGAAGTAAGAACTAAAACTAAGACCTGATCTTGATGGATGGAATACGATAGGGCTCGAAAGTGCCGCTTTAATAGACTCCATTGTCATCCATGTAGGATCGCATAACCATGGTTCGAATTGGCCAATTATAGGCAACTTCTTCCATTGGACGCGGCCATGAAACCCTGCTGCATCTAAAATGTTAACAATCCAAAAAATGTGGCAACTTTTGTCACGTTTTGTCTATTTAACTATAATATAATCCCTAATAAAAGTAGTTTCCTATTACAATCTTACTGCTGACACATCTTAATTACCAATAAGATTATTCATAGCCACATTGAACGCTAAAATAAATTTGATCTTCTCTAGGATCTGTATATGCCCAAAAACCAGCTAGAGAAAAATAACTTACTATATGCATCCTGAGCCTGCTTGCGAAGGGCCTTTCTCAAACCCATTATGCTTTTTTAGGCGGATTTTTCAAATGGCCGATAAGCTTCTAAAAATAGTTTTAAACAGAGCATTATTAATTAATCAAGAGTAAGCGTAGGTCATTAACCAATGAGACGTGGCTCATACCTCTGACACTTGCCGCGCCAATGGATGAAGTTCTACATCTTCTGGGCTGCATGAAAAGTATGGTGGCTTATCCTGACGGGCCACAATTAAAAAAAATTTCCACGATGGGTCCTTGCGAAGCTAAACTTTTCGATAGGTGTGATAGCAAATCAAAAAGGTGTGGTAGCGATAAAAAGTGAGTCCGCCAAGCAAAAAAATGCAGTTTACCATTTTCTCTATCGTTGAGAGCTTGGGGGCAGTCTGTGCTGCCTTTGCAGCGAGCCGCTGTCTTTCCGAGCCACAGAGAGACTTGAATCTGGCTGCCAACTCCTTCTGTTGATCTGAAAATAGAAAAGTAACAGTATAAATATATCATGCACCTTTATTACCTTTACTGTACATTCGGGATTTTGCTTTATAACAACCAATTAAAAAAATTGAGCAATTAGCTACAGTATAAACGACTTGTCAGCTTCATGGATATGCTAAATAACTAAAATCACATCATTAAACATGTACATATACACATCCGTTTCAAGAAAAAAATGAAAAAAATGCATGAACTTATTCTTATATTACTTACACAATTAAAAAGGATTAAGAAAGCACATACAATGAAGAATACTATCTTACCGAATCGTTTATTTTCCTGCAAAAAGGATGAATACGCAGTGTGAACCATCTGCAAAAGTTAAAACGAAAAACCAGCAGGTTACAGATACTAATAACAAAACAGGTTGCAGAATTAAAAGGTACTGCAGAGCTAGGACTGATAAATAAGATAAGAAAGCAAAAGGATAAGGAATCGAATGAAGTACAGGGTACTTGGCAGGATAGCTGAAAGGACTAGAGAGCAAGGAGGCAGCGTAGCTGGGAGGAAAGGAAGGTGGCGTAGGACTAGACAGCTATGGGGAAAGGATAGCTAGGGGGGCAGGATAGCTAGCTAGGGGGGGGGCAGGATAGCTAGCTAGGGGGGCAGGATAGCTAGCTAGGACTGGCCAGCTAGGGGGGGGCAAGATGGCTAGCTAGGACTGGACAGCTAGGGGGGCGGGATAGCTAGCTAGGGGGGGCAGGACAGCGAGCTAGGACTGGCCAGCTAGGGGGGGGCAAGATGGCTAGCTAGGACTGGACAGCTAGGGGGCAGGATAGCTAGCTAGGGGGGCAGGATAGCTAGCTAGGACTGGCCAGCTAGGGGGGGGGCAAAATGGCTAGCTAGGACTGGACAGCTAGGGGGCAGGATAGCTAGCTAGGGGTGGCAGGATAGCTAGCTAGGACTGGCCAGCTAGGGGGGACAAGATTGCTAGCTAGGACTGGACAGCTAGGGGGGGGCAAGACTGCTAGCTAGGACTGGACAGCTAGGGGGCAGGATAGCTAGCTAGGACTGGCCAGCTAGGGGGGACAAGATTGCTAGCTAGGACTGGACAGCTAGGGGGGGGCAAGACTGCTAGCTAGGACTGGACAGCTAGGGGGCAGGATAGCTAGCTAGGACTGGCCAGCTAGGGGGGGCAAGACTGCTAGCTAGGACTGGCAAGCTAAGTGGGCAGGAAAGCAAGCTAGGACTGGACAGCTAGGGGGCAGGATAGCTAGCTAGGGGGGGCAGGATAGCTAGCTAGGGGGGGCAGGATACCTAGCTAGGACTGGACATCTAGGGGGCAGGATAGCTAGCTAGGACTGGCCAGCTAGGGGGGCAAGATTGTTAGCTAGGACTGGACAGCTAGGGGCAGGATATCTAGGACTAGAGGGCTGGGTAGCTAGGAGGACAGGATATATATGGTATATATATGTTATACTTTATATTGCAAAATGTATTTTAATACTAAAATAGATAATGTCTCTAAATTAACAAATATGACTAGATCATAACATAAAAAGCTATTTGGTATTTTAGAACAATTCAATAAATTTTCTCCATGCAAATGAGTGCCTATATTAAACTACTAACTAGCATATATAATAACAAAAAAGCTATAACTAAGCAGTATTTATCAGCCCATTATTGGATAAATAGATCAAATGCTTAGAGGGCTGGGTAACTAAGAGGACTGGACAGCTAGCATTTATATATATAAACTAGCATTAATAATAACAAAAGGTTCTAACTATGCAGTTTTTATCAGCACATTATTGGATAAATAGATCAAATGTTTAGAAAATATATCGTGCCTAGGCATAGCCTAGCTTGATTTCTACTTAACAAAAGTTTCACATCAGAAAAAGCCCATAAAGCTAAAGAACCTGAGTTAATAGTTAATTCCTGTAACCTGTTACTACAACTTTCTAATCTAGCAAGTAGTAATATAGTGGCTTTACTGTTACATTACAAGAAAATTCATATTCGACAAAAAGCAATCTTCAACTTCACCATACAATGTAAGTCACATCTATGTATAGCTTTAAAGCAACTGACTAGCTTGTAAATTCTGCAAGTAACATCAAACCTGATAATGAATCATATACCAGTGCCAGCCCCGTGCTGATGAATTTTAAATTCGTTTTTATTCAAACAGCACTTTAAAACAAAGTCGTATTTCAAAATTTAGGATTTTTAACAGGTTAAACAAAACACAATAAATCGCTTAATTTCTAGCCTTGCTGCATTGAAGTACTAGTTAGTTAAAACAGATGAGCTTTTTCCGGTCTAGTCCATAGAAGAAAGCTTAACAGACGAGCTTTTTCCAGGCTAGACGGGAGATATTTTAAGCTTTTTCCCCGTCTAGACCTCTGCCGTCGGGTGAAAAAAATGTTATGCTAATCATAAATTTTACTGATTAAAAATTCAAAGAAAGATAAAAGTATAACATTTCGCTTCTGCTAAAATATTGTGACGTTGTAAGGTGTTGGTGGCCCCGAGGGAGGCTGTTTTAACAATAACACGTATGTTTAATTTAAGCCATTATTTTTTCTTTTCATTACGCGGTACTATAAGTAAACGTTAGAGTACGAATTCATCTTAATAATTTGCGTAACGCGACCGACCCCTGTGTACAATAATCATAATCAATAATGATTATGATATTATGATAATAATTATAATCAATAATGATCAATACAATAATCAATAATTTTGAGCCTGGCTGTAAGGTCAATGTTTTTTTCGTGCCAGCCAATGAGAGGGCTGTGCATATTTTATGCGTGGCCAAAATTAAGCTTCCCGCGTGCACCCACCCCAGCCCGCTCGTTATCAGTCTAGAGAAAGATTATATCGTTAGATCGTTATTAGAAATAAATTCATAGAGAAAGTCAATGGCCGGCGGATCTAGGGGGGGGCGGGGGGCAGCTGCATGCCCCCCTCCGAACTTTTTAGTGTGACTTAGAAATTGTTTTTCTAAGTAAAAGAAATAGAAAAAGAATTTTTTTAAATCGTATCATGTCGAATGAGCATTTTTCTGCATTTCTACAATACATATAGCATGCAAATGCTCTACAATGCAAATGCTACAATGCATTTCTACAATCCATTCGGAATGCCTTAGGTGTAAATTAGCAAAGTGAGCGATTTTATTTTGGCTTCGTCTAAAAGAGTACGCCTGCTGGAGAAGATTATAGACAGTGAGCTTAATGATAGCTCTGGTCCAAATACTGCATCAGATCATAAGAATCGCCGTCTACGTTTACTGTGTCCTACTCGATGGGTGGACAGTTATGATGCAGTGCTCACTTTCGTAGAGTTTGTACCATACGTCAGCATTGCATTGCAAGACATCCAAGATCAAATTATTAAATTAATAGATCAAAGTTAACAAGATCAAAGTGTTAAATTATTTGCAGTGTTAAATTATTTG
The DNA here is from genome assembly GCA_950097015.1 of Macrostomum hystrix. Lineage (NCBI taxonomy): Eukaryota > Metazoa > Platyhelminthes > Macrostomidae > Macrostomum > Macrostomum hystrix. The sequence goes on along the minus strand of CATNEN010000011.1, from coordinate 270,213 downwards.
CAGTGTTAAATTATTTGCAGTGTTAAATTATTTGCACCCTAGTGCAAATAAATGCCGCCGCCTCCTGGTGACGCTGGAGTCCCCAGCGCTTGCCTCGGCCAACACGGAGAGCCGCGCCCTGGTGCTGCGGCTGCCAAGTGGGGCAGGTCGGGAGGACGGCGTGGACAGCGAAGCACCCGACGTCGCACCGAGCGGCGAAGGGAACGCAACCGGCGAGGGCGAATGAAAGGCCGCCTCCGCCAGTCTGCTGGCAACACTGATCTGCCGACCCCCGCCCAGTCGGCTCCGCCGGGTGGCGCCGGGGACCGTGAGGCCCACCAACATCGGGCCCCAGCCTTTACAAACCGCGCTCTAAGGCTAGCAACCTTTAACTGCCGAACGCTAAAGTCTGCCTGGAGAAGGGGCATGCTCGCAAAGCTGGCATCTGACCTGCGGCTGGACCTCGTCATGCTGCAGGAGGTGTCAATCACTGCTGAGTCTGGCCTACACCGTGAGGATCTGGGGAGCGGCTGGACGCTGCACTACACATCAGCGGACAGCAGAGGCCGTGGAGGAGTCGGCGTGCTTGTCGGACCACGGCTACGCGAGAGCATCTGCTGCGTCAGCCTGTCAGCCCGACTGCTGCGCGTGGACGTGAGACTACGTCGCCGCAATGTGCGGCTTTTCTGTGCGTACGCTCCCACAGCTGCCCATCAGCAGGAGGCGCAGGAATTCTTCGAGTTCCTGTCGGAGCAGCTCGAGATGGTGGCGCATCGCGACACTGTGGTGATGCTTGGTGATCTCAACGCCGTAGCGCCGCGGTCCCAGCGCTGCCCGTTTGTGTCGCCACGCCAGAACGCCAACACCGCCGCGCTTGCGGACCTGATGGCGAGGCTCGACCTGGTGTCAGCCAACACGCGCTTCCGCAAACCGCCCAACCGGCTGGCGACCTTCGCCGGCTGCAAGCGAAGGAGGCGGAACGCGCGAGGCCGATTCGCTACGACCCGCTTGGCGCAGCTCGACCACGTGCTGATTCGCCATCGCGAACGCAGCCGGCTGCAGAACTGCGACACAATGGAACCCCTGGCTGTCCGGTCCGACCATCGCCTGCTCTACTGCGACCTGAGGCTCTCTGATCCGCTGTACCGACCACCAAAACGCCCTAGAAGAAGGTACTTCCGCGCCTTGCAAGACCCAGGCACCCGCAGCAGGTTTGCGTACGCCTTCGCGACCGCCCTGGGATCAGCGCAGGCGCCGGACTACAGCACAATTAGCTCAGCCATCGCCACTGCCGCTGCCAAGACTCTGCCGCTTATGGAACCCGCGTCACGGCAACTTCCAGTTTGGGCGAGCGACCCGGAGGTACGTGAGGCCCGCCGCACTGTCGAGCAGCTGCGGCGAGCCAGGCGACCGACATCCGATGCCGAGAAAGCCCTGGCAGACGCCTACGCAAGTCGACAGAAAGCCGCTGTTGACGACGCGATCCGGGCTGTCACCTCTGTCGGGCCTGAACGGCAGAACAGGGTCGTCTGGCCCGTTGTGAACGCCCTCACCGGTCGCAAAACGAAAGCGGCGCTCAACCTGGCTGGCGATACTGCCGAGGAGCGCAGAAACGAGCTGCGCACCTTCTTCGCCGCCATTGTCAACGCGCCGCCGCCGACTCTGCCGAACGAGATGCCGCTGCCCCCCGAGGTGGCGCTACCGCGGCAGGAGGACTTCGACACCAGTCCAGTGACCAGCACCGACATCGTGGAATTCGCCCGCAGGGCACCGGGAGGCCGCGCCCCCGGTCCGGATGAGGTCCCCGTAGAGGCACTGCGAGTCACAAGGGTTGCCACCGAGGTGGCCCGCGTGATGAACGGCGTCCTGGCGGGAGGCCCTGCGCCCCGCGAGTGGACCCAGGCCACCATCGTCGGCATCCCGAAGAAGCCGGGCACTACAAAGAAGGAGGAGCATCGCGGGATCTCGCTCATGTCCTGTGCCGCGAAGCTGTTCAACCGGGTGCTGTTAGCACGGTTACAGCCTGTGCTGGACTCGTTTCTGCGGTACGAGCAGAATGGGTTCCGGCCCCGTCGCGGCACGGTGACTCAGATCCTGGCCCTCCGTCGCATCATCGAGGAGGCGCGCATCCACCAGTCAAGCCTTGTCGTCATCTTTGTTGACTTTCTCAAAGCTTTCGACTCGGTGGCCCGCGGCGCGCTGCCTCACGTGCTCCGTGCCTACAACATACCGCAGCAGCTGATCTCCGCCATCATGGCACTGTATCAGGACACCACCGCTGTGGTAGCGACGCCAGACGGACCGTCGGACCTGTTCAGCACTACCTCCGGAGTGCTGCAGGGTGACACCCTGGCGCCTTTTCTTTTCGTGCTGGTGATGGACTGGGTGCTCAGGACCGGCCTGCCGACTGCAGAGGACGGTTTTCTGCTTCAAAGACGCACTAGTCGACGGCACCCGGAGAAGAAGTTGTCTGTCCTCGGCTACGCGGACGACCTTGCCCTGCTGTCTACGACGGCCGAAGGCGCCCAACGGCTGCTGGATGGCCTGACTGCGGCGGCGGCGAGGGTCGGCCTCGCTATCAACGCCATGAAGACCGAGGTGCTGACGGTGCCGCAAAACCTACCTGCCGAGATTCGACTAAGAGACGGTGACGGCCCCGGGACCGTGCTCCCGAAGTGCCGTCAGTTCGTCTACCTCGGCGGACTGGTGCCTGACGTGGGCGACGACCTGGCGAGACGACGCGGCAAGGCCTGGGCCGCCTACCGTTCTGTGCGGGCGGTGCTACTCTCCGAGGCCCTGTCGAACGGCGCCAGGTCCCAGCTGTTCCAGGCAGTTGTCGAGACCGCCCTCTTGTACAATGCTGAGACCTGGACGATGACCGGGGCGCTCGAGGCGCAGCTCGACGCGGCGCATGCGGCCCTAGTTCGCGCCGCTTTCGGCGCCCGCCGCGGCCCTGGCAGCGAGACAACCGAGTCCCTGTACCAGCGTGCGCGCCTAACGCGGCCTTCTGTCCTGCTGAGTCAGCGGCGACTGCGGCTGGCCGGGCATGTCATCCGCGCCGAAGCCTACTGCCCAGAGCCGCTGCAGGATGTCCTGCTGTGGACCTCGCAGGGACCGCGCAGGCGCGGCCAGGGACGTACAGCCCGCTATATTGACCGCCTTTTTGAAGACGCCCGAGCACCCAGCCAGGCGGCAGGCGTGAAGCACGTCAGAGACCTGGCACTGAAACGCGCGTTTTGACGCTCCCCCCTCTTGGCCACTTCTGTGGTCGGCGTGGAGTGTAACTATTATTATTATTATTAAGATCAAAGATCGTTCGACTTCTGAAGCTGGCACTCTATTTGCGGCTGTTAAAGATGCAACTTTTTTAGTCAGCCTAATAATCGCAAAAAGTATTATGACACGCACTTTGCCAGTTTCAAAAGCTCTTCCGAAGCATAATATTGATATTGGTGCTGAGCTTATCTTAATTCGCATTCGGACCCTCACAGAGGAATTTAGAGGAAATTCGCTGTGATGCAGACTCTCACTTCAGTGATTTATTTATGGAAGCTGAGGAGCTCGCAACTAAAGTTGGATTGGTTGGTGGACTTTGTGTCCCGCGGAAAATCGGACGTCAGCGTCACCGTGCTTCTGCCAATGCCCCACTGGAACATTTTCGAGTGAACGTATACTTGCCGTATCTAGATGACGTTCTTCAGCAGCTGCGGCAGCGATTTAGTTCAGATTCAGATGAAACTCCAGTTCAGCTTGCCTTGCAAAAACTTCTGCCCAGTTTCATTAACACATTAAGTCACATTAAGCTACTGCTCTCTTTACATAATCCTCATAATTCGGTTAACTGAAATAATTATTTTTTTTTCTGTTCGCCCTTAGTCAACTCCCATTGTTGCGTTGGACGGTTGGCAGTTTGCCACAGACCAAAGGAAGCGTTTATTGTAGCTGATCTTTGCGTACTGAACGATAAAATTCACTGCTAATATTCAAAAACGCATTTCATTTTTACTATCATAACTATTGTTTACACAACACAAGTAATAATTATAATGAAATATATAATTACCTATGCTATTAATTGCTAATACCTATAGCGGTCATGTGAGTCATTGACAATAACATATGTGTCGGAACAGTTGTGCTCTAATATATATACAGAGAATTGTACACCATGATAAACTGCACCCTTAGACAATTTTTTTTGAGAATGATGAAGGCACAAGTCAAAGTCCTTACCGGGGGTCTGCCTTCATAAATTTTGCCCCCTCCCCCAAAAAAATCCTGGATCCGCGCCTGGAGAAAGTGGCAGGTACTGTTCGAAATTTCGAAAGCCTAACAGCTGATGACAAATTTGTGTATTTAATGACACAGAAATTAAAGCACAGACTTAACAGAAAGTTTTGTGGACTTCATAGAAAGCATACTTAAAGCTAGATAAAAAAGCCACTGCCCTGAGGCCTATAGTTACAATGCAAAAACACGATAGCTATTCTTCTTTCGGTCGGTTTGAATTTTCTCTTTAAATTCTATATTTCATATTTTTAAAGCCTTTGTTTATTTAAAATTATTTTTTTTATTCACAAAAAATTAACCTCATGCATGCTACTGTTTTCCTATCGCTTTCTTTTAAAAAATCTAATTGTTCAGCCTCAAACATAAAATAAACAAATAAATCAGCACCCAATCGGCGTGCGCACCTCAATAATAAAAATAAAAATAATAGTCTAGGCTGGTTTGGCTGCCCCGGGGTTAGTGGGGTTTTTGGAGTCATAGTGAGTTCACTCTGCCATCTCCATTCCGCCAATTCTCGTCTCGTTATCTCATCAGCCATAAGTACCGCCGCTACTCGATCATGCCACCGCCCCAGTTCGCTTTATCGCCACTGTAGTATCGTCACCCTTTCTCTCGCCTCGGTTCATTGTTCGGTATCATCGTCATTTGGATTCTCGCCTAGCTCGGGCAGTCTCACTACATTGATATCTTCGCCACTTAGTCATCTTGCTAAATTAAGTTACCCAATTTGTTGCGTAGCCGTCTAGTGCACTCCCAATACTGCCATTGCGGTCCGACTGATAACGGAACCCCTATCAGTACAGTCATATCAATAATAAACTTAAAGCTATCATCGCCGGTGTTGTACCGACATCGTTCTACTGTGTCAAAGAAAAGTGCTACCGCTACACAGCCTTGCCTTCGTTACTTTGGGGCCAAGCCCCGATACGTCACAATATGTACAAACTGTACACCGATGATTCGGCGATCCAAATCACTAAAAGATAAGCAAACAGGTAATGAAGTGCTTACGCGACGATTGGTGCCTAGGCTTACGAAAGCCAGTGATCAATCCCGAATGGAGAGCTTTATCTCCTATTTAAATTGTCAAAAGCGATACTTATCTAAACTATAGTATACTACTGCCATTTTCTGGTAACCTAGCCTATATAGGTGAGAAGCGCTACTCCATGCCACTTGTAAGAGCTACATGCGTACATAATTAATTGAAACGTACTGCAGTACTACATGTACGTCAACCACGAATGTGGGTCTAAGGGGACAGAGGCAAGAATCTATATATATAAAAGTGAAAACTCTGTCTGTGTGTGTGTGTGTCTGTCTGTGTGTGTGCAACCTTTTGTCTTTATAGACGCCGAAACCGCTCAACCAAATCGCACCAAACTTTGCACATACCTAGAACCACCTACGCTGAGTGCAATAGGCTACTCAAATTCCCGAAAAATCATTTCCTTCCTGCTCAAAAGTGCAAAAAACTGCTCAAAAATCGTCAAAAAATCACTCAATTCGACATATCGTCGCCCCACTTTGTCAGATTTTCTCCAAATTTGATCCACTTACACTTTACATGTTTTCCAACAATGCTGTCAATTTTGAACATCTCTACTCAATCCAGAGCAAAGCTGCATCATCTCAAAGTGAGTCACTTTTTGTTTTCCGAGGACAGCCACCCCAACTCCCCTCCGCCACTCTGCGGGCCAAATTTTAATACAGCCACCCCCTCCCTTCCCCGGGCGCCGAAGCCCCAGACTGTACATTGCATTTCAAGCCGTGAATGTACACAGCCCAAACCCCTAGACTGTCTACTGGCCCCCAAGCAGCACTGAGACTGAGTGCGGTGAGTGCGGTGGCGTCCCAGTGCGCAGGGCTCTCCGGTCAATATTTCTCTCCAGCCAGCCTGGGATAGAAGAAAGAGAGAGGCTGGCGTACAGTGCTTTGCTAAAATACAAGACGGTTATCCGCTGTATCGACGGAGATCACGTGAGGATGGCGGCTTTACCACTCGCATTATTCTATGCAGCCATGGGAATGAAGAGATCGATCTGGACAACAGATGGGTCGTTCCCTACTGCCCGCTACTGTCCAAGGTGTTCAATCCACACATCAACTGTTAAATGTTAAATCAATCAAGTACATTTGCAAGTACGTGAACAAGGGTAGCGACCAAGCAGTGTTCAACATTGAGGGACCTGGAGGCATAGTAAACGAATTTGACGAAGTCAATCGCTTCAAGAGCGGAAGGTATCAGCTCTAACGAGGCAATGTGGCGAATCTTCGGATTCTCTATTCATGAACGCCACCCAACTGTCATGCACCTCAGTGTGCACCTGGAAAACGGTCAGAGAGTATACTTTACGGAGGAGAACATCCAGCAGCGTGCTCAAAGGCCACAGGACACTACTCTTACTGCTTTCTTCAAGTTGTGCGCTGAAGACCCCTTTGCCAGGACTTTGCTGTACCACCAGGTGCCTGCCTATTACACATGGAACGCCTCTTCGAAAGGATGGAAGCGGCGGGTTCAAGGCGCTGCAGTTCCAGGCCATCCTGAAATACGACAGACTGATGCATTAGCCAGAGTACACGGTGCACCCAAACCACAGTGAATGCTACTACCTGCTACACACCGTGATTGGTCCGACGTCATTTAGACACATTAGAACGGTGGAAGGCCATACCTGCCAAACTTTTCATGAAGCATGTCAGCGACTGGGACTGCTGGAAGAGCTGGATGACCAGGAGCAGCTGGGACAGTTCATAGAGGAGAATGAGCCCCGACTCATGCCTGAGCAGCTAGAGGCGTACCGCGAGCTATTGCGCAGAGTCAACAACAACGTTGGTGGCATGGTTTTTCTTGATGCTCCAGGTGGCACAGGAAAAAAATTTCTAATCAACCTCCTTCTGGCAAAGGTCAGGCAACGAAGCGACGTTGCCATTGCTGTAGCTTCCTCTGGAATTACAGCCACCTTGCTGCCAGGCGGTCGCACTGCCCACTCAGCACTGAAGTTGCCGCTTGATCTGTCTTGAGCGGAGAATCCGCTGTGCAACATCAAGAAAAACACAGGCACTGCCAGAGTGCTTCAGGCTTGCAAGCTTATCGTCTGGGATGAGTGTACCATGTCCCACAAACTGGCATTTGAAGCACTCAACTTAACTTTGAAAGACCTGCGCAATAGCAATCAACTGATGGGTGGTGTCACTCTGCTGCTGTCTGGAGACTTTAGACAGACGCTGCCTGTGATTCCGCGAGGCACTCCTGCTGATGAGATTAATGCTTTCCTAAAATCATCTCACCTGTGGCCATCGGTTGTGAAGTTGCACCTACGAACAAACATGAGAGCTACAATTCAAGGAGACGAAACAGCTCATGAGTTCTCTGCCAATCTATTGCGAATCGGCAATGGTCTGCTGGAGATTAGCACAGAGAATGGGCAGTCATCGATCGCTACAATCGGAACCATTGTGCAGTCAGTGCAGGAGCTCAAGGCAAAAGTTTACCCGAACCTGATGGTTCGATATGCTGACGTTGACTGGCTGTCAGAGCCAGTACGCCCTTAAACAAACTCTTCACTTTTCATTCATGCAGTAAATAAATAAATGGTGACCTTCACTATAAAGTTAATACAGAGACGTGAATTGCTTACTGCTTTGCTTTAAATTTCTGCCCCAAAAACAACGGGCAAAAAAAGCTAGTCTCACTAACTAAAATATACTAAAATTCACGTGTTGTTTGTCCGTCTGTCTGTCTGTTGGTTATCTCCTCCTAGAATACTGACAAGTCAACTTTGAAACTTATATGGGAAAATGGGAAATTTTCCTGGTCAGGCTATAGGCTATTTTAATTCTGAAATTTCAAATTCTAAGATCCTCAAAAAAGCAGAAAAATGATTTCGTAACCTTCTCTGGACACTTTTTTCTTTTGAGCTGAGAAAACTGGAGTCGGTTAAAGTGGTTGCGCTATCATTTCGGCCTATCTGTTTAGTGTATTTTCTCTCCAGTGGAGGGTTGGCAGTCGGTTTGAAAATGGGGCGGAGAGGTGGCCGTACGCACATTCTAACTGTCCCTGTGTATTGGCGGAGAGAGGGTGCCGCGAGTTATTTCTATTGAGGGGTCTGATTTGTTCAATATTGAAGTGCGTACAATGGGCAGGGCAGAGTTGGCTGGGTTAAAATATAATTTTAAAATTTGCGGGCCTCTCAGTGTAGGCGGAGAAGAATGTACTTATTACTAAAAAACTGGCTGCCCTTTGCGCTAAAGGCAATGAAATTTCAACTGTGAATTGTGCTTTTGCTTTTTAACATTTGAAAAGAACTGACTCGATTTGAGATCAGGCGATCGGAGCCGCGATGGGAGATGAGGCGATGGGAGATCAGGCAATGGGAGATCAGGCGATGGGAGATCAGGCGATGGGAGATGAGGCGATGGGAGATGAAGCGATGGGAGATGAGGCAATGAGAAATGAGGCGATGGGAGTTTGCGCTAAAGGCAATGAAATTTCAACTGTGAATTTTGCTTTTGCTTTTTAACATTTGAAAAGAACTGAGTCGATTTGAGATCAGGCAATGGGAGATCAGGCAATGGGAGATCAGGCGATGGGAGATGAGGCGATGGGAGATGAAGCGATGGGAGATGAGGCAATGAGAAATGAGGCGATTGGAGTTTGCGCTAAAGGCAATGAAATTTCAACTGTGAATTTTGCTTTTGCTTTTTAACATTTGAAAAGAACTGAGTCGATTTGAGATCAGGCAATGGGAGATCAGGCAATGGGAGATCAGGCGATGGGAGATGAGGCGATGGGAGATGAAGCGATGGGAGATGAGGCAATGAGAAATGAGGCGATGGGAGATCAGGCGATGGGAGATGAGACGATGGGAGATGATGCGATGGGAGATTAGGCGATGGGAGATGAGGCGATGGGGGATTAGGCGATGGGAGATCAGGCGATAGGAGTTGAGGCGATGGGAGATGAAGCGATGGGAGATGAGGCGATGGGAGATCAGGCGATGGGAGATCGGGCGATGGGAGATGAGGCGATGGGAGATCAGGCGATGGGAGATGAGGGGATGGGAGATCAGGCGACGGGAGATGAGGCGATGGGAGATGAGGCAATGGGAGATCAGGCGATGGGAGATTAGGCGATGGGAGATCAGGCGATGGGAGATGAGGCGATGGGAGATTAGGCGATGGGAGATCAGGCGATGGGAGATCAGGCGATGGGAGATTAGGCGATGGGAGATCAGGCGATAGGAGATGAGGCGATGGGAGATGAGGCGATGGGAGATCAGGCGACGGGAGATGAGGCGATGGGAGATCAGGCGATGGGAGATGAGGCGATGGGAGATCAGGCGATGGGAGATGAGGCGATGGGAGATCAGGCGATGGGAGATGAGGCGATGGGAGATCAGGCGATGGGAGATGAGGCGATGGGAGATGAGGCGATGGGAGATCAGGCGATGGGAGATGAGGGGATGGGAGATCAGGCGATAGGAGGTGAGGCGATGGGAGATGAGGTGATGGGAGATGAGACGGTGGGAGATCAGGCGGGGGAAGATCAGGCGATGGGAGATCAGGCGATGGGAGATGAGGCGATGGGAGATTAGGCGATGGGAGATCAGGCGATAGGAGATGAGGCGATGGGAGATGAGACGATGGGAGATGATGCGATGGGAGATTAGGCGATGGGAGATGAGGTGATGGGTGATCAGGTGATGGGAGATGAGGCGATGGGAGATGAGGCGATGGGAGATGAAGCGATGGGAGATGAGGCGATGGGAGATCAGGCGATGGGAGATTAGGCGATGGGAGATGAGGCGATGGGAGATGAGGCGATGGGAGATGAGGCGATGGGAGATGAGGCGATGGGAGATTAGGCGATGGGAGATCAGGCGATAGGAGATGACGCGATGGGAGATCAGGCGATGGGAGTTCTCTCCTCTCAACCTCCTCCGGAGGAGGAGTTTAGCTCGTAAATATACTAATTTTCACGTGTTGTTTGTCTGTCTGTGTGTGTGTGTGTCAGTTCGACATCTCCTCCTAGAATACTGGCAACTCAGCGTTGAAACTTATATGGGAAAATGGGAAATTTTCCGAGGAAGGCTATAGGCTATTTTAATTCTGAAATTTCAAATTCTATGATCCTCAAAAAAGCAGAAAGGCTATTAAGTAGTATATAGTAGGCAAATGTCCTTCCCGCTGTGATGAAATTGGCCTCGGTTAAATGAGTTGCGTCAACATTTTGTGCCTATCTGTTTAGTGTATTTTCTCTCCAGTGGAGGGTTGGCAGTCGGTTTGAAAAAAAATGGGGCGGAGAGGTGGCCGTACGCACATTCTAACTGCCTCTGTGTATTGGCGGAGAGAGGGTGCCGTTAGTCAGTTCTATTGAGGGGTCTGATTTGTTCAATATTGAAGTGCGTACAATGGGCAGGGCAGAGTTGGCTGGGTTAAAATTCAATTTATAAAATTAGCGGGCCTCTCAGTGTAGGCGGAGAAGAATGTGCTTACTAAACTGGCTGCCTTTTGCAGAAATTTCAACTGAGAATTATTATTTTGCTTTTTTAAGATTTGTGGATAAAATTTGTACTGCTGGAGAGAACTTGAAGTTCTAAATCCAGAGATATAAATTTCATTGCTGAATTCCGAAAATTGGGGATGCCAAGGGCAAATAAAGTTTTTATACTTTTGCAATGCTTTCAGCTGAGTGTACAGTGTCTCGGCGAGATTGCTAAGGAGAGAGAATTCGCCACAATACAGTTTCACACATTCCTATTCTCGAAGGCGGGCTGTTGAATTTTATTTATTGAAATTCGCACCTCTGACTGAGCGGGGCCCGGAGAACTCGCTGTTGTCAATATTAATGGCTCGGACTTCACCTGTTTTAACGGGTGGGGTTTAATTTAAAGTTGATGGAGTTCGCGCGATATGATTTCTAGCCCCTCAATCTTATCCGAAAGTTGTCGTCTATTTTAATTCTGAAGATTCTGGGCATGGTAGCTAAAGAAAAATTGGTCAATTTTGAATTGTTTTCAACAGTTTAGTCGGACAAAAGGCGGTTTACGCACATTGCTACTTTCAGACATCATTGGGTGAGGAGTTTTTGGTTAGTCAGTTTCGACACTGAGGTCTGAACTCTCTGAATTGAATAGAAATGACTGTACATTCACGCAAGATCGCACTGGGTGATGAGGCGATGGGAGATCAGGCAATGGGAGATCAGGCGATGGGAGATTAGGCGATGGGAGATCAGACGATGGGAGATGAGGCGATGGGAGATTAGGCGATGGGAGATCAGGCGATAGGAGATGAGGCGATGGGAGATGAGGCGATGGGAGATCAGGCGATGGGAGATGAGGCGATGGGAGATTAGGCGATGAGAGAACAGGAGATAGGAGATGAGGCGATGGGAGATGAGGCGATGGGAGATCAGGCGACGGATGATGAGGCGATGGGAGATCAGGCGATAGGAGATGAGGCGATGGGAGATGAGGCGATGGGAGATGAGGCGATGGGAGATCAGGCGATAGGAGATGAGGCGATGGGAGATCAGGCGATGGGAGATGTGGCGACGGGAGATGAGGCAATGGGAGATTAGGCGATGGGAGATGAGGTGATGGGAGATTAGGCGATGGGAGAACAGGAGATAGGAGATGCGGCGATGGGAGATGAGGCGATGGGAGATCAGGCGATAGGAGATGAGGCGATGGGAGATGAGGCGATGGGAGATGAGGCGATGGGAGATTAGGCGATGGGAGATTAGGCGATGGGAGAACAGGAGATAGGAGATGAGGCGATGGGAGATGAGGCGATGGGAGATCAGGCGACGGATGATGAGGCGATGGGAGATCAGGCGATAGGAGATGAGGCGATGGGAGATGAGGCGATGGGAGATGAGGCGATGGGAGATCAGGCGATAGGAGATGAGGCGATGGGAGATCAGGCGATGGGAGATGAGGCGATGGGAGATCAGGCGATGGGAGATCAGGCGACGGGAGATGAGCCTATGGGAGATCAGGCGATGGGAGATGAGGCGATGGGAGATGAGGCGATGGAAGATGAGGTGATGGGAGATGAGGCGATGGGAGATGAAGCGATGGGAGATGAGGCGATGGGAGATTAGTCGATGGGAGATGAGGCGATGGGAGATTAGGCGATGGGAGATCAGGCGATTGGAGATGAGGCGTTGGGAGATCAGCCGATGGGAGATCAGCCGATGGGAGATCTGGCGATGGGAGATGAGACGGTGGGAGATGAGGCGATGGGAGATGAGACGGTGGGAGATCAGGCGGGGGAAGATCAGGCGATTGGAGATCAGGCGATGGGAGTTCTCTCCCCTCAACCTCCTCCGGAGGAGGAGTTTAGCTCGTATATATATAAAAGTGAAAACTCTGTCTGTCTGTGTGTGTGTGTGTGTGCAACCTTTTGTCTTTATAGACGCCGAAACCGCTCAACCAAATCGCACCAAACTTTGCACATACCTAAAACCACCTACGCTGAGTGCAATAGGCTACTCAAATTCCCGAAAAATCATTTCCTTCCTGCTCAAAAGTGCAAAAAACTGCTCAAAAATCGTCAAAAAATCACTCAATTCGACATATCGTCGCCCCACTTTGTTAGATTTTCTCCAAATTTGATCCACTTACACTTTACATGTTTTCCAACAATGCTGTCAATTTTGAACATCTCTACTCAATCCAGAGCAAAGCTGCATCATCTCAAAGTGAGTCACTTTTTGTTTTCCGAGGACAGCCACCCCAACTCCCCTCCGCCACTCTGCGGGCCAAATTTTATTACAGCCACCCCCTCCCTTCCCCGGGCGCCGGAACCCCAGACTGTACATTGTATTTCAAGCCGTGAATGTACACAGCCCAAACCCCTAGACCAGGGGTCGGCAAACTCCGGCCCGCGGGCCAGATGCGGCCCTCGAAGCTCCCAAATCCGGCCCGTTGCCCCTTCTGACATCTACAGTGTCCTGTTTCATCTTTCTCGGTCTAATCCCTCCCGTGTCTCATCTCTCCAGTGTCTTATCTCTCCACTGTCTTATCTTACCCGTGTCTCATCTCTCCAGTGTCTCATCTCTCCAGTGTCTCATCTCTCCCGTGTCTCATCTCTCCAGTGTCTCATCTCTCCCGTGTCTCATCTCTCCCGTGTCCCATCTCTTCCGTGTCTCATCTCTCCCGTGTCTCATCTCTCCACTGTCTTATCTTACCCGTGTCTCATCTCTCCAGTGTCTCATCTCTCCAGTGTCTCATCTCTCCCGTGTCTCATCTCTTCCGTGTCTCATCTCTTCTGTGTCTCATCTCTCCCGTGTCTCATCTCTTCTGTGTCTCATCTCTCCCGTGTCTAATCTCTTCCGTGTCTCATCTCTCCCGTGTCTCATCTCTCCCGTGTCTCATCTCTTCTGTGTCTCATCTCTCCCGTGTCTAATCTCTCCTGTGTCTCATCTCTCCCGTGTCTAATCTCTCCCCTGTCTCATCTCTCCCGTGTCTAATCTCTCGCGTGTCTAATCTCTCCCGTGTCTTATCTCTCCCCTATCTCATATTTATACAGTCAACTAGCTTTTTTTGCCCGTTGTTTTTGGGGCAGAAATTTAAAGCAAAGCAGTAAGCAATTCACGTCTCTGTAATAACTTTATAGTGAAGGTCACCATTTATTTATTTACTGCATTAATGAAAAGTGAAGAGTTTGTTTAAGGGCGTTTTAAGTAAAAAATAAGTGAAAAGTTTGTCCAAACAGCCCCCTCTTGATTACTTCTTTAGAAACATGTCTCTTAGCCACTCCTCTATACAGTCAGTGGCAGATCCAGGAATTTTGTTTTGGGGCGGTCTGTCAGGGGAGCGCCATGAGAATCACAGAGGGGGTGCCAGCGGCCGAAAAAGGGCGCCAGGAGCCAAGAAAGGGCGCCAGCGGCTGAAAAACGGGAGCCAGCGGCTGAAAAAGGGGAGCCAGCGGCTGAAAAAGGGGCGCCAGCGGCCGAAAAAGGGCGCCAGGAGCCAAGAAAGGGCGCCAGCGGCTGAAAAACGGGAGCCAGCGGCTGAAAAAGGGGCGCCAGCGACCGAAAAGGGGCGCCAGCGACCGAAAATTTCTGGTGGGGGCATCTTATTCCCATGATTAAAATTTTGGGGGGGGGCGACTGCCCCCCGCCCCCCCCCCTAAATCTGCCTCTGTATACAGTATGCATGTACACGCGTATACATAAGGAAAATAGCTATGGCATAACAATAACAATGTCAAAGAAACAAAATTAAACTGTTTCAGAGTTCAGAGTTAGACAGGTCAAGGTCAATTCGTGACTACTTTTCTATTAATTGCTTGCGAGTCACCTCAAGGCCTGGGGATACACCACATTCTTCGTTCTTCCCCTTGGTGCGAAAATGAATAGGCCAGCTGGAGTTCCAACACGGGAGCAGGCGACATAAAGCTGCCCATGCGAGAAGCAAGGAGTCTCCAGGTTGATGCCAGCCACCTTCAGCGACTGTCCCTGAGCCTTGTTAATAGTCATCGCAAAGCACACTCTCACAGGGAACTGCAGTCGCTTGAACTGAAATGGCAGGTCCGTGGGGATAATTGGAATCCGGGGAACGAACACAGACTCTCCTCTGCCAGATCCAGTCATTATCGTGGCCTCAATCACGTGTGGGAAGAGCCGCCTGACTATCAGTCTGGTGCCGTTACACAGCCTTGGCGCATTCAGGTTGCGGAGGAGCATAATTGGTGCCCCAACTTTCAGCTGCAAGTTGTGCGATGGAGTTCCAGGAGGATCTAGAGAGTTCAGAAACTCAACAGGATACTCCACAGCGGTGTCATCAGTCAACGTTGTATCAATTGACTTGTAGGTGAAAACTGCACCTGGCAACTCCTGAAGCAGTTGGTAGTTAATTTCGTTGGCGGCATCATTTCTAGGACACAGAATTGCCCTCTCTGACAGCCAGTCAACGCCAGCCTCTCTCTTTCTTCTATCCCAGGCTGGCTGGAGAGAAATATCGACCGGAGAGCCCAGTAGACAGTCTAGGGGTTTGGGCTGTGTATATTCACGGCTTGAAATACAATGTACAGTCTGGGGCTTCGGCGCCCGGGGAAGGGAGGGGGTGGCTGTAATAAAATTTGGCCCGCAGAGTGGCGGAGGGGAGTTGGGGTGGCTGTCCTCGGAAAACAAAAAGTGACTCACTTTGAGATGATGCAGCTTTGCTCTGGATTGAGTAGAGATGTTCAAAATTGACAGCATTGTTGGAAAACATGTAAAGTGTAAGTGGATCAAATTTGGAGAAAATCTGATAAAGTGGGGCGACGATATGTCGAATTGAGTGATTTTTTGACGACTTTTGAGCAGTTTTTTGCACTTTTGAGCAGGAAGGAAATGATTTTTCGGGAATTTGAGTAGCCTATTGCACTCAGCGTAGGTGGTTTTAGGTATGTGCAAAGTTTGGTGCGATTTGGTTGAGCGGTTTCGGCGTCTATAAAGACAAAAGGTTGCACACACACACACACAGACAGAGTTTTCACACGCACGCACTCAGTCTCAGTGCTGCTTGGGGGCCAGTAGACAGTCAAGGGCAGGGGTAGGCAAACTTATTTGCTGGCGGGCCAAAGAGAGAACCTAAAAGACGACAGCGGGCCGCATTGACTGTATAAATATGAGATAGGGGAGAGATAAGACACGGGAGAGATTAGACACGCGAGAGATTAGACACGGGAGAGATGAGACAGGGGAGAGATTAGACACGGGAGAGATGAGACACAGGAGAGATTAGACACGGGAGAGATGAGACACAGAAGAGATGAGACACGGGAGAGATGAGACACGGGAGAGATGAGACACGGAAGAGATTAGACACGGGAGAGATGAGACACAGAAGAGATGAGACACGGGAGAGATGAGACACAGAAGAGATGAGACACGGAAGAGATGAGACACGGGAGAGATGAGACACGGAAGAGATGAGACACTGGAGAGATGAGACACGGGTAAGATAAGACAGTGGAGAGATGAGACACGGGAGAGATGAGACACGGGAGAGATGAGACACGGAAGAGATGGGACACGGGAGAGATGAGACACGGGAGAGATGAGACACTGGAGAGATGAGACACGGGAGAGATGAGACACTGGAGAGATGAGACACTGGAGAGATGAGACACGGGTAAGATAAGACAGTGGAGAAATAAGACACTGGAGAGATGAGACACGGGAGGGATTAGACCGAGAAAGATGAAACAGGACACTGTAGATGTCAGAAGGGGCAACGGGCCGGATTTGGGAGCTTCGAGGGCCGCATCTGGCCCGCGGGCCGGAGTTTGCCGACCCCTGGTCTAGGGGTTTGGGCTGTGTACATTCACGGCTTGAAATACAATGTACAGTCTGGGGCTTCGGCGCCCGGGGAAGGGAGGGGGTGGCTGTAATAAAATTTGGCCCGCAGAGTGGCGGAGGGGAGTTGGGGTGGCTGTCCTCGGAAAACAAAAAGTGACTCACTTTGAGATGATGCAGCTTTGCTCTGGATTGAGTAGAGATGTTCAAAATTGACAGCATTGTTGGAAAACATGTAAAGTGTAAGTGGATCAAATTTGGAGAAAATCTGATAAAGTGGGGCGACGATATGTCGAATTGAGTGATTTTTTGACGATTTTTGAGCAGTTTTTTGCACTTTTGAGCAGGAAGGAAATGATTTTTCGGGAATTTGAGTAGCCTATTGCACTCAGCGTAGGTGGTTTTAGGTATGTGCAAAGTTTGGTGCGATTTGGTTGAGCGGTTTCGGCGTCTATAAAGACAAAAGGTTGCACACACACACACACACACAGACAGACAGAGTTTTCACTTTTATATATATAGACTAGCTTTTTTTGCCCGTTGTTTTTGGGGCAGAAATTTAAAGCAAAGCAGTAAGCAATTCACGTCTCTGTACTAACTTTATAGTGAAGGTCACCATTTATTTATTTACTGCATTAATGAAAAGTGAAGAGTTTGTTTGAGGGCGTTTTAAGTAAAAAATAAGTGAAAAGTTTGTCCAAACAGCCCCCTCTTGATTACTTCTTTAGAAACATGTCTCTTAGCCACTCCTCTATACAGTCAGTGGCAGATCCAGGAATTTTGTTTTGGGGCGGTCTGTCAGGGGAGCGCCATGAGAATCACAGAGGGGGTGCCAGCGGCCGAAAAAGGGCGCCAGGAGCCAAGAAAGGGCGCCAGCGGCTGAAAAACGGGAGCCAGCGGCTGAAAAAGGGGCGCCAGCAGCCGAAAAGGGGCGCCAGTGCTGCGACTGGCGCCCCTGGTGGGGGCATCTTATTCCCATGATTAAAATTTAGGGGGGCAACTGCCCCCCCGCCCCCCCCTAAATCTGCCTCTGTATACAGTATGCATGTACACGCGTATACATAAGGAAAATAGCCATGGCATAACAATAACAATGTCAAAGAAACAAAATTAAACTGTTTCAGAGTTCAGAGTTAGACAGGTCAAGGTCAATTCGTGACTACTTTTCTATTAATTGCTTGCGAGTCACCTCAAGGCCTGGGGATACACCACATTCTTCGTTCTTCCCCTTGGTGCGAAAATGAATAGGCCAGCTGGATTTCCAACACGGGAGCAGGCGACATAAAGCTGCCCATGCGAGAAGCAAGGAGTCTCCAGGTTGATGCCAGCCACCTTCAGCGACTGTCCCTGAGCCTTGTTAATAGTCATCGCAAAGCACACTCTCACAGGGAACTGCAGTCTCTTGAACTGAAATGGCAGGTCCGTGGGGATAATTGGAATCCGGGGAACGAACACAGACTCTCCTCTGCCAGATCCAGTCATTATCGTGGCCTCAATCACGTGTGGGAAGAGCCGCCTGACTATCAGTCTGGTGCCGTTACACAGCCTTGGCGCATTCAGGTTGCGGAGGAGCATAATTGGTGCCCCAACTTTCAGCTGCAAGTTGTGCGATGGAGTTCCAGGAGGATCTAGAGAGTTCAGAAACTCAACAGGATACTCCACAGCGGTGTCATCAGTCAACGTTGTATCAATTGACTTGTAGGTGAAAACTGCACCTGGCAACTCCTGAAGCAGTTGGTAGTTAATTTCGTTGGCGGCATCATTTCTAGGACACAGAATTGCCCTCTCTGACAGCCAGTCAACGTCAGCATATCGAACCATCAGGTTCGGGTAAACTTTTGCCTTGAGCTCCTGCACTGACTGCACAATGTTTCCGATTGTAGCGATCGATGACTGCCCATCCTCGGTGCTAATCTCCAGCAGACCATTGCCGATTCGCAATAGATTGGCAGAGAACTCATGAGCTGTTTCGTCTCCTTGAATTGTAGCTCTCATGTTTGTTCGTAGGTGCAACTTCACAACCGATGGCCACAGGTGAGATGATTTTAGGCAAGCATTAATCTCATCAGCAGGAGTGCCACGCGGAATCACAGGCAGCGTCTGTCTAAAGTCTCCAGACAGCAGCAGAGTGACACCACCCATCAGTTGATCGCCAGCCTCTCTCTTTCTTCTATCCCAGGCTGGCTGGAGAGAAATATCGACCGGAGAGCCCTGCGCACTGGGACGCCACCGCACTCACCGCACTCAGTCTCAGTGCTGCTTGGGGGCCAGTAGACAGTCTAGGGGTTTGGGCTGTGTACATTCACGGCTTGAAATACAATGTACAGTCTGGGGCTTCGGCGCCCGGGGAAGGGAGGGGGTGGCTGTAATAAAATTTGGCCCGCAGAGTGGCGGAGGGGAGTTGGGGTGGCTGTCCTCGGAAAACAAAAAGTGACTCACTTTGAGATGATGCAGCTTTGCTCTGGATTGAGTAGAGATGTTCAAAATTGACAGCATTGTTGGAAAACATGTAAAGTGTAAGTGGATCAAATTTGGAGAAAATCTGATAAAGTGGGGCGACGATATGTCGAATTGAGTGATTTTTTGACAATTTTTGAGCAGTTTTTTTGCACTTTTGAGCAGGAAGGAAATGATTTTTCGGGAATTTGAGTAGCCTATTGCACTCAGCGTAGGTGGTTTTAGGTATGTGCAAAGTTTGGTGCGATTTGGTTGAGCGGTTTCGGCGTCTATAAAGACAAAAGGTTGCACACACACACACACACACACAGACAGACAGAGTTTTCACTTTTATATATATAGATTACAGAGACGTGAATTGCTTACTGCTTTGCTTTAAATTTCTGCCCCAAAAACAACGGGCAAAAAAAGCTAGTCTATATAACTCATGAATTGCGAATTGCGAATTGCGAATCGGCAATGGTCTGCTGGAGATTAGCACCGAGGATGGGCAGTCATCGATCGCTACAATCGGAACCATTGTGCAGTCAGTGCAGGAGCTCAAGGCGAAAGTTTACCCGAACCTGATGGTTCGATATGCTGACGTTGACTGGCTGTCAGAGAGGGCAATTCTGTGTCCTAGAAATGATGCCGCCAACGAAATTAACTACCAACTGCTTCAGGAGTTGCCAGGTGCAGTTTTCACCTACAAGTCAATTGATACAACGTTGACTGATGACACCGCTGTGGAGTATCCTGTTGAGTTTCTGAACTCTCTAGATCCTCCTGGAACTCCATCGCACAACTTGCAGCTGAAAGTTGGGGCACCAATTATGCTCCTCCGCAACCTGAATGCGCCAAGGCTGTGTAACGGCACCAGACTGATAGTCAGGCGGCTCTTCCCACACGTGATTGAGGCCACGATAATGACTGGATCTGGCAGAGGAGAGTCTGTGTTCGTTCCCCGGATTCCAATTATCCCCACGGACCTGAGTAGTAGGGGTTATGTGCACTCTGCCGCAGGAATTTCCGTGGAAAAGCCACGGGGCTCAGTGTGTAAACATAGGCGCCCATGTAAATGCATTGGTGGATTCTGCCGCAGGGAAAGCCGTGGCAGTTCCGGGGAGGCCCAGGCGGATTTGCTAAAAATAGAAACAAGGGTAGTGTACATTACTGACCCTCTTTTACAAAGCATGCCACAAGTATATTCACTGTTCACTGTTCACTGCATTACGTTCCGCACAAATATTTTAAATGCATGGAGACCTGAAATTTCATATCGTGCGTTTCTAGGGCTGGAGTAACCTTGGGGTTAGTGAGTGAACATAGTGGCCTATGTAAATGCATTGGTGGATTCTGCCGCAGGGAAAGCTAATTTAGTTTAATGAAGTTAAAAAGTTTGGCATTTATTAGAAATTTCAGTGGGAATTTCTCAAATAATCAATAACAAATAAGTTTACTCTTATTAGTCATTTGCTGAGTGCCGGTGCACTTGAACTTGAGCGAATTCAGAATTAAGGGAATTCTCAATAATCAATAACAAATAAGTTTACTACTATTTAGTCATTTGTTGAGTGCCGGTGCGCTTGAACTTGAGCGGCTAAAGGTGTGAAGTGGTGATCGCGCACGGGGCCCAGGAGTTGTTGCTTTGTGGTGAACGAACTATAGAGCATAGGAGAGATAATAAATTATGTCCAAAGTTTCCTGCACAACAACAACATTCAAGGGATAAAGCTGGGATGCTTGTAGCAGTCGGCAATTTTCTCTGATGTTATCTACTTTGAATTAGTGTATGTACATACACAAGCTGTAAACATATGCGGGAGTGGGGAGGGGTTGGATATAAAGACTCGGATTTTCAATAGTAATGTTGTTATTGGGAAATTATTTAAACATGAGCAAGTACCACTGCCCTTCATACATACATGAGGTGTGCATCAATTGCAATATTTGCTCACTCGGAAAATTGAGACATCATGTTACGCGCGAAGGCTGTAGTGTCAGTCGCTGGCTCGTTTGCCATGAATGCGATTCAGCTGAGCTTTTTACCGTCCGCGGACAAATTCGACGACACAAAAATCATGCTGTTGTCAACTGGGGCTCTGCTGAAGACCTCGAGCGAGCCAGGCAAACTGCATTGGAATCCGCACGCCAGCAAGAGGCATTTCAAGCGCTTGAGCGTATTCGCCAGCCTGAGAGCGCTCTTAGTCAGATCATCTCCAACGTCTGTGGCAGATCATCTTCAAACGATCATCCTGTTGCTGGTGTTGCTCCCATCCTCGCTGCCGTGCCGGCTTTGCTGCCCGATGCTACAGAAAATCTTCTGGTCGGCAGACAAGCTAACGACATCGAAATCGTAAATGCGATCGATGATGAAATCACTGAGCTGGACACCGCATTTATCGATGAGCTTGATTTAGAGGGCCGATTTAATCAACAGGATCGACCCCAACATCAGGCACTCCAACAGCTGCTGCAGCGGGAGGATTCAGTGCCTCATCATCATCATCAGCAGCACCAGCACCAGCAGCAGACTGGACTGGAGCAGCATCAGCAGCAGCTGCCGGAGGAGGAGCAGGAGCAGCATCAACAGCGCCGAGCCATTCCCGCAGTTGCAGGAAAAAATATCGAGCGAGCAAGGATGCTGGCAGAAACCAACGCCCTAACTGACATTCTCCGTGAGTTAGAGTCTGACTCTGACCCTGCTCCAGTCGCACCACCACCAACAGCGGCGCCGGCACAAGCAGTGGCTGATCAAGCTCCACCTGTTGTTGAAGGACAGTTGCAACCTATCTGCATTCAATTTGTTCTGCCTAGCAGTATTACTGGTCAATATTGTATTGACTTTGGGGGAAACTTTCAAATTCGACTTAGCAATTTTTAATTAAAATCACTACTCTGTTTTTCCATTTAGTCACATTATTATTTAATAATTTCATCTCTTTTGGCAGTGGCTTTTTAAACGAGGAATAGGACAAACAATAAAATCTACAAAGCTGGTTTAGCACATATCTCTTCCAATTTTGTTTGGCTTCACATTTCAAAATAGTTTTTTTATAATTCATTAAAAGCCATTATTTTATACAATTATATGTTAATTTGTAGATATTTAACCTGCGCGCTGCTTTTGTGTGTGTTGTAGGTGTAACACCATCTGAGTTACATACATTGAAAATAAATTGACGAGACAGGTTATGGATTAAAAAAAATTTTAAAACACGTTTTTGGATTTTAGATTTTCTTTTGAAAATGAAAGGCTGCTTACTTTTTCCGATACGCAGATAATAAAGTGCTAAGAAATAGAGTGTGATAATCATTGAATAAATATTGTTTCTGATATTTCTTTTAACTATATTAGTCACTAGACTTACTATTATTACAATTAAAATAATTATTATTAATAATCTACTTAATAATTTTCTTTCAGCCACTGAAAATAATTCATGAATAAGCATGGCCGTCTCAAACGGAGGCTTAAATTCTCTCGAGTCAAGCAATTCAAGCGAGTCATCTTATTCTTCTGATAGATATGGTGAGAATAAGCATTGTAGTTTTTATTTGATCGCATACTATGTTATACAAGTTTCCGCAATTAGTTTCTTAAAAAACGTATTTTGAAAAGTCGCTACGGTAATTAGAAAAACAAATGTTGCATTTGTGTATTATATATAAAGAATTTATAAATTTATGAATATTCTCTGACTAAAATTTACTGATATAAAAAAGCTTTTTCAAATTAGTATTCACCTGCCTATTCGGGAAATTAATTTGTATAGGACTACTGTAACTGAAAATTGGAGTGCTTTTAATTAGTTAGATGCTCAACTATTACGGGGCTACATAACTTCCTTCCTTATCCTTTTAATTTACAGGAATCCCATTCCAATCTTCCATCATATCAGCTGCACACGATCATGTCCTTGAAGTACTGCGTTTTTTTCCGACAGTTCAATGTGATCCGTTCGAATTTCTTCGTGCGACCAAAGAAGCCGTTCGACAAGCGCTTGAAATACGACTAGACTCTTCTGATGGTCAGTCTATTCGCGCACAACTCAAGCTCAATGTTCACATGATCAGACTAGCTGCAACAGATGTTTTGCCTGTTCATGCCGAAATCAAGTATGTCGCGCACCACTTGGTATGTCTCAATGACATATGTGAGTTTGAAAACTGGTGGATGCAGCAATTCACTGAACTTGAGCGCAAAATTGATACTTACAATTCCAATGGTAGTGGCTGGGCTGTTAATGGTCTGAATCACTTGGATCTGTGCAGTACTCTATCTGATCGGATTCGTTACTATTCCGGTAGATGCAGCGAATTTAATTTGCCTATTGAGCTACTCAACAAGAAGGCTCTCATCAACCCTCCCAGCAATGGAAATGACTGTTTCCGTTTTGCCTGCTTGGCCTATCTTCATTGCGATGATCCTGCAGTGAAAAAATCTGGTCATAGATTAGCAACTTACAAAAACTGGGAGGCAGAAATTGATTTAACAGGCATTAATCTCCCCGTCTCAATTAGCGACCTCGATGAAGTCGAGCAGAGAAACACTGAAATATGTTTTACCGTTTTAACATGGGAGAATTCGAAGCCTTCAGTGATTCGTCAACCTAGCACTGTATTAGCAACATCGCGAAAGATTGTTCTACTTATGTTGGTCCAGCCATGTAATCTTCGCAAGGACTCAGCCGATATCGACATTGGTGATAATATATGTGACAATCTTGGCCACTGGTGTGCTGTTAGCAGCCTTGATAGGCTCTTCAATAGCAAACTAGGCTTTCGGAATCGAAAGTGGTGTGAGCGATGTTTGAGTAATTTTCGTACTGAAATTGATCTTCACTCTCACCAGGTGCATTGCAATCTTCAACAATCGACATCCATCAAGGAGAATATGCCAGAGCCAGAAAGCTTCATGCGCTTCACATCCTGGGAAAAGACGCTGAGTCCTCCTTTTGTTGTCTACGCCGACTTCGAGGCATTTAATGTCCCAACTGCTTCAGTTGATGATACATCAGCAATCATCAGGCTGACTGAGCACGTGCCTGCTGCTGCTGGCTACATCACAATCGCCCGAGATGGGATTAGTCAGTTGTGTAGGCCTAGTGAGGAGGTAGCACTCTTTTGTGATTCTGATGCGCACACCTGTGTCAAAGAATTCTTGATGTCACTAGAAAAGCTGGCTAGGAAAGTTTATGGTTGGAATAAAGAGTTCAGTCACAAACCTGCACTCAAGCATGATGAAGACATTCGAAAGTTCCACGAATCTGTGTGCTGCCACTATTGTGGAGAAGTTATTTCATCTTCTAGTAAGAAGCACTGGGACCACGATCACTTGACTGGCGCATTCCGCGGCGCTGCCTGCAGCTCGTGTAACAAGCTAGCTAGACTTAAGCGTCGCTTTCTACCAATTGTCATGCATAACTTGCGTAACTATGACCTGCACCTCATCTTCTCTACCGCCCTTGGCAACATGCCTGGCTGGAAAATCAGCGTCATCCCACAAACAGCCGAGGCATACCTATCAATGCGAGTTGAGTTCAAAATCGATGAGTATGAAAAGGATGGCAGAATGATCCCACTGAGCTTCACACTTCAGTTTATCGATAGCTTCCAGTTTCTACACAGTAGCATTGCACAGCTTATTGCGAATTTGTCGGAAGATGAGTGCAAAGTGACGTCTCGGATGCAGGAGCATCACCCAAATGTGAGCAGTGAAGTCCTTTTTTCAAAAGGTGTATTCCCATATGACTATCTATCTGGTAGTCATATACTCTATGATACACAACTGCCTAGCCGAGAGAATTTTTTTAATCGATTAAACAACTGTGAATGCAGCACAAATGATTATGCGCATGCTCAAAGAGCGTGGCGCGAATTCGATGTAGTCAATTTGCGTCACTACATGCTCTGTTACCTTGAGTTAGATATCCGTCAACTTGCGGATATTTTTGAAAATTTCCGTCGACTCAGCCTCCGAGAAGATGGTCTGGATCCGGTTCATTTTGTTTCAACACCGGGGCTTTCGTTTGCTTCAGCAATAAAGTCGCTTTCTGGAATTGCAAAAGTAGGCATCCAGCTTTTGAGCGACAATGAAATGTATCGGACCTTCGAGCGAGGAATCCGTGGTGGCATGTGCTTTGTCAACATCCATCATGTTCGAGCGAGTGCGACTGACATCACGAAAGCCGAAACTGATGAACAACCAACCAAAAGTTTGCTAGCAATAGACGCAAACAATCTATATGGCCATGCTCTCACAATGCCACTCCCCGTCAGAGACTTCCGTTGGCTCAGTGAGGGGGAAGTCATCGTCTGGACGGAAGAGAGATTTTTGTGCCTGGATGAAAATGGTCCCGTTGGCTATCTTGTTGAGGCCGACCTTCACTATCCCATAGAGATTCATGATTACACTGCTGATCTGCCGTTTGCACCCGAAAGGCAAAAACCTAGTTTCGATGAATTCCCGCCGCACATGAAGCACCTATGGAATTTGTTGCATCAAGAAAATCAGCAGCAGCACCAGCAGCAGCACCAGCAGCAAAGACAACAGCAGCAACAACATGAACCCGCTAAATCAAGTAACTGTGGGAAGGAATATTGTGGTGTTGAAAAACTACTCCTGACCTGCAAGAACAAACTGGCCTACGTGCTGCACTCTTCTGCGCTAAAGTTCTATCTAGCACATGGCTTAAAGTTGGCTAAAGTGCACAGAATGATTGAGTTCCGCCAAGAGCCAGTTTTTGCCTCGTACATCAACAAGAATAGTGAGAAGCGATCGAATGCAAAGAATGCATTCGAAAAAGATTTCTACAAATTAAAGAACAACAGTGTATTTGGCAAGGTGATGGAAAATGTACGCAAGCGACGCGACATTAGAATTATCAATTCAACCGACAAAGCCAGGATCTATGCAGCCAATCCAAATTTAAAGTCCTTCACAATAATTACTGAAAATCTAAGCATATTTGAGCTACAGAGGACAGAAGTCACTCTGGATCGTCCAATTCAAATGGGACAATGCGTACTGGACCTATCAAAGATCGTTATGTACGAGCTGCTCTACGACAAGTTGAAGCCATTACTTGAGCGTGATAGTGGATGTGTTCGTGTCTGTGGTGGGGACACTGATTCGCTTTTTCTCTGCCTGGAAAACATCGATGCTCGGAAGGAAGCTCTGCCTTTAATGGCTTTTCATGATCTGCTTGACACGTCCAACTTCCCAAAGGATGATGTACTTCACTCCGATCGCTTGAAGGCTAGGCTGGGTTGTATTAAGGATGAGTCTGCCGGTGTACGGAATGAAGAATGGGTTCTGCTGCGACCTAAATTGTATTCCTTCTTGACGACCAAGTCATCAGCTGACAAGAAGAAGGCGAAGGGCATTCAAGCATGCGTTGTCAAGCGGACTTTAACCCATGAAGACTACTTGCGAGTTTACAAGGACTCAACACAGCTGTCACTAACTGTCCGTCGCATTGGAAGCATCAATCACCGATTGTTTACACTCGAACAGCAGAAGCTGGCTCTAAGCATCTGGGAGGATAAACGAGCCTGGATAGGTCCAAACTCAAGCCTCCCTTTCGGACACATTCGGCTTTTGCAACAGCAGGAGCAATGCGTTCTAGATGAGGAATCCCGGCTGACTGGTGAACTCAATGAAAGGCCAAGGAAGCGAATGCTGTTACGACCGTAGTCAGGTTGCTGCGACAACTGTCTTTTAATGGTCACTAAAAGTTATTAGTAGTTGATCTTATTTGTGAGCATTTCTGTTTTATGAAGAGCAAATCGAATAACAATAATTTGAATTATATCGATAAATCACAGCTTTGCTTTAAAGATGATTACTTCTAGTGGCCAGTATTGTTTTGTTTGACAGCATTTCTTGACAATTAGACTGATGCACAGTAGGACTAGCACTTGTATTCTAACAGCCGTTATTGCTATCACAATTTTTTATTAATTCTGCTACCAATTATCTGCTTCTAATTAGTTTTGCATTGCTGCAAATTCAGCAACTTGAACTCTTTTCATTGCTGACTATGGACTTTCTTTACAGTATGGTAATATTTGTATTTTTATGGTTCTCATACAACTAATTTTATTGGCTGGTAGTGGTTGTTTTCTATCTTTGATCATTTTGTTTAATTCGCTTTGCATGCTGCTTCAAATTTATATTTTGAGCGTAGCATATTTTGCTGTTATTTCTGGTGAATGATCGAGTTTACTCATTCGATGCGATGCTGTGTTTCTCCGTTTGTTCTTTATTTTAACTTTCCATTTATCTCACCCCATTTTTTATCTTCCTTATGCATCATATGTGTGTGTACTTATTTTCAATTACATCTAGCGCATCACGTTTGCATTCAAATGCAAAAAGCATTGTTAATATTAGTCTGAAACCATATTTTTTCCATGCAAAATAAACAGACGGTTGAAGGCTTGGGGCATTTCATATCAGCAAACATCCAAATGGGTTTAAATATGTCATTGATTTCTTTGTTTATTTATTTATTTGCGTACAGCCGTCAGCAAGCCTGCTAGGAAGGATAGGTCCGATTGCAGCATATGTTCTGACTTTGCCCCACTGAGCACAAATGAGCCATTGTGAAAAAGCATACATTTACAGTATTCGAGCTGACACACTAATGCAGAAAAACTTTCAGGTTCATATCTAGCATTCGGTAGCACATCACTGAGGCTTGTCAAGCATTGGGGGTTAGGCAAGTCAATCTTTCCATGTGCACTAATAGTTTTAATTCGTACACAAATGGACTGATGAGGCAGCAGTTGAGCAGGCACTCTGCGATGCAGCATAGCCACGAAGCGACGGGCAGCCCTGACTGAGTCCGAGTAGCTCCGGGCGCCACAGATGCTCAGTTGACCGGTGGGATAGAGCAGAAGAGTGACTCCCGGATCCCGCATCCTCTTGATGAGCACTCGGGGCCAAACGGGTCGGTAGATGACATGAGCCATGCTGAGAGCCAGTTCCCGTAGAGGAAGTTGGGCGCCCCTGCCTCCAGCCAGTCTCAGATCCACGCCACCGACCAGGTTGGTCACTCTCAGAGTTGTCACAGGTGTACTCATTTCCGATGTTTTTTCTGCTAGCGGTAGTGTAGTTGCTGATTTCGTTGAAAGTGCTGATGCCTTTTGAATGGTGCTGACACACCTCGCTTCTTAAGCTTATGGAAAACTTGGGCTTCAGCCAGCTGTAGTACCTTAATGCATTTTTTAATGCGCAGCCGGCATCAGATTGTTCGACTAAAGGCCCTCCCAGGTCCTCAAGGTTGTACACCTGTTGGCCAAGAAGTTCAGTTAGAAAAACGGACTTCCTCGCTCCGCTAGTCCAAGTTGGGCCATAAGAAATATTAGGAATGTCAGTTTTGAATTTCTTGTAAGATCGGGTTCCATCGTTCCATTTGAGCCGGTGCAGATTCCTTGAGAGTTTTCTGTAGTGCACTTGCATCTCAGGCGAGATCATTTCCCATGCATATGGTGAGGAATAAAGATGATGAGTGATATTGTAACTGCCTGCTCGGACTTGAACAACCGCCAGTTCCTTCACAACGAAACCACTACTTGATCTTTCGCATGGAAAGCCTTGGAAGTCAATATAGTTCATCATCGGCGATATCGAATTGCAGGCGAAAGAAAATACAGACAGCCGATTTAGTTTCCTTTCTTAAATAGTTTCTTTCTGCCCAGCTGTAACCAGGCTCTCTCGCTCCCAAGTCCCTTGACTGTATGATGAGCACAGTCTAGAGCTTCCGCTTCTAGAGAGGCTGCTGGCTTTGAAATAAGCTTTCTTACTGATTTCCCTATCGCTGAAGCAGGAATGTTTAGCTTGCTGTCTTGAAGCAATGAAACAAACTCACTCCAGCCCACCGGCTCGCTGTCGCATTTCGAATCCCTCACCGCAGTATGAAACAGATCCATGATGTTTGAGGATGGTATTCTCTGCCCAGCCATTTGCACCTCACCGTTTTCAAACACCTGGATGAGGGAGGGATTATCAGATAGGATGGCCCATAGACTGCGGGCTCTGGCCTTGAACTTCTGTGGTACCGATTGGCTGATCGTCTCTCCCCATCTGGTTGCTGAATTAACCGTTCGCATAATTTTGGTGTCACTCCCACACACAGCACCATCTTTTTCAGTCCGCTTGCGCTTAGCCAGCAAACTGTTTCTCGCATCATTGTACATGGCGGCTTTTACATCATCGGGGAAATCCTGGGTGAATAAAATATCATCACATTTCCTCTGAGCATACTTAATGGCAGCATCGGCTTCAGACTCAACGGGCTTCAAACTTTGAGTCAGCATGTCATACTCCGATTTGGATATCAGAACCATTTCTGAGAACTTGTTCATTTTCTTTCTTTTTCTTCACAAGACTCAATAGAAGATGGAGAATATTGATGAAACCAGTATTTAGCAGATCAACAGTTCTTCTATGCACAGAAATTTTCCGTATTATTTTCTTCTGCTTTACCAGCGTTGCTTTTTCAGTTGGTGAGAAAGACAAAGTGTTTTGCAACAAGTTGTAACAGGCCTCGATAAGAAAGTTGCGAACAGCTTTTGGACTTGCTTTTATTAGCAGTCGCTTAAGTCTGATAGAATATTTTGATGATGCAAGGATGGCAAAAATATTTGCATGAAAATCGAGTGCATCCATTTCGACATTATAGATTACAAATTCTAGTAGAAAAGCACAACAGTTATTCTTAAGCATAGACAAGGTGGGGTCGCTGATTGGGTAGGATTCGAGCTCGCACTCTCAATTCATCGGCTGTGGATGGGTGAAAGTCAAGAAATAGATAAGCCCCCCTACCCTGTGATGTCACGTGCTTGAACACTGACAACAGGAAGCCGGGCTTCTCTGCAAAGCACTGCCTGCCCAGCGCTGCGATCTGCAGCTGATCTCTGGGGTTCTTCATGATTACGAAGTACATGGCATTCAAACTCATCGTCCGCAACTCCTTTCCCTTGAAAAACATGTTCTGAGTCAGCATCACCAAAAAGCAGGGCAGATGATGGGCTATTCCAGTAAAGATATTTCGCATTGAAGCAGAACTTGAGCTTTCGTCAATCAAGTCGTCAAACACTACCAGGTCATTGGGTCTGAGTGCTGTCTCAAAGTTGGAGGGGAATCCCTGCTGCAAGTGGACCCCCATGCTGCTTAGCTCAGCATGTGCCGGCTGTGGAATCCCATAGTACCAGAGCACTCTGCCAGGTTGAATGTCGAATAGGACTTCCCTATACTGAATTAGATGCTTCACGAAGGTTGTCTTTCCCGCATTTGTGGGACCGCTGACAATCATGCAGCTGCCCTGACGCAGGCGAACATCGTAGCATGCTTTCTTATGAGATTCCATCTCTTCAATAGACTTTCAGAATATACTCAAGGCTTCTGGGTTTTTCTTAAGCAAACTTCAAATTGCCTGAGTACTTTATCGTTCAGGTGACATTTCTCCTTTGCATGCAGACTCGTGAGAATACCCAGGAAGGACCGCTTCAAAGCTAGCCTCTGGTGGGCAAAGTAGACACAAAACAGGCCGCACTTGACCGACTGAGCGGTTTGGATTTTATTGACGTTGCAAACCAGTTGAAATTGAACCATCCCGCCTATATCCTTCAAGTATTCATGAATTACAGCTAAAGCTTCTTCATCCCAACCAAGGGAATTGAATAACTCCACTGTATTTCCATCAGCAAAGTGGCATACAACCCAGTGTCCAAAACTGACGCTGTGTTTTAGCAGAATGAAAATTATTTTATTTCGGCTGAAGGAATTTTTCATCAAATTCTGGCCCGCATTTACAGTGACAGCTCTCTGCTTTAAGCAGAGAGTGAGTATAACTATTTTGGAGCTAGGTAAAAAGCTCCTTGTTAGAGAGTACAGTTGAGTTGAGTCCATCTTTCAGTACTCTCAAGATGAATAGTCCAGCAAGACCTCCCTGTGCTTGGTTACTTCAATCAGTGAGTCATAGACGCACATAACAATCAGCGACACGGCTTCATCCAGCGCCCGTCGAAAGCGAATCTCCAGCCGCAGGTTTCCCTCCTTCTGGCCGTACCACAGAGCTGCTCCCTCGGGCGTGAGATCGAATGCGAACACTGTGTTCTCGTTCGAGAACAGTTGGTAGGGAATCCACGGAACTGAACCGCTGGAGCTTGCAGATTGGCAGCTTTTCAAATAGTGCAGGTACTCCCTCACAAACGAATTGTTCTCGGGTGTGAATGCCCCATGGCACATTGATTCACCCCCTTTCTTGAGAGCTAGCTGGCTCAGCTCGAAGCTTTGGAACTGGAACGGGCTGGAGTGGTGATGACCGTTGAAGGCTCGGTGGCTCACAAATGCCAGCATGATGAACTTCGGGAGCTTTCCATGCGTGAATCCCTCAATGTTCTTCGACTGAATTCCATGGGGCAGGATGAAGTTCTGCATTTCAGTTCGCTCGATCGGGTAGAGAGCATTTTGATTCGTTAGTCCCTGCTCGTGAGCCAGGCTGATGTGGGGCACCACCTTGACACGGCGAAGGTACAGGATGCAGTGGGAAATTTCCATTCGGTAAGCTGTGTTGTTGAGGGCAGGCGCTCTAATGGCAAAGGCTCCATCGCTGGGCACTAGTTTGATGTGCAGGTGCAAGTTGTTGAGCAGGAACACGGGGCACTGGAAGATATCGCTGAGGAGGGGGCCCGCATATTCCACCCAGTTGGAGATCATATGCCTCTCGGTGTGGCTCTCATCGGCAGAGTCGGGTTCCAGGAATCCAGCAGGGTAAAACTTAAGCTGCTGGGCATCGGAGGAGCTCATGAGAGCTTTGAAGTAGGCATGGTAGGGATACAGCTGGTCTCCTCCAGAGACAATGCGCTGGTTGATGCTGACAATTACATCCGAGAAGGCCGTAGCTAGAACAAAATTCTCCGGGTGCACTTGGCTGTCTCTGCGCTCGGTAACAGCTCCATCAGTCACAATATCCTCCCTGATCAGGGCACCACCCAATCTCACAACGCGACAACGAATATAGAGAAACGAATTCAGTAGGTCAGTGTACTCATCAGCTGATTGATGGCAGTCAAATTCAATTGGTGAGTTTGCGACAATAGAGTTTACAGGATGAATGTCAACATAAGCAGATTTCTCAATACAGGTCTGAAGCACAGGCGCCTTGAACAGATCGAGTCTAGGGTTGAACCCGTAAGCCATATTGTTAGGACAGAGAATCCAGTACGCGTTTCACAGTTTTTCTGCAGATTTTTTGCTTTCCTTGTGCTACCTTTTTCTGTTTCCTAGTTTTTCTCTTCTTCTTAAGCTTTTTGTTTCCGGCCCTCGTCTGATTTTTTCTTGAACTCTTCTTTCCTGTGTCACCCTTAGCAGAATTTTTTCGTTTTCTTTTCGATCGCACAGATGGCTTTTTACTTTCCCTTTTGTCTATTAGCCGCGCTGCACCGACAGTTGTAGCAACCGGTGGAGGTTGGTACGTCATGAGCCCTGGAGCGCTGCCGCAACCATAGAGTACCGGTTTCTCCCCAAGGGTTTGAACTCCCGAGTAATGCCGAATCAGCTGCTGGTAATTCATACAATTCTTTTTTCACGGATCTGAATTGTTAGCAAAACTGGACTGCTGGACTGCGCGATCAGTAGGCTGCCAAAAATATCTCGCAACTGCACTCGAATACCATGTAGATAGATGACTCTAGGAATTGTGAAGAATATCGTTTTCTTAAACACTTTGCTCACATAGCCACCCCATTGAATGTCATCTCTCATTCTAACAGTTCTCAGCAGGGAGCTGTGGTTGCAGTTGTTCGACTCAATGATGCTGCAGTGCACATTGATTAGGTTGGTGCGCGGGCAGCCGATGAACTGCTCAGATACGAGACGCCCAGGTGGGACTTTTAATCCTTGGCTTCCGAATCCAAGCCACTGCAGAATCCGGTGAGGCGGGAGATACAGCTCCACCTGAGCTGTGTTATTCTGCACCACTGTCCTTGAGCCGTCAATTGTACACCTTATTCCATTGTCCGCAGCAGGTGCAGAATGTCCCATCAGACCTGACTGATCAGCCTCCATTGCAGCATCTCCATCACTTCTAGCATCAAAGAACTGCAGCTGCGAGCTGGCTAGCAGCTCATTCAAAGACTCCACCAGCTCCTCCACTCTGCCAAAGCGTCCAGGTTGAAGAACCAGGGTTTCATGCTCTCTTCCATCTGAGACAGAGATGCAGTAAGGTTCGTCAAGATTGAACCATGCAGCAGGTAGATGGATTTCCACAAGAGCTGCCTCATAGTCCACATTTCGATCCAGGTAAAGAGGTGAAGCAAGGTAAAAATAAAAATCACTAGAAATACCTTCACCATGGTTGCTGTTGATGACAATGTTTCTCATTATATCTGATTATTTTATCTGCAGCTTATCTACACTTTTCTTAAGTCCTTTTCATCCACCCAGCCTGTGGAGTTGTAGCCAGCCCACTTGACAAGATAACGGATTTTCCCATTTCTCTTTTCAGTTTTTAAAATCTTCTCAATCACATAGAGCCGGTGTGAGTCCGGAACAGCCTGTAACTCATGCTCATGAAAAAGTCCCCGAATCTCTTCACCCTTCATGTCTCGAATCTGGTACATATACGGATAATGCTTTGGAGCTCTAGACACTACAGTATACACTTCTTCACTCCAGTTAGCCATGTATCCCTTTCTGAAGAGTCTGGGAGCATTTGAAATTCGTACAGACTGGTTTTCACTGAACTTCGGTTTTCTCAGATTCTTAACTGTCTCAATCGCTTTCCCATCGTAAAGATTCATCCAGATGTCAGTCTCATTTTCTTTGCAAACATTCATTGGTGTAGTCTTAATGCTTCTGTGGAATGTATTGTTATAGGACTTGACCAGTTTAGGTAGCACATCAAGCCATTGTAGAGTGCTGTTGTGAGTAAAATAACGCCACATCTTGCTTTTTAAAGTTCGATTCCATCTTTCTATTACAGCAGCTTTGTGCTCACTGTTTGTTGGAAACGCCAGAATCCCGCGGTCTATGCAGAACTGGCGAAATATTGTGTTAATAAACTCCTTTCCCTGATCCGTGCGGACGGTGCGTGGCTGCCGCTTTGAGCTCTTCAGCATGCTCTCAAACGCTGATTGCACTTCTGCTGCGCTTTTAGACCTCAGAGCTCTGGCCATAGCGAATTTAGATAAAACATCTATACATGTAAGAATGTATTTATGCCCGCGATTATATTTGGCAAACGGAATCATTTCCACCAGATCCAACTCCCACTGATCATCAATGGCTCTTACTATTATTGGCGCCCTTTGAAATCGAACTCTAGCCGGCTTATGTAGAGTATGCACTGGCTGCTGACTTAGCCATTGCTCAATCCCCTTAACCCCGATGTGATAATCTCTTTTTCTCAGTTCATGTTGAAGCTTTGAAGAACTGCAATAACTCGCTGGCTGATTCGGGTTAAAGTAAATTTTTTCCATTTTCAGAAACAATGAGGCGAAAATTTTCATAATTTATTTATTCTTAAGATGTTGGAACGCACAAGCAGCACATATTTTTTTAAAAAATTGGAAAAAAAAGTATGGATAAAAATGTTGCTTTTAGTGTCAGAGGGTCCGCATTCAGTCGAAGCGCAGTTTGGGCAGCTTCATGGCATCCAATCTACGCAGAGCAAACGACGGCTGCTTGCGCTTCCTAGCATTCTCAGCTGCAGCCGCTTGAGCTCGGAATTGGTACCAGACTGGGTCCTCCTGTAGATCAGTGTCTTGCTGAGGAATGGCTCCAGCTACAGCCTTTGAAAGTGGCAAAGGCGTTGAAGTGGCGAACTCCGTATCAATTTGCAGATTGGATGACATTGCAGCTTCATCAGCAGCAGCAGCACCGTCCGAATCTTCCATCTTCAGGGCAGGTTTGGTTTCGTCTGCGTTGTCACCAGCACCGTCTTCGCCTTTGATGCTGTCCGAGGAAGATCCTGGCTCCAGCTCGTACATATCTGACATCTCACGTTGAGCCGATAGCTGCCCGTCAATCCAATCCGCGTACTGCCACAGCTTCCGCCACAGCGGTGGTGTCAGCGGCACTGTGTTCCGCTTAAGAAACTCTTCGCAGCAGTCCTCGGGCAGTCGCTTTAGCCAGATGATGCTGTCCTTCACCTCGATGAATTTATCAAAGCCAAGTTGTACAACTTTCGGCTGGTTGTCCAAGGCAGCCTTGACAAGCGATCTCTTCAGTTCCTTGAGCTTCTGCCATTGCCGGATGTTCAAATTGAAACCGGGGACTCCAGGTTTCAAACTCGCAGTGCTGCCATGTCGGTAAAATTTTCTGATAGCAATGAATTTCACTCCTTCATATTCCTGTATTTGCAGCTTATATCCTTCGCAGATGTCCATGACAAACTTAAACAGAATTAATTATCTCGTTTAAACAAAATTTCGGCTCCACGTGAATCAATCAATTTTTTGGTACTTATATAGACTAAACCATTGCCGCAAACATACAGCTATAGTAAAACATGGTCCGCGAGTTCCCACTAACCCACATTTTTTACAAATCAGCCCCGGACCTCCCCACCCCACCCCGGAACTCCCACGGCTTTCCCTGCGGCAGAGCACATCAATGCATTTACATAGGCTCCTATGTTCACTCACTAACCCCAAGGTTACTCCAGCCATAGAAACGCACGATATGAAATTTCAGGTCTCTATGCATTAAAATTATTGTGCGGAACGTGAATATACGTGAATATACAGCGAACAGTGAATATACTTGTGGCATGCTTTGTAAAGTGGGTCAGTAATGTACACTTCCCTTGTTTCTATTTTTAGCAAATCCACCTGGGCCTCCCCGGAACTGCCACGGCTTTCCCTGCGGCAGAATCCACCAATGCATTTACATGGGCGCCTATGTTTACTCACTAGGCCCGTGGCTTTTCCGCGGAAAATCCTGCGGCAGAGTGCACATAACCCCTACTACTGACCTGCCATTTCAGTTCAAGCGACTGCAGTTCCCTGTGAGAGTGTGCTTTGCGATGACTATTAACAAGGCTCAGGGACAGTCGCTGAAGGTGGCTGGCATCAACCTGGAGACTCCTTGCTTCTCGCATGGGCAGCTTTATGTCGCCTGCTCCCGTGTTGGAACTCCAGCTGGCCTATTCATTTTCGCACCAAGGGGAAGAACGAAGAATGTGGTGTATCCCCAGGCCTTGAGGTGACTCGCAAGCAATTAATAGAAAAGTAGTCACGAATTGACCTTGACCTGTCTAACTCTGAACTCTGAAACAGTTTAATTTTGTTTCTTTGACATTGTTATTGTTATGCCATGGCTATTTTCCTTATGTATACGCGTGTACATGCATACTGTATACAGAGGCAGATTTAGGGGGGCAGGGGGGCAGTCGCCCCCCAAAATTTTAATCATGGGAATAAGATGCCCCCACCAGGGGCGCCAGTCGCAGCACTGGCGCCCCTTTTCGGCCGCTGGCGCCCCTTTTTCAGCCGCTGGCTCCCGTTTTTCAGCCGCTGGCCCTTTCTTGGCTCCTGGCGCCCTTTTTCGGCCGCTGGCCGATCCCCCTCTGTGATTCTCATGGCGCTCCCCTGACAGACCGCCCCAAAACAAAATTCCTGGATCTGCCACTGACTGTATAGAGGAGTGGCTAAGAGACATGTTTCTAAAGAAGTAATCAAGAGGGGGCTTTTTGGACAAACTTTTCACTTATTTTTTACTTAAAACGCCCTTAAACAAACTCTTCACTTTTCATTAATGCAGTAAATAAATAAATGGTGACCTTCACTATAAAGTTAATACAGAGACGTGAATTGCTTACTGCTTTGCTTTAAATTTCTTCCCTTAAAAACAACGGGCAAAAAAAGCTAGTACAAACTATAAAACTAAATTTTCCTTGTGGACCTTGCAATGCTTGCATTGAAGTCCGAGACAATCCGCATCCCGGTAACGCCCCGCGCTAAATCCATTCAACTTGACGCCCTCGACCCTCGATATAATAAAATCAGCAAGTTACAGTATGCATATAAATGAGTAGCTAACTAAATCTCAGGGTCAAGTTTTAATAACTTGCCAAAACTTGTCAAAGCTACTTCAATTTATATACTAGTGCCTGCCCAGTCACATTTGTTTTATATGTAAGCTTATTTCTTTATAGTGATACAATTATGGAAGGTTATTTTGTCCATTATAATACATGTATATAAACATTATGGCTATGTTGTCGGACCCTGACATCCAACGAGCCCCAATTATATAATTTTTTCGAAGCTGCATGAATAAGTATCTTGGTACATCGTAAAACTATTTGACCAATCATGCGCTATTGTTCGCTTTTTGTTTACGTTTTCTGCTTTAATTGCGTACTCTTTCAGCCATAGACAAGTTTAGCATTCTCTGCCAAATTATTATCAGCCAAATAATGAATTCGAAGGGCAATGCGATTTATTAGAGGTAAAGCTGCGCTTGTTTTTTGCCTAATAGCAGCCAGACTAAAGCTACAGCTGCGTTCTTAATTCGAGCTATGCCAAAGCATCATAGGAAGGGCAATGGCATATTGCGGCTATTGGCTAATTGCACCGAGCCAAAACTCTCATCAGATGATAATAAGGGAGCTGAAGGCGACAGAAATTTTGACATAAAAAACGGAAGTCAGCTCGAAAAGAAACGCCTCAGCGTTGCCCCAATAGGGAAAGATAAGGGGAGCCGATCAAAAGACAGCATACTGCGTAGAGTTGTCGACAGCCTGCTCAGTGACAGGAGTGAAAGCTGGACCACCATATCAAGAAGAATCAATGGCTACTCAGAGGTGGAGGAAAAAGACACTGGTGCTAATCTCCAAGACAGCAGGGAACTTCGCAAGAGACTTCTTGTAGCTTTGCTGGATAACAACAGCTGCAGTGCGTCTACTGAGCACACTGTAGAGCCTGCGGCCAATATTAAACTACTGCTCAGGCGGCTAAATGATATTGTTGATAACTATAGTGGCTCAAGCAGTGGCGTCGGCAGTGGCAGCGGCACAAGTGGCGGCAGCAGCGTCGGCTGCGGCAGCGGCAGCGGCAGTACTGGAAACAAATTTAAAGCGACATTAACTTCGACAAACAATCAGGAGCTCATCGTGGCAACTTCACAATGGGCACGTGAGCAGCCACCAGAGCCACCTGCGAGGCTTGTTTCAGCGAAGTCGAAAGTAGATTCTTCCATGTCTAAACATCAATTAATCGACGCACAAGCTGCCACAGTTAATCAATGGCTATCTGAAGACAACTTATGTGCTGCGACTCTCCTTGCGAAGCCTGTGTTTGATACCACAGAGGGTCCTATATATAATGTGAAGCAATCAGGGCAGCAGGGACTGCTGGAAAGTAAATCAACGAGGATGGTGCCGGTAGAAAAAATCAAGCAGTACAACAGCAAAGTCTGCTCAGGTACATGTAAGTAAATACCAATAACTGCAGTCCGTGGAAAAACCTTTAGTCGTTTAGTCCCGCTGTAATATTAGGTTTTCAAGCACATTCTTTCTAGAAAAGGAATATAAATTAAATTCCGAAATGTCTAAACGCTAATAACTCACAGCTTGTTCAAGAAGTTAACTTTGTGATATGGTAACTATCGTTAACAGGCATGTGCGAACCGAATTCTCGACGCTATCGTCCCCGTGGCTTCCGCCGATATCGATGCCCCCCGCCTCAAGCATCTGGTAACTATCAAAAATTAACGCCAGCAGAAGCAGCTGCCATGGTGTCCTCAGGCGCTAATATCAATCATTCCCGATGCTGCCAAAAGTGCTGCTGCTGCTGCGGTGGCGGTTGGGCCTGGCGGCCCAATCACAACGATGACTTATGGGAAGACGTGCCAGATACGGTTTTCAGCACACTCGCGGTTAACCGCCGTTGAATATTAAATGACTATCACAGTTCCAAAAATCGTCACGGAAAGGCGATTTTACAGTGGCCTTCACTTACCCATGAAAGTTTTCACCTACCCATTGTTAAGAGCAATCGACAAAAACCGTCCATTCGGTACTGCAACTTCTGAGAAGCACTGAGTCAAAAATCCAATGTTGGAATGCGATTGAGCAAAGTGCGTTCCATGTTAATTCCTACTTCAGCTGTAATCTGCTGGTGGCTTAACAACAAGCCTCGTTGACTTGCCCGATATGCATAGAAGCCAGCAGTTTGGTACTATAGTGTATCTTTATATCAGCACTATATCCTTTCTTCAGTTTTATCTATGCATTTATTCTAAACAGCGTGCCGTGTGCTCATATTGAAATTTCTTTCCATAGTATGCAACGACCTGTCTCGGTAATCACATCTAGAGAGCTTTATTATAAGGTCTTCTTGTCGCACTTTTATTCAAATATGGGCTAACCTGGCATGCCTACGCAAACTTTCTGTTAAAGAAGTGTCACTTCAATCTTATTTATTTCTACTTAAACTCCCTTGTGTCAAGCTGCTCAAGTTCCATTTTATACGGCCTACTCTTGGCATAATACTAAATGAACGGTTTTATTTTGGGCTTATTTGAAAATCATGCTGTTTGTATTGTCGCTGGCCAACCTTGTAGCATATAATGATAAGATTATAACAAGAAAATGCGTAAGAAGTTTTGCGCTGCATTTTTTTATGCATAAAAATAAAAGCTCTTTGCTTTTTGTACCTTTTGTAACTATAAAAAGCTCGTATCACTCCCTATCATTTTGGGCGAAACATTTCAGAGAGATGGCAAAAAATCACAAAGTGAGTGAGAGATACTTTGCTTTGTGTTTTTTATGCTAGTAAGACCGTAGTTAGTGCAGACAGCGGCACCTCAGCACAAAGTATTATAGTTTTGTAAAATATATTTTATTGTTTAGAGATTGTTTAAGCGACAAAGCTTAATTAACTCATGTGCGATTCATGCTACTTAAGGACCTTCTGGCTAGTAGCAATAGCGACACGCGTAAGTAGAAATGGCAGTGAAGAATGCACGGCCATCAGCATGAAACTGTGTAAAAGAGAAAAGCGCAACATACTAAGCACTCTCTCCTTCGCAATAAAGGCTGCAGTGCTCGACTACGGTTATGAATGGAATGACTCATGCTGGAATGTTTAATCCCGACCGACCTAAGACGCAAAATTGGAATCGGAAATGCATATTCGGTTAAGCAAAATGCAATTAAGTGTTAACAATTATCAAGTGTAATAATGAATTAGAGCTTTGTGTTTAATGCCGTCCTGGTACTTTAGTTCATGATCGGTCAGTCATATTTAGACTTGTGTTAAAACTGATTAATCCAAGTGCCTTAGAGACCATTGTGTGGAAATTCCGGAAACTCGGATATAATTTTTCCTTGAAAGAAAGAGATGTCTTGAGGACTTCTATGTCTATGGGTAATGGGTAAGTGAAAAAATTAAGAGAGTGGGCGAATGAGTATCACAAATTGAGGCGCAATAGATCTCGTGAAGCGAACCTTTTATGAACAATTGTGTAGTCAAATTCCACAATTTTTTAGGTACTGTACGTCAGCAAGCCCTCCTCTCTGAGTCATTCTTGCGTGCCTCCACTGCGGCATGTTTTGCACAAAATTGCTAGCAAATTCATGCGGAATGAAACGCTGAGAAGTGCAAGCCGTGTTACAAGCCTTTACAAGCTCTTCTGTCAAATTTGTAAACATTTTTAAAGTAGTAATTGATACAAGAAATGCCATCACTTCAGCCGCTCTTACTCGTACATATGAACTTAATTTTGATGCCCTTCAAGCAATGTAGCTCGTAAATCAATTTGCTTCCAAGTTCACAGAGCTAAATTAATCAATGAGGTCTACTTCTCAATAAATTATAGTTTTAGTAAAAGTCTCCAAGCGCTTATGATAAACAGTGATGAAGTACTTCTGGACTCATTTCGGCATCTGTTTAGCCAGCCCTGCAATTGCAGCTGGTCTGAAAACGCAGTTCCTGTCACCTTCCTTACTCTGATCAGAGAGGGGACCCAATGCGAACAATTCCTCCCAACACAGGCCATTGCCATCACATCAAACCCATTCTAGTATACGAGCGTACATCTTATGAATCTGAACTATCTCACTGGCGTTGCTTTGTTCAGAAATTTAACCGGGTTGCCTCCCTCAGAGAGAGAGAAAGAAAGAGGAAAGAAGCTTTCTGAACAAAAATTCTCACGTGTGCGCAGCTGAAGAGATTAGAACTTAGCTCATGTCCAGCGCAGAGTCAATCACTGCCACTGAACCTCAATGGCAGTCGCCACTGTAACTTCCGTCCTCCCTTCTCTATCCCGTCTGTTCATCACTTCCCCCCACAAAAAAAAGTTGGAACACAAATTTTATTGCATTTTAGGCGGAGTCCCTACACGGAGTTCCCCTGTACATAACTTCCTTTCATGGTGAAGGAAAACCATCGCATGCTTGAGGTGAGAGATCTGTGTCGATAACATTTCTGGGGGCTCGTGTATCCTCCAGCACCACTCCAGGTATCGTGCGGGCTCGTGTCAGGTCATGCAGGCCTTTTCTTTGTTCCTACACTCCCTTAGCCCTCAAGGCTGGGATTCCACGCAGTTTAGAGGGGATCTCTTTGTCCCAGTCCCAACGTCTCCCGCGCATCGGCGCATGTGCTCACACGCTCCCGTCTAGCATTTCACGCGTGACTGCAGCCAGTGCCCAGTGCTGCCTTGCCCACCTGAGAATGACATCACCTCACTGAGCTTCACACCTAGTGTGCAGCCTTTGTTAGTCTTGATTTTAGCCAGGTAGTACGGTAGGTAAAAACTCATAGATACGAATTTAGGGTGTTAAATAGCCTATAGGGTATTGAGACGTCCAGTAGTGCATACAGACTGATTAGAGCTCAGCTTGCAAGTGCACCATGAGATCTGAAATAAAAATGTTCGATACTTATCGAATATGCAGTAAAAATAAAAAGAAAGACGATGTAAAAACTGAGAATTTAGAAAAATTCTGGGCAAGCGAAAGTCTTGGACTTTGTCAAAAATATAGTTGAAAAATCGTGTATGTTTACTTTATGTTATGAAATTGGAGCTGCAGAATTTAATAACAAAAATATTTCTACAATAGGAATGAATCAGCGCAGAAAAAAGAACCAACACGCTACTGGAATCTGCTATAATGCCCAAATTCTTATTTTATTGAACTTCTGGTTCAGGCGGGACAAAACTTCAAGCAAAAATTGAGCGTTTACTTACTCATTCATGACAGGCTGAGCAGCAAATGTTGTTTAGCATAACAAAGACTGGCTGCATGGGGTGAGTTGGGGAGCGGAATAGGGGAGCGCAGAGGAACGGGGCGCAAGGTGTAGAGAAGTCCCGTCACCTGCATCTCGGGTTTGCAAATAAAGCGATTCCCCTTATTGTTGCTATTTTTAGCTCAAATGCAATGACTCAACTGAAAGTCTGGGTTACAATTGTCTAGCAATGCGCCGAGACAATAATGATCGGCAGTTGCACGGACCGGCTTTATACTGCCAGACGGGACAAGCTGGATGACGCTCAGGCCAGCAAAAGAGAACAAAGAACGCGCTGAGAACAGTTCTCAACTGGGCTTTAAACAGTTCAGCGGCTTAACTTGTGGAAAGCTACAGTATAAGCATGATTCATGAAGCATGCTCCTGTCAGAATAATACTCCCCTTCCCCTTATTTCTGTGAAGGGAATTCGATTCGAGAAGTGGAGGCGAGATAATCGGATGGCAGTGCGTTAGTTTTTTTTCTTTGCACTATTTACAAGTGTACAACTGCCTTTGTTGGCCTTTCCAAACTTGACTTGTTGCATTTAGATCTTTCTCTACGAGATCTCTCTCTCGTAATATCTCCCAAATGCAACATACTGATGCTCTCTTCCGGATATCTTCAATCGATTTCCGACTTCTCGATCTGGGTCAATCAAGCACTGAACGGAGATTTAAATGTAGTGGAGGGCTGTTGAATGGGGATTTTAATTTCCTTGTAAGACATCGACGAGCAATAG
This sequence comes from Macrostomum hystrix, assembly GCA_950097015.1. Lineage (NCBI taxonomy): Eukaryota > Metazoa > Platyhelminthes > Macrostomidae > Macrostomum > Macrostomum hystrix. The sequence continues at coordinate 227,225 of CATNEN010000011.1, read as the reverse complement.
CACAGCCAGCGGTGTGAACAGGGTGATCGGTAAATAGAGGATTGGCGACAGTTGCCTCAAAGCTTTTGCATGCAGAAAAACAACTTCCGTTGATGCGGCAGCACTACAGGGCAGGCAAACAATGGATACAGTGCCAAAAAATCTTGATTGCTTGCGTGTTGGCACTCCTAACACTGCTGAGCTCCTTCTATGCTTTGTAGTCCTCGAATAAAATCAGCATGTACTACTGTAGCTCCTAGACTGGACTTGAAGTTGTGACAGCTGCCAGAAATCTGCATGTTCAAGCTAAATTCAATGCAGGGTGGCAACTTGTTTTGCAAAAACCACAACTGCGATTCGGCATCTGCATTTCCCTGGCTTTCCATTTTTAACTGCACGCCTTGTCCCACTGACTTATCCGGGTGTGAAGGAATCAGTGATGAAACTCGGCAAAGAATAAACAAAAAGTGAAGTCTAGTTCCCCTCATAAACTTTCTTTTGTCCCATGGAGCTTAGAGAGGACACTTTCAAGCCAGTGGTCAAGGGGCGGTAGCAGCGAACAGACATTGTGAACTTCTCGGCCTAGCTGAAGCCTGTCAGAAGCGTTTCAGAATTTCATTTTAAATCTAATTTCTTTAGCTGAGGAAGCCGTAAATACTTCTATGAGATTTTAAAATAATTGTCGGGTGTATTTACCAGATCCTTTTTATTAAAAAAATTTTTCTTTAACAAACTAAAATAAATTCAAGCAATCATGTTGCGTATGCTTGGTTTTTAAGCATAATTTTAGTTCCCGCAAGTGAAATAATTACATTAGCTGTAAAATATATAAAACTATATATAGTGACAATAAATAAGTTTTAGTTTTAGTTTAAAATTTTTCTTTAACAAACCAAACTTAATTCAAGCAATCATGTTGCGTATGCTTGGTTTTTTAAGCATAATTTTAGTTCCCGCAAGTGAAATAATTACATGAGCTGTAAAATATATAAAACTATATATAGTAACAGTAAATAAGTTTTACAGAAACAAAACAAAAACCTAGGTGCTGAAAGATTTTGCAGATCGCGAAATACAATAATACGACAGTAGCCTGATCGAATCATTGCAAAGTTACATTAGGAGCGGGCAGGTACAATACGAGTGTTTAAACTAATTAGCCAAAAATTGCCTTCAGACGGAACAGACAAGGTGGTCTTTAAGTTGTGATGAGATCGAGAATAAGAGTTGGATAGAATGGCGGGCCATTGTGCTGCTCAGAAGACACTTGAAAATTTTGTAAAGCAACTTGATGGAAAACATACAGTAGGTGCGAAGAAGTATGCTGTGTCCGGTGAAGTGCAATAATCAGTAATGACGATGCCTGATTAATTCAACAATTTCAAAGCAAAGGCGGGACGAAATGACTAGCTAGATCCCTGTACAAACCAGGAATTAGTCAGGTAGATTGTCTCCTATGCGTGCAGAAAGAAGCACAAAAATGATTACTTATAATGAACTGCTTCTTGAACTTATTTAGTGGTTCAGCTGTGAATTGGAGCGTGTGAAAGGCGCCACGATTAAAACAGTCAGTTTTTACCCCGTGTTATTATAGTGCTACTAATTTGGTATGCTAAGATTGCTTCTGCTACTGAGACTGAGTCACGAAGCTATCACATGCCTACTAGGCTACTGGTATATTTTGAGTATCTAACTGCCCCACACACTTCAGACCTGGCTGCAAAGTCCATCCACGTGATCGTCACGCTGCAGCAGCTGCTGGCTTGGTGGCAGAGGCGGTGGCGGAGGTGATGGGGGAGGCGGCAGCATTTCCAGCAGCTCAGAGCTCAGTTGCCTGCCAAATAGCGACATTGGTTTCCGAATTCCACGTCCCAAACTGCCGTGACTGTGTAGCTGCTGCTGCTGCTGCTGCTGCTGCTGCTGGAACTGACCACAACGAGTCATTAGAATGTCGGGTACGCGGGTGGAAACAGAAGCAGTTGCTGAAGCTGCAGAAGTTGACATGAGTGTCGAGGATAATGTTGGGGGAGGCGGTGGTGGAGGCTTGAAGGTGGGCGCAAATATTTCACTCCGTGTAGCATAGGTTGCTACCGCTTCGTGACCACCGCCAAAAGCGGCAAACAACGGGGTCTGATTCTGATGATGTTGATGATGCTGGTGTAACAAGTTCAACTGGTAATCGGCCACTCCGCTATCTGACGATGAAGCGCCGCCAACCTGACTGGAGGCCGGAGAAGCCGTTGACGCCAGGAACGATAGCTGAGGTGGCAGAGCTGTAGACACTCCACCAATGCTCTCCTTGAACGTGACGACGCGACTGTGGCTTGCACTGCCTCCCCCAGGGCTGCGTCTCAAGCTGCCGCCAGAGGAGTCCCGGCGAACCTGGTACTTTACGAGACCGCTCAGCTTGTCGCTTCCTGCACCACTACTGCCGCCACTGCCGCTCGCGCCGCCATCCTCGCTGGCAGCGTCCAAGCGCTCCGAAATGGTGGATATCATACCGACACCTTCACCTATGCGAAACTGCTGTTGATGATGGTGGTACATGTAAGGCGACTGCACTGACTGCTGCTGCCTACGCTGACTGGGACTTTGACCCGGAGCCATACCATCTACTCTGGGATTTCCGTCGCCGTCAATGCCTCTTAGCGCCGAACTGCCTCCAGCTACCGCTGCTGCGGATGAATCATCGTCAATCTCCACCAGCTCTTCCTGCTCAGCCACGTCTCGTGACAGCTCCACCCGGATATCAAACTGGCAGACAGCGGCACTGCGGCACAGGCCGAGAAGCAGCCAGGCACCGGTCCATACGACCGCATAAGCGCCTCCGGAGGCGATGGCAGCCAGCAAAACCGGAACTCGGCGCCGGCGGTAGAGAGCCAGCCAGTCCCAGAGCAGGGGCGCCTTGATTAAACCAGCGGCCAGCATGAGCAATGAGCCAAGCACCTGGGCGGCCAGTATGCCCCGCTGGCAGCAGGCAGCTTTGCCGGCCTGGTGGCTCGAGTAATCGCTGCTGGGCCCGACTCCGCTCATGCCGCAGTTAGACACGGAGTCCAGGTGATCTGGTTGCTTGGAATTGAGCAGCCGCCGCTGCTGTTGATGCTTTTGCTGCTGTAGCAGGTAGGGTCTTAGTTGGCTAAGGCTGGACAACACCTGAGGGAGAGTTAAGTACGATCAAAAAGCAATAGTATGACAGTCTGAGTCAAAACAAGGCCAACTTTTCAGGCGAAGACCACGCCAGTACTTACTCGTCCGTAGCCAAACTCGAAGAAGGCTACGCAGGCGGTCAGCAGCATTAGGTCGCTGATGATCTGCAAGGCGGGCACAGCAGCCGCAGGCAAGCAGCCGCCGTCATTCCCAACCAAGGCAGAGCGCAACAGCACAGCTGATGCCTCGCGGGAGAGCAGCACATGAATGCAGCAGGCGCACAGGACCGCAGAGAACAGCAGAGAGAATGGGCGGCTGGCCAGCCAAAAGGCTGATGGATAGCGGACTAGCAACAGGCAGAGGGCCAGGATCAGGTTGGCTACTTCAGCTGACACTCCGGTGCCACCGGAGCTCCTCGGAGTCTCGTCTGGTGTAGCTAGGAGACGACTAGTCCGGTGGTCTCTCAGAAGAAAATCCAGGCTGGTGGACCAGATGGCTTCTGAAAAAGATTTGTTGGTGGATACTCGACGAATCTCTGACCAAATGCTAGCCCAGTACTCGTAGATTCCTATATTTACATTTTTCCCTACGATGATCAACGATGTCACAGAAAGTTAACAATGTCAACTGTCTTGTCAAAGGAAGCATGTTTTCATGCAGTGATATGAGGGGAGGAATTGAAAGTTAGGGAGAGCATCGGATGTCAGGGAAACATATGGGCTGTCAACGGAAGCATGTGATGTCAACGGAAGTATGGGATCACAGGGGAAGCATGGCATGTCAGGGAAAGTATGGGGTGTCTGGGGAATTATGGGATGTCAGGGGAAGCATAGGATGCCATGGGAGAGACTTTTGCTTTGTTGCCTGGCATTTAGAATACAACGCATGAGTTCATAGTACAGTGCCTACAGCAATAAATCATTGAACTGTAAAGATAAGCTGAAATAAAGAGGTTGAACTGACGCAGCAAAGCCCTCACAATTAGGCAAGGAGCAATCTTTATGCAAAACCTGCCACGCCCCTCAGTTGGACAAGAAAGCAGATCCTTGTCAGCCATTTGTTTCGAATTTGTATTAGCGATGCTAGAAAATCAATGTGCACCGCAGCATATGCGTCCTGTGCTCAGGTTGCACTCTGTATGAGTACTCAAGAAGCGCACGCAAGCGATGATTTATCTAGAATTTAGCCGCGCAATCGGAGCAGACAATGGTCGACTTAGTGAGCGGCATAGGAGTGGCATTTTCTAACCCGCCAGGGGATCACTTTCACCGCTGTTTTTCCACTGCATTGGGGAATAAAAGAAGGGAGGCGATATTTTTCCTTCTTGTGTCTCGATCAGGTCGGTGACCTTGTCTTCAGTCTCTCCCCTTTCATATTTTCTTCGGTAAAAGATCTGCAATCTTTCCATTATAAATTTCCCTGTTTTTTCATTATCAGTTGTGATGAGCCTTAGCCCGATAAAAAAACAGTTTTTCCCATTTCCTCCCTCTCCTCCACAATTCTCCCCCCCATGCCATTTATAATTCATGCTCCACCCTTAACCCTCTTTTATGTCTCTCTTCACTTTCCTCCTCTCCCCAATGTCCAATCCCTTCTCTTATCAGTCCTCTCCCCTGTGTTATTAATATTCTTCTCTAACTTATCAATCTTCTCCCCTCTCTTGTCATCCTCTCCCCTGTGTCATTAATCCTCTGCCACTCTGCCACCAATCGCTCTCCAGTTGTCTATTCTCTTCTGCCATTTCCCAGCGCGTTCTTATCCGTTGTCTGTTCTCTATAAGACCAAAATTACCTCCCTTTACGGTTGTAGCTCGTAACTCCACTTGCCTAATAAAGTCCAGACTTTACTGCCCTGACAAACAATTCTGTCGACCAATTCTGTGTATTCAATGTCAGTTTCAACCCATCTCTACGGTATATTATGCACTCCCTACACATCATTATCTTCTCTGTGTTGTCTTTGTTATATAGGCGCAGTCATTTTCCGAAGTCGAATTGCGTCGTTTTCCTTCCATTTTACTTAATATTATTCCTAATTCTATAGGATTAACTTCACATTTGCTTTTGTTTTATCCTGTTTCCCTCACTCCCCTGTCCCAGATCGCTCCGTTTTCGTTATTTAAATTGCCTCTCCAGCTAAAGAGATTTAGTTGTTGCATGAATGTACCAGCACTCGTCTCACATTCAAGCTCGTGTCTGCTCAATCTGAAATAGTTACACAGCTTTACTGGTCGACTTTCCCACGCTGGGATTCTGTCAATTCTACTACAAACCCGCAGCCTGATCTGCCCGATCATGCGATCCTGACACTGATCCTGCTAACCATTCCGTAATCTGGTTCGCTACTTTGCGCACTGAAACCAGCGAGCCCCAGGGGGTAAAATCATAACTATTTTTAAACAAGAAATCTCTACGATACATGCAGTCCCTCTGCAGAATCGAGTGTGACACGTTGACTTCTGGGGTGCAGTTTGTGAGCACAGCTGTCTGCTGTCTAGTTGTTCGCTATTCTTTTGATTTGGTTCACTAGAAATGCAAGTGGCTGCTTAATATGTGCTCATTTCAGGCTTAGTAATGCGAGCACGTGAAACTACGTGAGTAGATAAAAATAAGCTTCTGCTTATGTGTCTGCCATCTCTAATTAGCACCTGCAGCTGCAAAACTTGACAGCGGACGGTATCTATATAGGCAAGCTCTAAACATTAGCATTATACACAACAGTGGATGATATAAAATATCCGGTGAATAAGCTACTGTACAAGTGCAGTGAGAGTTTGGAGAAACGGTGTTGCATGCAATAGCTGATGAATAAAATAAAACGAACGAATAAAACGAAGAGGGGCACTAGGAAGCCAAATGTATTGGCAAGCTTTCGAACATAAAATAGCTGTTTCTGCCCCGGTAGAGGCACACGGGATCAGTAGCATGAGTCACAGCCTCCCTTTGAAAACTATTATGACTGATAAGAATCTAATGGTCGCGAACTCTAAATTCTATGAGCATGAGTTTGACCTCATTTTAGCTGAAATTCCCCAGGTCAGCCTCCATGCGAATCTCCCGAATCTGTCAGTATTTCTCTCAGAATAGGACCCAAGCTCGTATTTACAATTGTCCCTGTTGAAAAACCCACAACCCGAATAAGGTCGCTCACTTAAATGAGGCCTCCTGGGACAAAGGGCTGAAACAAAGAACGCCATGTGAAAGCTGATGGATTGATAAGCAATTTTCTAGCTGTTCAGTATGGAGTGTGATGCCATGCCTGAAGACTCGCCTACTTTGCTTTTGTAATCTGGAGAGTGCGGCTTCAATAGCGGATATTTGTCGCAAGGATAGGCAAGGATAGGAGCCCGTCATTCGAAAAAAGGCGATGCGGGCTCTTACTCTGTCGCCAAAACAGCAACGTCCCCGACACTAAGTTTTACTGAGCTGCAGTTGGATCCATCTGATCAAGTCAGATGGATCCAACCATGTGTACCTGTATTGAAGTATAGCTTGTGAGTCCACAGTGTACTAATCCGAAGGATCCAACCGCTAATCCTAGGGATCCAACCACTAATCCGAGGGATCCTACCGCTAATCTGAAGGAGACAATGTCCAAACAGTCCAATGTCCATAAGTGAGTAGTCATTACTGATTTATTCGAAAGCTAAGTTACATGCAAAAGAGAACCAGTTGAAAGAATACAAAGTCATTTCTCTCGCAAGCGGCGAGAGAAAAAACTGCATTTAAATAGCTTAATTGAAGCAAGTGCTTACCATTGTAACCTCGTATCAAGAATGCTGCTTGCTTTGAAACTATATATCACGTGCATGCATATTTTGCCTCTAACCTCAATGGGATGACGACTGGGTTATGTGACAGCTACGTGCTATAAAACCATCAGCTTTATAGTCTTATACTTTATATAGCTATATTTCATCTGGTCTCGGTGAGTTTAGATGGATTGCGTCATACAGGACTAACGAGTCAGGGAAGCGTGGAATTTTAGCACAAGTGAAAATCGAGGAATCTGGAACATCAGACCTATCTAACTAAAAACGGGCCGATTGCCCATTCATCCCTGACTGCAGCATGCAGCCTTGGATCTGGGCCAGCGAAAATGACTACACTGGCCGCACTGCTGATTCAAATCACTAAAGAGATAGGCGATCACTATTAACCCTGTTACTGTAATCATTTCTGACACCCCACTCTACACCCAGATCCCCCTCATCCAGTTTTAATATCTTACTGTCCCTGCTCCTGATGTTCATATGTCCCTCCTAAATATGTCCAACTGTTGCTCATTACACCAGGTGTTCCTGCCGACATCCGATTTTCGCTGGGAAATTCTCGCAGATTCAAGCTCTGAAGCACTGTTTAGAAATGTAAGCTATATGACTGTCTGAAAGTTTACATGCAAAACAGGATATGAAAAGTATGCACGACTGCCGAACTCACCTCTTGGCGCTTCCTCGTGTAGCACAGCCTCTGCCTCTAGGGCTGGCAGGGGAGCTAGCAGGCACAAAGCCATCAGCAGGTGCAGGCCACAGGTGGGCGGCAAGAAATGTCGCCTCATTCGGCTAGGACATGAAGTTGGCACGGGTGCCCCGGCAACTCCCGACTCGAGCATGGCGAGCCGCAGGCTGGCCGGTTCGCGGCCCACTGAGACGCCATCGTCGGCAAAATTTCCAGTCCGAGCAAATGAGGCGTAGGCAAACAGAGTGGCTAGGCAGGCTGCTGAGAGAATGGCAGCCAGGTAGCAATTCATCGGCTCCTGGCGCCACGACTCGCGCATTGCCCGATGCCGATAGTCCAGGTAGCGACAGGCAGCTGCGTACAACAGGAAGGCCTGGAGCAGCAGCACCAACAGAGCGTACCACAGACGCCAGAGGCGGTCAAGTTTGCGGTTTCTGCGCATTTCGAATTCTTGCTGGCCTTCTCACGCAGTGCTCCACTGTCTCTCGGGCCCTTTCCACCTTTCCTCCTATATGCATTTACTTTTTTACTAACTGAGCCAGTTTTCTAGCCAATCAGGATAGAGTAAGGAAATAAGACTGAAATTTCTTTTTGCGAATGCGCAATACAAAGTACTGGTCTTTGACTTTCGAGTAGTACGCATCAAATGTCTCGCAGAAAAAACGCATAAATTTTCGAGTTAAAAGCTAAATTTTAACTAAATCGTTAGCAAATCCATTCTCTAATCCAGGGGTCGGCAAACTCCGGCCCGCTGGCCAGATGCGGCCCTCGAAGCTCCCAAATCCGGCCCGTTGCCCCTTCTGACATCTGCAGTGTCTTGTTTCATCTATCTCGTGTCTAATCTCTCCCGTGTCTTATCTCTCCCGTGTCTAATCTCTCCCCTGTCTTATCTCTCCCGTGTCTCATCTCTCTCATGTCCCATCTTTCCTGAGTCTCATCTCTCCCGTGTCTCATCTCTCCCTGTCTCATCTCTTCCGTGTCTAATCTCTCCCGTGTCTCATCTCTCCCCTATCTCATATTTATACAGTCAATGCGGCCCGTTGTCGTCTTTTAGGTTCTCTCTTTGGCCCGCCAGCAAATAAGTTTGCCTGTCCCTGCTCTAATCAATCGCGAGACTCATCTAATCCATTCTCTCATCAACAGCTAGACTATCAATCTAATCCATTCTCTCATCAAAGGCTAGACTATCCATCTAATTTATTTTCTCATGAATGGCTAAACTATCAATCTAATCGATTCTCTCATCAAAGGCTAGACAATAAATCGATTACATTTATCCTTTATTAACTAATTCCATTACTCTGGATTTAGCAACCGTGCTAACTGGTTACTCCGCAAGGTGAGTGAGCGACTATATGAGACGAAGAAGCACTTATAAAAAGATAAAGGTTGTGTGCTCGCCCCCTTGTCCACAAAGTAGAAATGAAGCAGGAAAGAATGCAGATTGGCTTTCACAGCTCTGCTTACGTCAGTAATGGTGAATAACTCCTTTCAATGCACTGTCTACTCGACGACTGCCTAAATCGTCCTTGGTACCCGAGGCAGCAGCCACTGGAGCATGTCAAGGGGCTAATTAACAAATAGGTGGCGGCACAGCCTGAGACCTAATTTCCAGGCTATGCATAATTAAACAGACTCAGTCGAACGTGGAAAATGCTGATTTAGCAAATGAGACAAAAGCGGAATTAGGAAAGCCAAATACGGAAAGCGAAGTAGCAAAATTATTCTGAATTCAACAATGAGCTGCGCTCTTTGCCACGATTTTAAAAGGTGAGGCATATATTTTACAAGACCGTACAGTACAGCTGCAAACTGATGTCCAACTTCCAATTCACACACCGAATTAATAAAGCAGTGTTCCGGTTTGACGCAAACGCGTCTAAACAGACAGATAAATGAATGTAGGCAAAGAAACTGAAAATTTACCAAATAAGGAATGTGCGACACCAACGCACCAGTGACAAACCGCTCACATCGGGACTAAGATTAGCATGCGTTTCATGGATTTCGACTCGCACCAATAATAATGTCACTTTAAATGGGAATCACGCATTTTATTCCCATAAGCTGTGAGCAAAACACTGATATGGACAAATACATATTATACTACTTGTACTTGTGCATTACCGACACAAACAAGTAGTGAGCAAAACAAAACACGCTAGTGTGTAGACAGCCACTGCACTGAGAAGTAACACTATTTAAGAAATCAGGAATGCACATATAACAATCGCGTTTGTTCTAATCAATATCTCTGTCTTAAAATAGTCTGGACAAGTGCGATAGGTGCCTGCCGCGAAGGTCTAGGGCTTGCGACAGGAATTAAAGCCACGATATACGATCTCGTAATTTAAGTTGTGAAATCTTGGGGCTTGCGTTAAAGGATCCGGGCGCGACTGTCTGATCTATTAAGATTTGGGAGCGGCACGCAACCAACGCTCCACTCAGAGCATTAACAGACGCTCACAGCCTCAGCCGCCGGACATCCTCCTGCCGAAAGTCGACCCTGAGCGCCAGGATTTGGCGCACCTCAGCGGGTGTCAAGCGCCAGGCCATGACAGAGTCTGACCAGCAGGCGGCCAGCTCATCCAGGCTCTCCAGCCCCAGAAGCATGGCTGTCTGGCTTAGGCGGGCCAGTCTGTCGCGCACACTCCAAGCCGCCCTGGCACTCAGACAGGCCGCGAGGCAGCGGACCTCCCGGTCAAGCTGCAGGCCGCCCAGCCTATTAAACTGCATTCGGGCGATAAGCTTCTCGGCTCGGGCAACGAGCTCGCCAGCCAACGATTGCAGCAGGGCGTCGAACAGCGGTGGCAGAAGGCAGCGCTGGAAGCCGTCGGCCAGCTGACCGATGCGAAGACAGGCCGCCTCCACCCAGGGATCGCTAGCCTCGTAGGCCAGCAGCTCCTCCTCAGTGATCACGTGACTTACATTGGATAGAGGCGCCAGGATTTGCTTTACCTGCGGGTATAATGTAGCTTAGCTGGCTAGAAGGATAGCCTGCTCCCTAAGCGAAATTCAATCCAGCATGCACATAAGGCTTTCTGACATGTTTTCTTACTTGAGGCCTCAGCGACGACTCCGTCAGGCACTCGACGCCGGTGTGAACGATGGCAGCCAGAGCGTCGCCCAGGCCGGTGTCCATTGCCTGGAGGCAGCTGTGCAGCTTCTCCCGGTCCCGACGGCCAGCAGCTGTGGTGTCGGCTTCCAGTAAGCGACGCAGATCGCGCAGGTTGCCACGGCATGCTTCGGCGCAGTTCAAAGCTGCTAGGTAGGCCTGACGTGACTCCTCTACGCTAGCCTTGGACCCGAATGCGTCCTGCACCCACCCTGAGGGGAATCCGCGGCCCAGCCGAGAGCGCAGCGCTCCGACCAACTGAGCTTCAGCCACGTCAGCTGCTCGATTCAGAGCTGCACATGTGGCATCAGTGCTTCCTGTTGATACAGCACGACGGAGGCATTTCTTCAGTATAAAGAAAGCGTCATCTGCTAGGCGGGTGTCGGTAGGGCCTCCGCTTCCACTGTCCAGGGCCGCGGCTTTCGCTAGCATCTCTCGCATAAAGTGCTCCTCGAGTAGACAGTATTCATCTACGAGTTTCTGTGAAAAAAGTTTCCAATGTCGGAATGGAGATATGGGATTCAAAAGGTAGCACATTATAAACCGCATCGCTTAACTATCTGCCAATCAATGGTTCTTGCCAAATCTGTTAGTACTATATATATATATATATATAGACACTCCTGTTAATCACAGTCATCTTCATCTGAGTTATCATAAAATATAATTGCTTTCCTACACTCATGCCAATCAGTGGAATTCCTCTGAACATTGTGCCAATCACTAAACTTCCTCCTGACCCCTCCGTCAGTCACTGAACTTCCTCCTGACCCCTCCACCAATCACTAAACTTCCTCCTGACCCATCCGCTAGTCATTGATATGCACCTAACCCTTCTGCTAAACACTGATATTTTGTCGATTTCTGTCTTACCTGAATGCACCTTGTCACGGCACACTTGTCTAAAAAATCATCCAACCGTCGCTGCCTCAGCTGCTCAGGTGAGCTGCTTTCGCCGCTGCCACCGCCACTTCCTCCTCTGCCTTTGCTATCGGCAGCAGCCCAATCAGCGAGACATCTTCTAGACACAAATCTGAGGTAGAGCTCGGTGCGAGAGCTCAGCACAGCAAGCTCAGAGAGCACAGCGTCTAACTGCTTGGCATCAAGCTGCTGACCCTAAGTGAAGCAATTAAAAAGCATTTGCAAAAATTGTATTCTACACTCCGATTTGATAGATAGGCTTTTGTACATACGCGTGGATTTATCAGAATCAAACCTGCTGCTGCTGGTACTGGGCTTGGTAGAGCTGCTGAGCCTGTCCCTGACCTGGCTGATACTGCTGCTGCATCTGCTGGTGCCGGCTGGCAGCTGAGCGAGCGATTCGCACCCGGTTGTCCAGATCGCGGGATGCGCGAAACCGATCCACAATGCGCTTCGCCTGTGCATCCACCTCATTCTGCAACACCTGGCGAGGTATATACAACAGTGCCAGTGTTTTTTACTACAAAGGCTCAGGGGCCAACCTTTCCTTGCCGAATGGTTGAGGAAGGCAATGCTAGCTGAAAGGCTCGGGAACAGCGGAAGATTATTCTAGCTGAAAGGCTCGGGAACAGCGGAAGATTATCCAAGCTGACAGGCTTGGAAACGCAGAAGATTATCCTAGCTGAAAGGCTGGGGAACGGCAGAAGATTATCCTAGCTGAAAGGCTGGGGAACGGCAGAAGATTATCCTAGCTGAAAGGGTTGGGAACGGCAGAAGATTATCCTAGCTGAAAGGCTTGGGAACGCAGAAGATTATCCTAGCTGAAAGGCTTGGGAACGCAGAAGATTATCCTAGCTGAAAGGCTTTGGAACAGCAAAATATTATCCTAGCTGATAGGCTTGGGAACAGCAGAAGATTATCCTAGCTGACAGGCTCGAGAAGAAAGAAAGACAATAATGTCCTAAAGCCTGGGGATAAAAATAGTTTGGGGTTGCGGATGACAAAGAAAGATGTTCTAAGACAAAGACAAGACAAAGAAAAAAAGAAGGAAATAATGATAGTAAAAAACACTCAGCGAGCAAAAGCCTTGACCGAACCTGAAGCAGGCCAAATAGGTGGCCCGGGCCGTAGAATGTCTCCACCAGAGGCTGGTGAACTTCAACACTAGCTGCCACAGCCTCGTACAGCTGAAGTAGTTGCTGCGCAGCCCAGGCGCCGTCTTGGCCACCTGAGGCAGCAGCAATCCGGGCCTTCTCGCACTGCTCGCGCAGGCAGCCGCCGAGATAGCCGCCAAGCTTCTCTAAACCGGCCTGGTGCAAGTTAAGCAGGGGAAAAATCTTAAAGAAGCGCTCAATAGACGCTCGGTCCTGGCGCTGCATCGCTGAGTCGAACTGCCGGTGAACAATTTCTTTCAGGACGGCTTCGGATTTGTGCAGCACTTCGAAGCTCGCTTCCAGAGTGCTGCCTTCGCTGGCGTCAGCTGTCATTCGCATGACCGTCTCGTCAAGGTTAAGGTACCTGGTTTGTGTGGGCATATTTTAAAGTACTGGACAGTGGCTGGTAGGCTTCGAAAATCATTGTCTTGCAAAGATAAAACCTGTTCGCTTAACTGTTGATTGAGTTTAACTTTGGTCCTTAAGTCAGGACCAAAAGAATATGAAAAATGACATTGACGACTGAAGCGAGGACCAGAAGAATGTGACATGAAAATTCAGGGCTGAGATGGGGACCTGAATTATGGAGACCAAATGACAGCGTTATTTAAATCGATGAGACAGGTTAGTTCAAATCGATTTACGCAACTTCAGATGTCGTATATAGACGCTGGATCGTATATACATGTAGATACATGTAGATACTACGGGTGTGTCATAAGTAATGTCACTGTGGTTGTTGTGCGGGAACCCAAAGCAATAATCATCCAAATATATTATATTCTGAAAGTACATTTATTGAGAAGTTGCCACCACACCTGAGCAGCAATTTTAATGTCTATGGCCAAAACTGTCGCAAGAATTCGTTAATCAGATTTAGCAAGCGCAACGCGATGAAATCTTCTTTTTGCAACGAGCAAAACTCAACATGAATCACGACAAGACGCACATCCAGTTCTACGCTTTCATTCGCTTCAAGCTTGGAAAATCTGCACTTAAAGTAGAGGAGGATCTCCGGAACACACTGCCAGACAACTGCCCAACTCGCAGGACAATTTACAGGTGGTTTCAGAACTTTACTGATCCTGGGTTCGAATTGGGAGATGCCGCCAGATCTGGACGACCATGCTCAACCAGGACAATAGAGAACATCGAAGTCATCAGCGACCTGGTCAAGGAAGACCCGCGGCAGTCTGTCAGGGAGCTAGCGGACTGCTTGGAGATTGATTTCAAGACAGTCCATCGCATCTTGACAGAGGATCTCCATCTCCGAAACGTCTGCTCGGTCTGGGTGCCCCATGACCTCACTGCGGACCAACGTCAGGCCCGTGTGAACTGCGCCAATCAGATCCGCAAGGTGTTCAGCAGCCGGGGCTTGGATGACATCCTAAACTGCCTGGTTGTTGAGGATGAGACCTGGCTCCACCTGGATGGCAAAAGCAGCAAGGCAGACAATCGCTGCTGGCTGGGAGCTGGGGACTCCAGGCTGACTGTGACCAGGAGGTCTATCTCAGACAAGAAGACCATGCTGCTGGTGGCATTCACGCCAAACAAACGAGTCTCCATCTGTACAACTCCGCCAAACACCAAGGTCGATGGCCAGTACTTCATCGACTTTGTCCGACACACTGGGAACCTCTGGCGCACGCTCCGGTCAAACCCGATTCACCTGAACGAAGTTCTGTGGCAGATGGACAACGCACGGCCCCACACCTGTCAGGCTGTTTCGGATTTTCTGGCTGGACGGCGAGTAAATCTGCTCTGGCAGAGTCCCTACAGCCCAGACTTCAACTTGTGCGACAGGTTTCTCTTTAAATGGCTGAAGGCAGACTTTTCTCAGAGAAGTTTCGCAAACCATGATGAGGTCAAAGAAGCCGCGTTGCACTGGTTCCGACAGCTGGAGGAAAAACACCTGCAGGCTGAGGTAGAGAAGCTGTACGAGCACTGCTAGAGGGTGATTGATATTGGGGGACACTATGTTGTTGATTGATACAGTTTCGTTCATCTGCGATTGTTAGTTGGTCTGTTTTACCCTCAGTGACATTTTTCGTTTGTGACAATTATTTCAAAGTTAGGTCAGTTGAAGATAGATAACGAAGAAGCAAATTATTGTTGTGTATTTTCAATAAGTCACTTGGGCTACGTTGGGCCTGTCTAAATTACCATAGATAAAATAGTTTGTAACTGAGATGAAATTTAGTTAGAGCTTATTAATTACAACAGCAGATTTAAATGAAATGTCAAGTGTCGGGTGGGAATCCGACAGATTGGGGGGGCGCACAAAGTGAACAGATAAACATTTTGGTAGAAGTGAATAGGCAGAACATTTTTGGTAGATGGCGTTATTGTAAACTGCAGCTTGAAGGTAACTTAGTTGTCAGTTTTAGTTTTGGAAATTTTACGAGTTAGACAACTTCAAGGCATCATTCACTAAAAAGAGCCTCGCGAACCCGCTGTCTTCTCTGAGCTCTCAGTGCGCGGGACGACAATTCACTGGATTCGTCAGGATCGGATTCGGTCGTGGGAGGTGCATAGAATTTATTTTCAACTTGGGTCTTCCTGTCCGGGTCTGGTAGGTCCGCCTCTAGTGGTACAAGATGTGTCACAGACCGCTTCGACTCCTGGCCAGTACTAGTTCGGATGGTGACGTATCGGATCACACCCTGTGCACCAGGATGGGTGGCTATTACTCGACAAATTTTCCAAGTGGCACGAGGCGTAGCGTCTGCAAGAAGGTACATCCCTCCAGTCTGGGGTTGGTAACTGGCCCCGTGGAATCGTCTCCGGGCTTGTAGATGAACGGACTGAAGATGTTGCACGTATTCTCGGCGCCATCGATTCCAAAAATGGTCTAGAATTGTTTCTCTACTTCGATAGAGAGCTCGTAACTGATCGGCAGACGATGAGCCTGCACGCGGAAGAATGCTGTCGCTGGGACTATGTAGGAAATCTAGTCGAGGGCTAGGAGATACGATGCTGGCCGGAGACAGTGGTCGTGGGTCCATCGGGTCGTTGCTGAGGTGCGTCAGTGGACGGGAATTTAGTTGTGCTTCGATTCGGCAGAGTAGTGTTTGCAGTTCGTCGTCGCTGATCCGACGTCGCCAGAGTGCTGGTCGAAGGCTAGCTTTCACTTGAGACACAAATCGTTCGACCGCTCCTTGATGCCAGGGTGCACGAACAGGTGCGAATTTGAATCTTAGTTGCTTTATGGTTGCGAAAGGCTGTAGATCGCGATACAACTTTAGATGGAACGATGGAGTTAGTAATGAGTTGATTATTTTGGCTGTCGCTTGAAAGGCAGTAGCTTGATCAAGGAAGATCGTGCCTTCCGTGAGACCACGACGCGCCCAGAACCGTTCAAACGCTTTTAGCACTGCATCCGCAGAGTAGTCGTTCAGGGTTTCTATGTGCACAGCTCGACTAGAGGCGCAGCAGATGATCAGAGCCCAACGTTTGTTTGTTGTCCTATCTTTTGAATTGTAGTGTGGATCGGTCCGAGCTGGTCGATCAATAATGAGTGGAATGCAGGTTGCGAGAATTCCAATCTTTCTCGAGGCATTTGACCGTGAGGTGGTAAAGGTATCGTTGGGGCTTTGGCAAACCGACAGGCAAGGCAGTGGCGAAGTGCTCTGCGTACTGTGGCGAAGCCTCTGACTATCCAAAAGTGTTCTCGCAGACTGGCTAGCACGATGTTGGCAGCGGAGTGTACTCCTTGCTCGTGAAAATGGAGAATGAGGAGCCGAGTGAGGTGGCAATCCGACGGAAGGAGAGGATAAAGAGCGGCAGGGTCCATCGCAGGATTGGCCATGCGTGATCCTAGGCGAATGAGTCCGTCCTTATCGAGGGACAGGGCAAGCTGCCGGACGAGCTGACAGTTTTCTGGCTTGCTTGAAGAAAGAGCTGTAATCGCGTCCGTGTAGTGTCGCCGTAGGGTATGTTTGACCCATATCAGGAGGGCCTTGTCCCGTTCATTAGCGTCAGGAGTGCTGGTGGCCTTGACGCGTGTGGCGAATCGAATGAAATAGGACGTGACACCCAATAACTTACTAAGGTGGCTAAACCGTTGGATGTCGATGTTGCCGGGCGGTGATGCCGTTTCTCGTGCTGAGACGACCAGAGAAGTGACTTCAGAACTCTCCAGAGGAGCCGTGTCTTTCACGGCGCTGACGTCTGGAGTTGGCGGCTTCCAGTTGTGCCACAAGTGGAACGGTCGACGCAGGAACTTAGGACCAGTAAGAGGTAAGTTAGTTAGTTAAGAGGTAAGTTAGAGGTAAGTAACTGGGACATTCGCATAGGCTTTGTGCAGTGATCTGCTGGATTTTCTGACGTAGGAACATACCGATGGTCCTCAGTAAGTGAAGAATCTTTAATTTCTTGGATGCGATGTTTCTCGTATTGACGGAGACCAGTGTCGCGCCGTAGCCAATAGAGTACAATCTGGCTGTCGATATAGTGCGTTACGCTGATTACATCGACAATTGGCGATAAAATGTTGTGGATGAGTTTTGTGGCGCGAGTGGCTATTAGGGCTGCCCACAGTTCAATCCGAGGAATTGTGATGAGCAGCCCTTTTTTATGCGTTGGTACGAGGCGTGCTTTGGCGTAAATTAAGGCCGTAGTGGCTTGACCGTCAATGAACTGATAGATGTATATGGCGAACCCGTAAGCTTTAGAAGAGCCATCACTGAATACAACCAGGCGACAGGGTTGAAAACGGTCCGTAAGGCATCTTCGGTGCATGACAATCTGGTCAATATTCTCATAGTCCTCTCGAAGATCATTCCATTCGTTTATGGTAGTTTGATCTGCCGGCTTATCCCACTTATCTCCTGTGGTAAACGACTTGTTATAGAGAAGGCGGCCAGCGAGTAGGATCGGTGCTGCGTATCCGAATGGGTCGTAGGGCTTTTTAATGTTGCTTAGGAGGCTCGCCCGAGTGAGAACGTGACTTTCGATGTAACTCGGCTTTGCGAGTCTGACAGTGTCTTGGCCTGTATCCCACACGATACCGAGGTTTTTGACAACTGCGTCAGCGATTCTATCCGCATGTGGCAGGTCGTGGAGAGCCCTCGTGTCGTTGGAGGCAAATTCTCGCAAGTGAAAGCATGCTGACTTGAAGAGATTGCGAAGACCAGCGACGATACGTGGGCCATCACTTGCTAGGTCGTAGCCTTGAACCAGATTGTCCATGTACAGACCTCCGGGAATCGATGCTGTTTCTTTCGCGCTAAGTCCAAATTCTAGCTCGGTGCAAGCATCTGAGCAAAGTTTGTAAATCACAGCCAAGAGAATCCATGGTGACGGACTTGCACCCATCACGATCCGTGTGAAACGCCACAGTTGCGAATTTTCCCGAGTGAGTGGTTTAGTGATGTCCTTAGGCAATATGATGCGTAGAGCATCTCTATGCTCAGGATGGACGAGGATCTGGTAAAATGCCGATTGGATGTCCCCGATCAAGGCGAATTTATAGAGGCGAAGTCGAAGTTGAACTTGCAAAAGGTTGGTAAGAATGTTCGGACCAGATTCCAGTAAATCGTTGAGGCAGCATCCTTCAAGCGAGGTAGGAGCAGATGCGTCAACCACTGGTCTTATTTTTGTAGTATTGGAAAATTCCTTTATCACTGGGAAATGTGGTAGGACGTGGATGATGGATGTTGATTTTGATTCGTCGACCATTTCAAGGACTCCTTCGATCTTCCTTTTTTCGAATTCCGCGTAATACTTCTCCCGCTGTTCTTGTGTAAGGCGATTGTGGGTTACTTGAGCGCGGCCGAAGGCTTGACCAAAGTTACTAGGAAGCTGTTCTGCTCGTTTCTTGAAAGGTAACGCGACCGAAAATCGACCGTCTGCTTGACGGGTGGCGGTCGAGAGTAGTTTTTGGGTGTGCGGCTCGCTCTCCAATTTCTGTTGCTGGGAGTCTTTCTGCAGACCGAGAATTTCGAGGCTGGTCATCCTTTCCACTATGGTCTCCATGTTGTCCGCCTGTGCATGGCTGAAGAGCGAGGTACATGTTACTCGTCCTGCGTTGAGTAAGCAATTGGAGTTTGTTGTGGCTGAGAGCGAGCCTGTGAGAATAGCTCCGAATGGCGTCAGATGAGCGGTGAAGGTGGGGCGTAGCGGAATAGCACCGACACTTGGTCCTATCAGGAGTTGAGCATAATCTTTACCGATCAGAAGATCGAGGTCCAATTCAGTGTCTTCCTTAGGTGGGCTGTTTGCAACACCATGCGGCAGGTGAGCGAGTGTGGCTCGGATGTCTAATGGGAGCTGAACAGCTTTTAAGTGAATTGCTGGTGCAATCTTATCAATAGAGAGAACATTGAGGGGCATGCGTCTGCCATCCGATGTGGCTAGCTCAAGTTGAACTAACTCGGCACTGATAACACGACGAGCTGTGGCGTGGCAAGCCGAGCTTTCCAGTGTGAGCTTGCGAAGTGGGTGTAAGCCGAGCTGCTTCGCGATGTCGCTTCTTAGATAGGTGTAGCTGCATCCACCATCAATGAGAGCAGAAATACGAGTTGAAGCACCCGACTTGCGATTAAAGGCTGGAGCAGAGAAGGTGGCCATAACGGTTGGGTTGAGGTGACCTTCCTGGGTGGAGGAGACGCATGAAACAGTATTTAAGGCGTCCGACTTGCTAACATCCTTCGTTTGAGCTATGCTATCTGCGGCCGCCGGTGTAGTTGTCACGTTTAAATGGGAACTTGCAGTGGTATGTCGGCCGGTGTATTGGTGAATAGGTTTGTTCTTTTCTCTGGTGTCGTCCTGAGTACTGTTCGCGCCATGAATAGATGAGTGGTGTTTACCTTTGCATTTTTGACATCGTCTTGATGATTGACAATCCCTTGCATTGTGATCGCGTAGGCAGTTAAAGCACAATCTTTTTCGACGGATGGTGTTGAGGCGATCCGTAGGTTCTGTAATGCGGTGGCAGTGAAGGGCGCTATGGTCGCTCCCGTCACAATAGGCACATGTAATTTCTTTGTGTCCCGAGGGGTAAGAACTTAGTTTGTTGACACCTATTCTGCGACGGCGAGTGCGTTCTTCGGCTGAAAAACTTGTTTTGTTTCCAACGGGTTGGCTCGAATAGGCAGAGTTGACTAGGCTGGCCCCGGCGTATGGGATGTCGACCGGGTTCTTGTTCATGGCTACAGCGCGGATAGTGCGCAGCTTAATGTCCAGGTGCTCTTGGAGCTCTGACATTGTGGGCATTGGATTCTTCGAAGCTTTAATACGAGCCTCTTGAATTTCCGATTGGAGAACACTTGGAAGATTTGGCCATACTGCATATGTGTATGCATCGATCGCGGCCGTGGGCTCGTTCAGACGATTGAGCTGACCGATTGTGAGCCGTAGTGCATCCGTGAATTCCTCCAAGGAGTGAAATTCAGGCTCTGGGAGGCGCTGCATGCTGAGAAGACGTTTATAGCAAGCGCTCTTTTGCTCTTGTACGTCCCCGTAATTGATCTGTAGGATCCTGCATGCCTCTTGAAAGGCGCCAGGTTGACAGGCGTCCAGTCCGGCGAGCTTCCTGAGAGCGTTGCCCGTGAGCAAACCACGCAGAGCTTCAAATTTGTCGACCTCCGAGTAGCCGACTTGGTTGATTCTGTGGTTGAACGAATTCCAGAAGGCAGGGAAACTCGCGATATCCTCACCATCAAAGGACTGCAGATGCACTTTTATAAGCACAGTGTCGGTGAGAAGCGACGCTGGCCGAGATGCCGTCGCCGAGGCGGGCGTGTTGTTGGCGGCGAGCTGCTGTATGAGCTGCTGATTCTGCTGCATCATGGCAGTCATTGAACTGATGAGGGTGTTGATGTCAATTGTGCTTGCAGTATGATGAGTGGTCAAACTTGGCGTTTGCGTTGCTGGGTTCTGCACAAATGGTGTAAAGACAACAGATGCCGAAGTTGTTTCTGGGCGATGTGCGTGGCGAACATTGGGATCTGAGTCAGGGTTGCTTCGTGAGTTGTGGTCGAGACCCGTGTTGCGCGTTGACTTGCTGCTCGTTGCTGTCAAGCGCTTGGATGTTGAAAGAATACCTCTAGTTTTCACCATGTTGCAATTTAACGGTGAATTTAACGCTCTGCTACCATTTTTGTCGTTTGTGACAATTATTTCAAAGTTAGGTCAGTTGAAGATAGATAACGAAGAAGCAAATTATTGTTGTGTATTTTCAATAAGTCACTTGGGCTACGTTGGGCCTGTCTAAATTACCATAGATAAAATAGTTTGTAACTGAGATGAAATTTAGAGCTTATTAATTACAACAGCAGATTTAAATGAAATGTCAAGTGTTGGGTGGGAATCCGACAACATTACTTATGACACACCCGAAGTTAAATAGATAATACAGGAAAGCATTGATTTTGGAATTCGGGTTTAGGAATCCTATCTAGCAATGAGCCACATAGCAGTGAGCCACATATAGTGAGGTGCACTCAGCAAACCTGTGAATGTGTGCGGCAGCGATCTCGAAGTCCTCATCTTGTAGAGCCTTTTGCACACCGTCAGTGCAGGCTTTCAGATCAATGATGTCCTCAACACGTTGCAGTCCTGCCGTGACGCGACTCTTGGCGCAGTCAAGCTGTCTGACTTTATTACTAACGCGGTCAGCGAGTTCTGATGTGCAGCGAATCATGTCCGATAGGCTGCGAGCATCCGCCAGTACAGGCTCCAATCCCGCCGTGCCATTTGCAGCAGCATTGTTGCCAATGACAACAGCTCCAACCGTGTCTAGTCGTCTGGTGGTCGCGCCAATTCGCTCAACCTTGGCCAGCAGGCGCTGCAGGTCTGGGTCTTGGCTGGCTGCTGCTGCGGCAGCGTCGGTAAAACTAGAGACACTGACTGGCGTGGGCATTTGGTGGCAGTGCTGCGAAGTTGCATTGTTAGTTCAAATAGCTTATCGGAGTTTAATGTAAAATCCAGAGTGCCTAGAAGGGCTACTCAAATAGAAAGAAGCCACAACTCTGACAATGGCTAGGCCTAACAACTTCACATTTTACTCATTAACACAGCATTTTGTCTCACTACTGGCTGTCTCATTTTGTGGCTTTTGCTGGCTTATGGTTAGAAGTTGTGCAGGTGAGTATGATGCATTTATTCTTATCTAGAGTCCTAACTCTAGATAAAGTAAGTACTGGATAAGCAAGCTTATCTAGCATAGAGCTTGCTAAACTTGCATTCATTTCAAGGGTTGGTGCACATATCAAACTGGCATGAGACACATCTTTGCTTAACCACAAGGCTAGAAAATTGCACCAAATCCTGGATATTAGCAGGCTGGGGTTAGCTGTAGGTGCACTAGTCCTATTGCCATGGGCTCTGGATTTTCAGAAATATACACTTCTTACATAAAAAATTAAATAACAAGCAGCAACAAAGTAAAAGCATAGACAGGTGCCAGAATATTTAGGCATGTTAGTATTGGCCATAGGCATATTTAAAACTGTTAACTGGCTAGATAGTAACCAAAATATATCAAAAAGGTATCAAAATGCCTTGTAACAAAAAGCATAGACCCCAAAATGCCCAACAACTAGAATAATCTTGTTGTTGCTCTCATTTATACACAATTGTCAATTTCATAGAGTCTGATTCCCATATATTGAGGTATTCACTAAAGCCCTCAGGAGTAGGCCCACCCTATAGTAAATAGGATTAATCTTTAATGGGTCTCCATAACTTTATAAATCTCCTAAAGTTTAATCAATCTTATTTATCATTCTCCCACAAATTAAATAAATCATTGTCAACCCCTGTTTATGTTTTCCATGTTAAGCTAAATGTAGTCATCTATAGATAGGAAAGCCATTTCATAGAAAGTGTTTGTAGTAGAATGTAGATAGGG
Source organism: Macrostomum hystrix (assembly GCA_950097015.1). Lineage (NCBI taxonomy): Eukaryota > Metazoa > Platyhelminthes > Macrostomidae > Macrostomum > Macrostomum hystrix. The sequence continues at coordinate 204,599 of CATNEN010000011.1, read as the reverse complement.
GAAAATAGTTTTCCTTTTTAACTTATCACCCTTATAAATGTCAATCAATATATGAAATGGACATTGATTTTGATGTAAACCTAGCTATTAAAACTGGAACAATTTTATTTATTATCAGATTAAAGTTCAAGAAGCCCCAGAAACTCTATAATCATTTTGCCTTTTTTGAAACCCTTTTACAAAAGTTAGACCTACAATAGACAAGGCTTACATAGTACTAAGTAGTAATATACAAAATTTTAAAATATAGCATATGTCCCAGACTCCTAGATCTCTGACTATAAGTCTAACTCTGCTTTCTGGAAAAAGGCCTAGCTAAGCTAAGATTTGATAGCTGATACTGATACTGATATTTTGGATTCTTTACATAAAAGGCCTCTTTAAATTTGACATTTTTCCTTATTTTGCATCTTTGATTGTAAGCAGTGGAAATAAATATTTAACTCAAAGCAACTACTAGACCCTTACTCTTTAACAGTAGCTATGTATTAGCCTGCCTCAAATTTATTGTAGGCCTAGTCATTAAATAAGTTGTAGGCCTAGGTCTAACAGTAACAGTAACTTTGTATGAATAACTTAGTCAAGCCAATACTGAAACTAGGCCTAATATATTCTAGCCCAATAGAATACACAAAAGAAGTCACAAAAATGCACTAAAATTCACTTAAAATGTTTGTAAATTTTTGTAACTTTTTATAGGAAGCAGATCCAATGTTATACTTTTATAGGGCATATATATTAGGCCTAAGGTTGCAGTCCATTTTGGTAACAGACACTTCAGTAACAGCCATTATGGTAATAACTGAAATCCACTTTGGTAACAAACATTCAGCAACAGACATTTCAGTAAAATTATCGGTACACTTTGGTAACTGAGAAGGTGTCACATTTTTTTATTTTTATTATTTCATTCAAGAATAGGCCACGTCATTTAGTAGGCTTACTCAAAAAAACAAGTAATAGTTACATTCTTAAATTTTAATGTCATGAGTTTGACTAAATTTTACTAACTTGACTTAATAAATTATATATACGTTTTTAATTTCTTTGGTTGAGGACTAATGATTTGGCATTAGGCCTAGGCCCCTATTCAAGAAACCGAGGTGTCCTGACTAGGCCCTATGTTACCGAAATGTCTGTTAGGCCTTCCAAAGTGTATGTTACCGAAATGAACCTAATTCTTTATTAATATTTCACATCTAATCAACTCTATCGCATCAGAGGTTTTGTCAATTTTCATTGCCATTGATACAGCAGAAGTGTATTTTTTTAAAGTACAAGAAAATACACTACCGAGATAGAAGCAAACTTTAAAGCTATGTAATTTCTTTTAAGCATGGACAAAAATAATTATTTTTGTTGGAACGTTATCTTAGTTGCATCAGAAGATCTGTTAAGTTTCGCAGTAATTGATGGTTATTATTTTCTAAGTTACAATGATCTTGTTTGAATATGAATGTGTATGCGAATGCTAATCGGCAAATTAATACGTCGTTCTATGCATGCATGGATTATGCATGGACTGCTTTATTACATTAAATATGAATTCGGAAGTGTCCTGGACAAATTTAATGCTTGTTCCTGACCGTACGACAGAAACTAAAGTGTCTGTAGAAGTGTCTGAATAAGTGTCGGCGAATGTTTCATACGTGTCACGTAATAACCATCAATTCACCCGACGGCAGAGGTCTAGACGGGGAAAAAGCTTAAAATATCTCCCGTCTAGCCTGGAAAAAGCTCGTCTGTTAAGCTTTCTTCTATGGACTAGACCGGAAAAAGCTCATCTGTTTTAACTAACTAGTACTTCAATGCAGCAAGGCTAGAAATTAAGCGATTTATTGTGTTTTGTTTAACCTGTTAAAAATCCTAAATTTTGAAATACGACTTTGTTTTAAAGTGCTGTTTGAATAAAAACGAATTTAAAATTCATCAGCACGGGGCTGGCACTGGTATATGATTCATTATCAGGTTTGATGTTACTTGCAGAATTTACAAGCTAGTCAGCTGCTTTAAAGCTATACATAGATGTGACTTACATTGTATGGTGAAGTTGAAGATTGCTTTTTGTCGAATATGAATTTTCTTGTAATGTAACAGTAAAGCCACTATATTACTACTTGCTAGATTAGAAAGTTGTAGTAACAGGTTACAGGAATTAACTATTAACTCAGGTTCTTTAGCTTTATGGGCTTTTTCTGATGTGAAACTTTTGTTAAGTAGAAATCAAGCTAGCCTATGCCTAGGCATGATATATTTTCTAAACATTTGATCTATTTATCCAATAATGTGCTGATAAATTATATAAATACTGTTTAGTTATAGCTTTTTTGTTATTATAAATGCTAGTTAGTGGTTATATAAAAAATTATATGGCACTCATTTGCATGAAGAAAATTTATTGAATTGTTCTAAACTACCAAATAGCTTTTTATGTTATGATCTAGTCATATTTGTTAATTTAGAGACATTATCTATATTAGTATTAAATACATTTTACAATATAAAGTATAACATATATATATACTATATTTATCCAGTCCTCCTCGCTACCCAGCCCTCTAGTCCTCCTAGATATCCTGCCCCTAGCTGTCTAGTCCTAGCTAGCAATCTTGCCCCCCTAGCTGTCTAGTCCTAACTAGCTATCCTGCCCCCTAGCTGTCCAGTCCTAGCTAGCAATCTTGCCCCCCTAGCTGGCCAGTCCTAGTTAGCTATCCTGGCCCCTAGCTGTCCAGTCCTAGCTAGCTATCCTGCCCCCTAGCTGTCCAGTCCTAGCTAGCTATTGTGCCCAGTGCCCCCCTAACTGCCTAGTCCTAGCTAGCTATCCTGCCACCCCTAGCTAGCTATCCTGCCCACTAGCTGTCCAGTCCTTGCTAGAAATCTTGCCCCCCCCCTAGCTGGCCAGTCCTAGCTAGCTATCCAGGCCCCCCCTAGCTAGCTATCCTGCCCACTAGCTGTCCAGTCCTAGCTAGCAATCTTGCCCCCCCTAGCTAGCAATCCTGCCCCCCTAGCTGTCCAGTCCTAGCTAGCTATCCTGCCCCCTAGCTGTCCAGTCCTAGCTAGCTATTGTGCCCAGTGCCCCCCAACTGCCTAGTCCTAGCTAGCTATCCTGCCACCCCTAGCTAGCTATCCTGCCCACTAGCTGTCCAGTCCTAGCTAGAAATCTTGCCCCCCCTAGCTGGCCAGTCCTAGCTAGCTATCATGCCCCCCTAGCTAGCTATCCTGCCCCCCTAGCTAGCTATCCTGCCCCCCCTAGCTAGCTATCCTGCCCCCCTAGCTAGCTATCCTGCCCCCCTAGCTAGCTATCCTGCCCCCCTAGCTAGCTATCCTGCCCCCCTAGCTAGCTATCCTGCCCCCCTAGCTAGCTATCCTGCCCCCCTAGCTAGCTATCCTGCCCCCTAGCTGTCCAGTCCTAGCTAGCAATCTTGCCCCCCTAGCTGTCTAGTCCTAGCTAGCTATCCTGCCCCCTAGCTGGCCAGTCCTAGCTAGCAATCCTGGCCCCTAGCTGGCCAGTCCTAGCTAGCTATCCTGGCCCCTAGCTGTCCAGTCCTAGCTAGCTATCCTGCCCCCTAGCTGTCCAGTCCTAGCTAGCTATTGTGCCCAGTGCCCCCCTAACTGCCCAGTCCTAGCTAGCAATCCTGGCCCCTAGCTGGCCAGTCCTAGCTAGCTATCCTGGCCCCTAGCTGTCCAGTCCTAGCTAGCTATCCTGGCCCCTAGCTGTCCAGTCCTAGCTCGCTATCCTGCCCCCTAGCTGTCCAGTCCTAGCTAGCTATTGTGCCCAGTGCCCCCCTAACTGCCTAGTCCTAGCTAGCTATCCTGCCCCCCTAGCTGTCCAGTCCTAGCTAGCTATCCTGCCCCATAGCTGTCCAGTCCTAGCTAGAAATCTTGCCACCCCCCTAGGTGGCCAGTCCTAGCTAGCTATCCTGCCCCCCTTAGCTAGCTATCCTGCCCCCCTAGCTAGCTATCCTGCCCCCCTAGCTAGCTATCCTGCCCCCCCTAGATAGCTATCCTGCCCCCCCTAGATAGCTATCCTGCCCCCTAGCTGTCCATTCCTAGCTAGCTTTTCTGCCCCCCTAGCTGTCCAGTCCTAGCTAGCTATCCTGCCCCCCCACTAGCTGTCTAGTCCTATCTTGCCTCCCTAGCTTTCTAGTCCTAGCTAGCTATCCAGTCCAGTCCAGTATTTATACAAGAATACTTTTTTTCTTTATAATTTATTATAAAGAATAATTTATTAAACTTGGTTTATGATTTTATATTGCTAACCGAGGCACTATTTCGAAGTGATTAAATAAGGCTATATCTATTTGATTTCCTAAACTATTATATGACAAATGAGATACAATTCATATTTCATTTAATTACTTAAATTAAGATAAATCTCCAGTTATGAGCAACCTGCCAACCTTACCAGGGTAGCTATACCAACCACTAGCTAGAAGGTTATATTTATATACTACAAGCTGTGGCCTATAAAGCTGGATTTAACGAAGTCATTTATTATGTTCCCTTTATATGACACGGACCCTGCTCTGCCCCTGCCCCTGCCCCTGTCCAACTTTCGCACTGCCCTTGTCTGGCCCCTACCCCACCCCTTGCCTCTACCGATGCCCTACCCCTGCCCTAGACCCAGCCTCAGCCGCTGCCCCTGCTCCAGCCCCGACCCCCTGTCCCTGCCCCTGCCCCAACCCCCTGTCCCTGCCCCTGCCCCAACCCCCTGCCCCTGCCCCAACCCCCTGTCCCTGCCCCTGCCCCAAACCCCCTGCCCCTGCCCAGTCCCATCCCCTGCCCAAACCCTGCAGTAGTCCTGCCCCTGCCCCACCACCAGCCCCTGCCCTGCTGTAGCACTACTTTGTTCCTTTTTCCTTACTGTAGTTTTCTTATGCTTTATTTTATTTCAGTTTCCTCGTTCAGTAAATCTTGGCATCCGAGTATCGCGGCGCCGCGGCCGTGGTTCACTCTTTCTGCCCTATAATGTCGCTAGAGCCAACTTTAACCGGCAAACTACTCAAAGCAGTCAGGAATCCGCAGCTTCTCAGCATTCTGTAGCAGATCATGTATCAGATCATGCAGAAAGGGACTGGGACGTCGTAGATTCCGTGGCAGCATCACCAAAGTTGCAGCAGCCTCTACAGGACTGGGAGCGAGAAGAACCAGTTATTGAGCAGCAGTCGTCTGCCTGTCTAAAGCAATTTATTCTACAGCCGTGCTGCCGCTGCATGAATGATGGTTTCGTATATTGTACTACATGCGCCAGCAAATTCTGCTCGGATTGTATGAAAGATACGCATGGCACCTTTCTGGTGCACAAATTTACCGAGTGGAATGTAAGTTGACTGTTCATAACTTCATATGAAAGTGCATCTTCTTATGTCGTGGATGTGACTTTCGTTTACTCTTCAAACTCATTATAGGGAGAGATGTACCAAGACTCTACTCCTGCTGAGCGGCCTGTCATTCATTGCTGTGTTAATTCCCGAGAGGATTTACATAGTAGCACGTCTGCTAATGTATACGACCATCTTGGTCGTACGTAATTTTTAACATTTGCTGTGTATTGCGATGGTGCTACCCGTATTAACATTGTTTTACGTATTTACATTCTGGGGCAATATCATTTTAGATCGCATCTTTGTGTCAGTTCATCTTTGTGCGGAATGTTCTATTAACGATGCTATGCTTATTGCGGGCTACTTTCCTGTTACAAAAGTTAGTTCCGACAAATTCATTCACAAGAGACTTCTGGATATGCTCGATTGTCTCACATCCGACGGAAAGATGTCACTTCTACGAGCTGTGCGCTGCTTGCTTACGTTTGATAATATCACTGAGGGTCGACAGCGCGTAAGTTATAAAAAACTTGTATCTTCTAGTCCTATATACTAAAAATGGGATAGTATCTTAAAATATAAATATGGTTAAGTATAGAGCGTTTTACCAACAAACTCAAAGCCGATAACAATTGGAAAAACATTTTCGTTTCCAGACATGGCTGCATTTATACGATGCTCTTCGTCGAAACGATGTGCTTAAAAGATATAGGCAACTTCTTCGCGATGTGCTTCCTTGGCCGACCGGTTGCTTGTTGTGTCCAGATGCTGTGAGTAATAACTTGCTACTGTTTTTCGAAATTGAGCAGGTTTTCCTTAGGAAAGACGATAGACGAAGTGCACATTGTGTCTAAAATTTGCTACCCCAGCTACGGTGTCTAATTTCTAAATTGCTGCTCTTAATTAGATCACTGTTGAAATTTACTAAAATGCAAGCATTCGCATGTATACACGAATCAATAATTGTTGTAAAATTTAAATCGCGGATCCGTCAAATTATTCAGAACACTCCAGGTTCGTTGCCGTCCACAACAATCGTCACAGGAGATGGGTGCATGGGTTTGCGTCACAGACGCCGGGCTGGTCAGCAGCTGTGTCCATCACCACTCGATGGTCGTCTTCCGGCACCTTTTATTCATGTTGATGTCGATCCCAAGGAAGCTGGCGAAGATACTGCTTCGTGTTCGAATTTTCAAGCTGGCTCAGTCACTCGGAGAATTTCTTCAAGAGCCCTTGATGTTAACGGACTCTTCATGCTCTCCTGTCGCCACTCAATTATAGTTTCATGCGCTGACATCCGATCGCCAGGAGAACGCCTTGTATACGCTGAACAATGTCTTCGATACTTCTTGGAAGCAAGTGGCGTAAATGGGGTAGTCATCTTTGTCTATGACATTGCCTGCAAGATGTTCCGTCGATTGCAGCAGATCGCGGCTGACTATCCATATGTAACCATTGTTCCTGCTGTAAACGCCTTTCATGCATTCGCTCACAAGACATCCTGCCGAGTATGTATTTTGTGTCTCATTTATAAATTTCGTATTACATTTGTTCGTACCAAAACAAGAAAGAAAATAGTTTTGATTGTACATTATATTTTTTGCCACATATCATTCCTATTATTTCATATTTCAGCTAAAAAACTCAGTTAGATTCGTTGAAGGCTGCGGCCTAACCGATGGCGAACACTGTGAGAGGTTGAATTCATCGTTCCGACCATACGGCCCACAGTTAAAGGAGATGCGCATTGACCACCGCACTTACACTCTAGCTCATTACATTTGGCGTTCGAATGTCAGTCACTTACTGGAATGTGGTCAGTGTTTGATTTTTTGTCCTTTTACTTTAATGCTATCTCTCTGTTCTCTGTCGCATATTTTCTCAGTTTAAAGGTTGAAAATGTATATATCCTCAACTTTTGACAGCAAATGTAGTAAAAATGGATGTCATTTATTCAGTTATTCGATGGCGGTTATCATTTATGGGCGCCGATTTATTGAAAGAATTTTTTTCAACTTCCTCCACTCCAGGGAAATGGCTGCAAAACAGACTTCGTTTGCTGCGCAGGCACTCGGCGTCTCTGACCAGTCTCTTGCAGAAATTGCTTCCAGAAGGTAACACACTGCCTTAATTGCGGTTGTCTCGCGTGAGTAAAGCAATAAAACAGTCGTGCAATGAAATCATATTTTTCAGATCGTGAGCCGCACCAGCTATTTCTACGAGGACAGCTGCACCTTCAGGAGTATTTAGTTGAAGAAGAATCCTCTCCGCTGACTCCATTAGAGCGCCTTCGGTGCGGAGCTGTTGAGCGGCTGCGCTTGTATGCAAGCCTTCGCCAATGCAGTGCACAAAGCGACGCCAAGGTGTACATCGCGCGATTGTCTGTTGTTCAGCGCGAAATGGCGGCCATTTGGTCCAAGGATCTGCCACAATTTTCACGGGAACCTCTGGCCACATATTACAATCCAACGGCCGATGTCTACTGCGGCGTGTCTCTATCTGAACCTGCTGCACGGTATCGTCTTCTCATGATCGAAGCTTCGTCTCTATTTTCCCGAATAGGTGAGGAGAAAAATCTGATCCGCGAAGAAGCTTCGCGTCTGCAGTTACGGCTCTATCAAGAAATCGAGTCGTTACAAGGCAAAACAGGCTTGCTTTCCCATTGTCGCCATGTCCTTGAAGACCTGCGGTTTCAATGCGTTGATGTGATCGCACAAATGCATTGATTTTACGGTGTCGTGCAAGATAAAAGTTTTTTTCTTTCTGTTATTTTCTAACTCATTTAACTGCAACAGAAGAAATTTTTTCGATGTGTTATTGGTGTGCACAATTACTTCCTACAGTTCCCATTTATATTGTTGCAGTACAATCTTCCTTAATACGGAAAATTGTATTTCTTGTATTTCTTGCTGACTGTGGATTTACATCAAAACAACTTTGTGAATCTACTCACTAGCGCGCTATTTTATTACTTTTGTTTTCAGTGCTGCGATTTAGTTAATAATAATTGTTACTTTGAGCACAATTCTTATGCCACAGTGGCGAGAGAAGCGAGAATTCGCGTCCATTTTGAAAATTGATTGGATATGGTCGCAGTTACTTTGCTAAAAAGTAACAACAAACCAAATGTCAAACCCTAAAAGGCAGTGTTAATGCGCCTTCGTTTTTTTCATAATTCTGCTTAACTACTAGCAGTAGCCGATCTACCATGAATATCGGAATTGACACGTAAATGCATATTTGCCTAGTCTCATTCACTGTAATTAAGCTGTGGAGTTCGACTATACCGTACCTTTTTGCATGCTAGTTAGGCAAGTTTGCAAGCAATTTCTGCCATTTCTGCTGGGTTGGACATCTCAATCGGACAGAACCAATGCGACTGTGAATGGTCAGCGCGGTCAGAACCTCAGCATCTGCCTGGCCATCTCACCTGCAGTCGGTCTTGTGCACTACAGAGTGTTAGGGTAAGCAAAAGCCTGGAGGCGTACGGACACTTTGCAGACAATAATGATCGAAATAACGGATAATAAAAGTGTCGAGTGAGCAGACGGCCACTCGGACTCCATCGAACGTAACGTAAATAACCGAAGACGCTCGAGCAATGAGAACAACCAGGTGAAATAATAAACGCGGAAAGTCGAATCTTACCGGGAGCTCATAAATCGCGTCTCGGGCTAGTAGTGCAGGTCGTGCACGCGCTGACTGCTCAGTATTATTGGCAATCCTCTGCTCTGTGCCTGCGCTCACCGCAATGCACTGTGTGGTTCTTCTAAGTGTCAAAATCTGATCTTAGGTAATCGATTTGATTCGTCGGAGTAAGAGACCGCGCGTCAAACCAAGTTTTCCGGAGCAATTAAGCAGGGTAGGGCGGTCGAGAGCGCGTTATGGCATGGCGAGCGGAGCGCACAAATAAATAGTGGCGGGGAGGGGCGAGAGAATCAGAGCAGGGGCGGGGCCGGGCTGCGCCCTCCAGCCAATGACATTGCCAGGGGGTGGCAGACGCAAAATTGGCTCGCACCAGCCTCGCATCCATGGAGGTGAGAAGGGGAGGAGTGGGGCTTAGCCACCCCGAGTTGGGTGTTGGGGTTGGGGCAGGCTGCAGTAGAGCCGAGAGGCGAAGAAGAGAATTAGAGCGTCGAGAAAATAAGTGTTTGCAGCCAATCAGCGGCCTGCCTGGCTAAGCCGAGGGCCAGACAAACCGGAGAACCGGATTGGGCTGGTGGGGGTAATTGCAAATACACTGGGCAAGGGGTTGAGACACAAAAGTACATGTACGGGAGGAACGCAGGAAGGGCGGCACGAAGCGCCGCTCGACACCTGCGTCCTGGTGCTTGCTGCTGCAGACTGTAGTGAGCCAGTCGAGCAAAGCTAATTGGCCGAGTATGGCGGGTGTGGCAGAAGGTTTGAGCCTTGTGACAGCCTCAGTGGTCTTCTGAGCAGTGTGTGTTATTGCATTATCGTGATGGAGAATGAAGGGCTTGGTGTCTCTGTGACGCTTGTTTTGAATGTCATGCATCCTTCAGTACATGTACATGTAGCGATCAGAATTGATGCTTGTGTCAGGCTCCTGCATAAGCTCGATCGTAAGGGGTCCAGTGCGGTCGCAGAACAAGTGTCATGCGCATTGCCTTCTAGAAATGCCTCTCGACGAGCTTTCATGGGTGCATGGATCCGAACCTTTGATTCCCCAAACTTTTAGCTTCTTCTCGAAGAGTAGAAGTGGCTTCTCAAAGTAGTCAACGGCAAAACTTTTTAACCCCCTCGTATGCAGTATACATGTAGCTTCAGACTATAGTCTTTGAAAGCAAATGAAGTCTAGAATTGAAGTTTCTCAGTTTTCTTGCTCTTGGTTTTGGTACCGGGTTCGGGTGTAGATGTCCGGGTCGGGTTCGAGGTTCGGGGTTGGGTGTTCGGGTTCGGGTTTTCGGGTCGGGTTTTGGTACCGGGTTCAGGTTTCCGGTGTTTTTATTATTATCAGTTTTATTTAAGTATTGCCTTATTACGTGATAAAGCGTCTTTCGAAATCGCGCCATTTCAAAAATATTTTTTTCTTAAACTGAACTGGCGTAATTTGCACTGCACTAATGAATTAATAATCGTGATGCCTTAGTCATTCTAATGTATATAAATCATTCTACGAATTTTAGGCCTTGAATTATAATACATACATATAGATATACATATTTCTAAAGTCTAAACAGCTCATCCTAATTCTGCATTATGTCTTTAAATGGTCTTTAATTATGTTTTCTTTTTACTTCGTTAGCTATGTAATCCCACGTCAGCAACTTAAATCTGAATTTTTAACATACAAACCTGCCTGAGGCTTTCAGGAGTAGAGGGTAAAGTGAAGAGTACGACTGTCCGAGGAGTCGAGTAGTGTAGTGATAGTGGGGGAGAAGAGTTAACAATAGAAAAGTAGAAAAAGGAAAAGGCGGTATTTTAAGACAAGTACTCTTCTTAGCCATCACTCCAAGTCCAGGAGATAGTCGGGTAAAGTTCGGGGTCGGGTCGGTTTTTGGGTCCGGGTCGGGTTCCGGGTTCGGGGTTTACCCCAAGTCTGGTCGCCCGGTTTTGCCGAAGGCGGCATTTCATTTTTTCATATCCTTTTATGCTTATGAGTAGTGTAACATCCCTTTTACTAATGGTCCTCGTGCCAAAGTTTACAGCTCATGGTTGTTTGTGTATCAAGGAACGCATCATCAGCATGATTCTAGGTGTTGGTCGGCTAAGCCAGCGGTACAGAACTCACCTTAGGAATTTACCTTCTCTTTACCTAATTTCATGGAAAATGTAAAAAAATCTGACTGCTCGAAAACCGACATCTCGAGAACAGATGTGCAGACAAAACCTCCGATCTTATAAATAACGGACGGACGAATAAGATGCAGCCGTGAGTATCGATAAAGTATATTATTAAAAGGAAGAATAAGCGTTTACTGTTTTAATGCCCCTACTATTTTTGTAAGCAACTATTTTAGTATACGATTGTCACTAAAAGTTCCCCACGTAAATGTTTTTATCTTCTAAGCACTTCCCTAAATCCCAATATCCTAAAATCGAATCTGTACAATCTACCCTAAAACTAACCTACTACCAGTGCTAGGCTATGATATCAGAGTTATCCCTTAATATCTGTTAAAAGCTACGCTTTGATATTGTCAGTGTTACACTATTGGACATTGAAAAGTGTTCACATGAGCAAGTGAGCAATTTCTCCCTCCTATCACAACTTGCGCAATTGAAACCTGCGCGTGTCCACCCTGAATAACTCACTCATCCCAACTAGTGATCCATTTCCCTCTCCGCAGTATTGTAACTTGCGCAATTCGCACAACGCGCAAGGTGCTAAGCCTTTGGTTGGGGTGAGGGAGAGTTGGATTATTAAAGCTGCCGCTGCCCAGTATACTCGTTTACGATCCGTGCAGTTGGTCGACAATTTGGCCGGTCGCATACGACCATCCGTGGCACATGTACTGCTATCCGCCGCCTCTCAATCTGCCTCGACAGTTTTTTAGTTTGTACTTGAAAGAAGTGGAAAACAGGAAGCATTTTTTTAATTCTCTTCAGCTGCACATTCTGTTCAAACATTGATAACATAAATTGCGTGCCTTGTCTAGGTCACGAAAACAATATTGCCGTTTTAATTTTTGGTGGTGGATTCAAAAGTGCAAGACTTTGTGTGCACTCGCACTACGATGATAATAATATTTTTAATAATAATCGATTACGCCTGTCCCAATCTTGCCACATGTGCATCCGACAGCACAGCTGGCAGCTACTGCGCGGCGCACCTGAAGGCTGCGAACGGCTGTTCAGTCCATGGACTGAGGGGACCCGGCACCCACCCTCAATTACCACCCACCGCACCCACCCGAAACGAGCAAAATTAATCAGTAAAAACAAAAAGTTCTACATAGCTCGTACAAATCATCAAATCACAAATTATCTAATACAAAACAGCAAGACCATGTTTCAAAGCACTCAAACTACTTTGCAGTAAAATATATATTGCGAAATAACTTTGTGCTGCGCGCCATGTTAAGAAGCATAATTAATCAGCAAGAACAAAAAGTTCTCCATCTTCATACAAAACATTATTAGCTAAATCCCCATCCCTTGTCGGCCCACCGCTTTCAGGCCCGCCGCTTCTAGGCCCGCTGGAGTTCGGCCCGCCGCCTCTAGGCCCGCCGCTTCCTGGTCCACCGGAGTTCGGCCCACCGCTTTCAGGCCCGCTGGAGTTCGGCCCGCCGCTTCTAGGCCCGCTGGAGTTCGGCCCGCCGCTTCTAGGCCCGCTGGAGTTCGGCCCACCGCTTTTAGGCCCGCTGGAGTTCGGCCCGCCGCCACTAGGCCCACCGCCTCTAGGCCCGCTGGAGTTCGGCCCGCCGCCACTAGGCCCACCGCTTCTAGGCCCGCTGGAGTTCGGCCCGCCGCCACTAGGCCCACCGCTTCTAGGCCCGCTGGAGTTCGGCCCGCCGCCTCTAGGCCCGCTGGAGTTCGGCCCGCCGCCTCTAGGCCCGCTGGAGTTCGGCCCGACGCCACTAGGCCCACCGCCTCTAGGCCCGCTGGAGTTCGGCCCGCCGCCACTAGGCCCACCGCTTCTAGGCCCGCTGGAGTTCGGCCCGCCGCCTCTAGGCCCGCTGGAGTTCGGCCCGCCGCCTCTAGGCCCGCTGGAGTTCGGCCCGACGCCACTAGGCCCACCGCCTCTAGGCCCGCTGGAGTTCGGCCCGCCGCTTCTAGGCCCGCTGGAGTTCGGCCCGCCGCTTCTAGGCCCGCTGGAGTTCGGCCCACCGCTTCTAGGCCCGCTGGAGTTCGGCCCGCCGCCACTAGGCCCACCGCCTCTAGGCCCGCTGGAGTTCGGCCCGCCGCCACTAGGCCCACCGCTTCTAGGCCCGCTGGAGTTCGGCCCGCCGCCACTAGGCCCACCGCTTCTAGGCCCGCTGGAGTTCGGCCCGCCGCCTCTAGGCCCGCTGGAGTTCGGCCCGCCGCCTCTAGGCCCGCTGGAGTTCGGCCCGACGCCACTAGGCCCACCGCCTCTAGGCCCGCTGGAGTTCGGCCCGCCGCTTCTAGGCCCGCTGGAGTTCGGCCCGCCGCTTCTAGGCCCGCTGGAGTTCGGCCCACCGCTTCTAGGCCCGCTGGAGTTCGGCCCGCCGCCACTAGGCCCACCGCCTCTAGGCCCGCTGGAGTTCGGCCCGCCGCCACTAGGCCCACCGCTTCTAGGCCCGCTGGAGTTCGGCCCACCGCTTCTAGGCCCGCTGGAGTTCGGCCCGCCGCCACTAGGCCCACCGCCTCTAGGCCCACTGGAGCTCGGCACACCGAAGTGCGGACCGCCGGAGCTCGGCCAGTCAAGGTCTTCTGATTGGTCGATATGGTCTTCGTTGCCTTCGGGTTCGCTTACGTCGATTGGAACTGGAGAGAAATAAAGAAATTAAACAAAACGGCTAGTTTAAATTGAGTCATGATTTTAAAATAAGGATAAATCAGTCAGTGAATAAACGGAAACAGCTAGACGATATTTCAAAGCACTCAAACTTCTCTGCACTAATTAAAATCACCTTTATCGTATAAATCGGTAAAGTAAAGCAGTGTAAATAACGAAATAACTTCATATTGTGCGCTAAACTAAGAAGTAAGTTTAGTTTATTAGTTAGTTTAGTTTAGTTTAGTTTAGTTTAGTTTAGTTTAGTTAGTAAGTAAGTAAGTTTAGCTAAGTAAGAAGTAAGAACTAAAACTAAGACCTGATCTTGATGGATGGAATACGATAGGGCTCGAAAGTGCCGCTTTAATAGACTCCATTGTCATCCATGTAGGATCGCATAACCATGGTTCGAATTGGCCAATTATAGGCAACTTCTTCCATTGGACGCGGCCATGAAACCCTGCTGCATCTAAAATGTTAACAATCCAAAAAATGTGGCAACTTTTGTCACGTTTTGTCTATTTAACTATAATATAATCCCTAATAAAAGTAGTTTCCTATTACAATCTTACTGCTGACACATCTTAATTACCAATAAGATTATTCATAGCCACATTGAACGCTAAAATAAATTTGATCTTCTCTAGGATCTGTATATGCCCAAAAACCAGCTAGAGAAAAATAACTTACTATATGCATCCTGAGCCTGCTTGCGAAGGGCCTTTCTCAAACCCATTATGCTTTTTTAGGCGGATTTTTCAAATGGCCGATAAGCTTCTAAAAATAGTTTTAAACAGAGCATTATTAATTAATCAAGAGTAAGCGTAGGTCATTAACCAATGAGACGTGGCTCATACCTCTGACACTTGCCGCGCCAATGGATGAAGTTCTACATCTTCTGGGCTGCATGAAAAGTATGGTGGCTTATCCTGACGGGCCACAATTAAAAAAAATCTCCACGATGGGTCCTTGCGAAGCTAAACTTTTCGATAGGTGTGATAGCAAATTAAAAAGGTGTGGTAGCGATAAAAAGTGAGTCCGCCAAGCAAAAAAATGCAGTTTACCATTTTCTCTATCGTTGAGAGCTTGGGGGCAGTCTGTGCTGCCTTTGCAGCGAGCCGCTGTCTTTCCGAGCCACAGAGAGACTTGAATCTGGCTGCCAACTCCTTCTGTTGATCTGAAAATAGAAAAGTAACAGTATAAATATATCATGCACCTTTATTACCTTTACTGTACATTCGGGATTTTGCTTTATAACAACCAATTAAAAAAATTGAGCAATTAGCTACAGTATAAACGACTTGTCAGCTTCATGGATATGCTAAATAACTAAAATCACATCATTAAACATGTACATATACACATCCGTTTCAAGAAAAAAATGAAAAAAATGCATGAACTTATTCTTATATTACTTACACAATTAAAAAGGATTAAGAAAGCACATACAATGAAGAATACTATCTTACCGAATCGTTTATTTTCCTGCAAAAAGGATGAATACGCAGTGTGAACCATCTGCAAAAGTTAAAACGAAAAACCAGCAGGTTACAGATACTAATAACAAAACAGGTTGCAGAATTAAAAGGTACTGCAGAGCTAGGACTGATAAATAAGATAAGAAAGCAAAAGGATAAGGAATCGAATGAAGTACAGGGTACTTGGCAGGATAGCTGAAAGGACTAGAGAGCAAGGAGGCAGCGTAGCTGGGAGGAAAGGAAGGTGGCGTAGGACTAGACAGCTATGGGGAAAGGATAGCTAGGGGGGCAGGATAGCTAGCTAGGGGGGGGCAGGATAGCTAGCTAGGGGGGCAGGATAGCTAGCTAGGACTGGCCAGCTAGGGGGGGGCAAGATGGCTAGCTAGGACTGGACAGCTAGGGGGGCAGGATAGCTAGCTAGGGGGGGCAGGACAGCGAGCTAGGACTGGCCAGCTAGGGGGGGGGCAAGATGGCTAGCTAGGACTGGACAGCTAGGGGGCAGGATAGCTAGCTAGGGGGGCAGGATAGCTAGCTAGGACTGGCCAGCTAGGGGGGGGGGCAAAATGGCTAGCTAGGACTGGACAGCTAGGGGGCAGGATAGCTAGCTAGGGGTGGCAGGATAGCTAGCTAGGACTGGCCAGCTAGGGGGGACAAGATTGCTAGCTAGGACTGGACAGCTAGGGGGGGCAAGACTGCTAGCTAGGACTGGACAGCTAGGGGGCAGGATAGCTAGCTAGGACTGGCCAGCTAGGGGGGACAAGATTGCTAGCTAGGACTGGACAGCTAGGGGGGGGGCAAGACTGCTAGCTAGGACTGGACAGCTAGGGGGCAGGATAGCTAGCTAGGACTGGCCAGCTAGGGGGGGCAAGACTGCTAGCTAGGACTGGCAAGCTAAGTGGGCAGGAAAGCAAGCTAGGACTGGACAGCTAGGGGGCAGGATAGCTAGCTAGGGGGGGCAGGATAGCTAGCTAGGGGGGGGCAGGATAGCTAGCTAGGACTGGACATCTAGGGGGCAGGATAGCTAGCTAGGACTGGCCAGCTAGGGGGGCAAGATTGTTAGCTAGGACTGGACAGCTAGGGGCAGGATATCTAGGACTAGAGGGCTGGGTAGCTAGGAGGACAGGATATATATGGTATATATATGTTATACTTTATATTGCAAAATGTATTTTAATACTAAAATAGATAATGTCTCTAAATTAACAAATATGACTAGATCATAACATAAAAAGCTATTTGGTATTTTAGAACAATTCAATAAATTTTCTCCATGCAAATGAGTGCCTATATTAAACTACTAACTAGCATATATAATAACAAAAAAGCTATAACTAAGCAGTATTTATCAGCCCATTATTGGATAAATAGATCAAATGCTTAGAGGGCTGGGTAACTAAGAGGACTGGACAGCTAGCATTTATATATATAAACTAGCATTAATAATAACAAAAGGTTCTAACTATGCAGTTTTTATCAGCACATTATTGGATAAATAGATCAAATGTTTAGAAAATATATCGTGCCTAGGCATAGCCTAGCTTGATTTCTACTTAACAAAAGTTTCACATCAGAAAAAGCCCATAAAGCTAAAGAACCTGAGTTAATAGTTAATTCCTGTAACCTGTTACTACAACTTTCTAATCTAGCAAGTAGTAATATAGTGGCTTTACTGTTACATTACAAGAAAATTCATATTCGACAAAAAGCAATCTTCAACTTCACCATACAATGTAAGTCACATCTATGTATAGCTTTAAAGCAACTGACTAGCTTGTAAATTCTGCAAGTAACATCAAACCTGATAATGAATCATATACCAGTGCCAGCCCCGTGCTGATGAATTTTAAATTCGTTTTTATTCAAACAGCACTTTAAAACAAAGTCGTATTTCAAAATTTAGGATTTTTAACAGGTTAAACAAAACACAATAAATCGCTTAATTTCTAGCCTTGCTGCATTGAAGTACTAGTTAGTTAAAACAGATGAGCTTTTTCCGGTCTAGTCCATAGAAGAAAGCTTAACAGACGAGCTTTTTCCAGGCTAGACGGGAGATATTTTAAGCTTTTTCCCCGTCTAGACCTCTGCCGTCGGGTGATCAATTACAGCGAAACTTAACAGATCTTCTGATGCAACTAAAATAACGTTCCAAAATAAATATAATTTATTTTTGTCAATACATAATAGAATTACACTGCTTTGAAGATTGTTCCTATCTCCGCAGGGTATTTTCTTGTACTTTCAAAAAGACACTGCATCAATCGCGATGAAAATTTACAAAACTTCTGATGCAATCGAGTTGATTAGATGTGTGCAATTTCAGACTGATTCATGAAAGCGTCTGCGGATTATTCAAGGTTAAAGTGTGTTTCGTATCTCTGTAGTGTAGTTTTGGGAGCCAGCTTAATTGATATTCGCAGGCAGACACTTCTACTGCATGAATAATTGTCACAGTCCCACGAGGGACGGCCGGGTCCCGTCCCAAACCAGGATTTCTAGAGCTGGCATGGAAAGGTAGAAAAGTCATATACTTTGAGTAGAATTTATGGAGTGGGGTCCCAGGGTAGGTGGGTCGACCCACGTCGATCGACGACTGCGCACAGAGGTTGTGTGCATGTCTATCGATTCAGTTCAGTTTTCGAATAATGATCGACAGCTCCGACAGAAGTACGATGAGCCACGTGATACGATGCATGTGCTTTCTTCGTGGAATCCCAGACAAGTGAGCACTAAAAAGGAAATGAGAAAACGCTGCTTTTTATGTGTATAACACAAATCTACTCGCATCTGCAGATTATATCTGTGTTCATATGTGTTCATATGCCGTGTGTACAAAACTTGCGTCACGGAAAGCTGGATCGCAATAGGGACAGACAATCCCTGCGGTGTCAAGGAGTAATTTTGGATTACCAGCTTCCAGATGTACGCTCGCGCATTCCTCAGTAGTGAAAAATCCGTCGGAAACGCCAGGCTTTTGCCTAGCATAATGCTGCGCCCGTACAGACAGGTAAATATGCTACAACTGCTCGAGTCCCTTTGCGTGCAATGCTCAACCACGCCAGAGTAAAAAGTACGAAACACACTTTAACCTTGATAACCCGCAGACGCTATCATGAATCAGTCTGAAATTGTACACATCCAATCAATTCGATTGCATCAGAGGTTTTGTAAACTTTCATTGCGATTGATGCAGTAGAAGTGTCTGCCTGCGAATGTCAAGCTGGCTCCAAAAAATACACTACGGAGATACGAAACACACTTTAACCTTGAATAACCCGCAGACGCTTTCATGAATCAGTCTGAAATTGTACACATCCAATCAACTCGATCGATTGCATCAGAGGTTTTGTAAATTTTCATTGCGTTTAATTGATGCAGTAGAAGTGTCTTTTTGAAAGTACATGAAAATACACTGCGGAGCTATAGGAACAAACTTCAAAGCTGTGTAATTCTTTTGTGCATTGACAAAAAATAGATTATATTTTGTTTGGAACGTTATCTTAGTTGCATCAGAAGATCTTGTAAGTTTCGCTGTAATTGAATGGTTATTATTTCAGTTACAATACTCTTGTTTGAATGTGAATGTGAATGTGAATCGGGAAATTAATACGTACGTCGTTCTTCTTTTTTTCTAAGTGGTCCTAGAATATTTATTTAGAAAAAATAACGATGATGTCAACGCTGTAATTTTTATTGTTGTTAAATGATCTCTTAAATTCTACATGTATTTTTTGTAAGTCATTTTCTGCAAATATAGTTTTTCTAGCTATCTATAGCTAATATCTGATTTGTTTGTTTTAATGTCTTCTTCTAATGTAACATAAATATTCAGTTTAAAATGTATTCATAATTGTGCGAAAAATGCATTAGAAATGCGTGAAGTATTCGCATACTGATCGAACTAAGATGTGACAAATAGACCAAATTGGTATACCTTTTGTACCTTGAAACATATATTCTAGCATCGAGCTTTGCGCATTGTGCTGCCAACCGTCCTATTTAGTAGTTCATTTACTAGGCACTGATTCACTGAAAATAATTGGTTCGACAAAGTAAAAAAACTTTCTATCTAGATTAGGTAGGCTAGGTCTATAGATAACAACTATGTGTCATACTCATGTAGACTGTCGTTAGCTTTTTAGACTTATATAGGTTTTTCCGGTCAAGTAGCCTACTCAAGTGCAAATAACGCAGTTCAAGTGCGACATATTCAAGTCAAGTGGCAACAAGCCAAATCAAGTTGCAAATTGTCTATTCAGAGTTACCAAAAGAGCAAGTCAAGTGCAACATAGTCAATTTAAGAAGCAACTCATTCGTTTCTATGTGCATTTCAAATGAATCCTCGCAATTCTCGCTCAAATGATTCTATCAGTCGCTGCTTGCCCCAGCGGATATTCTGGCTCGTGCGGCAGCCATTTGCTGTTGAGTTGGCTTTGTCGCACTTGGTTTGGCCTTTTCTCTCTGTCATCGTCATTGCGCAACAGTGGGGTTATATAGAGAAGCGCTCTGATTGGCTAATTTGCACTTGAACTGGCGTTTGCACTTGACTTGGCTATTTTGGCAGATAACCTGACTTTCATGCACTTGAGATTACTATGTGGCACTTGAGTAGGCTAGTCTGCTACTTGACCGGTGAAACCTATAGAAAAGTGAAAATCAACATTTAATTGAACGACGCGTTTCGCACAACAGTGTGCATCTTCAGGTTTATTTTAAATGAAGAAAACGAGTAGAGAAGTGAATAAATATTAATTTTTTTGGGGATTTGGAGTCACAGGGAACACGTGACTTCAACTGACCGACAAAGTTGCCAACCTTAGCAGAACGAAAGATGACGCGGATGTTGCAATTAGGAGAGTTGCGAAATAATTTGCAGATTCTATTTTTGAAGAATTGAGAAGGATAGCCACAGAAAGGGAGGACAGGATTGGTTCGTTGAGATCGATGGGATTGGTTTTAGCGCTAGGCTGTTTGACAATTTTCTCAGAGACGAATTTGTGAATGTGAGTGTGGATAAATGCACGAGGGTAACCATTTTGTTGAAACATTTTGGTCAGAAAATTCACTTCTTGGTCAATGTTAGTCCAGGTGTTGCAGACAGTGAAAGCTCTGTGGAGCAGACATCTGATGAGACCGGATTTCCACTGCCCTGCGCACAAAGCATTAAAGTTGAGGATGAGATTGGTAAACGTGCTTTTCCGGGCCGCATCATTCCATTTCGGCCCGCTTCTATAGTTTCTATATATTTTCTTTACCATTTATGAGTACCCGCGAGGACGAATCGTTACTCCGGCCTGTGAAATCTAGATACAATATTACATTCTCGTGTAATCTTGCATTCTGGATGCTATAGTTAAGGCTGCAATGATTCAACGGCGGCGCCGCCTCCATTGAATCCGGAAGCTGCTGCGATGCTTGTCCAGAAAGGCTCTTTTGATCGCTTGGCGGCTTTTCGTCGACGATTAGCCGACGATCTGCCGGGTGTTTTGGCTGCTAGTGGTGAACCACCGCTTCCGGACGACCCGGCTGCGAATGCTCTGTGGCGTGCTGCTTCGATTGCTTGCGCGCTAGATAGCGCTGAATTGGAAGCAGCGAGAGCGCACCTGATTCGAGTTCAAACTTGCGGCGGAGCGACGATTCGCAACAGACTTCAGCGCAACGGCATCGGCGAAGATGACTGAAGCGAAGTTGCAGCTGACATCGAAACTAATGCTCGGTATGGGGGTCTCAGCTGGATGGACCGAGATTCCATGCGGATTCTAAGTGGCGGCTGTCTTTGACCTGCATTGCGCTTGGACTCAGGAGTCAGGCCTTCTATCCCTATGGATTAGCCTGGTTTAATTTGTTAAACTGTTGACTTTTTTCAACCCGTCTCTTAAATGTTTTAGGCATCCGGACTAATGCACGTGATTAAATTAAGCCTTCTAAAATGAGCATTCGCCTTGCGATGTTTTCTTTTTACACCCATTTTGCTGCTTCAGATGCTTTTGCCTAATAAATAGTTTATATATTATAGACGTTTATATATTATAATTCTACTTGGAATAGTTTCAAAGTTCTAATGAAGTCGCTAGTTTCTTTATCTTAAGATATTTTTATTCTGCCAGCCTAGCTTGCACCTGCCTTTTTCACTACCTTTTTCTGTCCTACTCTGCTTGTCTAAGTGAAAAAGTGTTCTTTTCAATATTGTGCTTGCAGGAAACATTATTTCATCAGTTTTTTATAAGTGTGTTCTTAATCCCCGAGAGAACTGCATAAAAATATTCTGCGTTGCAGTTCTAATGGGTGAAAAGTTATTCATTGAGTTTGGAGTATATTCGATGACGATAAAGTGTTATTTTGTTAATCTTCGAATAAAAATCTGAATATCGCTCGTCAAGTACCTAAATCAGGAAAAGCTAGCTGTGGGTGTGGGCAAAGCTCGTGAGGGAAAACTGAAAATGACAGTTGTGCCCCCGCCAGAGCGTCGCTCGCCGTCTTGACTGACGTATCGGCTCCGATTTGCCTGCTGACATGGCCGCTGGCAGTCCGCGGATGAAGTGATGGGTCAGCATTTTTTCAGTGGCATTCTTGTTGCTGATGCCAGCGTCCTTGAGCAGCTGCTTCAGGTGGTAGAGGAACAGCCGATGAGGTTCAGCAGGCAGCAGTTTCCTGCTCTCGAAAGCCTCCAGCGCTGAGAAGTGCTGGCTGTCCGGGTGAAAGGCCTCTGCTAATGCTTTGGACACTTGACTGTAGTCGCTCTTGTCCTTGACGCCGAGCTCAAGGAAGACCGTCACTTGTAACACGAGGAATTTGGCAGTGTAAAAATCAACGACTGCCCGTGGGGCAGTGCTCGCTATATTTATGGAATGCAATGTGGAGTTCATTACTAGCGATGTACATAGAGAGAGCGTACATTAAAAGCGATAATTATTCAACAAATTTGTCATCATTTACGCTACAGTTCGATCACTGGCTCTAAGGCAAGGAATAAAACCATTACAAGTATATATTTGGAAATATAGTTCGGCTTTGCCTTGTGCTGCTTCGTACTGATTTACGCCAGCTGCTATAAATCAGTTAGTTTTAATTAGTGACGCTATTTTTATATTGTGTAAAATTGCAGGGTGTCAAAGTCAGTTGAAAATAATAGTTTAAAGTTTAGTTACTAAATTACTAAAGTTACTAAAATACGAGCGTACTTAATTTTTTAGTTTTGTTGTTTTGGTCCGATAAAACAATTCCTTAAAACGCCCTTTTCGATTGAGCTCTCGCTTGGAAAGAAGCTTTATTGCGAATGTCACATGCTCTATGCTTAACATCAGGCGTGTATTTTGTTGCTTTAAAGCCAATCGAAGTACAGTAACAGCCATCATGATTCATCAAAACAATAAAATGACTGATCACAAAAACATGAAAATGAAAAAAAACAAAATAATAATGCACATTTTCACATTACCATGAATCAAATAATGACATTTAATTGCTAAGTTAACTAGACCATCTACGAACGTTAGAAAAAAATTACTTGTAAATGATAAATTGCAAGTGTTCAAGATTTAGTTTTACATTTTTTTGTTTGGGAAAACAGAAGAAATTGAATAAAAGTTTACACAAATAAAACATTGCAACATACATGATACAGTATTATTGTTTTTGTTTTGTTTGTGAAGAGCGAAGAAGCTCAATAGATCAAGTTCAGAGGAAATGAACTTTCTTGTTACGTTACAATAAAATCTGCGAATATTTGAACTCTTGTGCTCGTGTAACTCATCGTTTGTATGAAACTTATAATGTAAGACTGGTGCTTTAATTAGGAATGCAGCTTTGAAAAGATAAAACTGGGTATCTGTTAATTAAAAAAATAACAGGTGCAGGTACAGTTCAGTACAGTGCTGTACTGGCTTAATTGGTACAATGCTTATTATTAAGCAGGGATGCTAGTCAAGCGTCCTAGTGGGCCACACACCGACACCGAGAGAATGCACCGTGGAACTAACTACCGCTAACTGGTCGGTTGACCTATTGTCCTCTAAACTGTCCTCGAAGCGGTCAATTTGATCTGATTTAATGAAAACCTTTTAGGTGACCCGTGTGCATTTTAGTTTGTGATCCGTGAATGAGTAGGTTAAATTAGAAAGGACCAAGTGGTATCATTTGAAAAACCACATAATGCGATGTACCTGCCTATGTATCGCTCAGATAGCTTCATAAGCTAAAGCAGCACTGCATAAATGAACTGAGTGACCCTGCAGCAATGAAGATGATGAACGGCATTTTAACAGCTGTAACACGTCGAGCACAATACTGCAGGCTTGCGACAAGCTGTTCATTATTATTTACGAAAAAAACTGTTCGATGAGACCTTACGTCAAAAGCTGAAGCTGCAAGCAGTCTTACTGCTTCACATAATGGATTTGTGACTTTAAAAAAGTTAAAGCTGGTACCGATTAAACGGGTAGTAAAACTATCAAAAAAAGAATTGACTTAAGTAATGCAGAGTTTAATCCCCTATGGCCTATAGGTCTAATAAGCTTAGATAAAAAATTTAAGTGAAGACGGGCAATGATCATTGATCAAGTAGTGAGTCCGTGCCCCTATAGGCTACAACCATCGTAACCCTTGAAACGAAATTCGGTTGCTAAAAATTATGATATTAGATTATTGTTCTGAATGTACGAGTACAAATAAAAATAGAAATTTGCTAAAAGCTGCAGACAGAAGCAAAAAAGTTTTTCTGCATTTGAATTTTTCACAACTCATTTAATAGTTAACTGATTCAATAACTAATTAATGCCTAATTAATAAAAATGAATTAAATTAATAATAAAATAAATCCACAGGATTAATGTTGGGGTCCAATGGACCCCAAGTATCACAAGCGTAGTATTTTTTATCAGCCGTTTGAGGGTTAATGTGTACAATTCAATTCATAAGGATTATTCACACTCATCCTTTTCATTTCTAGTTTGGTCCCAGTTTCGCTCGTCAAAACACCGTTTTGCTCCACGTCGTCTACACGATCTTCCATTTTAAAAGAAACAGTTTTTACGACCATCGCATCTTCCTCTTCTTTGTCCCGAGAATTTGCTTGCATTCGGTCCTCCTGAAAAAGCGGTCGATGCTGCTGCTGCTGCTGCTGCTGCTGCTGCTGCTGCTGATTATTTTGGTACTGACGTTGTAGGTTTTGATTGTCGCAATTTCGACCAGTTGGAAGTCGGTTCCTATTGCAGCACTGACTGTTGATGTTGATGATGTGAGATTTACTGCTGTTTACATAAGTACACAATTGAATCGAAGAATGCGGTTTTGCTCGATGCTGCTAAAATTCTCCTAATAATGCACCTAATGCTGCCGGCCAGATGAAAAACCGTCTTTTGTCATTGACACTTGCTTATGTTCTACAAGGCGTGCAATCTACTACAAACATACATTTCTACTGAAGTGTAAATACAACTTACTTGTAGTTGAAAATAAAGAATATGATTGGATTAGCCGCCGAATTGAGAGTTCCCAGAGTCTGAAAAGTACAGAGGAGGCGCGAGCCAGAAGTAGTTTTATTTTCACCCCTGCATGTACCCAGGGTTTAAGCAGAATATTCTTGACTCCTATCAACCGTCCTACTAAATGCCAGGGTGATGGCAGGAAACTAAAGGAAGCATACTGCCATTCAGAAAATCTATCGTTCTGTATTGCAGCGAGAGATTGAAATCTTGCCTCTCGTCACAACAATTTTTCGGTCAACTATTTAATACTACAGTAGATTGGAATAACAAGTGTTGTCAGTTCAGACACAACAAATTTTTAAATAAAAATTCTTACCTGAATTAACGCCTTGAAGTAGATTGACAACCGCTTGACATGATAAAGGTCCAGAAAGTTGCCCACTGTATATGGCAGCCAGCATAAGATGAATACTACAATGTTTTAATGTAACTACAGGAATTAGAAGTATCATACAAAGAACTATACCTACGATTTCACGCACACGGCACCTCGAAAACTTTAACCCGATTCTCAGATATATCGGCACGATCATGTATGTAATCTGGCCGAAAATACACCTGCATTCTCCCTTGCATGCAACCTTGACTCTAATTTTCTACACTACGCCAAAATACGCTCGTACACTAAATTCTCAAAAAGCCAAAGCTCGATAGCTCATTGGCCCTAATCTTAATGAGGAGTCAGAAAGTTTAAATATAGGTAAAAAATAGTAGAAACAACAAAGGTTGGACTTACCGGACACAATGGTGCAAGTAACTTTTACTGTTTTTATTTTTGCTCGAGTGATGGTGTTCCGATTGTTAACGGAACTACGATTGACACTTCTTCTGCAATTTCCTTTGGCTGAGGCATCGGTACCCGCTGGTAGCTTTGGTCCTCTGCCGCTTCGGAAGATAATCACGATCAGGACAATGTGACAAATGGCCACAATAGTCACAGGTATAATTATTATCGTCACCAGGTTGGCTGTTACAAATATCTACAATGGATATCGAATGAGGCCAGTATGGCAGAGCGGTTGACGCGTTGCCTGTCGCACCAAGGTGGAGACTTGGGGACTTGCCGTGCAATTTACGCCCTTGTGGGTCAAACCAAGGACCACTATATTACAAATATAGCATATAGTTATACTGTAGTTTATAGTGATACCACAGTGGTCCTTGGGCCAAACCCCAAAGCCGACAGTGTACACTGCCTGACGATGAGAAAGTGAGGGCAGATGTGCCAAAAAGACACTTTACTTCTATTTTTACTCTACCAATTTTCGTTTTGTTTGCGCTAAAGTGTGTCAACAATGTCAGTTTTTGTCAAGAACCCATGCATATATCCGGAATTCAACATAGGAAAATGTAGAATTTTTTTGAGAATCGCTGTGTTCTGCTGTTTATAAAATTGTTTGACTCACCTGCCAAAAGTTCTCCTTTTCCAGCCGGGTAGTGTTGGAGCTGCTGCCATACCTGATCGAACACTGACGCCCGAAGGTGTCGTGGCGTCGAACATTAGTCCAAATCAATACCGGAGAACTGCACAAAGCGCTAAAAATCCAGCTGCCAGCTATTAAACTTGCAGTCTGACACTCTATGGGAGGAAAAAGCATGGAGCGGATAACAACATTTGTAATAGTTTTGTCATAAGCATCAGTAGGTTGAAACTAATGACTAATCATAATATATCGGTATTTTTTAGCTTTTTTATTCTATCCATTAATTTTTCTATCTTAATGCGGGCTAATATAAGTACAAAGCCTCCAGAAATTTAGATAAGCTTCCTTCGTCTACTTTAGACTAACCCAGGACCTAGTGCTTATGTCAGAAGTCACCTGCAGTGCCGTGTTTGTTTCCTTGCCCTCTGCAGCATCACAGCCCATCACGCATACCCATCGCGAGATTGGTATCCATCAAATTGTCTGAAAATGCCACTATACCACTCTACCGCAGTATCCTAGATGCCAATTTATTCTAAAGCTTCTACAAGGCATACTAATAGTATCACATACGTGTCCGAATTAATTTGATTATTAGAGACTTTGCAAGTTCCTTAGTTATCGGCATTGGCAAAAAAATAAACCCTAAAAGTTCCTAACACATGATTTCACACTTATTTGTACTTTCACACTTATCTAAACTAACCATGGCGGCAGCGAAGTTGCTCTGGTTTTTTCATAGAGCGTAGTTTTTCATACAACATTTCGTAGAGCGTTGAACTTTAGGGTATTGTCAGGATATTATGATAGGTCATTCCTTAGAGTGCTGAACAAGGAAGCAAAGGAGGACCTCCTTGGGACTTTCTGGACCTTGAACGAGATCGCTCATGCATGGCTACGAGTAGAGTGGTTTCATCTAATCTGCCGACTGCGCATAATTCTATAGATACATAATCACTGTGTGACCTAGACGGACATCAGTAATGAAAATCATTGACTGGCTGATTGATTGATCACTTTCACTTTGACCACCCAACTTAGATCTGAAATTCATGGTAGCCCACAGTGTCTTAACTCAATATTTTAACAACATTTAATCGCTCATTGCTAATTTTAGTTCGAAACGCATGCAAATATATCACATCCGCTGAGCACAAACATTAGTAATGCGACTAAGTCGAATAAATGTGCTAATCTATATTTGCCCACGGGATCTAGAGCGTCGAGTAAGTTTTGCTAGGAAGTCACAAATAAAAAAATCCGAAATCTGTTGCCCAAAAATCGGAAAACTGGACTTCAGTACTTGTATACCGCAATACCGCAAGGCTTCCGCAAAGCAAAAATTGGACGCCATCTTCCTACGTACTGAGTTTTCAGTTTCCTTGAGAAGTTATGCTTACGTCGTATATGCCTTGGATTACAAACTATAGTAAAAAATTGCGTTTAAAATACTGCATGTACGAGCATGTCTGCATGGCTGGTACACTTACTGCTAGGCATGTTTTATTATAAAAATAAAACCGTTTCTTCTTAGTCTTTTCTTCTGTCTTCTTCTTAGTTAAAAATATTTTATAAAACCTTACTTTCGTTGTCGTTAGTAGACTAAACAAACTTTAGTCGCACGAAAATTACTACATCTGGACGAACTCATAATCCAAAAGTTGTTTTGCCACAGAAAAATTTACGTAGTTTCTTTTTTATTTACCTTATATTCTCGCATATTAAAAAAATAAAATCCTCTTTTAGGTATGGACAAATTACCAAAACAAAGCCTACAAGTACATTAAAATCTCGAAATTGCGTTTGCATGAGCACTATATGAGGACTAACAGCATGTTTTATAACAATCCTTCTTGAAGCTTTCAAACTGCTCAGTTTACGCTGGACGAATTTTTACCTGTATTGATTAATCAAGCAGGCATACTATGGATTAAGAAATATTGCTTGAATTGACTTTTTTGTGCTTAGTCTCTCGCGACAGCTTATAACTTTGTTAGATCGTACACCATCATGTCTAAGTACTTGAACTTCACGGACTAATACAATGAGGACGCTGAATAGAAGTATTGTACGTACTTTTAGCAGGTATCGTTCATGTACGGCCCTCGGCCTGTTGTATTCGAAATTTATGCTGCCATGCTTCTAGAATTCTGATTTTATTGGGCCACTACCTCCACCCGGCCACCATTCTCAAGAACTTTTAGCAGCAAGAGAAATGAAATTTCTTGTTTTCAGACTGACGAGACAAGCTTTCGTTTGACGAAAAGCAGGCACGATAAAAATATAATGCAGTTTTAAATATAAAGCAACCTACGGATGGACTAACACAACAAGTTAATTGCACGAGTTGCTGGTAGCGACTTTTCGTCAGCCAACAAAACATTATACACTCGTAAAAGTGAATGCGGGTGGCAGCATAAGCTATTCTGGTGTTAATTAACTCATTTTTTACAAAAGCCGTGCAGCACACTCGCTGAAATTCAATAAAATATTGGAAAAAATTATATTCTAACACCAACTTGCTTTCCATTTCTATGAACAGTAGGACCGGTTTGCGAAAATGTGACTACATGTGTATTTAAAATGCACTAAATTCCAGATATCTGCTGCGCTAATGGGGCTGTAGATGATTTTTTAGGTTGTCCATGTGTATCTTTGCGTATACCGTAGGCATAAGACTATAGTAACATTAGTTTAAGCAATTACTTCACTAAATGACAGTAGCAATCCAATAAACAGGAATTTCGATTATCCACTTTTTGAAGCCAGCGCTGAAAATGTACAGTCGACACCAGCAATACCTATAGGTTCTATTTGCGATGAGCTATGCGATGTTTACCCTGCCATCTATAATTTCAGCTTTAAAGCATCGTCGCCTCAACTACCTCCACCCGGCCACCATTCTCAGCACCCCCTATATCAATCCGCAGGTTTGAATCTTTGATCCCACTGCCATAATAAAGCTGCGCACTTCATTGAGAGCATTCAAAATATAAAATGCTTAAAATATTTATTGTACAGCCAGCATGCCAACATGCCTCATTTTGAGAGCGTTTCTGTCTGCTGCAAGGGCTGCCTGGATATAGGAAACACTCCAGTCTAGCTCTGCCTGGGATGGGGGGACAGTGCTAGGCTCGCTGCTTTTCTTTCCTCCCTTAATTAATTCAAGTGATTTAAAATCCTCAGGGTGCCATGAGTCGGCTCTTTTTGCGAATGAGGATTGCCCAGACAAGGGAAAGTATTTGCCAACCGGGGTTAAAAGAGATAAAATGGTCATTACCAGAGTTCTTCTTAACCAAGCAGTAAAAGCTTGTAGTCCTTACTCTCTCGTCTGCTTTGTTGGCGGACCGATTTTCTTTGGTTTATTACTTAGAGAGTATGCGTTAAAAATTACAAAGAATCTGGTGCTTTGTGCATCAATTGGCGATTCGTTAATCATACCCACTTAACTTCAGACAGGATTACGACTAAGGGTATACTACAACTTGCATGTTTACTTTGATGTTAATTGACAGGCTCGATTGAACTATTACTTGTATTCTTAGTACAGCGACTATAACCACTACTACTGCTAAATCATATTAATTATAATTTCCTTGACTTACTACGTCGCGATGTGGTTGTACGCAGAGGATTAGCTATTGCGTCAACTCGGTCGATGCTGAGGACAACTAGAGCATATGCTGCCCCGTAACTCACCGTTGTCTGAAATACGAGCGCATGATAGTCGGTTGAAAATGGTCTTTTTGAAAGTGTTGGTAAATCATGTACCTAAATTTTACCTGGCGTCAATCTTTCTATGCTTGAGTAAAATATCCGATATACCATTTGATGCAAACTGCTTAATTCACTTAAAAATGTCTAAGTTCCGTCCCTCGCTTCACAAAGCTACTCCTAGTATCCCAAGTTTTCCGAGGCGTTGAAAACCGAATCACACTTTTTTACCCGAGCTGTCTGTAATTTTTGCCATCATTTTCTCTAAAAAAGCTAATTAATCTTATTCCAGAATTACCTTCGCTCCGCTCTATGTTGCTTGCGCAGATACAAAGCAGATACGTACATTAGCATATGCATAGGAAACTGACATATAAAGAGCGAATGCGAATCAAGCGAGTTCCAAAAACATTAGAGACTGAAGGCAACTTTTATCACTTGCCTGAGACTTTTTTAGCGACAGAGATCAGATGATAAAATTGAACGCTGAACTTACTATATTTCGTTCTTATCATTAAGTGAGGCACGGAAAAGTTAATCTTTATCTATAAAAGCTGTCTCGGAACCACCTGCCGAAAAACGATGGCACATTAGGCTGGCCATTTTTAATGACTAAGCTTGTGGGAAATCACACTGGCAAGGTCAACATAGGAAATCTGCATCATGAATTCAACAATAGCGATAGATCTTCACCCGTTGAAGACTCGTTAATTCCTGGATTTTATTCCTAACGAAACAAAAAAGTCTAAGAACAAAAGAACTACGAACTACGAGTATGAACCTACGAAACTGGAAATAAAGTGATCTGAAAATTTACACTTTAATTAAAAGTGCACCCCGATGCGCTCTCATGCTATCCCATGCAATCATGCAAATAATTAAGATGTACGATGACACTGCAATGATGAAATTTTGCTATGAATAAACGAAGCTTTTGAACAATATTACCTTGCTAAATCCAGTTTAGTGCTTATTTACTTATAGATAGTGCAAAAGCCAAGGTAATACAAGCATTCTGAATTACCTGAGTAAAGAATTTTAGCTTGCAGAGTATCTCGGGTCCGTAGAATTGCATCAGTACGCGGTCAATAAACTGGGGTAGAACGCAAAATATTCCTACGCAGAGATCTGAAATAAAATTGCTAGAATGAGATTTCGATTTCGCAAACAAACTTTCCGTCCTAAACAAATTTAATAACATTAAAAATATCTTCCTCCGCGAACTAGCCCCAATAATTTCGAGCGCTCGTACGTGATCAAAGCATTCTTATAGAAGCGATGAAATTTACTGTTATGAGCAACAACTGATCAATATAACTGTTCAAGCATACATTTTTTAAACAAGAAAAAATATAAATTAATCGAGTAACAGCAGTAGATTGTATGCCACTTCTTCAATTCCTGAGAAAGAATATCTATCGCAAGAGAAAGGGAATCAATAATTGTATTTTGCGCAGAGCAAATACGACTCTGCCTGAAACGCATTTTTACTTCAATAAAAGTCTTATCTTTCTTTGACTGATCAGTATTTAACCATTGTTAGTGACAATTGACACTTCTGATGAAAAAGAGGAGCTGAAAAGAAACAGATTTTCTTTTCGCTTTGTGCAGCTCTTGTACCTCTTGTTCGTGAGCCCGTGTACTTTTGTTGAAGACGGAAAAATCGCATTACTGAGTCCCTAATGATACGAGCTAAGAGGCTTTCCTTCTTTAATTTACCTCAGTACAGAAAGCGCGTCCGCCCTCAACGAAAGGATGCTGAACAAGAGGGCATCATTGCTTGGGCAAATTAATACTCGTATTTTACTTTCTATCAGTTAACAGTTTTAAACTTTTTATCCATCTCCTTTACCTCATACTCGTATTCTTTTTTTTAAATTGGTTTTTCTCGATTCCTCTCTCTCATTCCGTTTCCCATATCCCATCTACCCATTTCTATTCAGTTCCTATTTCTTCGCTTTATCTGTCTTTCGTAGGCTTTCTTTCTTTTTTTAATCGTTGTTGTATAGCTCACTATACCCGATAGTATTCTGTAGTTTACTGACAGTATTTTGTGACTAAGTTTTGAAAGCGTCTGTGGCTCAAATTTCCAACGTGTGAAAAGCGCTAAACGAATAGCCGTCTTACCAGCCACGCCCAGGTTGCAGATGTAGTAGGTCATGCGTGACTTTGGACGTGCGCTTACGAATGCCAGGAGCGCGATGTTGCCCGCCACAATGGTCACGAGGTTGATCGACAATGAGAAGTACACAATGTGATCCAGCTACAGTGAGGTAAGTGAGAGGCAAGTATGCAGATTCATTTCGTAATTTTGACCTTATCATTTTTAACAACTTTTTTTACTTTCCATATTACAAATTTATATTGCAGCTCTCTGCTGATTTGCATATCTTTGCGTTGCTCTCTTCCATTAATTTTAATTTATTAGCATTTTCTTATACCTAAAGCCGGCTTGATAGCGTATCCTCACTTCTTTCATCATCTCATTACCCCCATTAATAGTATGCCTGTCGCGGAAAGTGCTACTGTCCAGTAATTTTACCCTTAGTCTTTATCTATTTCGCATCGCGGCTTTGATGCGCTCACCACTCCGTTCAATTAATATACACGTAGTAACTTATCGATCGCCCCACTCTATCTTGTTATTGTCAGCTATGCGCACTCAGCTGTACCCCTGTCAAGACCCACCCCTCCCTTATCGGTTTATGCCCCCTGTTAGCGCAATAAATAAACTGTTCAAGGCCTAGAGCTTTTACTGGAGCTTATTTACCGTCACCTAAACCATCGCTCTCAAGACCAACTTTAATTCACAATGCCAGTGCCATGTCAATAATATACTTTGTTGCTAAATTGAATTATAAATGTCGTTTTGAGTGCATTCGCAACAAGCGCATATCTGGCTCAGTATTCTGAACCTTGTCTAGGACCTTGGCAATGGAATTTTCAATCCTATAGCATCTGAATAAGATCATGTACTTGTGTTGACTTGCGGCTTGCTCTGGTTTCAAATCTCAAGCATTCCCACTACCTGTCCAACCGCTTCCCACCGATGAGAATTCGCCGAACATAAATTCTCATAAGTACCTGCTCCCGATGCGGTGTGAAAATTTCTACACGCTTGGAAGCTGTGATAAATCTGACTGCTATTGCTAACTTGATTTCCCTTGATTGAAACATATCCAGGCCCTTTGACTGCTTTCTTTACTTGAAGAAGGGTATAAAGTTCCATAGAAAAAAGTACGTTCGCTATAGCTTCTACCATTGATTTAATTTATTAATACAACGATATAAAATATTAACGAGGCTGAACACGAAAAGCTATTGTCTTCTTTTTAGGATGCAAATATTACCAGTTACTCGTACTTCAGCATTTTGGTAAGGCAAGAACATTTGCAAGGAAGACGTCTCTATTCTAATGCGAGTATATCCTTTACTATCTTATCAATGTATTCTACGAGTATAAAACTCGTTCGACTCGTACGCTCGTATATTAGCCATTTATCTTCATTATTAAAAGTATTGTTACAAGCATAAATGGCACTTGTCAACAGGTATCTCGTTTGAGCCACGATTACTTTTCGTTGGCTTCTGTTATATTTAAATTATATATCTAAAAGTTAACTTTATTAATGGTCGGAGAGCGTAATCTAAGCTCTAAGAAGTGTGAATTAACCGTAAAAGCAAGGTAAAAAAATTGGCAGTAAAAACTAAAAAGTTAAACACATGAGCCAGTGGTTTTGTGTGACATTCACGTAAGAATGCTCAGCAGATTTGTCGTATATAAATCTTTGAAATATACCTCTGAAATAATGTGCGTTCTTATCATTGTTGGCTAAAGAGGTCAGTAGGGTAAGTATACTAGGCAAGTAGGTAGAACTGGCATGTCATTCGCAAGGCCACGCAGCACAATTGACTTGATTTACTCATTTTTACAAAATGTGACTCTAAAGGCGCTAACGACTCTCCTCTTTAAATCAAAATTATCAGGTACACTTGATCACAGGCTTCTTTCCGATAAGACAAATTTCTTACTGTATCTTAAAACACTGCTGTCAGCTAGTATGGAACACAGCATTGACGTTAAGAGTGTTCATTCGATCACTTCATCTCATATTCACCCAACACAATGGCATACAAGCAGATAGCAAAGCTTGATTTAAACAATTTTGTGTATACTAGGAAATCTGACATTTAGCGAAACAAAGCTCTTTTCTTTTAAGCTAAGTCGATCTTTTCTTGAAAACTCAACAAAGCAAGTTATCGGTTTTCCACTGCGAAAAGAACAACAACAAATAACTGTTCCCGCCAGCCATCAGTGGCCAGAAAGGGGGAGGAAGCTGAGATAGCGTGTTTCTGGGCCAACGACCTCAAAGGTCACCCGCTAGCTTGGTCCACGGCGCCAGCATCACTCAGAAGCCGGTTAGGAAATCTCGCCGTTCGCCCTTGGCCTCGCCTGCGCGGTCCCTGCAGCTTGAGCAGCAGCACGTCGTGTAGCGGCTCAGGGCAGCGGGCCTCCTACCGGATGACGTGGCCAGCCAGTCGAAGTCGCCGCCTGCGCAGCAGGTCACAAGGCGCGTCAGGCGCGCCCTTTCGTAGAGCGCGGAATTGGTCTCGCTGCCAGGGTCGCTGCGGTCCCCAAACACCGCACGCAGCATAACCGCATGCGCAGCGTCCAGCTGCCTCTCCTAGATGTCCGTCAGGGTCCAGGTCTCGGCATTATACAGCGAGACAGTCTCAACGACTGCCTGAAATAGCCGAGCCCTGAGCCTGTCGTCCAACCTCAGATCGGAGCACAGAGCGCACAGAGGTAAACGCGGCGCAGTCCAGTCCTCGTCGCATCACCAGGTCGTCGGCAGCGTCCGCACGATTCCACCGAGATACAAGAACCGCTGGCAGCGGGTAAGCCTGATTGCTACCCCGGCAGCGTCTCAATAGTTGATCTCGGCAGGCAAGTCAGAGGCACCGAGAAGACGACTGTCTTCAGCGCGTTCAGCATGAGGCCGACCCGCGATGCTGCAGCCGTCAGGCTATCCAGCAGCTATGAGCGGCTTCGGCCGTCGATGACTGCAGCGCGAGGTCATTCGCGTAGCAAAGAACGGAACGCTTCTCCGGGTGCCGCCGACTCGTGCGCCTTCTCAGCAGAAAGCGTTATCCGGGTTGGGCAGGCCGGTCCTCAGCACCCAGTCCAGTGCCAGGAAAAACTGGAAACGCGCCAGAGTGTCACCCTGCAGCAGCCTGACTACGTGCTGAATTGGTCTGGCAGTCCATCTGGCGTCATCAACGAAGCGGTCGTATCCTGGTACATAGCCATGAGGGCGGAAATCAGTTGCTCCGGTACATTGTACGCACGAAGCACGAGAGGCAGCGCGCCGTGAGCCAACGAGTCGAAGGCCTTGATGAAATCAATAAATATTACCATGAGACTTGACTGATGGATACGCGCCTCCTCGATGATGCGGCGAAGGGCAAGGATATGTGCCACTGTCCCGCGATGTGGGCGGAACCCGTTCTGCTCAGGGCGCAAAAACTGGTCCAGCACGGGATGTAACGGAGCTAGCAGCTCGCGGTTGAACAGCTTCGCGGCACAGGACATAAGCGAGATCCCCCTGTGCTCCTCCTTCCGTTTCGTGCCTGGCTTCTTCGGAATCGCTACGATGTGCGCGGTTGTCCACTCGCGGGGCGCGGCAGAAGCAGAATTTTATATTACTCGTAGAATAGTGAAGTCTTCCCACCAAAGCTGATTTCTTATATCAAAGCCTTAATGAAACTACGCTTGTACATGTCCATGTAAGATGAACCAGTGTCCTTAGGCGAGGTCCAGTTCAATTATCACACAACCAAGTTCAGCTCACAAGCTGCTCTCTACACTACTTGACCCACTCTCGATTTTCCTTGCCCATTCGGCACGCAACTCTCTTCAGGACGGACCAACTTGCGGCAGGCACGTAGCGATCAGTTAGGAATAGAAAAAATGAGAAAAATAGTCCGAGACTGCTCTAGTATGATGCATATATTCGAGCACTTCCTTCGATCCTATCCTATACTATCTTATCTTATGAAGTTTATTCTATTCCGAGAATTTGAACGAATGGAGAATTCGCTCGAACTCAGCTAATCACAAATATAAGAAGTGAAATTACTGAACTCTAAAATTGGGGACGGAGTGGATTGAACGATAAAGCAGGCCCTAAGCGTATGAACGTATGCTATTGCGGGCATGTGAGAGAATACTACTCAGTTGAGTTCCAAACCGTCGTCCAAAAAAGCTGGTATCGAGGGAAATGAGCGTGGGCATGTATTCCCAGCATATAGGTCGGGCGCTTCTGGTAATAAGACGATGGCAATCAATCCAACGAGCCATCTGGGAGAACGCACAGGATTTTGGTCTGAGTGGGTTATGTGCCAAAGGAGTAATCCGA
This sequence comes from Macrostomum hystrix, assembly GCA_950097015.1. Classification (NCBI taxonomy): domain Eukaryota; kingdom Metazoa; phylum Platyhelminthes; family Macrostomidae; genus Macrostomum; species Macrostomum hystrix. The sequence goes on along the minus strand of CATNEN010000011.1, from coordinate 168,339 downwards.
ACAACTTCTTATAACGTGCCTTGCAGCCCACCTAATTGGTGAAACTCGGAAGTTATATAAACAAACTATAGTACAACGCGTTGCCTTGTAGGCCACAAGCGGTCCGCGTACCTTGGTATTCTCAGAAAGCCTAACACCTTCTTGTTGTGAAGAACGTCTTAACACTTAAATGTTATCGATCGTCCCATGATCAAAACACATGATATTTCGGTCTAGGTCGAAAAAAGCATGAAACATACGATCTAAGGGATTAAAATTTATTTTGTATCATTTGCTTTACATTTTTTAAATTGATCGATGAGAGGTAAACTGAATTTGGGAATTCAAGACTTAGGCATTATTCTCTCGGATTCAACGAACGGCTTCAACGTGAGCCGCAATGTGCAGTTGAGGATTACGCTCGTAGAAATATGCGAAAATCGATTTCCTGATCGAATATTAGTTCTGAAAATAAGCTGATCAGCGATATTCTAAAGCACGCTCGATAAGAAAACTGCGTCTGTTGTTTCAGTCAGATAAAATATTTCTTTCAAAAGGACTTTCAGAGAAAGGCGCACTTTCCTAAAAGCAGGGAAACCATTTGAATTATTAATACATATGAGGCTCATTAGTGCAGTATTAAACAAAAGAATGATCTGTACAAACCGTTACAGGTTTTTTTCGAGTAATTTTGTCTTTGCCTGTAAAGAAGGGGTGTCTCAGAGTTTGCGTTGACTATTGTGATTGAGTGACCGGAGTTACAAGAGCTGCACGTGCATGTATATTTAGCGGAGGACTCATAAGTGAAGAGCAAGAGAAAGAGCCAGATCAGAGAAGCCCATTTTCTTGCAGTTAATCACAATAGGTTAAACAAGCTACCCCTCCACTATTGCTCAGTCCAGCTCCACACATGCACTCTGGGGCAATCGGTTAAATTACCTATATATGCTCGTATAATCCCTTAGTGGTAAAGTTAAGCGCTCTTAATAAGTAAACGAAAATTTATGCTCTGCGCAACATGTTGCATGAGCCGCTGCTCAAACAGGAGAGTTTTTGTAATTCAAATGGTCTTGAGAACGGCTTTTCCAATTCTGCTGGGTAGCTTTAAATGTCTACCATTCGAAATGCCTGTGGCCCCAAAAGTTATTGCACCATACCGAAACGATACATGCATGTTTTTGAGCTAAGTCAAGTCAAGCCAAGATATATAGAGCAGTACATGTCACTATAGTGTAATCCGTCTCTATTTAAGCTGCACGCCTTTATGATGGATTCAGACGTATCTTACGACATGTGCAAGATGTTTTGCTCCTCACTTTGCAGGGCCGGTTGAACCGATGGCAGGGGAGAACACGGTGCTACATGGAAGGCCTGCTTGCAGATGCCTGGATCAGTGAACACCAAACGTGGGCGAGTGCGATTGAGAGCTTCAGGAAGCTGGCAGCTGCTCAGAACATGCCCTTCTGAACGTGCCCTCCTATGACCTTATGTGTCACTTTTCCTTATATTTTAGTTGATCCTTCTGTTTTCTTTCTTCTTTTCTGTTTTCCCTTATTGCGATGTGTTTTTTTGTTGTGTTGTGTAGGACATGTAGACTCCAAGATTGTTAGAAAAATATAAAGGATAGAGAAGCGTTAATTGCAAGTCGCTTTGGGACAGTCAAATAAGACTTGTAAAAAAACGTGATAACTCGAAAGGCGAAAGTAGATTACAAATAAGATAAGTAAACTGGGACCTACAAAAAACCATCAAGCAGAAGAATGAGGGTCTACGTATGTTCTACTGGGCTGTTGTCATTTTCAAGCCGCCCAACGTGCTTAGTTAGAATCTTAACTGCCTAAGTGCTTAATGCTTAATGCTTAAATGCGAAGACGATTCGAACCTAAGGCGGTACAGCGCAGGCTGAGCTCGCCCGCTTCAATTCTTGAGCGTTAGGCTATCAGGACAGGACAGCCGCATGGCTTGTGCGGAGCTGATGATGGCTGACACTTCTGCGCGCGCAATAATAGCTCGTACTTAAGTAAAAATTTTCATAATTTTTGAAAAACAAGAGATAGAAATAAAAACCGATCGGTAAACAGCAGCAAATCTACACTGTTTCTAAAATCTAAAATGTTCAACGTTAAGCAAAGCGAAGTTTTTCTTTAGAGTTAAGATATATCTACTCTATTTTTTACTTTATTCAGACAAACTTTTTACTCAAAAAGAAATAATTTAGAATTGAATTTAATTTAATTTAAATTGGAATATTTTGACAGAGCCTGATGATAAAAATGGACGAGTGAGAATGAATAAGGATACATGTAAAAAATAGGACTTCCATAAATGATGAAATAAAGCAATGAAGCCCTGAGATCATTAGCCATCAAAAATGCTGTCTTGGCTTCTCGGTAATTAAATACATTTGAACGCTCCATATTGTTAGTTTAGCGAAGAGCCTGCATCAGAATTTAACATCCGAAATATAGGAGTTGGAAAAATGCGAGCCTCAATGATCTCATAAAACATTTTCTTGACTCCAAAGCCAACAAAGCCAGCCAAAAAAGCGCACACAGTGCTTCACATGAAACTGTTCAAACGGTTTATTGCGCCGGATTCGCTTCTACGCCCTAATTAGTATGCTTTGGTGCTGTAGCCCTAGTCAGATCACGGAGTTGGATAAGCTATTGTATGAAAAAGCAATTGTATAGGTGGGATAGGACGGGACGGATGGGACGGGAGTGGCGGACAGGTGTCTACCAAGTAGATGTCAAGCAGCGATTGTGGTCGGTATAAATGTCAATATGTCTATAGACGCTATAAATGTGAACAGCCCTCCAGGTTGAGGGCGAACTTCTGGCAGCCGAACTTGACGCGCAGGGCCTCATTCATGATCTGGCTGTAGCGGCGCTCGATGTCGCTCAATGTGCGGCGTCGACACTAGACTTTAATGGAATTCCAGTGAATTTAAACAGCTCGACCGGCTGGATGTTCGCAAAGGCCACCGGGCGGACTAGCCCGCCGGAGTGCCGTTGCTGCAGGATGGCGCAAACCCCACGGGTGACCCGTCGACGACGAGCTCGGTGGGCAGCCGATTGTCGAGAATACCAGGGTGTAGCCTTTCGATATCAGAGCCAGATGTCCCAGATTGTACGTCAAACTTGTGCCAGAAGAACTCCTGGCCTTTCCGTGCCAGAGCGGCTTGGCTTTGTCGGCGAGCTGCAGCATGAATTTCTCCAGGTGGTTGGTCAGGCCCAGGAACAATTGGACCTCTTTGACAGACTGGGGTCTGCAGCTCGGCGATTTTCTCGCTGGACGGCTGGATTCCAAACTTAGACAGCATCATGGCAATGAACTTGGCCCTCGTGATGCCCCAGCGGCACTTACTGGAGTTAAGGGTAATGCCGTGGCAGACCGGCAGCGACGTGCCCTAGTTAGTTGCTCGGTCCTGGCTATGGATGATGATGTCGTGGATGCGCTTAACGCCCGCCAGGCCTGCCAGCACCGTCTGCATCACGCTCTGCAGGAACCCCAAGGCCGATGCAAATCCCATGCTAAGGCCAGTCAACTGCCGCAGGCCTCGGGGGGCTCTAGAACACGAAGTACTTGCGGCTGTCTTTGCTGATCTGGATTAATTCATGAAGCTCAGTTTCGTGAAGATCGTCGACCTGGCCATGTAGCTGGTCGCCTCCTCGAAGGTCGGGATATGATTTCTCTCTCTCAGGGCTGCTTTGTTGACGTCAAGCAGATCCTTAGTGATTCAAACGCTCCTTCGGCATTACGGCATTGATTCGGCTGACACAGGTGTAGTAAAGTCTTGATCTGCTTAATCTTGATCTGAACAGAGGCGTCTTAAAATTTTCCAATGCTATTGAATAATTCTGGGAAATGCTTCGATATCGCATGGATCGCCGGGTTCTCTGCCTCGATGGACGCAATCGCTCGGACCTGCGGCTCCAGACTCAAGACATGGCAACGACATGGAGGCAACCCGACCGACGATGCTGATGCAGTCGCCCGGTTCGACGAAGCGGACTGTCTTGCTACGCTAGTCAACCGTGACGAGCGCCTTGGAGGAGTGGAAAGCGAACTCAGCTTTGTCCTGCAGCTGCTGCTGCAGCTGCGGTTGCACTGGAAGCATTCACCAGGCCTTCTCGGTCAGGATGTTGCAGTCGGCCCCACTGTCCACGATGACCGATTCAGTCGTAGGGCTAATCAACACTGTCGCCTGAGCATCGGCTGTCGCAATGCCAGTAGCTGCCACTGAGAGGCAGAAGATGCCGTCCTAGGTTGCTGCGCTGTCGCTGTCAGTCTGCAGGGCCCGGAAGTCCTTGTGTGGGCGGGAGAGGCATGCCCTCGCCAGGTGGTTGAGCTGCGTTGCACGTGCAATCACCCGTGGCTCCGCATCGGATGCAATAAAGGGGCCTCCTGTTGCTTGGACAGCCCCAGCGACTTTTCAGCTTGCTGCTGTACTGACAATGCCGACAGACGTGACTGTTTACATCAAATTCACTGCACTGCTGCCTCGTAGGCCTCGTAGGGCCGCCTGGATTTCCGCAGCCTCCATGACTCGGGCAAAGCAAATCGCCTGTTTAGGGCTCACGTTTTCCATGGGTAGCAGCTTCCGGAAGAGCTGCTCTGAGCTGCAGCCAGAAACGAGCTTGTGGCGAATAAGCGAATCGCGAAGACCTCCGATGCCACAGCAATCGAAAGCCATCCGTATTCGAAGGATACACTCGTCCGGAGGCCCTCCGGAGGCGGCGTGCAGAGTCTGAACTGATAATGCGGCAAGGGTAGGTTCAGCTTGTCGACGAAGTTTTCGTCCAGAGCTTTAACGAGTGTCCACGTCTATTTCGTTTGGCACAGTCAGACCGTCTGCAGCCGTGTAAAGGAGAAACTGTCGCAGCCGCTTCTTGTCTTCGATTTTCGCTGCAACGACAAGACTGGCCGAGCAACTTTTCCCCTTCGTGTGGACTGAATTTGGGTCTGAGCGCAATATACGAGTTAGCTGGACGCCGGCAACGTGCGGCTGAGCACATTATCGAATGCATAGAGCGTACACGCACATATGAGAGGGCACAGATCACTAGAGGTCCCCATTTGAAGAAAAAATTCGTCCTTCGTTATTCACACTTTTATAGTCGAACTAATAAAGTTTTATTCCGGGTGTCCGGAAAGTCATGAGAAAACTACAAAAGGTTAATTATAAAAACGCACAGAACAGTGAAACTTTACTAATCAGTAATGTAATTTCCCCTGAAGTCAATCACAGCTTGGCAGTGCTCCACGAGCCGTAGAACCTCGCGTTTCAAGCAGTTTGCATCCAGACCCCTCGCCCACTGCAACGCGGCCTCGCGGACCTCATCGTGGCTGCTGAACTCCCGCTTCGAGAAGTCCGATTTTAGCCAATTAAGGAAAAAACGGTCGCATAAATTGAAATCAGGGCTGAAGGGACTCTGAAAAAGCAGTTGAACTCCACGAGTCTCCATGTACTGCTGCACAGGCTGGGCCACACGAGGTCGTGCGTTGTCCCACTGCCACAAGACTTCGGACAGATGAATTGGCTGTGATCTGAGGCTCCGCCATAGGTCACCTGTGTGTCGAACGAATTCAACGATGCGATTGGCATCAACAGTCTGCTTTGGCGCCGTTGACATGATAGAGAATCGCTTGCTTGGGGTGAAAGCGACTACCAGCATTGTCTTTGGGTCCCCGACTGAGTGTCTCACAACTTGAGGTCGATGGTCGCCTTGATCCAGCCAGCACCGGTTGTTCTGCCGTTTACCAGTGTTTTTAAGGTACACCCACGCCTCGTCCTCCACCACGTACTTGTTGCAGAAGCTGGTCATGCCCTCGGTATGAAAAATCCGACGTATTTGCTTGGCACAATTGACGCGAGCAACCTTGTTCTCCTCGGAGAGAACATGCGGGACCCACACGGCAGACACATTGCGAAGTTGCAGGTCTTCAGTCAATATTTCATGCACTGTTGATTTCCCAACCTCCATGAAGTCAGCAAGATCTCTGACGCTCACTTTTGGGTCTTCTTTCACGAGATTTCTGCAGGTCTCGATCAGCTCTGGTGTTCTCGTCGATCTCGGCCGGCCAGTACGGGCAGCTTGGGCCAGTGGGTACGACTCGTCACGGAACCTTGTGTACCATCGGTACACTGACGACAGACCAGGCGCCACATCTCCATGCACTTTCAGCAGTTCTCCATGGCAATCAGGAGCAGATATACCAAGCTTATACCTGGTATAAGCATAAGCTTGAAACTCGTCCATCTCAAAGCAGCAGCAAGGATCAATGAAGAAAAAAGTAACGATAGATATTTGCTTTGCCTCTGCGTTGCAGTGGCCTAGACTTCTAAGTTATAACCATCAGCCTTACCCCCAAATTTGAAGCTAGAATCTAGCTCTTTCAGCCATAGACATATATTAAGTCAAGTGTTAGAATGGTACAGTATCTTGTCAATAGTTTGTGTCTAAGTAGTTAGAATAACACATTCTCATGACTTTCCGGACACCCGAAGTATATTAGTAATGTTAAAGGATTAGGCCTAAAATAACTGACAGGATTGAAGGCCTTTTTGATGTCAAGATACAAATCAAGACATTTTTTCAGAATACCATATCATTAAGATAAGAAGTCGCTTCAAAGAACTCACATGTATCAGGCTTGTTTCATTTTTTTCTTTGATTGACATCGCGGAAGTTAAGTTATCCATTGGTCTCGCACAGTCTGTTTATGTATGCAGCTAAAATCTCTTTAAAGCTCATGTCTCTAAGTTCTGCTTGGATTGTTGTGTGGGCACTGATATTAACAAGCTTGGTTAAAGCAAGATCTAACAGAGAAATGCTATTGGCCGACTACTACAGCCAATGACAGTAGAGCCATTCTGACTTTCAATTCTGACTTCGCGTTAGCAAACGTTTGTAAACGACTGGTCGAGGACAGCAAGAAGAAGGACGAGACACTTCGTTTCTTGGAAAATTTCGTGAAGGCAGATTTTTTAGGACAAATGCAAGAAAGAAAAACTAAATAAAAATTGAATCCTTTCCCTTTTTTCACATTTCAATGCTTATAACTTTTTATAGGAAGCAGATCCTATGCTGTGCTTTTAGTATATCTTGCAAAACATATGTTGCTTTAAGGAAAAATTAGAAATAAGATTTATGAAAAAATTATCTTCATTTTATTTTTGTTTTCGCTTGTATTTATCATCAAGCATGATAACTAGAAATCAGACCTAAATTAGCCTATAGATTGGCATATACTAGCCACTAGATAGCTTTTGACTAACTATTTTTGTATTCGTATCTACTGTAGCGTCTCAGCATGACCTTCCATCGTACCGTACTTGCCATTCCAGAAAATTCGCCGTAAAACTACAAATTGAATTTTCAATATTTTTCTAGAAACTTCCACTCTATGAACAAATGATTTGTAAAACACATAATAGCTATAATCAAATATCATCCATGTAAATAACATCATCACGCGCTACAATATTAAAGTTACTTAAACTGTATTGCACTAGCTTTGTTATAACTCTTGCAACCTTCTAGAATTTTCCGGTAATGCATGTTTTCATCTATAGAGCCACCATCGACGTCATTTTCTTCAACCCTTAGAGCTCACGCTCTCATTGATAATCATCAAAAAAACCAAAAGAACCACCGCCTTTACGCCTCATTTATTAAACACCTCTACAACTGGTCCGGTGAGGCGTCACAATGTCAGAAGGAAGTTCAAACACCGACGGCGCTGCCAGTGCGCAGCAACAGCTTGCCGAGGAGACTCCTACGCTATCTGCGGTGAGTCTCAAGATTCCACCATTCTACCGAAGCAATCCGGACGCATGGTTCCGCATGATGGACGCCCAATTCCAGCTCAGGAACATCACCTCCGAGGCAACACGGTTCAACCACCTGATCTGCCATTTACCAGAGGACATCGCAGCTGTTCTGCTTTCTGTCGATACCCCTGCCAATTACACGGCACTGAAGAAAGCAGTAGAGAAGATGCTTCAGAAGAGTCAGCAAGAGAGGATCAACGAATTAATGAACGTCTCGGATCTTGGAGGAGACAAACCCAGCGTTTTCATCCAGCGCCTCCAAGCCAAGATGGCACAGTGTGGCATAAAGGAGAACGACGACATGGTCAAGGCCACCCTCCTTCGCTGCCTTCCGGCCGAGTTGCGCCTCCATCTCTCCGGTTTCCAAGATCAGAAGCCGGAGCAGCTTGCGTCCATCGCCGACTCCATGCTCGCCATCCAGCAGTCAACGGGCCGCCGGGTCAACGCCGTTCAGCGAGCAGCAGGAGCCCCGCAGACGTCAGTGCAGCGTCAAGAGTCCAAGCCAACATCGACCCTGGAGCCCTTCCACCCTGATCAACGTCCGGTCATCTGTCGCGGACACCTCTATTACGGCGCGCGGACGCGCACCTGTCGACGCTGGTGTCAATTCCCTCGCAAGACCAACGGACCTCAACCTCGGATCTTGGGCCCTACCGAGACGACTCCAGCCCAGTCCCGCTCCAGCTCGCCTGAGCGTCCGGTAAACTGACAGGCACTTCCCATGACGCCGCAGTGAGCAGTGCCACAGATGCAGCGGCGCGCAAAACTTGTCTCGTCGTCAAACATGACACTGTCCATCGGATCGACACCGGCGGTCATCAGCCCGTGCATGCAAGGGCTCGTCAGCTTCATCCAGAGAAACTCAGCATCGCTCGCGACGAGTTCCAGCAACTAATCGACGCCGGTTACATCCGACCTTCAAAGAGTTCATGGGCTTCGCCACTACACATGGTTCCTAAGAAGACAGATGGCAAGCCCTCCGGCAAGTGGCGACCGTGCGGCGACTACCGAGCGCTGAACAGCGCTACCAAACCCGACAGCTACCCGGTCCCACACATCCAGAGTTTCACCCGCTATCTCCATGGTGCGACCGTATTCAGCAAGCTCGACCTGGTCCGCGCCTACCATCAGATCCCTATCGCAGAGGAGGACATCGCCAAGACTGCCATCATAACACCGTTTGGCATCTTCGAGTGGACCAGGATTCCCTTCGGACTCCGCAACGCCGCGCAGACCTTCCAGCGCTTCATCGACTCAGTCCTGCGTGGCCAGCCTGGCGTCATTGCCTATCTGGACGATCTGCTCGTTTACTCCAAGTCCGAGGAGGAGCATCTTCACCATCTGGAAGCTGTGCTGAAACGTCTCGCACATCACGGACTGAAAGTACAGCTAAGCAAGTGCGTCTTCATGAAGAGCGAGGTCACCTTCCTCGGCCATCACGTCTCTGCGGACGGAATCCGACCCCTAGAATCAAGGGTCGAGACCATCAAGAACTGGCCGGTGCCTCGCGATGCTGCCGCCCTGCGACGTTTTCTCGGCGTGATCGGTTTCTACAGACGCTTCATCTCCGGCTTCGCATCAACTGCCGCCCCATTGCAGGATCTGCTCACCGCATCACTACGGTCTCCCCGAGCCTACCAATGGAGCAACAACCATCAAGCCGCATTCGATGACCTCAAGCAGAAGTTGGCCGAGCGACTCCTTCTGTGTCATCCCGATCCAAGCTGCTCGGCCTACCAGCTCGTCACAGATGCTTCTGCCACCAGCGTCGGAGCTGCCCTGCATCAGTCGGTCGGAGAGACGACCACCCTGATTGGTATGTTCAGCAAGAAGCTTTCTGCAGCTCAGCGAGCCTACTCAGCTTTCGACCGCGAGCTCCTAGCTGCCTACCTTGCCGTGCTTCACTTCCGGAACCTGATCGAAGGCAGGCACGTCACGGTCTTCACGGACCACAAGCCTCTCGAGCAGGCCTTCCAGCACAGCTCCTATGGCAACTCCGACCGCAACCTGCGCTACATGAGCATCCTGTCTGAATACGTCACCGACGTCCAGTACATCCGCGGCGCAGACAACATTGTCGCCGATGCGCTTTCCCGACTCGAGGAGCCAACGCCAGTCGCTGCCATCATACAGGACGCAGCACCAAACGACATGTCAGCAATCGCTGATCAACAAGCAGCGGACAACCTATCCGAAGCAGACCAATGCCGTTTCTATCCGCTTGGAGACGACCGTCGCATTCTCTGTGAGACCTCCACGGGTTATCCCCGCCCGGTCGTACCCACTTCCATGCGCGAATCCCTGCTGAAGCATTTCCATGACCTCGGTCACTACGGATTCCGCAAGACGGCCAATCTCCTCATCAGTCGCTACTACTGGCCCGGCATGCGCTCGGAGATCAAAGCTTTCTGCAGGACATGCGAGGTTTGTCAGCGCACCAAGGTAGACCGCCACACGACGGCCGGCAGCGCTGCCTTCAACCTACCATCCAGCAGGTTCGAGACGGTCCACATCGACATTGTAGGACCTCTGCCAGTCCCCGAAAGGAAGCACGACATCCAGTGCGGTCTAACACCCCGGTACCTTCTCACTATAATCGACCGCAACACCGGCTGGCTAGAGGCCACACCGCTAGAGACCGTCACAGCACAGAGTGTGGGAGCAGCCTTCATCTCCACCTGGATTTCTCGCTTCGGAGTGCCCCTGTACGTCATCACCGATAGAGGTCCGCAGTTCGAGTCCGAACTCTTCCAGATCCTCTCGTCTTCCGTGGGTTTCCACCGACTGCGCACCACAGCGTACCACCCACAGTGCAACGGGAAGATCGAACGCGCTCACAGGACCCTCAAGACGATGCTCAAGGCGCGCGGACCATCCTGGCTTGACAATCTTCCTCTGGTACTCCTAGCTATGCACGTGGCACCCGATGACGCAGGAATCAGCCCGTTCACCAGGCTCACTGGCGAGAATCCGATGCTCCCACGTATCATCATACGCGACAAGGATCCGAACTCCATCCAGCTCCACTTGGATCAATTCTTGGAGCAGCAGCCGAGGCCACCGTCCGCCATGCCACATGTACCTCAGGAGCTATGGTCGACAGACAATGTTTGGGTCCGCGTCGACAGGGTTCGTAAGCCTCTGGAAGCGCCGTATTCTGGACCCTACCGAGTGATCAGGCGCACTTCCAAGTTCTTCATCGTCGAGTCGCGCCCTGGTCACGAAGAAGCCATCTCCATCGACAGGCTCAAGCCCTGCAGGTCGACCATAAGGCAGCCTCCGACACAGCGACCGCCCGACATAGACACCCAGAAAACCCCGGAGCCCAAGGCCGCCTCCACACCAGAAAAACAGGACAGCACGGAAGCGACCCCGGCAACAATTCCACTTGAAACTCCAGACGGCGACATTATCAACAAGGAGGCGACGACAACAACCCGAACTAGGAGTGGACGACAGTACGCTTCAATGCCAAAAATGACTATCTGTACTTCTGACTTTCTCTGCGTAATACACCGTGCCCATCTGTACTATAACTTCCACATGCATTCATCGTGTAAAAAGTCTACTTCTCCTGTTCAGCATTTTCAGCGCATGCTTCCCACCCTGCCGTTCTACCCCTCAGGACTCCGTCCCCGGCAGGGGGACTGTTGTAGCGTCTCAGCATGACCTTCCATCGTACCGTACTTGCCATTCCAGAAAATTCGCCGTAAAACTACAAATTGAATTTTCAATATTTTTCTAGAAACTTCCACTCTATGAACAAATGATTTGTAAAACACATAATAGCTATAATCAAATATCATCCATGTAAATAACATCATCACGCGCTACAATATTAAAGTTACTTAAACTGTATTGCACTAGCTTTGTTATAACTCTTGCAACCTTCTAGAATTTTCCGGAAATGCATGTTTTCATCTATAGAGCCACCATCGACGTCATTTTCTTCAACCCTTAGAGCTCACGCTCTCATTGATAATCATCAAAAAAACCAAAATAACCACCGCCTTTACGCCTCATTTATTAAACACCTCTACACTACCACTGATAATAGGAGTATATAACTAGATTGGTCACAGTTAATTTTCTCTCACACTACTCTTAGGACCAGCCATGAGCAGCAAAAATAGCCAAAAAATCGAAGTTTGCAAATTTTGTAAAATAGTCTTTTGATAGCAAGAAACTTGATATATATGAGCACACTATTCATTTTAATTCTGACATCAATGTATATTGTATTATTGTAGTAATTAATGTAGTATGTTCTCATGTTTTTATGCAAAACAAGAACAAATTATTAGTACAATTAAAAAATGCAATTATAGCAAGTTTACATAGCAAAGTTTATGAGACAATTACATAACAAAATTACATTCAAAAGGCTACAAGTTCATATGACTCGGGCATCGAGCTAGAAGTTCATATGACAAGTTCACATTAATTTATACATATATATGCCATGTATAAAAATGTTACAAACAATTGCATGCCAGCAAATTGCCACGCTTCAGTCACAAAGAATGCAATTTTGTTAATTTTTGCCACACTGTTCTTTGCTCTTTCGGCTCGCAAATTGTGCATTAATTGTTCTCTTCACCACTATCCAAGGCACAGGCAGGCAAATCTGGCATTCATGGAATCACAGTTTTCTTTGTTGACTAGGGTTGGGGTGAAATCGCAGTCGCACCGCTCCATACTTGTTGATGCATCTAGCTGCCACATCAGGTGCCTGCTACGAAGTATTTGGAGCAGCTGCAGTGTCCTCAGCATCCCACCTTGTTAGTATAGGCGGATATACGCTCGTAGTTTGTCAGCCTCGGCATTAGTCCTTGTTACCTCCAGCTTGCTTTCAGGCTTTAGGCCCTAGCCGGGGCAGTACTAGCAATTTGTCTGGTACTGCATTCCATAGCAAGTGAGTAGATTGCCCAGAGTGCCCAGCCAGGCCTACGCACGCAACCGGCCGGTCACCCTGCTCTACAGCTAAGGCATCCGACTAACCCCCGGTCTGGTGGGCCCAGCCAATAGGAAGGCGGCTAGCCAATCTAATGCGACCCTACTTAAGCGCGACACCCCGTGCCGGGCCAATCAGCGGCCAGTTCGTTAACTGGCAGGGTCGACCTGGCAGTGGAACAAGCGGCGCGGCCGGCACCCAGGCTTTGATGGGGGCTGGGGCGGACTATATAACGGACTATTGCGTTGTCGTTTTGTTCCTATCGTTTCGTTTCGTTCCAATCGTTCTTTTCCGCGTTGTTACGCATCCTAGTAATAGATACCAGGACAGGCAAACCGGTCCAACCAGCTAGTCGAAGAAAACCCCACACTCAATCCCACGTCAGTAAGTAGCTTGCGCTGAGCTCGGCACATCTGGCCAACTGCTGGCTGAGTGTAAGACAGGGATTGGCAAGCACGGAAGTACTCTCCATATCGCCGACAATCATCGGTGGGACGCCGTCGAATTGACATTAGGTGTGGCACGATAGAACTATCGTTGTGCCATAGTGCGGAAGTGCTTGCTGGTCTCCTGGGTTTCAGACTAGGGACTTTAGGTTAGGTTTCGTGTTATTGGGCCTCGTAATATGTCTTGTTTTGTTATAGGGACTATCTGTTTTTTGTTTAGGAGTTATTTGTGTTAATTGTCGTGTTATTTTCGTGAGTTCTTGTTATTGTTCAGAGCATTATCGAATAGAGTCGCGTTGCTGTTCTTGTGTTGAGGTTATCGAGATTTTGTTAAGTAAATTACCAGTGCGAGTTGTGAATTGAATATTGAGTTAAGTACAGTATGGCAGGGGACGGAAAGAGCGCTGCCAGGGGAATTAATCACTCATAGCCTTCTCTTATTAACGAATTAACACTTTAATATCAGCTGTTTAGCTTGGACTTTAAAATCGTCTTGTCTTCGTTATTTTCAAGTTACGGCAATAGAATCTCTCGCAAAGAGTAGGACACCCGACCTCATTTAGGAATCTCAACGCAAAGAGAGACCTAAGTCAAGGACTTCTATATAATAGCATCTGGACTGGAAACGAGAAATAAATTTCACAATTATTTTACCACATGAGGCCAATGTTTAGCCGAGCACAGCGGCTCTCCAGAGAAACATATCTACTTAAGCCGGCACACATCTCAAGGCGCCTACATTCCAGGCATGCACATTGAATTTGGTGGAAATCCTATGTTGTGGAGAGAAATGGAGTCTACTTTTTTCGGAGAAGCATTTCCAATTGATTTCAATGGCGTTTCAAATTGGCATTCCATCGGTCCCCAGCTGTTCACCATAGACACTTGTTCCAGAACTGCCACGACTTATGGCCACGTAGTGGCACTAATTTGAATTGGATCAGATTTCCTATTTGTTTCATTTCATACTCAACGCAGTTTCCTCAGTTTTCTTTGCCAAGGATTTCTGCGCCATAAAAGCATATCCTTCACTATGGTGAACAAGTGTTCCGCATTCAGTTGCAAGAGCGGCTTCGCTAATAGTTCAACGCCAGGTACTGTGACATTTCATTGCTATCCACTCAACAACCCGAGTCTATTGAAAAAATGGAATAAAGCAAATCCGAGGAAGGCGTTTCAGCCCACGAAGTATTCTCGTATCTGCTCGCTTCATTTCACCACTGAGGACTTCGTCGAAACAACTCGAGATAGCAATATCACTCGCAGAGAGAAGAAAGGCCAGCTGACCAATCGTTATCTGAGGCAAGATGCAGTGCCAACTATCTTTCTTAATGCACCTGCATACCTTTCTTCTGTCCGGCAAGCAGATCGGAGCACATGCTCTGCGACATCATCTGCGCGTCTGGAGGCTGAAAACATGCGTCTCAATGATCAAATCGCCGACTTCTTTGCCAAAGATTCAATTCTCAGTTGCTCGCCCCGAGAAATTCAAGAATTGCTCGAATCAGAGGAAACGAGACCAGATGGCTTTCAAACTGCAATTTGCAACGAGTTCCTATGCATCTTCATGCTGGAGGTAAAGCATGTCTGCCAGGTTGCGTGCTCCATCTGCATTGGACCGAATCACAAAGTCTCCGTTGGTCTGAATGGCACAGCACTGTTACAAGACCAGGTGGTAAAATTGGTTGGCACGGATGGAAAAGTTTCTTCCATCAGTGAAGTTGTGAATTTGATGGCTCGAGTCAAGAACTTGAAAGAAGGTCTTGAACGCGCTGAGCAGCAGATGTTGCCTGATGCTGTTGTTAAGAAGCATTTCGATCACTTCATAGACATGGCCCACAACAATCTGACAAGTGCTCTAGAGCAAAAGGAAGACAGGTCGGTGACTTTTATTCGAGAGCAGCTGCAGTTGAGCTGTGAGCCAAAGACATCGAGGAGATACTCTCAACAGCTGATGGTCTTGTGCTACATGATTTATTCAGTAAGTGCTGCAGCTTACGGGCTTCTACGTGAGCAAGAGATTCTCTGCCTGCCATCAGAGCGAACTCTGCGATCAGTCACTAGGAGAATTGGAAAGGATGGATTGGATTCTCAGAGTTACCTTCGGCTGCGAGCGTCCAAGCTGACACAGATGGAGCGAGTTGTGGTGCTGATCATTGATGAGATCTATGCGGCCAATCGAATTGAGTACTGTGGAGGCCATGTGAGTGGATTGGACAATGATGGAGTGGTTGCTTCAACCTACTGTTGCTTCTTGATAAAGTCAATTGCAGGCAAGTACAAGGACATGGTGTCCATGTTTCCTGTGGCAAAGCTGACAGCACAGAAGCTCAGTCACTGGTTCCAGGATGTCATGGATTTGCTGCGTAGCCTGCAGTTCTCCGTCATTGCAATATCCGTTGATAATGCACCAGTTAACAGAAAGTTCGTCGCCGATTTTCTGTGCGATGGAGACTTGGAGGAGTCAATTACTGACAAGGTCACAGGGCAGCCTATCTTCATTGTGATCGATCCCGTGCACAACCTCAAGAACATATACAACAACTTCCAGACACGGAAATCATTTCGCTGCCCAGCATTCCCACCAGTTTTGATAGAAGCCTGCGACGCTCACTTTTGTCACATCGGTGAGCTGTTCAATGCTGAAGCCAACAAGCCGGTGAGACTTGCTCACAAGCTCAGCCCTGCTGTGCTGAACCCTAAAAATATCGAGAGAAGTCGTCAGTGAAGCTGGCAGTGGCAGTATTCTGTGATTCAACTCGAGATGCACTCAAATACTACACTGCACATGAGAATAAGAACTGGAGTGGCACCGCAAGATTTTTCAGTTTGATTCTGAAGCTCTGGAAAGTTCTCAACGTCAAGACACCATCAAAGGGACTTCGAAAGCGTGACATTGCGCAGGATCCAGTGCGCTCGTCGCTTGACTGGAAGCTGCAATTTCTTGATGAGTTCAGTTGTTTTCTAAAGGTAAGTCTTAAATTAACTATTATCTTTAATTATTGTTACCAGTGGCATGGATAAGTTAAATTATTCATGCACAAACAATTTGCAGTTGTGGCAGTCCTCTGGAGACTATGGCTTGTCAAAAGAGACTTTTTTGGCATGCCGGATTACCTGCCGATCCATCGCTGCCTGTGCGAGACATCTGCTGGATCACGAAGGATTCTCCTATGTACTTCTTGGCTCACTCCAGTCCGACAGCATTGAACGCCGATTCGGCTGGCTCCGTCAGATGTCCGGAGCCAACTACTTCATTTCTGCAAGGCAGCTAACTGAAAACAGTCGCAAAATTGCTGCGATCAGTCTGCTGAAGTTTTCTCAGCTGTCACTGGCCGATATTGACAATGCCATTGAGTCAATCTGCGCCAAGGATCAGTGCGTGAAGGAACTGGCGCGAGAGTTTGCAAGCAAGATGGAGATGAATATCCAGCCATTGAGCTCTGACTGCACCATCATCTACTATATAAGTGGAGCAGTCGCTAAGAAATTCGTGCAAAGAAAGCGCGGGTGCGCATCTTGCCGCGAACTTCTGCTTGGCTCTGACGATCTGCCGCCTCTTGAGACTGATGGCGGGATTCAGGCCACGGCCATCGTCTTCTTGGAGGAGATCAACCGGGGTGGCCTGTCCAAGCCGTCTGATATCGCTTTTGGGCTGGCCAGACACTGCTGGCAGGTGTTCGAGGAGATCCGGCAGAGCAATGAACTGCGCAGATGGCTGCTGCATGCTCCCAACCAGATGCAGCTGTTCTGTCACATTGTCGATGAGATGATGGATGACAGCAACTATCTGGAACATTTCATGGGTCAGACGATGTGCACGGATGGCCATGATGTGAAAGAAGGAATCGTCTGTGCATTTTTCAACTGCATGATGAAAAATCTAGTCAAGGACGTTTCGGTTAGTGGAGCTGGGGCTCGAAGTAAGCGAAAGTCGGCCAAACTTTCCAGTGCCAGAACAGACAAGTAACTTTTATTTGATGCCAATACGAATCTGTGAACACTCTTCTTCAAGTTCTACGTTACCATTGCCTACGTGTTTTGTTTGTTACCGATTGTTTGAAGCACACCTGCATATGCGTTAATCCATTTGAATTTGCGTTGCTGCTTCAAGGTACTCGTAAACATAAATTAATAATCTGAAGAAAGGAACTAGCCAGTTAACATTACATCTCTGGATTTCCGACATTTGAATTTCCGATCTTGCATTTCCCAATTTGACAGATTCCATAGAAAGCAGGGGAAAAACTGGCCTCATGAGGTAATGGGTATTTCTTCGCTTCCAGTCCAGATGCTATTATATAGAAGTCCTTGCCTAAGTCAAAATATCACACAGGAATAGAATTGTCCTTTGACCATAGACAAAGTCATTACTGAAAGGTTCAAGAGCGATATTATCACGTCTAACAGCATGCCTAGCCGCGAATAATTTGAAGCTGGACTTCGCATTTGCCGAGGTGGAGGAGCTAGCTAAGTGGATAAGGTATTTCTATGTTACGCTGCGGAAGACAGATTGTTCACCAAATACCATTATCGGAAGTCGACTAATCTCGATCCCAAAAATCGTTAGGAATTTATGAGAATAGATATGTCAGATGAACGTGTGAAGTTCATCGTCGAGGGGTTTGAAAAGAAGCGAAAAGAATTTTAACTTAAAAAATTATACGTTGTGTCGTTTTTGCGAAGCAGTCGAAGCACGCGTAATAAAGCGCATTTAGACTGCACTCCATGCTAATGTCTGTAAAATTCGAGGAAAAATAGTAAAAGTTCTTAAAGAGCAGAACAAAGACTTGCAAAATTAGTTTGTCAACACAAGAAACACGAGCGTTTACACGCAACACAAAATTACCAATATGTACACCATTTTTGCGTATCTGTATCCGTAATACTTAACATTATAACAAAATTTAGTCATTACTTCTGTTGCACATCAAATATGTTAAAAGTTAACTGTGTTAAAATGACGACTACAAAGAGCAGTAAATAATTATTTTTTTAACGCAGAGTTATTATGAATTCTTTTTATTATTGTACACTAGCGAACTCAACGTACATTTATTGTTTAGATTTCACTCTCATTTTGACTTCACTTGTGACTAATTTCTTGGAAATTTTAGAAGCGAAAACTGAATCTATTTTAATACATAGGCATTGCTCCTAAACTGACCGCAACACGCAAACAACGCGCAATGTCTAGCATGGAACAAGAAGTTTATTACCAACTTCTTATCGAAGTTTCTAGTGCTAAATTAGAACAAAAGTTGCACATTGTTCTTAACATTCCTAGTCATCATATCGACGAATGTTTCGAAGCAGGTAGGCGGTATTAAAATCAAAATGATTTTAAAAGCTTTATTTACATGATTGAATTGTGACATTGTCCCTCTCCTGTCCTACTGTCCTGATGACCATGAGATGCCTTTTTGTCCCTCACTTGCTTATATTATTCTTACTTCTTAGGCCCCTAGTTAGTTGTCTCAATATTTATAGTTGCAAATTATATATGCATTTTTGTAACATTTTTACTTTTAAAAAATAGTGGCTAACTGACTAAATTCCTAATATTGTAAGTTGATTTTGATCATAGCTCAAACTGTTAAAAATGGTTGCTTTTCTAGAACTTTTTCTTTGCCTCCATTTTCCTTTCTACTAAACTTTAGTTATTTTTATTTGCATGTAACAAGACTTATCACTTTTTCTCATTCTGCTGTATTGTCTACTTATTCTGTCTATAAACTCTACTGAATTAGAATAACTCCCTTTAGGCCCATATTATTAGTTGTCCTAAAAGAGGCACTTTTAACACATTTTCTCCATATCTTTATTTCATGGGGATATGATCTCACTCTCTTTGTGTCTTACTCTACTAAAAATTATAATTTTTGCACAATTTTTAGCTAGTAGTTATACAAGCAAATTGCTTAAAATTCAAAATTTGAAATGAGCAGTAGGAAATGTGGGGTCACTTTGTCTGCCGGCAGATGAAATGACTATTTTTTTTAATAATGAGAACTGTAAAGACATAGTATTCTAGTATAAAACATTTTTTATTACAGAAAGAGAATTTATGATGATAAATGTTCTTAGTGATAGAAAAATATAATTTTTTTTGTTAAAAAGCATATTATTCATAGAATCTTATCATATTTTGACAATTTTGAAACTGTCTTAAGAAGAATATTTTTGTCTTCATGGCTTTAGCTTTAGCTTTCATGGATGATTGTGTTATTTGCCATGCTGTTGTTACAGCTAGGCAGCATGCCCTTCAGTTTAACCAATGTCAAATGTGACAATTGGCAATATTTAGAAATAGAAATGTTGGTTCTGGCTTTGTGTATTTATAGGCTTCTTATTAGCCCTAGAACTTTCAGAAAAACCCTAGCATTAAAATTAAAAAATATAAGATGTTTGCATTACATTTCAGTATGAAGCTTGGTGATATAATTAGTTATTCCAACAAATGCCTACATTAGTATATGAATGGACTATATAATATATTGGCAGCCGAAACAATTATATTGTATATTGGCAAACAAAAAGGGGGCAGATGAAATGACTGTCAACCCAGTAGAAGTCTACTAAGTATATTAGCAAAAATATTTATTTATTTACTTTAGCCAATGCTACTTTCGACATTTGTTGTTCTGACTGTTTGTTGTCATGAAAATTTTTCATTTAAACCCTAAAACTTTGTAGGTATTCTCCAGGAATTGAAATTTATGCAAGGGCTAGTTTTGGAAAGTCAATCAGATGACCAACTTGTTGGGATTTCTACCATGCTTCTAGAAGCTTTATATAGCTCTAAGAAGCCAAACAAGTTTAAAAGGTTTTACCAAGCTCTACAAATAAGTAAGTCTTTTTCATGTATCTTTCAACAAAGAATAAAGAAAAATATATTTTTTGTACTTTCACATCATTTGCTGATTTATGACATATATTTCACATACATCATCACATTTGCTTATCAGCCATGTGATATGTGACTGATGGCTAACAAGGAGGCAGTTCTTGCTGACCCCTGATCAATTTTTCATGCACAAAAATACACAAATGTTCATCTGCATTGGCTTTTTATCACCATGCATTCGCAATGCTTTATATCTAAGCCTTGGGGTTGAACCCTATGGACAGCTTGCACAATTGCACTTAAGCCCTCTTTCTGTATCTGTGCCCAAAATGAAGATGGCCTGTCACAATAGCAACCAATCAGACATAAAATTAGCCTGTAGCTTTACCTACTGATTAGTTAATGAAAATATTCTACATAAAACTTTTCGTAATGCACTTTTAAATAATTAGAAAGTGACAGTTGAATTGAGTTATTCGCGAAATAGCTATTAGATCTGCCTCCAAAAAATTTATCAACGTTTTTGTAAAGTTCCTATCTCGCTAGGCCTAGTGCTGACAGTTTAAGAAACATTGTGCATGAAGGAAAGAATAGAATAGAGTACAATTCTGACCCAGCTATTATTGATTTGCCCAATTTTCACTTTTAGCATCCTTGTCACCCCGTTCCTTCCTATTGGCTCGTGAATGCCATAGACGAACATATTTTCAACGAAGCTGACATGCCCTTCGCTACCAGAGTCGCAGGCTCTTAATTTCAATTTTAATTTTTTATAGTTTCGAAAGTCATAAAATGCGTTAGTCTATGGTATTCACGAGCTGAAATGTTAGCAAAACAAGCCCAAAAGACATTCTCGAAACGCGATTCTGTGGCTCAAAGATTTCAGTGCTCCAATTCCTATGGCCCACAAAAATTTGAGCAATGCGAAGTGGTGGAGGAGATTGAGAGAGGAGCTCCAATCCGCGAGATTGCTGACACGTTTGGGGTCAAACTTACAACATGCTTACAACATTCGTCGACAGTTCGAAATGCGTTTGTAACTTTTCCTGTTTTATTGGTTTACCCCTATTGTTTGTGCTGTGCGTCACATTGGTTTATGTAAACAAACTCTTTTTGCGCGCTTTGAAACAAATACTTTGATACAACAATATCTAATCTAGTAAATATGTGTACTTCCTGGGAACTTTTTGATTGCGATTGTAAGGTCTTAAAAGACGCGCCGATTTTGAAGATAAGAAATTTAATAAAATACGGAAGTGTGTTTATTTTTAACATGCGAAATGTTAGTGCATAAACTCGTTTATTGAACGTTTCGGCCCCAAAGTTTTTTGAAGGTTTATCTTTTTACTTGCAGGTGTTAGTTGCAACAACGGCCTTGTGAAACTTCCTGATGGTGGTAGAGAGCACATGCTATTCTGCTTCCTTTCGGAGTACTATCACAAACAGAACAGGCCAGATTCATCTCCAATCAGCTTTGATTCGTTGATGTCAGATGATTTGCTGGCGTCTTTGCTATCAATGAATATTTTGACCGAAGATGACATGACAACTCTCGCAAAAAGTAACCGCAAAAGTAAGTGCGCGTATAAATTTTCCTTTAACTGATTATGGTTATATTTTTGTTAATTAGCTCCAAAGCTAATTAACAACGAACAACTCCAATCGCTCAGAACCTCGCTCTTCGTGAGCTTAGCATACTCTAGTACGAGAAGGACTTGACTTACTTACTTAAGTACGAGAAGGACATTTACCAGTCAATTTTTGCAGCTACGACAACGCTTCTTTTTTCGTTTCGCAAACCTAAATGTAAAATGTAAATTAGCGTAAAGCAAAGTATGATATTAGAGAAAATTCACTTTTCAAATTCAACTTAAAAGGAACGATTTCATGTCGCTTCTACCTATGGCTGTGATATGTTTGTTAATTGATAATACAAACCCATGCGAGGCGTGATGCAGTATGGAGAGTGAAAGCAAAAAAAAATTCATTACAAGTGGACGCTCCCAGATTGGGAAAATTTTGTTGACGTCTCAGTATTGAATGAAATAAGTCTCGACGAAATACCGGAAGTCTCTTGCTGGTTTGATTGAAATCAGCATTGATTTTTTGTATTCTAATTTTAGTATTTATTGTATTTGTCGTGCCGTTTGTAACGAAGTGAACTCTTGGTTTAGGAGATAGCTCAGCCGAAAAACTCAAACTTACTGATGGCCACTCTGCCCTTTATATTATTATTGGACATGCCTGGCGGCAACGTGCCGCCCACAACATGATGTAAATATAGAGGAACAAACCAGAGTAACGTGCCGCACGTGGACACTAAATCATAAATACATCAGCAAACAAGTAAAGTACGGCAGATATGGTTAACGATCATGAAGATTGTTTAGTTACATAGAACATAGTTAACAGAGTTAAACATGTTTAAACGGCGCCACAGTATTTGTTTTAACTTTCATTGAGGTTAATGTCATGTATATGACTGCTTGTCTACTCTTGTGCTGTGGTTTGTTGTGTTCTCATAATGCGTACAATTTACATTCACAGAAGACGTTACTCTGCTGTCAGTCCTTATAAGAAAACATAATTGGCCACACCAATTCATCACAGCCATGATTCAAGCTGGTATGCTGTCCCAGTTAGATCAGATTCTGCCATCGTTTCAACAGTTCTTTGAAAGCAGTGAGTATTGAATTTGTAGCATTTTATGTGCTCTAATTTCATATTCTGAACGGAATCGCATACTTGGGCAATCGTTCATACTGGTCGTATAGCGGGGGTTTTAGCCAAGAGCGTCTGACTCACGACTTGAAGGTCTGGATGCGTACGGCTGCGTAAGGAAGCCGTACGCAGCATTCAGATGCGCCGCGCAATAGCTTTCTGCTGTCTGCTGCACATCTGGGTTTATTGGAGCAGATGGAATCAAATATTTTCATATTCCAGCGATGGGATCGGAGAGAGCCCTAGTTTTAGCTTTGGTCTATAAAAAGCTATCGAATCTAAAATGGAACTTGATAAGCAATGACGGAATTAAAACATTGGCAGGCAGCAAAAAGTCTGAATTGTAAAGTAAAAATGTTGCTCTCACCTAAAGGGGCAATAATCCTATTGGAGAATACATTTTGAGCACCTTACCAACAAGATAAGAAACCTGTCAAAAGGATCTACTGGCAGCTAGATATGACCCGTGATTATATTTTCTAAAGTGAAAGTTTATTATTTTACATGTCTCCGACTGTAACATATTTTCAGACTTTCATTCGAGCCTGATAGACACTCGTGCTAAGCTTATATCCAGCAAGGATGAGAGGCGAGCGGCCAGCAGTCTAATTGGTGAAGCCGTTGATCTGTTCTTCTGTTTAAATCATAACAATCAGGTCTCTACAGACGTTCAGAGTAAACAAGAGCAGCTGCCGTCGCCTCCACTAGGGTATGACTGACCGCATTTTTTCTCGGTCATTATTTTTTATTAACTGTGATATTTTATAGACCCTAAAATATTATCCGTTCTACGAGTATATAGCCATAGGGTAGTTGATAGTGTGAGCACCATCGATTCCTTCTATTACTTCATCGTTGGTAAGCACTTAGTTTAATCTTGCCTAGACACTGTCATAAAATTATAAACCTTAGCAGATGCTGATTTACATAGGGGTTTAGATGCTAGGGGTTAAAATTATATAGGCAAAAGCACAGCCATGCAGTAGCAGGTCCTCTGCAAGCGCCATTTAACAAAATTTATACTACTTTCAAAGGATTTTACCGGTAGATTATTTAACTCTCAGTAGTATTGCGGGTCCTTTTTACTTTAAATTCTAGCAGTTCGAGGGATTTATTCGAAACAGTTTGGACCATTGACAAGAATACACTTAAAGCAGAACTGACAACAGACAAATCGATTTCATCGAAAGAAGTCGACGTGCCGCACGTCCGAGACAGTCTGCTGCAATCCACCGATCAAAGATACGAGTGTACCGGCAGGATATTTTAAGCCGTCCGCATGAGTGACTTCGTGTATGAACTTTGACAGCAGAGAATTGAGTTCGGAGTCGTTCATGTCTTGCAGAGGCACAGTGCATTCGATGACAGACTCTTGAAGCCATGGTTGTTAGAAAGAGCTGCTAGAAATAAATAAATAATTTCCCAGATAGGACCTCTGTGCTGCTAGTCTTATACAGGCTGGTATTACGTAGACTCACAGCCATAGACAAAATGAAAGAGCAGACCTCTGTGCTGCTTGTCCCTTACGCTTAGCGAATAAAGGAAGGAATAAAACATTTCAGGGATTTTTTCGAATAAATCCTGGAAATGAAAGTAGTATAATATAGATGTGTCATGATGGTTTTCATGGTCGGTATTTCACTTAAATCCCTCGAGCCTTCGGCTCTCGAGATTTGAACACATACCGACCTAATAGATACGAGTAATACCTACCCATAGATAATATATTTTCAAGATGAGCGTACAGCAAAACGCTTTTCATAGTCAAGCAAGCTAGCTAGAGCTGCAAAGACCTGTATTTAGTGCTGATTTAGCAGCATAATGCGATCCGTGAGAGCAGCTAGCTGAAACTTGCTCACAGCGCGAGCTACAAGCTTTAGCTGCATTCCTATCTTCCTGCTGACTGGGAGTGTGTGTAAATACACTTTTCAATCAAGGAAACTATCTAGAGCTCTAAGCGCCCTTACATAGGGCTGAAATAGCAGCAAACGCGATCTGTGAGAGCAGCACACGCAAAGCTCTTTACTTGCTCCTCTGTGCGAATCCACTGAAAATCCACAGAATGCTGAAACGTACATTTTGCCATATGTAGTTATCAGAAAAATAAATTTGAACTTAAGCTACTCATTTGGTGAAGAAAATAATAGTAGTACTCCAATTTTCCGTAGACCTCGTGACCTTATTAACTACCTTTATGATTTTGCCTCTTAGCTACGTTTATTACCAGCATGGTTTATTTTCGAGTTGGAATCTATATTAGTAAATCAATATCTGTCTGTCTGTATATTCATATCTCCTAGACTAATTGTCCAGTTATGTTGAAACGTGGACCAATTGAAAGCAAATTTTCCAATGCAATGACAATGCAAAACTATTTTGATTTTTATCAGTTGCAAATTTAGCCTCTTAAAATGGAGAAAAACTGTATTTTTCCTAAGCATTTAGTGTATTTTGCTTGCAGTGAGAGCTCAATTCTTCAAATTTTAGTTTATGGTGTATGGTGGCTAAAAAGTCTGGGCTGCGCAGCTAGAGTCTAATATAAAATTTATACTGCTTGGTTGTTCATGCTCATTCTACTATAATCATTTTGCATCCTGGATAATAGCTTTATGTTGTACAGGTCCCGCAAAGCGGGTGCAGAATAGCTAGTAAAAGCCTAAGGCTAAGAAGACCACAGATACTATAATTATCTGTGAAGACAGCAATCCATAACATGCCAACAAAATCGCGTCGACAGTGTGCTGCTTATGGCTGCAAGTTCTATGTGTATACTCGTATTGTGAATAATATATCTGCTATGTTTAACTTTATTTTATATGAAGCCTTAGTCTACGAAAACATTTTTAACTCTTAAATCAATTTGCTTATATTTCTACTTAGTTGGCGCGGCGTCTAAGTCGACACTGCATGCTTTCTCTGCCTCTTTGGATATGCTCAGAGCCGTCTGCAGCTCTAATCGGGACTGTACTGTTACCAGTATTAAAGGGTGCTTGTCCGACAGAGGCACATTTGATGTGCCCGGTGCAGACGCCGATGTTGAAGCTGCAGCCGCAGCGTCACAGGCGGTCACAAGCGCACGCGTTTGCACAATGGACAGGCGCGTTGTCGAATCGGCAGTTGGAGGATCGGCCTCAGTCGCTCTCTCACTGGCAGTGGCCTCCTCGTCGAACGAATCAATCGTGGCACAGCCGTCGATAAGGTCAGATGTGCGCTCCGTGCCTCCGACCATGGTGGAACACAGCGCCAACGAGGCCTGAGTTAAGAGTGCATTGCACTCGCTGGCCTGCCTCTTCAGCTGAGCTGTTTGGCGCTGGTCAGTTTTGAGCTGCCGTAAAAGAGACTTTTCCATCTTCGAGGCTACTTTCAAGTGCTCACGCAGTGAGTTGTTCTCCGTGCGGAATTCTTGCTCGAGGGCTCCTTTTCGGCGAACCTCGGAACCTACGTTGAAACGGATGTATAGTGGAACATAAATTGGAGGAAGGATCGTAAATTAATGTGCATCAGTTTTCGTGAATAGTGCTTCTGATATATTTCATTTTGCCTCCCCTGCAGCTCCTCCCCTCCATTTAGTTTCCATCTCGATCAAACGGTTTCACTGTCAGGAAAGATGATATACATGAACAAAACTTATATAGCTGTACTTACGGAGTGTCTCAGCCAGACTGCTGGTGCGATTTAGCTCTAAAATCAGGCTTCGGCAGGAAGCGCACTGTCGAGGCAGCTCGCATGCTGGTGCGTGCACGTTAGTTGGCGCAGCCTGACCAGATGCTTCGGCCTTCGTATCGAATGGCCCTTTTACGATCGTGCCGAACCATCGCTTGGCTTTCGATCGATTCGACTTAGCTGTCACGATGGCTACCTCGCTGCCCACCGACAGAGGCAGTGGCGATCCGCGCTTGTACGACACGACGATTGGAGTAGCGCCATCCGAAGTGGCTACTACTTCTGTGCGGTCATGGTACTCTGCGTACTGGAACACGAAGAATACGTTACTCAAACCCAGCTTGTAAGGTCTCGTCTGAGGGACTAGTAGTGGAGTGACTAGTGATGCAGTCTTCTTGTGCAGATGGTGCACTGCTGCCCTGCACCTCACTGGGGGTTGGTTCGGACTCCGTGTGCCCTTGTGCCAATTTTGCCAATTTGCCAATTTTTCACAGCTGCTTTGTGGTGCGGATCACGGACTGTCCCATCCTTGCGGCCAGCCTTGGGAGCACCGACTTCTTCATTGATGCTACGAAGGGCTTATTGCTGGCCAATCGAGAGGACACTTTTTTGGTGGTGTCCCGCCCTTTTATCTTACGCACCTTAGTCGGATGATGCAGGTTAGTCGTGTCGCTTAAGTGCGTCGGTCCATGTGCACGTCTTCCGGATTTAGACTCTTTCGACATTGTCGTTCTGTCGTTAAACTTTTGTTTCATTGTGGTGCTGTTGTGCTGCAATATTGAAAGTACGCTGTAATCACAACAATGTTCCCCTAGCAAACGCGTAATTGCTACCTCCTGAATGAATTAATTTGACAACTAGTGTCAGTACACCACAACACCCGGAAATTTTTTTATCGGATAACTTCTCACCATTATGCTCTTCTTTTCAAGACTACTGCGTGTTAATATTGCGTTGGTTTAGGTGCTCATATTATTGATATGCAAAAGTAAGATTTGAATTCATCAGCGTACGATCACAGGATCGATCACCTAGAGAGAAGCTGGCGAGAGACAATCAAAAATGGCTAAAATGGAGTACAATATAACAGTATTAAGTCACATGCTAGTGCGGCGTCATAAATGCTAGGACAGTTATATTTCTTCGGTACATGTTGTAGTATGAAAGTATACAGTCACGCACGGTAATTCACAGTACAGCAGTCGGAACAACACTTAAGTTGATGTTAAGCGAGATGCTTGGGCATGCAGTTAAAAAGGTGAGAACTCCGTGCGTAATGTCAGTCATGTGTTATGTGAGTGGACAATGTGAGACTGTGCGAATTGCAGTTAGTCCTTTCGTTATGTTACACAGGGATTATTGGTCACAGAGTGTTAATTGTGCCTTTCGCTTCTTCAAGAGCTTCACTAAGAAGCTCGTCCATGCCGTCATCGGCCCAATGACGACGCCTACCATATACGAAATCGCCAAACGAGCAGATGTTGATTGTCCGGCCGAAAACCGGGGACAGGGGTAACCGATCCGCGCTCGCAGCTGTAGATGGCACACGCGGCCGCAGAAACCTGCGTAGCCGCAGGTCAGCAAATTTGTCCATGGCGTCTCGGACATCCTGTTTGTGAAACGCATATAACGCGCGATGAGAATTGTGGCCGGGGACTGCAAAGTCAGATTAAATAAAATAAAATAAATACCAATTAAATAGGAACATTGTTTCACCTGTATGGCGACTTCGGCGCGTCGGAAGGCCTCTGCACATTGGGCTTCCAGTTCTCGTCAGCATAGTCAGACGTTGCAACAGCCCTAGTCCATGCTAACGTTAGGACTAACGTTTGCTTCTCGTTATTTATAAGATTTTTATGTAACGTTAATGCGGTAACTAAAAATTAACAATAATTCCAAACTGTAAAATCAATTTTTAGTCTAATAACTTAATAGATAATAATTTAGTTATTATTTTAATTTGGAGATTTAGGCAGAAATAAAAAAAGTTGCAAAAGAAATATGAATTTTCTTATAATACAAAAATCAAGATGGCCGTCAATGAAATTTTAAATTAAATCCTTATTGAACTAGCGGAATATTCTATTATATTCTATAATCTAGATATTCAGCTACAAAAACTAAAAATATAGACAGATAGTTTAAGAAAAATGTTTATG
Organism: Macrostomum hystrix; assembly: GCA_950097015.1. Classification (NCBI taxonomy): domain Eukaryota; kingdom Metazoa; phylum Platyhelminthes; family Macrostomidae; genus Macrostomum; species Macrostomum hystrix. The sequence continues at coordinate 139,733 of CATNEN010000011.1, read as the reverse complement.
TTATCGTTATTTGTAAATGTAAATGTTATTTTATAACATAATTTTATAAAATGTTATTTTTGTTTTAGGCAATGAAATAAAATCTGTTGAAATAATTATTTTGTCTAAATAACTGTTTGCCCTATTGTAGCCAGTGTCTATATAGTATGTTAATATCTATTATGTTAGTATTATTTTCTATCTATTATTTATATCTAAAGCAACTTTTTATATGTAGCTTATTCATATTACTAAATAAATTTAACTTAGGCCTAACAGTTGGCACCTTAGTACAATCATCATAATATTTTTTCAATGTGATAGACATTGTAAGATTGATTTAAAACAATTGACTAATTTTGAATTCCAGATGTAAATGAACCAAAGGCAACTAAAGCGAAGTATTAATGAAATTGAAGCTAAAATAAAAGACCAAGAGAAACATATAGAAAATTCATTGTCTCAACAAATTTACTATTTATACCCACTTCAAGATGAATCATCTAGTGGCATTTGTTTGTCAGATATTGATATTGACATTGACAAGATTTTGAGCAACTTTGTCTTAGAAGAGTTTTCTAATAATGGTCTTCACCTTATTGAGGTGGAAGATACTTCTGATGTTGACCATTTTGAACATGAAGACACATTGCTACAACATTTTGTAGACATTACAAAAGAATTTTTATCAGACTTATCAGAAAGGTCAGAGTCTTATGACAAAGTCCAAAGTAGCTTCAAAGATGACTTGGCTGCATGGGTTGTTGAAGCCAAAGTGAGTCAAGTACATATTACGTCTTTACTGCATCTACATGCTAAACATTTTCCAAATTTGGATCTTCCATTGACAGCATCAACATTGTTGGCTCATAGCACTAATGCAAAGTCATATTACTGTTCTAAAGATATCTATTATGTTGGTGTACAGTCTGCAATTGAATCTATAATAGATAATTCTTTATCAAGCATACATACCAAATCTAATCAGTTGACTCTATTCCTAAATATTGATGGAATCAGTTTTTTCAAAAGTTCTGGCTACCAGTGCTGGCCTATTCTTGGTTTTGTTCCTGAATTACAATCTGAACCTTTTGTCATCCAGTTCTATTATTCAAGAGATAAGCCAAATCCCAAACAACTGTGTTCTGAACTGATTAAAGAATTGAATCATCTAATTTCAAGTGGATTTGATTATTGTGGTCATCATTATGCAATTTTAACAAAGGCAATAATTTGTGATGCACCAGCTAGGTGCTTATTGAAGTGCACTAAGTATCCAACTGGTTATCATAGTTGTGACAAATGTAAAGTAGAAGGTACTCGATGTGAGGAAAGAAGTTGCATTGTCTTTGATGAAGTTAATGCTGATCTACGAACTGATCTTGAATTTCGACTGCAAATTGATGAGGATCACCATAATGAAGCCAATGGATTATCACCATTTCTTGAATTAAATTCAATTGACATGGTTGCATCATTTCCACTTGATGTTCTTCATGTGGCATATCTTGGTGTTATGAGAAGGATGATGTATTTCTGGATAAAAGAGGGCCCATACAAGGTCCGAATGCCAAGTCAGGCTATTAAGACTTTATCTGCCAATTTAGTTTCATTAAAATCACATGTCCCATCAGAATTTTGCCGAAAGCCACGAGGGCTTAATGAGCTTTGCTATTGGAAAGGAGCTGAATTCCGATCATTTATTCTCTATTATGGAATCATTGTTTTAAATGATGCTAGTATTCCAAAGGACATTTATCCTCATTTTCTATACTTTCACATTGCAATGCATCTTCTTTGTGGTAAATCTGCAATGCTAAGTGTAAATGTTGTTGCTGCAACCAATCTGCTAAAAGAATTTGTTACAAAGTCATCTGGATTGTATGGACGTGGATTTGTCTCAAACATAGTTCATTCTCTGATTCATTTGCCAAATGACTGTGAAAAATTTGGTGCAGTAGATGCATTTTCTGCTTTTCGATTTGAAAGTTTTTTGCAGATTCTAAAGAACAGACTATGCAGTGGTAATCAAGTGATTGCTCAACTGAGAAATCGGACTGGTGAATATTTGATGACAAAAAGGTCCAGGGCTGAGCTTGCCGTACCATCTCACAAGAGTACAATAAGAGTTAACAGCAGAGATTGTTTTATTATCACAAGGACTCTTCAAGTCTGTCTTGTTACTGAAGTTTTGCCTGCTAAGTTCAAGGTGATGGAATTTACACAGAAAGAAGATTTTTATTCCTATCCAATAAAAAGTTCAGCTGTAGGAATATTTTTTGTCAAAGATGGCTGTTTTGGAGCACCATTCGATGTCACTGATGATTGCATATTGGACAAGGCTTGCGGTTTTCCTGTAAAGAAAGGATATGTTATCATTCCTCTTCGCCTTGACTTTCCAGATTCACATGGAGAAAAATTGGCTTGTTGTTAGCTTTGCTGAAGGAACCATTGCTGTAATTCCTAGCACCTGGCTTGATTCCAATTCTAACACAGTTTACTTCCCACCTGCCAGTGATGACCATCGGAAAATGTATTCTAAGAGCCCAATGGCTAACTGGGACGAATATCATGAATTCAAAATCGTATTTCGAAGTAGTAAGTGTAACTTTGCTTTTATTTTCAAGAAACAATTTTTTAGCTATCGTTTAAAGTGTTTAAACAATTCGTTTAACTTCAGATGAATATGCGACTGCTGTCGATAAGGAAAAGAAGTACCAATTTTCAAGTCTCTCTTGCAGCGACTCAGATCATGAATTGGCTAGGAAAAGAAGACGTCCTGAAGGTATGTTTTCAGGTGGATATACTATAATGCATTTTTCCTAATGTATTGACTTGAAATTATTTTCCCGTGCTTATCAAATGCAGAATCCAGGTTAATCGACAAACATCCTGCGAATAAAAGAAGCAGTGACACGAGCATCTCAAGATATGAACAGACTAGTGATGACGATGATCCAGTGCCGCCACCTCTTTATGTAAGAGTAATGACCGCTTACAATCAGAGTCTGCCACTGGGATCTGCAGCTGCCACTTTCATGGACGCGACTACGACACCCAAGTCGGCTGCTGCGGTGACGCCTAGCAACGTTGCGACAACCGTGGCTGCTGCGGGGGTGACGCCTAGCAACGTTGCGACAACCGTGGCTGCTGCGGGGTTGACGCCTAGCAACGTTGCGACAACCGTGGCTGCTGCGGGGTTGACGCCTAGCAACGTTGCGACAACCGTGGCTGCTGCGGGGTTGACGCCTAGCAACGTTGCGACAACCGTGGCTGCTGCGGGGGTGACGCCTAGCAACGTTGCGACAACCGTGGCTGCTGCGGGGGTGACGCCTAGCAACGTTGCAACAACCGTGGCTACTGCTTCAACTCAACCGAAGCTCTTAGACTCTCTAGACGTGACATTAACGCCAAGAGGTGCAAGCGCCAGAAATTCCGCAGCCAGGAATGCTGATTTCGGCATCAGCAATGAGGCCTTTGAATCTATTGCCACTGAGCTATTGGCAGAACGTGGAGCAAACAGAGACGCAACAACTGGTCCTAGTCACCTCCGTCTTCTTTGTGCGACGTTTGTCTTGGTTAGAGAAAACAATCAAATGCTTCGCAATCTCATTTCAAAACAGCAGATAAGTTCTGCAAACGTGCTTCAGCAACTTCCTTGCCATTTACCAATTGGAACAATTGGTGATCTAAAATTGTTCGAAGAGCACCTAAATGAAAATGAAAATGTCGTTCTGAATTCAATCGGTCGGATCGGTGGTTCAGATGTGCGATCTGCCACGTACATGGCATGTAAGACAACCATTTCAGTCAATGTGGCAAAGGTTCTGAATTGGGCTGGGACAAATCGGGCTTCGGAAAAAGCTTCACTAAGAGATGAATTTCCAAAAACCTTTGACTACATTCTCAAACTGACTCGTTTAAGTCAACCTGATGCGAGTCGAGAAGCTGTTATCGATGCAGTTCAGCGTTGGTTGAAAAAAGCCCCGTTCGCAAAAAAAGACAGTGCTAATGCCGCAGAGTAGGCCCAATTTTTTCCTTAAACATAGTTGACTTAATTATCATGCTTTGATTTTTATGCCATCAACATCCTAATAATTTTTTCTGTATTTTTTGTTCCAGTTCTATTCGCTTTTTCATTTATTTGCTCACATTTTTTCTGGGGTCGTTACTTCCCACAATGACAGCGCAACCAAGACCGAATTTAGGGGGCGCCGCCCCGAAATGCTAACCAAACCACTGTCCTTGTTACATAAGGGCCCTCATACTTGTCGCCCCTAATAATATTTGAGAGCCTTATACTTAACGCCCCCTTTTTGCGGCACAACGACGCCCATTAGTTTGCCATCTTTTGTATTACTTGATGTAGGTCTTTTATGTGTTATGTGTCGAGAAAATAAGAATAAAAAACTGAGCTTATGTATTGTTGTATGTATTAAATGTATAGTTGGCCAGGAGGAACGAGGAGATAAGAGGTGGCTGGCCCCGCAGCCAATCAGAAAAATAAGAGAGAATGCGAGGAGACAGCCATATGGAGAAGTAAGCTGACAGAGGGACAAGAGTGCAGGTAAACTCAACAAAGATGAGAGGCGGTGAATTCAAGGAAAGATTGATAGTCGCAACACCCAAAAAATGGAGACATTTTTACATTCGAGTAAAACTGGGAAGTAGATTCGAGTGGCGGTGGGTTGAGGAAACTTACACTGTTTCTATTAGAAGTATTTTTTTATTACCGTATCTATTTAAATAGCTAAATATATTGCAATGTTTAAAGTAATTGTCACACTTTATTGGACAACTTAGTGGAATTACACATTTGAAAATATTTATTTGGTCAGTTTAATTGCATGATTTTGGTTCACTGTCTTATTCTTGCTCCAATTAATACTTTTGTTGCATTGGCAACGGTGCGTTATGAAAAATATATAGTATAAAATCAGCACGGAAAAAACCGTTAGGTTATAGTCAGTTATTGTGGAATAAAGTAACGTTAAAATTCTAACGGAAAACTAACATTAGTCTAACGACCGAACTAACGGAAAGACTAACGTTAAAGTCTAACGTAAACCTAACGGAAATTCGTTCGTCCTGTAACGTTTTTCTAACGTGCTTCTAACGTCAGACCTTGGACTAGGGAGTGAGCGCAGACTCACATGCGGAATGCCCGGTGGCCTCCGTGCTGCACACGAATTGGGCAGGAACCCAATCGCCAGTGTTAGGCTCACAAAGCGTGTTGGTTTCATCTGCTGCGTTTGAGGCGTCAGCTGTCTTCGCAAAGAAGAAGGCCTGATCAGCCTCCACTTGACGCATACAGTTCACAAACGATCCCCTGAACTCAGCAAAAAGGTCTTGTGATGCTGTAGCGTCTCATCATGATCTTCCATCGTACCGTACTTGCCATTCCAGAAAATTCGCCGTAAAACTACAAATTGACTTTTCAATATTTTTCTAGAAACTTCCACTCTTTCCACTCTAAGAACGAATGATCTGTAAAGCACATCTTCTTTGGTTGCTTGTAATTGATTTTCTCCCAAACGGCTCAACCGATTTTCACCATTTCTTCACCAAAAGATGCCAAATATGGGGACAATTATACACGTATTTTTATTAAGCTTAACTTTATTGCTAAGGAGATTAAATATTCGAAAACATGCTTTTTGACCATTTTTCAAAGGTCAAACTATCTTGGCCTATTGAGAATTTCACTCACTGCCACTGAATTGAAATTGCATCGTCAAATTGCGCAACAACCCCTAGCTGATTGAATTTAAAGCCTGCACTCTGGAGACAAAATTGGAAATAAATAACCAACCGCGAGACTGAGTGTACTCTATTTTCTTACTTCATTGTACAAAGCCAGAACTTTGAGAATTCATTTTATAAGGCAGATTTTTGCACCCACTAACCAACAGTCGGAATAGCCGATGTGTAGGCACTAGGAATAGGTTAGGCTAGGCGAAGTGTCCCTGGTTCGACTCTGCACTGCGTCAAATCATTTAAACTAATTGTCAGTCAGTAGTGATGGATGCGAAGCGATAAATTTTTATTTAATTTTGAAAAAAAGGGGGAAACTTTTAATTCACTTTTGCATAGCAAAACCACTGTCTGAATTATGGCTAAACCAGAGTCTGAATCATGGCTAACCCGCGTGACAATTTTGCGTAAAGTTACGAAAAAAATACGAATTTTTTTTTAACCTATTTTGCCAATATGATACGTATGTTTACGTACCATATTCATCATTTTTCACGTGAATGTTACGAATCGTTTTTGGTAACTTTTACGTACCATTTATACGTGAAACTATTTTCGTAAATTTACATATAAACCCTGTGAACCCTGTTCCATCCTGGGTTACAGCCGGTGGGCCATCAATCACCCAGAGGTGTCACATCACGGAGCTTTTTATTCCCACTTTTTCCCTTGATAGAAATGCGACAAAAATAAATAAGTAAGACAAAGCATTGACAACGACCTGATATAGCTATTTTCGAGATTTTAGACTTTCAAGATTTTTAGACTGCTGATCTCATGATTATTTGGTACAAAATTATATTGCTTTATTTATTTAGACAACGCTATATTTATTTCTGAACTATTTAAATTGAGAATTATTTGAAAACAGGATCATTTACTTACAAAGTTACAATTGTAAACTACTATTTTCAGCAGGATCATCATTGCGATAAGCCGAGCTGCCAGCTGTACAGGAAGTAGGAATTTGAGCCAGCAAAATATTAATACTTAAGTAAATAATTAGCATAATGATGGCAACAACTTTTACGGTATGAAATGAAAAAGAGTTCAAACAGAACTACATAAAGTGGAAATGAGAGAACTGAACATAGATACGTAGAAACTGAATGTAGAGAAGCAAGTAGTACTACCTTTTAGTAAACTAGTTTACTAGTAAAATGCTACACCCAGATTTATCTCATCTGGCTCTAATTAGTTAGGCAGTTTAGACTGAATGAAGAGCCGGACTAAAACCGGACACAAGACAGACAGAACAGACACACAGACAGACAGAGGGACAGACACAGATACATGCAGACAGACAGAAAGACAGAGACAGAGACAGATACATGCAGACAGACAGTCAAGAGGGCCAGAGAGGAACAACAACAGAGGCACAGCTGTGCACAGTCAGTACAGTCAATATAGAGCAGTCAGTCTTCCTCCTCTATTTCTCCTTCACTGCTTGTATTAGAGTCAGCGACAAAAGACTGGTCATCCTGCTGGTCAGCCTGGTCAACCTGCTCATCCTGCTGGTTGCCTTCCTGTCGATTCTGGTGTCGTCTGGCCTCGCTTGGCATGCTCTTCAGCGCGTCGCCCAGCTTTCTGAGGACGTTCTTGTGAAGTTTAACCTCGTTAATCTGACCTCCGGGGCTTTGCAGCTTAATTGCTTTTACAAGCAGTTCAACGATTCCAATGTCCTTTGCACACCGCTTCTTTCTTTTTCCATCTCGGCTGTACTTGCTCCAAACGGAAGCAGGGGCCACTTCCAGGAGCATATGATGTAGTGTAGAAACAAATGATGGGCGTCGCACCTCAACCATGCGCTGGACGATGCTGACTGCCGCGCTCTTGTCAGCAAGTACTGCTTCTAGATCTTCACGAGAGTTAGCGCGCTTGAACGCTGGCACCCTTGGAAGCTCATCATTGACTTCCTGTCTATGGGCAGCCTGACCTGAACGCATCGACTGCATAATTTTGTCCTGATTGCTTAACACTGTGGCCAGCAAGTCCATCATCAACTCGTCGCGCACAGCTGACCTGCCACAACTGGCACAGTTGCCTGCATTGCGTGCAGCACGTTCGCCACCAGCATTGTCGTCGCACAGCTGCCGCGGAGTATTGGATCTGCTCCCTTCATTGACAGCACGTTCGCCACCAGCATTGTCCTCGCGCAGCTGCCGCGGAGTATTGGATCTGCTCCCTTCATTGACAGCACGTTCGCCACCAGCATTGTCCTCGCGCAGCTGCCGCGGAGTATTGGATCTGCTCCCTTCATTGACAGCACGTTCGCCACCAGCATTGTCGTCGCGCAGCTGCCGCGGAGTATTGGATCTGCTCCCTTCATTGACAGCACGTTCGCCACCAGCATTGTCGTCGCGCAGCTGCCGCGGAGTATTGGATCTGCTCCCTTCATTGACAGCACGTTCGCCACCAGCATTGTCCTCGCGCAGGTGCGGAGCACTACAAGCTGATTTGATTTGCTGGGACTGCGCTTTAGTAGTAGTCTTTTGTAGGTAGTCAGGTACTGCTGGAGGAGGTACCTTTTTCACTGTTGACTCGCCTGGCTCCTGAGCTGAAAGCTTCGCTGGAGGTGCATTCTCCGCTTCTGAGCTTGAAGAAACTTGAGCAGCTATGTTAGTTCGCTTGCCAACACAAACACGTGTTTTGCAGACTTTGACCATCGAGCGAGCTGATTTGTTCTTGTCTCTCTGAATGCATCTCAGACGATCCACTGTCTGGGAAACATCCTCTCTGTCGTCCACAACTACCTGTAGAAGGACGGCGTCATAAGCTTGGTCTTGGTAAGAGCATTTGAGTTGAACAAGTGCAACTGGGTCAATTTTTCTCCACTGATCCAACTGGTAGTTGGAATACGGCGCCTCGAATTTGCAAGCAGAGGCAGGGGCCTCAATTATTTGTTTGTCATCCTTAAAGCATATGATGAACTTCATTGTTGCAACTGAAATTTAAATGTGAGCATGTTATAAAACAAATAATTTTCTAGTGGATTATACTAAAGTCATTTTGAGAATTTCAAACCAATCTTAAGCATTTATCTAAGCATCCAAATTAGTCTAAGATTTTCTCTATACTGAATAATGTACTAAAGATAATATAAGCATTAATGAGCAGACACAAAAATCAATAAAAACTTGATTCAAAATATTAATTGCACAGAATCCCAACTTGTCAATTGATTTTATTGATATCTTTTAACAAAAGAATGACTTTAAACATGAATAAATCTTCAGGCATTTATAAGTGAGCATATGCAACAATAAATAAAAACAGTATTTAAAATATCAATCTTGCAGAATCATAACTAGTCCTCCCATGTTATGGACCAGTGTTGCCACCGACTCTTGGCTCACAAAAATTGCATTGGCAATAAAAAATCACAGCTACTTTGAAAAAAAAACATTGTTTTGAGCATGATTCTTACCCCCAGAATCTCAGGATTCTTACCCCCAGAATCTCACTATTCTTACCCCCAGAATCTCATGATTCTTACCCTCAGAAAAAAAAATCACTGAAATTTGCTGAATATGACAAAAAATCACTCAGCTATTTAAAATTGCCCAGCAATTAAAATTCACTGGGGTGGCAACACTGTAATGAACATTTTTATAATTACTATTATTATAATTGCAAAGGATTAGTAGGACTTGAACCATGCAAAGAACAGAAATCAGACAGAGAGTTCTGGGGTGGTTGAAGAAAATTCATTTTTTCTTCAAATTTCAAACATCCTGAGCTCTACAGACGGTAGGTATGAAGCAGGGAAATAAATATGTTTTTATAGCGAAGCATCTTGCACTTTAGGTTGCTGAGTGGAATAGCTTTCAGCTGATGTTGAAATCGATCTCCTTTGTAGATGTCCACTGCTTCAGATGAAAGAGGCGACTCAAATGCTGGGCACTTGTTTGAAAGCTCATTGCCAATCAGATAAAATTGGTCATCTAGAACAGCAATACATCTTAGCATCAGTACTGAATCAGACTTAGTTAGCACATAGCGATTCACATTTGAGCAGTCAATAGAAAAAGACTCGAGTTTCAAGCAGCGGTAAAGCCGATCAAAGTCCTTCCATGCAAATCCAACAACAATTTTGCCTTGTAGTTGGTCAGCCTCGAGTGGCTTTGAGACACAATGCGCTGCATGAGACACACCAGAAGTCTGTAGATGCAGCTTTGCCTGACCTAGATGCTGGCCATTTCTTTTAACAAAGTTGCTGAATTGCTCCAATGGTTTCTTAGAGGACTTGATAGAACTCACCACAAACCGCAAAAAGCTTTCAAATTGAAAGCAACTAAAGCTGTCGGCAGGACCTCTTGCCTGACAGTCCTCAGCGAGATGGATCAGTGAGTGAACAGTGAGTGTCATAAACCTGGCACCAAATTCTGCCTGACAATTATTCAAAAATGACATCACCAAATCATGTGCATAGGCTCCAGCAGTCTGGCAAAGAGTTGGATGGCACAAAATTCGCATTATTACCGAAAGATAGCGCAGTTGTTCACCTACTTCAGGCCTGTATTTGCTGACAATGAAATGGCCAATATACAAGCCAAAAAATCGCAACTCTGATGCCTTCCACTTTGACAGCAGGTTTAGACTTTGAGGCCGCCTTTGGAAGTCAATCGTCACATAGTCTCTGGACTCAATTATGTCGGCATTTAATTCACGAAGTCCTTTTTGAGAGAGTCTCAATGCACTGTCTTTGTCTCGTAACAACTCTAGCATCCTCAGAATCACACCTTGGCAGACCGAATGCATGTAGTCATTTGGAAAATCCATAACCGAATCAATAGATGGTAGTGTTGCAATGTGTGAAGTCCCACGATGATGCTCAGCTTGTACTTGGCTTCTAAAATCTTTGTCTGTACGGCGAATTGCATCATGCTCCAAGAAACGCCTGCTACCATCTTCACTCTTTCCATCTGTCACACAGCGGTCACATGCAAAGTACCCAGTTGGATACTTGATATTTTTTATGAATGCCCTTGCCATTGAGTCACAAGCAATGTGTGAAATCTGAATGATGAAACTTTTCTTGCCAATAATAACTCCATTAGTTAGTAGACTTTCCAATTCTTTCACACACTCAGCAAGATAATCATTAGGACAATCAGGCTTGGTGAAACCATGATATATGCCAGCAACAAAAGTTGATGTGTCAACTCCTTTTACTGATACTAATATAGGCCAAAATTCCTTCTGAACGCTTTTGTAGATGCAGACACCATCAATATGGAGTATTAAATCCAGTACCTGTCTTTCTTCAAGCTTCAAATTCTGCAGTATAGACTGTAGTCCAGCCTCAATGCCAAAATGAATGTACTTGCCTGGCATGACAGTCCTAATTTCATGCAACTTCTCATTGTTGTCGGCTAAATCCGATTCTAAGCTTCTTGCATCACCTGGCAAATGGGGATGATATCGTTGAAGCACCTTCAGTAGCTCTGTCATATTTGACCTAGTGATTTTTGAATTTCTCCAGTACTCTACCAGATCTGCCTCTAATGAGGCAGCTTGGAATACAGCATCAGCTTCAAAATCTGAAGAGAAACCATAAATGCTCTCTGATGAGGAGTATTGCCAATGTTGGCCCATGGCCATGAAGTCGCCTCTAGAAGTAGATGACAAGCTATCTGCCAAAGCTTGCTCTGCACTTTGGTTGTAATTGTTCTTCTGAACTGGTAGTGGCAAGGAACTTGGACATGAACTGGCATCTGAGTCTAGTGATGATTCATGGTTTTTAGCTTCATGCTCATGATCTAAATTGCTGCTCAATGTATCTGATGAAAAACCACTGGGTGATGATGGTGAACTGCCAAAAAAGGTGGCTTGCCTGCAGCTTTGTCTGTTGTTTGTGTCATAAATTGACAATTTGATATTGAGGAGTCTGATATATGCCAGTCCTCAGGATCATCATCCATTTCCATGACTGCGTAGCTGCAAATTGATAAAATGCAATATATATTATATATATATTTAGTATTACTTAGGTACTTAGGTATATTAAGTATTACTTAGCTTGATATTAGTACAAAAGTCTTAAATAACTTTACAAAACTTTAACTTTCAAATTGTAACCAAGCCTAGAAGCACATAAATATAAAAAAATTGCAAACTATTTGATCTTAAAAATTAGAAAATGAATTTGGGATGAAAAAGTTAATTTATACAAATATAAAAAAATGCTATACACATATATGACAATATGTTGTATATATATAATATATAATAACACTGACAAACCTAATAAAACACCCAAAACAGTTGAGTCAGTTAAGGAGGTGGTCGCAGCTGAAAATTTAAATTAACATGAGGAACACGGAACACATGCTATAACAAAAGTTTCTAGACCAATTTTTGGCTTAGATAAAACTTCAAATAAAAAGATAAAGTATTGCGCATTAATGTCATTATTGAAATTCTTTTTTAAAAGACATAAAAATATATAATATTTGATACAAAATTACGTTGCTTATTATGCTTAATTTTTTTAACTACCGAAGCTTTACTTTTTATCCGACCATGTTTAACATTTTTCGGCAGCCTTAACTTATTTAATAGCATATAAAAAGACGTGTCATTCCTCGATTAAGTCCTGGTGTTTCTACAAAAGACCAAATTAACCCATTTAAATATAAATGATTCAATTTAAGTACATTCTGTATATATTAAAAATTAATAACGTAAAATATCTGAACAAAAAGTACGATTTTTTTAAGTAAAGAAAGTACGAATTTTTTACGATTTGCTTTTCTCAAAAAAATACCATCCATGACACTGATATTGTGACTAAATTCCGGTGCCTTTAGGCAACATGTAAGTATTTTAAAAGCATTTTTAAATGAATAGTCCGTGATAAATAGTAATTCGTTATTTTTTTCGAAAGTTTACGTTTAATTGTGGAAACTAGTTCCGTAAATGGTACGTAACAAAATTACCAAAATTTAATTAATGGTTAGAGCATCAACCACATACATGTCAGAAACAATGTATACTTTCTGGTTTATCCCTTCCCATGATTTTCCATTTTAGGTTAGTAAACCCCCCAATTTGCTTCGTAAAATGTTCGTAAAAATTATTTACCAAAATGTTACGTTCGCCTTACGTGAACTTGCCAAGCGGGTAAACCAGCGTCTGAATCATGGCTAAACCATAGTCTGAATCATGGCTAAACCAGAGTCTGAATCATGGCTAAACCAGAGTCTGAATCATGGCTAAACCAGAGTTTGAATCATCATTGGGATCATTGTCAACTGGGGGATCATTGTCAACTGGGGGATCATTGTCAACTGGGGGATCATCATCAACTGGGGGATCATTGTGAACTGGGGGTTCATTGTCAACTGTGGGATCATTGTCAACGGGCGGGATCATTGTCAACTGGGGGATCATTGTCAACTGGGGGATCATTTTCAACTGGGTGATCATCATCAACTGGGGGATCATCATCAACTGGGGGATCATTGTCAACTGGGGGATCATTGTCAACTGGGGGATCATTGTCAACTGGGGGATCATTGTCAACTGGGGGATCATTGTCAACTGGAGGATGATTGTCAACTGGGGGATCATCATCAACTGGGAGATTATCATCAACGGGGGGATCATTGTCAACTGGGGGTTCATTGTAGCTTTAAAAAGCTGTAAATTCAGCTGCTAAAAAGTATATACTAGACGAATTAAAAGTATTTCTGCTCCCCGAAGGGGGGCAAAACTTGCTAGTAATAACTATAATCAAATATCATCCATGTAAATAACATCATCACGCGCTACAATATTAGAGTTACTTAAACTGTATTGCACTAGCTTTGTTATAACTCTTGCAACTTTCTAGAATTTTCCGGAAATGCATGTTTTCATCTATAAATATAGAGCCACCATCGACGTCATTTTCTTCAACCCTTCGAGCTCACGCTCTCATTGATAATCAACAAAAGAGAAAACCACCGCCTCGCTCTTTCCCTTTTTTTGGGAACCAATCCCCTACAATGCTTCGTCGCGGCAGCCATCGTTGAAGTCCATAGGTTATTGAAAGTTGAAATAATTTCGATCGAAATTGGCTGGTCGACCAGCAGAATTTCTGGAATTATGTGCCACAGCAGTTAACGCAGTCGTTAGCATCCGAATCAGCTTCATCGTCGAATTGGAAGCAGAACAGGTGGCGTTGCACCAAGAGAGAGAAGCAAGTCAGTAGCTATTTAAATTGTCACAAATGACTATAAATAGCTGATATAACTTGTTTGTGTACTTGCAAGACGTCGCCTGCGTGAGTGCAGAGCAGAATATGGAAGGTTATGCATGACGACACGCAAACGTACACAGCAGAGTTATTGATCGCCGATCGTGTCGACACGTGTGGGGTCGCGAAAATATGCGTTATACAGCAACTATACATCTTTCGAAAACATTGACAGGTCAAAGAAATAGAAGAGGGTGCAATGTCCTTACTCAAAGCCAGTCTGGGGGTGCGGCATTAGAGCGACGTGTGTCCGACAGAATGCACGTGCCAATGATGTCGGCAAGTCGGACACGCATTGTCTGATGCCCGTCTAGCTGGTTGACAAAAGGGTCGCACGCCAGCCTCCGTATATGTGCAAACACAGCCTCGATTTTGCGACGTTGACGGAATAGCAGCCAGAGCTTCCAATGGGTCCGTCTCTGGTTCCAGAACCCGCAGCAGGACGAGATCTGCTAGGACGTCGGCCATCACTAATTGCAGACCTTCGACCCACCCGAAAATTAATTCGGTAGGTCGACGGCCTACAATTGCGACAAAGCACGATTCCAGACGCCAACGAAACTGTGGTTCTAACTCAGCCTGACGTCGCTCGAACACGTCGAAGTGCCAACCGGAAGGCAGTGTAGCACTGTGCCAACCATTTAGGAGGCCGATCGGGCGTCGTAAGACGACACCGTCGAGTTCACAGGTCTCCGTACGACGCATGGTCGTCGGTTGCGGATGATCAGGCACGATGTTGGCCTGAATGACCAACCTCGTCTGCAAAGTGGCGAATTCGCGCTCTACTGCTCCCACCAGTTCGACGTCCTTTCGCCGTAAGCCGTGAACACGACGGCGGAGGCGCGAATGCATTGTCTCGAAGAGCCCCGTTGACAGCCGATACAGTGGACCCCCAAGCTGAACGCTAGGGACCATGTGAGCGCAAACCTGATGTGCGTTGTAGGTTAGAGCCCTTAGGGAGTACATGCGCCGCAGAATTGAATGAAAGTGCCGTAGAGCGATCTCCACGTGGCGCAACTCGCTCCTTGGCCCTCCTTCAAGTGTCATCAAGAAAACGCAGGATGACAGACGACACAGATGTTGATAGTGTGCGTCGGGGAGAAAGCCACGAAGAACCAGAGGCCCAAAGATGAGAATAAACATTTCCAATTCGTGTCCTCTGGCGTGTCGGAGTTCCACAAGAGGTCGCACGCTCCGGCGCTGCACACAGCGTGGCAAACGGAGCCTTTCTAGACGCGCATCAATCTCTGGGATACGGCTGTGCAGATCTGGACAGTTCGTGGCGCCGCGGTCCGGCTTGTCGTGTCGCACCAGGAAGAGTTGGTATAGCATCATGCGCACAAGGCCAGAACACAGCTTGTGTAGATAGCATGGCGGACAGGCCCGTACGAAGTCAAAGCCGGCTAATTCGCCAAGAGGCGAATGTCCGCGAACACCCAGCGTGTCCATCCTCGCGTCGTGGACGTGTGCTGCATGGTGATCAGCGAGAGTGCACGTGTCGGTCATAGACCGGACAGCGGTTTGCACGCATCCGTATCGAGCAGCTTCATTGAGCATCGCCGGCGTGATGACGACGTTGAATACTCGGCCAGATCCAGATGGATGAAGAGTCGTCTGAATGTAACATTTATCGCACCCATACTTTGCAGAATATCGCTTCTTGCACAAGGCGTCCGCCCGAGCCGGCGCGTCAGACATCCCCAGCAGAGGGTGGAGACGCAAGTGGCGACGCACGCACGATGACAGCAACTGAAATTATTAAATTAACGATCAACGATTAAAGCCTTGACGATAATTGGCAGAAAACCTCGCGGGTGAACCTTCTGTTTGCCGGCCCACACACCACATATGACTACATAGCGCAGCTTTAATCTGTTGTGCACCTCGTTAATGATGATGTAGAGGGGGCACATTTCGACGCTGCTCGACGAGAACAGTAGAAAGCCGTCTGAACAAAACGTGTACGAGACGTCGCTGCGACTCTCCAGGTCAATGGCATCTTCGAAGCCTCAATGGCATAATCTCCGCCCTCGCCCTGCTCGCTGCCATCGTCATCACCGCCTGTGTCAGTGCGGGAGGAACTGCCATCGTCGTCATAGCCTGTGTCTTCTTCTTTCGCCCTTTGTCACCGTGAGGTATGGGGCCCTGGAGAACCTGTCAATTTCCTGTGCATGTGCGCTGGTGCCTGGCCATGTTAGTGGCCGTTAGGTTCCTGCCGCACCTGTCACAGTCCTTCCTCTTCCTGATGTGCTTGCGTGCCACCACTCCGTTGTCGGGTTGTGCCTGTGTCCCGGCCGTTTGTCCCATCGGGTTCTTGCAGGCTGGTCTGTGGCGAGCCATGTTCGACTTCGATATTTCTCTGTTGCAGCTAGTACATTCCATTTTACCATCTGATGTTTCTTTCTCTCCTCTGCACACTTTCATGTGGTTCTTGCTTGTGGCTTCTTGTAGGAAAGATTCCGCGCATCTTGGGCACGTGAACCTTACCGGGGATACCGGTCGTGTGTGCATCCTTTTTTGATGTATCGCGCGTCCTGCCTTCGATTTACAAATTCTGCCACAGCCTTCATACTCGCATTGGAATCCGCTGGTCTTCGACTCTTCTCTCCTCGGGGCACACCGGCTTTCCGGTGGGGGGCCGGTGCTCCGTTTTCCTTGGCTGTGATCCCACTTCTCAATGTGTCGGATCCTCTCGGCCACCCAGCTCTTCCATTTTTTCCTGTCTTTGGCGAGACGTTCGACTTCTGTCGGTTCAAGTCCCCCTTCCTTCGCGAGTTTTCTCCAGAAATTTATGGTGTAATTTTTCCTTCTTCTGGGTTTCGGTAGGTGTTCCAGGCCCTTGAACCAACCCAAGACCGCCCTCTTGGTCTGTCGGTCGTCGGGCATCCTGAGGACGCGTCCCATTCGTATCAGATGGGCTTTTTCGATCTTCATTCTGATCGTCCCTACATTGAGTTCGGTCCTGATGTCTTGCATGTTGTATCCGCGCTGTTCCATCTCGCGTAGGGGCTCCATTTCCTTTGCGCTCCATATGTAGCGGTATATCTTATCTACGCTCCTTTGCAGCGCTTTCATCTCCGAAATGTGGAACGGGCGCACGTTTGCGTGGAAGAGAAGCACACTCTCAATACATGCCTCTACCACTTTGGCTTGCGTTTTCTTGGTCAGTTTGCATCTGCAGAACCGTTTCTTGATTGCTCGCCAACTCTTCATGGCTCTCTGAGTCCGTTCTTTCATGTCGCGTTTCCTGTCCGTCCAGCTGCCTAACATTCTGATGTTGCCGCCTTCCTCCGTTCCCAGTCTCATGATCTCCTCCTTAGCGTCGTTCGTCTTCTCCTCAAAATCTAACATACATCTTTTTGTGATCTCCAGGCCTTCCCTTAGTTCGTCGCGATTTCCTATCAGGGTAGTATCGTCCGCGAACAGGGACGTTTGGAAATGATGTAGTTTCATCTCGGAGTTGAATTGATTTGTGCGTTGGGGTGGTAGTGCGTTTCCCACAGGGTAGGCCCATGCGATTCCGCATGGTGTGTTTTTCGCCTCCGCCGCTTCCCTCCGCATCTCTTCCGCTCTCCGGATACATATCTGATGGTAGATGTTAAACAGGACTGGTGAGGTCGGGCAGCCCTCCCTTAATCCTCTCTCCGGGTACCATGCCTCGCTCGTCGCTTGTCTTCCTTGTACTTTGTAAGCTGTTTCTTCATGGAGGTCTTGTAGCTTCTTGATTATGGCGTCTGGCATCTTCAGGCGTCTTAGCATCTCCCACAGAAGCGGTTTGCAGATCCTTGGGTACGCCTTCTGGATGTCCAGCAGTATTGCGATGTTTTCATGTTCCATGTTCTGGTCCATCGCTCCTTCCTTGGCCGCTAGATACTCGCGGATGTCCTCATGTAGCCTGACAAAAATCTGGGCACTGTCCGCTGTGGACCGGCCTTGTCTGAAGCCACACTGGTTGTCATCAAACAGTTCTTGGGCTTCCGCCCAGTTTCGGATTCTTTTCGCCAGTATGCGGGCCAGTATGCGGCTCAGCATTGGTAATAGGCAGATCCCTCGGTAGTTCGCTGGGTCCCGGCGGTCGCCCTTCTTGAAAAGTGGTATGACTATCCCTAACTTCTCTTCGTCTTCCCATTCGGTTGCTGGGTGATGATATAGGTACCTTATGTGTTCCCGTGTCGCTGCCCGGATGTCCGTGGGCGCGTACTTGAGGTAGTTTATCCTTATTTCGTCTTCCCCCGGGGCCTTGTCCGTCATCTCCATCATTGTCCTGTCGATCTCCGCGTCCGTGATCGGTGCGGTTAACTCGGTCAACGTCATGTCGCCGTTAATTGGTTTTCTCACCTTGATCGATTTCAGCAGTTCCATCATTGTCTGCGGGTCGTTCTCAAAGCGCGTACCTGACACCTTTTCCATGTGTTCCTTAAATTATTTTTCGCTGAATATGGTGTCCGTCTGACAGTTGTTGGTGCTGCCTCTGTGGTCTAGTATTCTTAGTTTCTGATAGACTAGTCCTATTTTCCCTAGGTCCGCTGCTTCTCTGCACTCGTCCGCCAGCTTGTCCCACCATTCTTCTTCCCATTTCCGTAGGTTTGCTTCGTGTCTTTTTCTAACGTCCTGTACGGTCCGTTTTGCGAGTTCTAGGGCTTGTCTTCTTAGGTTGTCTGGTTGGACTTCTTTGGCCGCGTTGCGTCTGTGCAGGGCTTCCGCTAGTTCGCGGTTGTTCTCCTGGCACTCTTCCTCGTGCCCGATCATCCATGGATTTGTTTGCTTGGTTTTTGTTCCACACACCTCTTTAGCACTTTCAACTATGATCCTTGCTGTTTCTTTCCAGGTCTTACCGGTCGATTCTGTGTAGCGTTTCGTCATCACATCTTGGAGTTGTTCTCTCTTCTCCTGGGAGTGGAGGACTTGCCAGTCGATGTTTGCGCGTTTCTTCTTCTTTGCCTTGTGTCTGTTTGCGCGCTCTTCCTCGGTCTCTGGCTGTAGAAGTAGTTTTTTGAGTATGACCGTTCTGGGGGCGTGGTCTGAGAGGTCCCCAATTTGATGTAGTTTGATTGATTTGATCAGTCGGGTTCTGTCCTTCGATCTGGTGATGAAGCCGTCCAGCTCGTACCACCTGTGGTTGGACGGGTTCCTCCAGGTTCCGCGCCTCTTTGCATTACAGAACGAATTCAGCCAAGTCAACTCATTCTCCGTTACCCAGTTTATCAAGTCCTCACCTTGTTTGTTTGTTTGCGGGAGGCCAAACTTCCCCCTGTGTTGCCCGTTTGCCTCGGGTGATCGCCCTATCTGGGCATTAAAGTCTCCTCCTATCAATAGCGGCTTGTTCTTCGCTTCGATGTGTATGTATCTCTCTATCTCGAAGCAGAGGTTATTTAATTCTGCATGGTATGTGCTGCTGCCTTGCACTGGGTAATACACGCTTATCAGGCTCATGTCATAGATTCTAACGAAGATTGCTCTGTCTGCGAATTTCACATATCTCCCCGAGTCGTTCCACAGCTTCGCTGTGTCTTCGTCCAATAGGATGCCCACCTTTTTTGTATGGATCAGGCTTACTTGTTTATCGCCGTGGTGGTATGTCTTTATCCCTTCGCTTCGGGCGTTAAGTTCGGTGATCATAGTGATCTGCCATCCTTCCATGATGGTCTTCTTTATTATTTCCCCGAAACGACTGTCGTATATGTTGGCCCTTCGTACATTCCAGGTCGATATTCGAAAATTTTCTTGTCCGGCCCAGTTTCTCCTTGTGATTTTCCGTCTGGTCCTCCTTCTCTCTCTCCTCTTTTTGCGTCTAATCTGTCTCGCTTTTCTCTCTTGCACCGTTTTAGGTCCCGGGTTCTTTTCGATTGTCGCCAGTCTCCATTTAATTTCTCCTGCTGCCCGTCTCTCGTCGTCGTTGCACATTGCTCCCTCCGTCCTCCGCTCTCCTCCTCTTCTCCAGGGTTGGTTGGCCTTAGTTTTATCGACGCCAGGGTCGGCTACTTCCTGTCGTCGTTGCCAAAAAGGGTTGGTGATTCGGGGTGGGCCTGCGCCCACTCCCTCCTTCCATCTCCCTTCTGTTGTTGTGGTCCTTTTTGCCAGGGCTGATGCCCCGTCCGCTTCCCGCCTCGTGAAGGCTGGGCCACTTGAGGAAGCTGCCTGTGTCAGCGCGTGAGGAACTGCCATCGTCATCATCGCCTGCGTCAGCGCGCGAGGAGCTGCCATCGTCGTCATCGCCTGCGTCAGCGCACGAGGAGCTGCCTTCAACTGCACGGATTAAGGAGCGTGAGCGCGACCTTGTGCCTGTAGCATTAGGCGTAGTGACTGCAGAAATTCTTTCTCTGGCTCTGTACTCTTTCATATACAGTCGCCTGCGCAGCTTAGAGTTATCCATATAGATATATCGGTATATTGATCACTGGCACCAGCCTGGCGACTGCAGAAGGTTATGAACTTTTACTTCAATGATGACAGCTAGTATATTTCCAACTCACAAGCACACCTGGACTACATGGACAAGATATAGGCAATTTTTTGGCAAGATATATATAAAGTCATCAGCTATTTAATTCAGGTGCTGCTTGTCTTTTAGCCCTACATGCACACGCTTTAAATTAAGTGAATTGTAAAATGAGCAAGTCGAGAGCTGAGCTTATTCGAAACGAGACGAACAACCCTTATAGCGCTGGCCAACAGGAAGAGGATATAGTTAGTAATGAATAATGCATCAAAGTAATAATATTCTGAATGAAACACGAAACACAATTATGTGTAAATTATAGTATGACAAATAACAAAAATAAATGTCATCCGGTATTCATATTGCATTACATCCTTGAATTAAATACCGCAGACAGATCTTACTTTTATAATTGTTGCACAAACTTGCGTACCTTTTTAAATTTCAAAAATCAGTACACTACAGTTCTTCATGTACTAACGAGTTAATAGTCCAATGGGAACCAAAAAATGTAAATGTTGAGGGACGGAACAGTACCAAAAAGTAAGTTGCTTGATTTTCCAATATCATTTGGAAAAGCGCTATACCTTACGAATTCTAAAGCTACTTAGTAAGTAAGTAGTAGGAGGGCAAGGCCGTCGGAAAGTTTAACCGGTTTTCGCCCGATTTCTGGTCCGCCTTTCGCCCGGTAGTCAGGCGGACGAACGACCGGAGAAGGAAACGGACAAAAATGCGGGCAATTGAAATTATTTCATCCGGAACTCATCCGGTTTTATGGCCGTTTTTTCGTCCGGTTTTTAGCCGGACAACAGATCGGAGACAAAAGCGGATGAAAACCGGTTGATTTTTCTTGACGGGCGGACAATTGTTCCGCTTTTCTTGCCGGTTCTTGGTCCGGTAACAAAATCCGGGACAAAACCGGACGATTTCATCCGGTCAATGTTATTCGACCGCAAATTGTACAAAAATCGGATGGAAGCGGATGAAAACCGGGAGAGATGCCGGGCCAAAGGCCAGGCGGGTAGACGATTGAGCATTCTGTGAATTTTCTGTGGGCCAATCTAGAGATACAGTAAATAGTTTTTTAGGTTAACTCTTTATAGCTTTAGTGTTCAATGAGTTATTATTTTTATTATTGAGCCTGAAGTTAACCTATGCATCTTTGCCTTGCCAATATTTCACCAGAGCTTGCGCCAATGGTCTTGTTCCTACTGGCGAGAATGCATTAGCACTTACTGATCAGCAGCGAAAGCAACCACAACGACTGAGGCACGATGATGAAGTAATGAAATTGGCGGCGCTGCCACTGTTAAGTGAACCCGCCAGCAAGCAGCCAAAGCTTTCTGAGGGCTTGCAAGATAATGATTACGGGGGTATGTTTTCTCTAATCTTACAATCTAAGTTTTTTAAAGATCCTTATGCTAGCTCTGCTTAATCCCAATTGGTTAGTGTTATAGTAGCTGGTGGCGTCTGTCCTTTTATTGTGTGTATTACTAAGTTCTGAGTTCGAGCTCTTTTATAACAAGTGCCTTGTGCCTTGCTGGGTCAATCGTTTCAGTTCACGCAGTCTTGTCTGGGAAATTTAAGAGTGGAGTGGCGATCCCCTCTGTGACATTGGCAGCTAGAAATTTCGGATATTTTTTTCATCTTTTTACCATACTGTGGCGGTCACGCCACACGCGCGTGCGCGCTCCGGCAGCCACCCCAACCCCGGCCAGGAAGGCCGGCGCTATGTGCATAAACGCTGTGCGTTGACTGGCTGCCCTGTGTACACCGCTGGCATATATAACTTAAGACCTTTACGTGATGCGCCTTGCCCCTTCTTCTGCCAAATAAAATTTACGTGGCTCAACTCGCCACATTGGTGAGCCCGACTCTCAACCGCCTGTTTGAGAAGAACTCCTCAGTATGTCAACTGAGTCTGCAGTGGCCCTCAAGCTGCCCACGTTCTGGGCCAGCCAGCCTCGCGCCTGGTTCGTCCAGGCAGAGGCGCAATTCGTCCTCCGCAACATCACGCAGGACAATACCAAGTACTTTCACCTCGTAGCTGCGCTGGACCAGCAGTCCGCCGAGCGCCTGCTGGACGTGCTTGAGAACCCGCCGGAGGAGAACAAGTACGGCGAGCTCAAGGCCCGCCTCCTCGGCACCTTCGGCCTGACGCAGCAGCAGCGTGCCAGCCGGCTGCTCAACCTGGCCGGCCTCGGTGACCGCCGCCCGTCCGAGCTCATGGACGAAATGCTGGCCCTGCTCGGCAACCACCGGCCCTGCATGATCTTCGAGGAGCTGTTCCGCCAGCAGCTGCCGACCGACATTCGCCTAGCACTCGTGTCCGCGGATTTCGCAGACCCGCGCGCAGTTGCTCGACTCGCGGATGAACTCTGGGCGAGCCGGGCGCAGCCCGTGGCCACAGCCACCCTGCCGCCAGAGCACCCGCCGGTAGTTGCTGCCACCGCCCGCCCAGCTCGCGCCAAGCCGCAGCAGCACCAGCCGATGGAGGCTGACGGCCCTATCTGTTTCTTCCACCGGAAGTTCGGCGCCAAGGCCCGGCGTTGCGAGCCGCCGTGCCGGTTCTCGGGAAACGGGCCGGCCGGCCGTCAGTGATCGCCTCGACGGCCGGCAGCAACAACCTCCTGCTCATCCCCGACGTAGCCACGGGCCGGCGCTTCTTGGTCGACACCGGAGCTGAGGTGAGCATTTTCCCTGTCTCTGGTGCAGACGCCCGCTCGCACACACCCGGCCCGCCGCTGTTCGCGGCCAACGGCAGCCCGATCCGGACGTTCGGCAGCCGGACGCTAACGCTCGACCTCGGCGTCAAGACCTGCACCTGGCCGTTCATCCTGGCCGAGGTTTCGCGGCCTTTGATCGGCGCGGATTTCCTGCGGCACCACGGCCTGCTGGTGGACATGCCAAACCGCCGGCTGCTCGACACTAGCTCGCTGTCCAGCGCCCACCTGCTGCTCGGGTCCGGACCGGTCCCGCAGCTCGCCGCCGCAGTCGCTGGGGACCCGTACAGCCAGCTGCTCGCGGAGTTCCCGACGCTGACAGAGCCGAGTTTCCAGAAAGCCCGGCCGCTCCACGGGGTCAAACACCATATTCCTACGACGGGCCCCCCCGTCCACGCCCGGGCGCGCCGCCTGCCGCCTGACAAGCTGGCGGTGGCCAAGGAGGAATTCCGCAACCTAGAGCAGCTTGGCATCGTGCGGCGGTCTTGCAGCCCCTGGTCTTCGCCGCTGCACATGGTGCCAAAATCCTCCGGTGGTTGGCGGCCCTGCGGCGACTTCCGGCGCCTCAACGACGCCACGGTGCCCGACCGCTACCCGGTGCCGCACATCCAGGACTTTTCTGCGCGGTTGTCCGGATGCAAAATTTTTTCCAAGATCGACCTGGTGCGGGGCTACCACCAGATTCCGGTTGCCGAAGCCGACATCGCCAAGACGGCCGTCATCACGCCATTCGGCTTGTTTGAGTTCCTCCGGATGCCATTCGGACTCAAAAACGCCGCCCAGGCCTTCCAACGGCTGATTGACACGGTCTGCCAGGGCTTGGACTGTGTGTTCGCCTATATTGACGATTTCCTGGTGGCGAGCAGCGGCCCTCAGCAGCATCTGGAGCACCTGCGCACGCTGTTCCTGCGCCTGGCAGACAACGGCCTCCTCGTCAATCCAGCCAAGTGCCAGTTTGGCCGCAGCGAAATCGACTTTCTGGGCCACCGCATCAACAGCCGGGGCGCCGTGCCGCTACCAGACAAAGTCGAAGCCATCGCCCGATTCGCACCGCCCGCGACCGTCAAGGGCCTGCAAGAGTTCGCCGGCATGGTAAACTTCTATCACAGGTTCGTGCCGCGAGCCGCCCAGCTGCTGCGCCCCATCTACGGCGTCCTGGCCAGCAAGGACAAGACCGTTCGGTGGACACCGGAGCTGACGGACGCCTTCAACAGCACGAAGCAAGCCCTGGTTGACGCTACCATGCTTGCGCACCCGGAGCCCGATGCCCCAACGGCGCTGACGGTCGACGCCTCGGACACCGCCATCGGGGCGGTCCTGGAGCAGCGTGCCGGCGAGGCCTGGCGGCCACTAGCTTTCTTCAGCCGCCAACTGCGACCTGCTGAACAAAAGTACAGCGCCTTCGACCGTGAGTTACTCGCTCTCTATCTGGCCACGCGGCATTTCCGCTACTTTTTGGAAGGCCGCATCTTCACCGCTTACACCGACCACAAACCCCTGGTCGCCGCCATGGCCAAGTTGTCGGACCCCTGGTCAGCGCGCCAGCAGCGGCACCTCGCATACGTGTCGGAGTTCACCACCGACATCCGGCACGTGGCGGGCAAGGACAATCCGGTTGCCGATGCCCTGTCCCGCTGCACCATCGCCTCCGAGCAGCCGCTGCTCCCCGGAATCGACTACGCGGCCCTGGCACGCGCACAAAGGGCAGACGTTCCCACGCTCGCCGGCACCGGCCTGCAGCTCGAGCGCGTGGCGTTGCGTCCGGGCCTGGAGGTCATCTGCGACATCGTGACCGGCCGCCCGCGCCCGTTGGTGCCCGCCAACTTCCGCCGCGCCGTTTTCGACGCCGTCCACAGCCTGGCGCACCCGTCCGTACGCAGTACGCGGCGCCTAGTGTCTGAGAAGTTCGTGTGGCCGGGCATCAACAGGGACGTCGGCCAATGGGCTCGCAGCTGCATCGCCTGCCAGACGGCCAAAGTGCAGCGCCACGTGACCGCCCCGCCCACCAGCATCCCGGTGCCCGGTAGCCGTTTCGCACACGTCCACATCGACCTAGTCGGACCGCTGCCGCAGTCCCGCGGTTTCACGCACCTGCTGACCGTCGTCGACAGGTTCTCCCGCTGGCCGGAGGTTTTCCCCTTGGCCGACACTTCCGCTGCCTCCTGCGCGTCCACCTTCATCGCCGGTTGGATCGCCCGTTTCGGCGTGCCCAGCGATGTCACTTCCGACCGCGGCTCCCAGTTCACCTCCGAGCTCTGGGCCAACGTGTCGAGGCTGCTGGGCATGCAGCTGCACCACACCACCGCTTTCCACCCACAGTCTAACGGCATGGTGGAGCGCTTCCACCGCCAGCTCAAGGCATCCCTGATGGCGCGCCTGACAGGACCGACGTGGACGGACGAGCTACCCTGGGCGTTGCTGGGCATCCGCACGGCTCCCAAAGAGGACATCGGCGTCTCCTCAGCTGAGCTGGTCTACGGCGCCCCGCTGACGGTACCGGGAGAATGCCTGCAAGCGGCGCCACACGCGGGCTCCTACGACCAGTTTCTGGCCCGGCTACGCAACGCGGTGCAATCTTTCCGGCCGCCTCCAACCTCGCGACACGGCCGCGTCGCTGCCTCCGTGCCTGCTGCCCTGGAGTCCTGCACGCACGTCTTCATCCGCCGCGACGGCCACCGGCCATCTCTGCAGCGGCCGTACTTCGGGCCCTTCAAGGTCCTTGAGCGCGGAGCCAGGACCTTCCGCCTCGACCTGGGCACGCGGCAGGATCACGTGGCAGTGGACAGACTCAAGCCTGCGGTGCTCGACCCCTGCGAGGCGATTCCGGCTCCGGCGCTGCGGCCACGAGGCCGCCCCCGCCGGGACGGCCGTCCACAACTGCCACGGGATGGAGACCCCCCGGTCGCAGCTGCACAACCGCCAGCGCCGCCGCCGGCGCACCTACCGACAGGCCTCCCACCGGTGCAAGCGGCCCTGCCTCCAGCGTCCGGTCGCCGCCAGCTTCCGCCTCGTCGGTGCCGCCCGACGCGGTTTCGGTCCTAGGCCAGCGCTGGGGGGAGCCATGTGGCGGTCACGCCACACGCGCGTGCGCGCTCCGGCAGCCACCCCAACCCCGGCCAGGAAGGCCGGCGCTATGTGCATAAACGCTGTGCGTTGACTGGCTGCCCTGTGTACACCGCTGGCATATATAACTTAAGACCTTTACGTGATGCGCCTTGCCCCTTCTTCTGCCAAATAAAATTTACGTGGCTCAACTCGCCACAATACGACTTTTATGAATTTTTCTTAATAGTTCTTATTCAATGCTGTAACACATTTCTCAACACATGATTAGCTTCTGGTATATGGATAGTATCTCATTTCAGAACAGGCAAAAATTGGCAATCGCAAATTTAAGAGTCCTTGCTTTTTGTAATCTTTTTATAGTTTTAAAATATCTGCATTCAGCATGGGTCCTGCTCTCACATTTACGAAAAAGCATATTTTTGGTTTAGAAGTCGGGTTTCCGTCTGTCAAAATCTAATGCGTGAGTTCTGTAAGTTTTCACTCGTTACGTGTTTAATACGCAACAAGGCGCGCTTAATTCTTTACCCAAAACATAGAAGAGGATGAAGGCGCTGATTCGCGGGAGTCTCGCACGCTGCAGATGCGAGTGTATCAAGAAGAATTAGCTAGTAGCGGAGTAGCTGGCCTGAACTGCGTCATCATTGCGCCTACAGGATCTGGAAAGACTTTAGTCAGCATCCGCATCGCTACCGCTCGCTTGTTGGAAGACCAAACGAGAACTGCTCGAGTGTGCTTTCTTGCCGATAGAAAGAATTTGGTCGAGCAACAATATGCTGCCTTTAAGGCTCAACTGCCGATGGAGTTCCAGGACAGGTTAGCCCCCTGCTTAACAACAATAGCAGCCAATAGATTTATTTAGAGTTTCTTATTACCATTGCCTAAACATTATTTTTTCGTAGTATTTTAATGGCGCCGAAACTTCATGATGATACGGTCTATGAGTGTTTTTTCGTCTTGTCTTTGTCTCGTTTTTATGTGTATTTTATGCGTTGTGGCGCACCCTACTTGTAGGCCACTGGCTTATAAAAACATTAAATTCGAACAAACCAGTGTCAAAAAAATTTTAACGTCACCTTTCTTGCCAAACCCAGGATTGTCTGTGTCACTGGGGGTGATGGCGATCGAGCCCCACTCGGCTTTCTTCTGCGCCACCACTCTGTGCTAATAATGAGCACTCAAATTCTTCTTAACAGCTTGAAGGACAAGTGTGAGGACGGACTGAATGGTGATTTAACAAAGTTTCGCCTTATCATATTCGACGAATGTCACCATTGCGCCAAGGATCATCCGTCCAATAAGATCATGGAATTCTACTTCCAGGTGTGAATACCAATGAATCGGGTAAAATATTTTAAGAATTATATTGTTCTGAAGATATACTGCGAGGAAAAAATACTCGTAATTAGTTGCACTACTTTGCTACTTTGTTTAGTACTTGTTATTGCTGTAGTAACTCTTTACAGAAAGACTTTGTCAGCAACACATTACAAAAGAATTCGCAACTGCACAGATTTGACCGCCGGACAAGTAGTGAGGTCTACAAGACTAAATTCAACAGCAAAGCCTATTTATGTTCTCCTCTAATTATCTGTCGAACGCAACTTTTGCCGCGAAAGTTTCAGATTTTTGTCTAAATCTATTTCTAGATCAAAAGTGAATAAGCAGATGAAAAATACTAGGTAGTAATTTCTGCTGCTACATCTTTAAGAAAAAGATAAAAAGTAGTTATATTTACCAGAAAGCACCTTAATGTTGTGCGACGAGCCCATTGCCTGATAAAATACTTGAATACTTTAAATACTTTAAATATCGTTTGCCGTTTGCCAGCTGACGTTTGCTAGAATCCAGAGAAATAATTGCAGATTTAAATATTTATTCTGACTTATTTTGTCGAAAAAGCCATTTTTTAAGTATATTTCTTTACCGCTACTCAAAAGCGAGAATGCAATACTCATTCTCTATGTTTTATGACTATGACTATGTTTTATGTCGTAGAGCCATAAAATACACGTACACGTACGGTCAAACATTATCACTGGGAGATATACGAGCTAATTATTTTCTTCAATTCTAGTTTCGAGTGATTCCATAGCTTTTCAAAAGCGTTACGCAAGGTTTCCCATGTACTTGTAATGTCATTATCCCCCAAACCCCCTTACTTTTGCGCAGTGCAAGGAGCAGAAGCCTAGCGGTTCCCGCTTGCCCCAGATAGTCGGCCTGACTGCCAGTCCAGGAACCGGACGGGCGCATAGAGCTACAGACGCAGAAAAACATGTTCTACGTTTGTGTGCCAGTCTGGACTGCCATCGCATGGTCACCGTGCGCCATTGTGCTGCATCGCTCCAGAGTCACGTAATCAACCCGGATTTTCGACTGCACAAGACAGATAGGAAGGAGCGCGATCCGGTGCGTCGCTGCCTCGATGAGCTTATGGATCGGGCGGAGCAGGTGCGTTGTAAGACAAGCGTTTAGGTATACACGAAGCGCTTGAGAGACATCCTTAGCTGAATGCCAATCTATATTTAAAAATTTAAGGTGGCGCCGACACACCCAGCACGTTGCACGATGCACTTGCGAGAATGTTCATAGCGTAGACGGACCATACCTTACAGCGTATTAAAAATCTAGAGCTTTCCATGCTCTTTATTGTGACTCCAGATATTATGCAGGAATTACATATCGTATAGGCTTCTTTAAAGTACCATCTAGGCATCTCAGATCCAAAACTTCGGTGTAACTTGGCAGTCTTGCGACTTTTGGTTCGCAAATAAGCTTTAAAACTGATCAGCATGATCTGCAATGGTCCTTTCGAGAAATGAAAGAAACTTACCTTTAAGCTACAGTAGTTGTAACAGTCAATTACTTGTGATAAGTAAGACAAATTATTGACCACTTTCGTTTATTGGTCATCAAAGTACGAGTCAATTCAGAAAATTTCGTAAGACAACAATTTAACTTTTCACATCGATAAAATGTCAGCACCTCAAAAACAATACCTTAAAAACGTCAGTGAAAAAATGCTGTTTCACTAGGCGCGCCGCAGGGATTAGGGGTGAACAGAGGAACACCGCCGGGGCGCCAGCTTTAACTAGCAGGCAGCCAACGAATTGTTATTCTTAGCTTGCTATTCTTATTGTTAAGCTGATCCACCACACAGGGCTTGGCCGAGGCCTGTGACCGGATGGGTCTTGCTCCGCTTACTCCACCGCCACGCAACACTTTCCTCTATACAAACTTCTGCGGTGAGCTGCGCTCTCGCTTATCTGCTCGCTTTGTTGAAGCGGCCACGGTTTGGAGACGCCTGCATCACTGCAATGTGGCCACACTTCTGTGGAGCCTGTTTCGATGTACCGACGCTTTAGCTTACATCGAGGAACACCTGTGCGACACTAATGTAACGGATAGGTGCGCTTTAAAGTTTGAAACCGTATTCCTATGTTTTAGCTTGATAAACTAAACTAAACGTAGCACTATAACACATAGCGCAATAGTAATTGGTAAAAATTAATAGTTCTTGCAACTATTCTATTTAACTAGTGATTTGTTTTCTGGGAATTACTCGATGCTGAACTATTAGGGAGTATTCTTCTACCTATGTATCCCAATTTTTTTTAACACTGTTTTCATAGTTAAGATATTGTCTTATATCTTAATATTAAGACCAATTGTGACCAAAAGCAGCATTCCAAACTGCAGCTTTTTCTCACTTGTAGGTATAAAATTAAGCTGAATGTGGAATGGACTGCTGTCTATTTACTCTAAATCAGATTCGTTTCTCTTGCAATGCTTGACTTAATAATTTTTTTCTCTGTCCACACCAGACAGCCAACATGCGAGCTTGACGCCCAGCTTCGCGATCTTCTAAATCAGAATCTGCTGCCCCAGATGCGAGCCCACTGTTCTGAGAACCCTGTAGCGGCAAGACATAGTCCTGCCCTGGCGCAGCTGCGTGAAATCTTGGCTGATCAATTCAAACGCCAACCGGATTCTCGCGCGCTTGTCTTCGTGCAGCAGCGTTGCTTCACTGTTGCTGTAAAAAACTTTTTGGATGTGGAGTCAACAGAGTTACGTATGGCCGGTATTCGAACAGGCGTCATAACTGGAGCTAATGCTTCTAGTGATTCTGTAAGCTTAATAATCTGTTAAATCTGCGAATAGCTGACTCGTGGTCATTTGAGAGCTTAGGCAATGAAAAATAATGTCTTTCGTGTGACAGATCAGGGGGTCAATTTCTAATTTGATATAGTAAAAAATTTTCAGGAAACCCATGACTATAGAGAATCTGACATTTGGTGTTTCTTCTTTCTAGCAATCTTTTTTATATTTAATATTTGACCTCACTACTCCGCCAGGGTGGAATTACGCAAATTGGCCAGTCGGATCTGCTAAGTGAATTCCGTCGCGGTTCGGTAAAAATTATTATTAGCACCAGCGTCACAGAAGAAGGCCTTGATGTGCAAAAGTGCAACACCGTTGTTCGTTTTTGTCATGTGACTAACGAGATTGCTATGGTCCAAAGTCGAGGCAGAGGCCGCGCTGAGGGCAGTGTGTATCACGTGATTGTGCCCAACGAAATGAGCTGGCTTGGAGAGAAGGAGCGACTTAATCAGGCCCGGGACGCTATGATGCTTGAGGCTGTGACAAAACTAAGCGGGCTTGCAACTAAAGACTTTGCACAGATGGTGAGTCTTATAATTCATTTTGACTGAAAATAACTATTATATAGGTTTATACTACCAGTAGCATATGCGTCTGATGTAACTATTGTAGTGACTACTTAAAATGAATTGAGTCTTCGCAGTATTTACGGCACGGAACGAATCGAAAACGGCAGGCCGAAGAATCGAATATATTTACCAAGAGATATGGAGGGGGCAGAAGGTAGAAAGAACACAAGTAAGGACGGGCCAGAGAGTATGAGCTGAAAGGGGAGTGATACGATAAAAAAGAGACGAGTTGCTAGCTAACCAGAGACGAGGGAAAGGAAAGAGCTAACAAGTTGAACAGATCATAGAATTCTAGATTACTAATGGAAGTGAAGGCTTTTGGGGAGGGCGTACACAACCGGGCCGACTTAAATAGCTGCTTCTTATTAGCTAATACGTACGTGATATATCAAATATTAAAACTTAAACTCCTTTTTTTTAGTTTACCTGTTAGATAGTAGAAATATCGGACGATGATAATTATATAGGCCAAAGATTAAAACGTACACGTCACTGTTTGTATAATTTCGCAAGCTTTCTCGCAGGAGTTGCCAAGGCCGAAAGCCTTCGAGTCTAATTTTTTGCAGCAGTGTTAAACATTTTCCGGCACAGGAGTTGCGAAATCGGATGTCAATACTCGCAGTGCGTTCGAAATCGCAGATACGGGAGCCCCTTGAAGATCCTTGAGTAAATCGAATCGAACAGAACAACGTAGCGGTGTTGCGGCTCCATAAATTGTTGGCTGCTCTGCAACTGCAAGATTACTTTCCATACATCGTTACAAATTCTGAAAACAAGAATAGAAGGTCTAGATATGCCTCCTCGATTGACGTTGCAAAAAAATTGACGACACGTCGACGGCGTTAGCAGAAAGGTCATTGTGCTGAGAGGCAATGAGCTGAGAGGACATTGCTTTTGTGAAGCATTGATATAGCAAACTTGCCCGCGACATAATACGTGATGTTTGAATCGGCGGGCGCAATCTCCTGATCAAGATTTAGTTGGCTCACTATTTGCTCAGCTTCCTCTTTGATTCCCAGACTATCGATAATTCTGTCCGTTGCAAGAGACTGGATGTCCTGAGGTGCTACACAACTAAACTTTAGAAGCGAAACAGAGCGAACAGCCTTTTCACAATCTAAAACATCTTTACATGAGACGTAGTTGTTCAGTCCGATTCGATACCATCCGAATCTGCCCTCAATTAGTTCAGATTGCATCGCTCCTGAGAGAACGTACTCAAACGCGAAGTTGTTCAACAGGTGCCTGTATGTTTCAACAAGTGCATCCAGAGTGTGGCTAAGAGCCAGAGAGGTTTCGTCACTCAAACCTTTGCTTTTACAGGTCTTCCACTCGCGCAAGTAGCTCGCCACATCTTTCAGATATTCTATATCGGATCGTTATCGGACCTAATGGGGTCTCTACTGTTGTCTCGCTTGTGCTTGCCGATTGTACTCGTCTTAACTTTCAGAACGTGCTTAAGTCGACCAAACAAAAAGCGCAGTACCAGACCACGGTTAGACATAATTCAGAGTAAAGCTAGAGCGCTCTTGCGGTTTTCAAAAAAACTGCCAGTGCGAGCTTTGGGGACGTTTTCTGGATGCTTTTAGGTTCAATCACACTTGCATTTAGCTTCAGAGCCAGCTTCAACGGCGTTCTTTTCCATCTCGTATAACTCTTTGATGTTTTTAAATCGGCAATAATTAAGTTAGTCCCTGATTCTTTTGTCGATTGGTTAACAAATAATTGACTTTCTATATTAGGAAGCTCTAGAATACACTGTTCCTAAAGTTATTGTAGATATTCTTTACTGTGTGAGTCGGATCGAATAAGAGAAAAATTATCTTGCCGGCGTCGAATGGGTGAGGAATCCAAGATTGGATATTTCCCTGACAGCTTGTGAGCAAGAAATGCACGGTTAGCGGCATGATTATCTACCAAGATCGTCACGATATCTAACTTGGTGAGATGCAGCATTTCTATAACACGCTGGTAGTGTTAACGCAGCATATCCTGAGTTAGCTTGATTACTGGGAAAAGCCTAACAACATCGCGAAATTTCCCGCAATGATTTAACCATAAAGCAAAGCATAGTCAATGGTAGAGCAGCTTCTTGCATGCCTACAATCGCGCCTGATGGAGTTGTCTATTCTTCGACTACGATGAATTAAAAATTAACATATTTAAATTGCACTTCGAGATTGAAAGATCTTGCGTTCTTCAATGAATATACCTTTCTTCCGAGACACCAGGGCTCAGAGATAGAGGACTAGCTATCGCAGTCAATCGTCTGATAGATGGCAGCTTCATGTCAGCTTGGTGTAACAGCGTTTGATAGCAAGCCGTGCTTGTTGATTTTAGAATCATTGCAAAGACGATAAATTCTGGGGAATGTCTGCTTTGACTGGCAGCACAACCTGAGATGCTCCATCGTGCAGTGGAAGTTCGTGAAAGACACTTCGACTCGAAGTAGCTGGTGCATGGGTTATATAGTCCATTTAGTGTAAAGATTGTTGAATTGAGAATTTGCAGTCTTTGTAGAGTCTCAGAATGCTAGTCAAGTCATACCAAAGCTTGAGCGCTTCGTTATTTCCCACAATGCAAGGAAAATTAATTTACGAGCCGTAAAATTATTTAACACTGCTCCCAAATGTGCGCTAGTTAGGTCTGTAGACTCAATTTCTGCCCCAAACAAGGCCCGGCCTGGCTAGTATGTACTTACTGGCCCGAAAATGTGCGAAACCCCGATCTTTACTAGACCTCTCTTACTCTCCAAAAAACTCCTTTGTACCCCTCATAAAACGCTAGTCCCCCGGAGTTCCCATGATAATAAAGTTTTGTGGGGAAAATAAAGCCAGTTTGAGCAAGTCGGCCCGGTTGTGTACGCTTTTTATCAAGTCTAAAAAAGCCACCACTTCCAGTAATTATCTAGAATTCTATTAACAGATAGTGGGAAAAAAGAAAGTTCAATAACAGGGCGCGCAAACCTTAACAAGCACAGAGAGAAGGGGGAAGTAATGACAATTAGCTCGTATGCCTTACTTTACATCGAATTACGATTTACTTTTTTCTATGGTATAGTATAATGACCACAACGACAAACTTTTGTGGTGAAGGTCCAAGTGGAGCAGTGCTTGTTACGCACAGAAGCGCGCCAACAGCTTGACCGTCATACCACTGTCGCCGAAGCCAACCGTAACTCTGAGTTCAGTGTCGACTGCCTGGAATGCGGAATTCACCTCACTAAGAGTGACCGGCTCCGTCTGGCCCAGGGCTGCCACCGGCTGGCTCTTGATGCTGAGCTGTTAACTAATCGACTGATTGCGCGCCGCGAATTTCCAAGCAGAAGCTTCATCGACTATACAGTGCTTGGTGTGGCTCTTCTGTGCCGTCACTGCGGCAACCATGTTGCCAACCTTTGTCGGTTTAAGGTAAGTCTCCCAGAAAATGTATGACTAATGTATGCAGTTTAGAGTTTTTAACCCGTGATTAGTCAGATTATTGATTATATGAGAAAAATATAAAGAAAAAATGTAAGAGTTTAAATGTGAAGTGAATTAATTATAGTTACTACCACTTACTTTTCAAAGTCAAGTTACTACTAGTTGATTTGAAAAATAATGCTAAATTCTCCTTAAGTTATATCACTACTTACTTCACGAAAAAATATGCCAGTAGAGGCAGTAAAGCTGTTATTATTATTCTGCTATTGGCTTATCCAACAACTAACAGCTGGCTTATCTATTTAACAAAACTGCTCACATTCTGTCAAATCCAACTCAACTCATCATCCAGGAACTGACCTTTGCGGAGATGAAAGTGCAGTCAGTCAGATTTGTAAACACTAAGACTGGCGAGAAGCATGGTCCAATAAAGCAATGGAAGCTTGTGCAGCGGTTCCTCACTGAAGTTGAGATTGCGAATAACGATCTGATCGAGTGGGCGAGGTTGCTGCCCGAGATTCCCCAGAGTCTACTGAATAGTGAATGAGCTTTTCGACACGTATTTAGGCTGTCAAGCTAGCTAAATTTCCGACTAAAGACCCTAAGTATTGTTCAAAAAATGCAACTTTAGAATGCAACTGCAACAAGAGGTACATGTATCTTAATTAGTTCGCATGGGACATGGACCTAATTGAGACGCAATCAGAGTTCTGGTACTAATGTTACTCTTTGTCCAAATTTTTCAAACTTTCTTTTAATGCGCTTCATATTTTTACATTCTACATTTTAAAGACCTACATGCTAAATGTGTAATCCTACGAGTATATACGAAAATGCATAACTGCGCTTGTTTGTCTATGTAAAAGTAATTTCTCATAGATTTATTTAAACCAAAATTTTTAACTATGTTAATCCCTCATGTTATATAATTGAATTTGTGAAGATAATGTTATTATATTTTTTACATCGAGCATCATGTTATTACGACGTACAATCTTTTGCCATTCCTACCTTACCTTTATCTGTCTATACTTCTAAGTTTTCACAGACTCACAGCATTGACTTCTCACAATCCCTATACTAAAATTCAATCCTCCCTATACTAAAATTCAAAACTATATATATATATACTCGTAGTTTAGAGAAAAAACGACTGAACCGATTTTCACCATTCTTTCGCCAAAAGATGCGAAATTTGACGACAACGGTACACAACTTTTTGCTAAGAAATTGCTTCATTCTAAATGGGATAAAAGTTCGAAAACCATGATTTTTTGCCCATTTTAAAAATTAAAAAAAATGGGCAAAAAATCATGGTTTTCGAACTTTTATCCTTTTTGACCTTTGAAAATTTTCAAAGGTCAAACCATCTTGGCCTATTGAGAATTTTACTCACTGCCACTGAATTAGAATTGCATCGTCAAATTGCCCCTAGCTGATTGAATGTGTGTGTGTTCACTTTTGATTAGAGAAAAAACTGCTGAACCGATTTTACCATTCTTTATGGCTAAATCAGAGCTTGAATCATGGCTAAACCAGAGTTTGAATCATGGCTAAACCAGAGTTTGAATCATGGCTAAACCAGAGTTTGAATCATGGCTAAACCAGAGTTTGAATCATGGCTAAACCAGAGTTTGAATCATGGCTAAACCAATGTTTGAATCATGGCTAAACCAGAGTTTGAATCATGGCTAAACCAGGGTGTGAATCATGGCAAAATTTTTCTTTTGTTTTTTAATCGAATTCTCTACATTTACGAGCGTAAGTTTTGTTATCGTATAACGTCACAATGATATATATTTGTATGCTAATAATTGTGTCTAATATTCATTTAATGTTGTTCTTCTCAATTTACTACAAAAGCAGCTAATATAAAAATTCAACTGAGGAACATTGTCAACTGCGGATCATCATCAATGGGGAGTCATCATCAAATAGGGGATCATGGTCAACTGGGGGGATCATTGTCAACTGGGGGATCATTGTCAACTGGGGGATCATGTCAACTGGGTGATCATTATCAACTTGGGGATCATTGTCAACTGGGGTATCATTGTCAACTGGGGATCATCATCAATGGGGACTCATCATCAAATGGGGGATTTTAGTGTCTCGCAAATGAAATGCAGTGCGCGAGAAAGGGTAAATTTATTTATTAGTCAAACAAATCTTAAATAGCGCTTCGGAGCGTGGGGAGGTGCGCGTAAGGTGGCGAGAGTCCGTAACCCACCGGCTTAGCGAGCCGGTGGGTCGGGTGCACCCACCCCCCAGTCAGGCGGCCCGGGGTTTGTGTGCATATACACCTAGAGTCGCGACGCGTGCAGACCTGGCCGCCACAGGGCTCCCCCCAGCACCGAGCTAGGCTCCGAAAGTCGTCGGGCGGCACTGGCGAGGCGGTTGCCGACGGCTGGGGAGGGCGGCGGCGCGTTGTGCGCTTGGCGGCGGTCGGTCGGCCTCGTCGGTCGCACCGGCAGGCAGCGGTGGCGCTGCAGCACGCGGGGGATCATCAACTGGGGGATCATTGTAGCTTTAAAAAAGCTGAAACTACAGCTGCTAAAAAGTATATACTGGACGAATTAAAACTATTTCTGCGCCCCGAAGAGGGGGCAAAACTTGCTAGTAATAGACACTAAAATCACATTTTTTTCTTTTTACTAGGTAACTGTTTAATAATACATGAAAGGAACAACAACTAGCATGCGCGTTTCTTTGCTAAAATTAAATTGTTCTTTTCGCTTTTCAATGTACGGCGTGATTTGCAAAAAGCGGTACTTATTTCTAACATTGCATCGTAATGATATCTGTAGGGGCAGCTAGCTGGAACGGTAGCTGCGTCTCTATATTCCTGCTGATTGAGAGTGTGTAAACGCACGTTTCAATCAACGAATTCAATTATAGCCTCAGCGCCCAGTTCACAGACACAGTTCCTTAGTTCTGAAATAGCAGCATATATCGATCTGTGCGAGAAGCACGCGCAAACCTGTTCTAGATCGCTACAAGAAGCATGATTGTTTTCTATGGTTGTTCCTGTGTAAGCGTGAATCAAAGCGCTTTTTAATGTCAGGCATGCTAGCTGTAAGCTGCAATAGCAATCATTGGTTCTGATATTGCTGCACAAGACATCTGTGGGAGCAGCTAGATGAAACTTTAGCTTCGTTCATATCTTTTTCTAGACTAGAGTAAACGCACTTTTACTAAGGGAACTATCTAGAGCCTCGAGTGTCCTTTTAAAATGCTTAACTAGCAGCATGTATCGATATTTGCAAGCAGCACAAAGCTGTTCTAGTGCGCGTGCAAGAAGCTTAAATTGTTCTTTACGCTTTTTCAAGTACGGCGTGATTTGCAAAAGCCTGAGCCTAGTTCTAACATTGCAGCATAATGACATCTGTGGGAGCAGCTAGCTAAAACTTTTGCTTCGTTCATATCTACCAGCTGACTGGGAGACTGTGTAAGCGCCAGTTCCAATCAAGGAAACAAATTCGAGCCTCAGCGCCCCAACATAGTTCAGAAAAGCAATATAGCGCGATCTGTGTGAGAAGCACGCGCAAAGCTGTTCTAGATCGCTACAAGGAGCATGATTGTTTTCTATGGTTGTTCCTGTGTGAGCGTAGCTGCGTTTCTACATTTCTGCTGATTGAGAGTATGTAAACGCACGTTTCATTCAAGGAATTTAATTATAGCCTCAGCGCCCAGTTCACAGAGACAGTTCCTTAGTTCTGAAATAGCAGCATATATCGATCTGTGCGAGAGGCACGCGCAAAGCTGTTCTAGATCGCTACACGGAGCAAGATTGTTTTCTATGGTTGTTCCTGTGTGAGCGTGAATCAAAGCGCTTTTCAATGTCAGGCATGCTAGCTGTAAGCTGCAATAGCAATCATTGGTTCTGATATTGCTGCACAAGACATCTGTGGGAGCAGCTAGATAAAACTTTAGCTGCGTTCATATCTTCCTCTTGGCTAGAGTAAGAGCACTTTCACTAGTTAAGCAAACTAGCTACAGCCTTGAGTGTCCCTTCAAAATGCTTAAATAGCAGCATGTATCGATCTTTGCAAATGGTCCGACCGAGCGTAGCTTGGTTGGAGGTTAAACCGGGGGTTGGGGGCTTGTGCATTGGTGCGGGGGTGCATGTGCGTTGCCTGGTCGCGGGGCCGCCCCCCTCTTGGGGTAGGCCTTGCCCAGCCCTATTTAGTGTGGCGCGCTGTGCGCCGGCGCGTCTCTCCGAGAGGCTTATTGATAATTTATTGTTCCATGGCTGACCGTGAGAGCTTACTGCAGCTTCGCAAGGCGGCCTTGCAAGCGTTGTGCACACGCGCAAATGTTAGCAATCGCGGTAACAAGACCGAACTCGTCAGCGCCCTACTAGCGGCTCCGGACCAGTCATGGACAGAGAGAGGTCTTGCAAAACTTGGAGCGGGGCTCAACAGGATCGAATGCAGATGACGAGATCGTGGCTGGGGCGGCTCGGGAGTCGGCGGTGGGCCTGGACGAAGACATCGCGAAGGCGCAGAAGAAGATCAGACTGCTTCAGCTACGCAAAGAAGCTGCTCAACTGAGGAAGGAGATCGGCAGCGTGGAAGGCGAGCGTCCGACCGCGCAGTCGAATAGCCGCAGTGAGTTTACCAGACCTGTTGACCCTGATTGCCTCTTTGAATTGCGGGATTATCAGGAACAAGAGCAAGAGAATCGCAATGAGCTGCTGGAAAGACTGCTGTTACAGGACAGGGCGAATCCGAGTGCCGCGTGCCCTTGCCGGCGCAAAGTTTTTCTGATTCGCGACTTCTTGGATGGTTTTGAGCAGGAAGAGGTCCTAGCTAATGGAGCCGGAGGGCGAATTACTTAGAAGAGCAGAAAGCCGAGCCCTGACAGTATCTCAGCAGCGCGGTACATGGTCGGCAATTGCAGACTGATGATGCAGATGATCAAGGATGGAGATTTAGTGATTGAAAAGGACGGATCTGTTGATGCCACCAATTTGATGAATTATCTGCGCTATTCGATCCAGATTGGCGAGCTGTTCGAGGCTGGCTTCAGCCTGGCTCAGGTGAACTGATTTGACGAAGACTATCGCTGCAAACAGGCCGAGACCGGCATGCGCTGGGGCAAGGAGTCCTTTCAGTTTGTGGCGATGCATTTGATTAAAGCCGGAGCTCCTGCCAATCCGGCAGCAAATAAGTCAGCATCGCAGTCTCGGCAGCAGCGCTTTCAGAACGAGAAGCCAATAGACCCCAGGAGCCTCAGGACCCCAGACGGGGAGTAAATCTGCTTGCATTTCAACCGCAGGGGCTGCTTCCGGTCAATTTGCAAATTCCGGCACGTCTACCGCATCTGCTTTGAGGCCCACCCGGAGGCCAACCACCCCACAAAAAACTAATAGCGGCGGTGCCCAATTTTAATCCCGAGAACCCGTCATGTGAGCGGCTTAATATCAATTTTATCAATCCAACTGCTCAGAGTGGAGGAGCTAGTCTGCGTTTTTGTTCGTGGAAGTCGGAGCTGTTGGATGATCCGGATCGCGATTTTATTTTAGATGGCATCGCTAATGGTTTTCGCATTACTGATGGCGAAGTGCTTCAGGAAACTTTTCATGCTAATTACATGTCAACCAATGCTTATCATCGTGCTGTTGAGCTGCAGATTAAAGAGGAGATCGACAATGGTAGATATCTGGTGGTTGCCGAGAAGCCAACTATGGTGAGCCCTCTTGGCGCCATTGCTAAAGACAATGGGAAAGTTCGCCTTATTCACGACTGCAGCAAGCCCATAGGCTGCTCGGTTAATGACAACTATTCGAAAAAGCTCAGCCCAAAGTTCGAGTCCGTCAAGGAAGTCGCGTCTTCAATTGCAAAAGGCTGGTTTATGGCTAAGCTCGATCTCTCCCACGCCTACAGAAGTGTTGCTATTCACTCGGACGACTATCAGGCAACTGGCATTGGGTGGCGTTTTAAAGGCAGTCAAGACCTGACGTGGCTCGTTGACACACGGCTGCCATTCGGTAGCTGCGCCTCGGTCGAGATTTTCTACCGACTGACCCAGGCGGTCAAGAGAATGATGGTGCGGCGTGGCCATAGCAACGTGTCAGTCTACCTAGATGACTTTCTGGTTGCCGCGGAGAGTAAGGAGGAGTGCATGAAGGCCCTTAACGAGCTGATCAGGTTGGTACCAAATATTATTTATAGACAACTAGATTGCCGCTGTGTCCCCAATGTACACTGAGGACTTGTCGAAAATGTGACCCACGAAGCGGTCACTTCTCTCCTATTGGCTGGGCCACCCCCACCACCAAATTCCTTCCTTTCCTTCCTTTCCTTACCCCACAAACCCCCTCTTAAACTAGCGCAAAGTCAAGAATCGATTGCCAGTGGATTCATTCGCTTTGCTCGTTGCTCTGACTAACTGAAGCGAAGAATGTAGAAACATCGAAAGTGTTCTGCAATAAACTGCACATCAATTCAAGGCGACCCAGAGCGATCATTTTTTGCATACCCGAATGAACAAGAGCTTCGAAGGCAGTGGACAGCAAATGTGGAAACGCGCCCAGGATTTCTGGAAAGTCAGGTGAACTATCTTTGCGATCTGCATTTTAGTCCAACGTCCTACATAGTTGTCTCACAAGGTGCAAAGTCGCCAGGCAAAAGTCGCAAGCGCCTTCGTCCAGGAGCCATTCCAAACTTAGAATGGAAAGTGGAGCCTCCGGTCCTCCACCCATACAACCAGGAGCCGGAGATGCCGACTTTGCACCACTATTCATTGGATCCAACGTATGAGGAGCGCAAATTAGCAACGCTGATGGAGTTGAAAAAGAGGAAGAAGCAGCAGCTAAAGGTGAATCGCGTGCGGAAACGCACACTCAGTAGAAAGCTTGTAAATCGAGCAAAGAAATATGCTGCAACTCTGAAGTGCAAGAGAAGAGCTCTGTCAGTTAGTGTTAAGCTCCAAATCGTTAGCAACCGACTAGGCTAGTAATGAAGATGTGATCTTCATTGAGATGAGAGAGCAGAGTATTTTGCCCAAAATTTCTTGCCTGAAAAGTTTAAATAAGCCATTAACAGCACAGCTAATGACTCATAAATTGAAAGTAGATTGAGGGAAAATGCAAACCATAAGAATCCACATGCTGTTACGGTAAATAGCAGCATGTTATTTATGCTGTTTATTTATTACTTAACGGTAAATATCGACAACTGCATACCCACAGTCTGCATTTGCATAAACTGCACAGAGTATACTGTTGGCAAAATTATTACCTCATTTTTAAATCCAGAGGCACATGGATTGCCAAACACAGGCCTGCGCCAAAATAATATCCACAGCAATTCCCTTATTCCCAAATTCCCCATCAGCAATTCCCTTATTCCCAAATTCCCTATCAGCTATTCCCTTAAACCCAATCAGCTATTCCCTTATTCCCAATCAGCTATACTCCCTTATTCCCAAACAGCTACTACATTATTCCCAATCAGCTACTACCTTATTCCCAATCAGCTACTACCTTATTCCCAATCAGCTACTACCTTATTCCTAATCAGCTACTCCCTTATTCCCAATCAGCTACTACATTATTCCCAATCAGCTACTACCTTATTCCCAATCAGCTACTACATTATTCCCAATCAGCTACTACCTTATTCCCCATCAGCTATTCCCTTATTCTGTTAAACAATTTCAATTTTGCCCCTACTGCATGACGCAGGGCTGCTTTGGCCTTATCTGATGCTGTGGCTGCTCTTGCTGCTGCTGCTGGGGCTGCTCCTGCTGCTGCTGGGGCTGCTCCTGCTGAAGAGGATTACCTTACATTTGTAATATGAAAATTTATTGCCTTTTTAAATACAAAATATATAATTCTGTTCGAACGCTGAAACTTACGCGACTGCTGCTTTTGCTGCTGCTGCTGCTACTGCTTTTGCTGTTGCTACTGCTGCTGCTGCTGTTGCTACTGCTGCTTTTATGGCGCCGGCTGCTGTTTTCACAGCGGGCGCCGCTGCGGCTGCGGCTGCGGCTTCTCTTTTTGCAGTCTCGGGCAACATGCCCGAGACCGCAACATCGATGGCATACTGCAAATAAAAAAACCAAAGTAAAAAGAAAGAAACCCATGCACTCTATGAAAAAAATTCTCTATTCAAATGATAACTAAATGGAAAACTAACATAAACGGCCAGCGCTGGCACCTCCACAAACACGGCGCACACCACCGCCTCGGTCGCCGCCACCACCGCCGCCGCCGCCGCCACCGCTGCCGTAGCCGCCACCGCCTCGGCCGCCACCGCTTCGGCCGTCACCGCCGCCTCGGCCGTCACCGCCG
The DNA here is from genome assembly GCA_950097015.1 of Macrostomum hystrix. NCBI lineage: Eukaryota > Metazoa > Platyhelminthes > Macrostomidae > Macrostomum > Macrostomum hystrix. Next base: position 97,082 of record CATNEN010000011.1, on the reverse strand, counting down.
CCGTAGCCGCCACTGCCGCCGTAGCCGCCACCGAAAGGCGCTAGGCCGCCACCGCCGCCGTCGCCGCCACCGCTGTAGACGCCACCGCCGTAGCCGCCACCGCCGCCTTGACCGCCACCGCCGTAACCGCCACCGCCGCCGCCACCGCCGTAGCCGCTACCGCCGCCGCCACCGCCGAAGCCGCCACCACCGCCGCGGACGCTGCCACCGCCGCCGCCACCAGCGTGGACGCCGCCACCGCCGCCTCGGCCGCCGTAGCCGCCACCACCATCGCGGACGCCGCCACCGCCGCCGCCACCACCGTGGACGCCGCCACCGCCGCCTCGGCCGCCACCTTGGACGCCGCCACCACGGCGGTTAACGGTTACATTGATACTACACAAAACAAAACTCGTACTTAATCAAACGAATAGAACACTTTCGAGCAAATAAAAAAAAAAGAAATCACTTTTTAAATTACTCGTACGAGTACTGGAGACAGTCAAGCAATTGAGGAATTTAGGGAGAACGATATGAAGCAGTGCAAAACAAAACAAATACTTTGCCGCTCCGATTTTGTTTGCTGCCATTGAAAATGAGACTTTTGAGAAGCCTACTATTCAATGAACAGTCGAACACCCACAGGTACGTGAAACCATCAGATACGACTTTGCAGTGAACTATTGTGCCTTAGAATTCAGCTGAATATTTACAGCCTAATCGTTATTGGCAAACCCATATTTGGTCACAGGCAGGATTACACAAAATAAAAAACTGGTCAAAAACGAAGGGGTTAAATTTTGAATAGAAAGCGTGGGTATTCCTGCTGTGAACCAAACTCAAAGCGTCGGACATTGTTCAAAACTGTCGATAGCCACTTCATCAAAATGTTATTTTGCTGTTCATACACCTTACAGGTTGAACGATTTAAGCAAAAATGGAAATGATTATAATTATAATTAAATGGTTATAATTATTAAAATAATTAGGATAAATATGCCTAATATTTATTTTTATTATTGCTTTCATTTATAATTTTATATTATAAAATATAGTCATAAAATTTCGTTATAGTTGTTATATTTATTTACAGTTATTTATATTGCCCATTGACCATTATAAGCATATTGTTATTATTTTGCCTTATCATTATATTTCACTATATATTTCTTATTCATAATTATTTATATGGAAATTATGCTTTTATTATTGCTTTCATTTATAATTTTATATCATAAAATATAGTCATATAATTTAGTTATAGTTGTTTTATTTATTTACAGTTATTTATACTGCCCATTGACCATTTATAAGCATACTGTTTTCATTTTGCCATAAAATTTTAAATTTGGGATGGTTTGATAAATTATGGATACTTTACAAGCACATGAAAAATTACTGCTGAAGAGGCAGTGGTTATTCTGGCAGTGGGAATGTGCAGCTCCTGGAAGATTCCCGTGGCATACATTTTACCTGCTGGCGTTACTCCACGGCATCAATCACAGCTAATCGCTGACGTTATCAAGGAATTCAATCAATCTGGTGCAACTGTTCGAGCTGTAGCAAGTGACTGTGCCTCCGTGAACTTATCTACGTTTAAACTGCTGGGAGCGAAAATCCCCGAGCAGCCCAAGTTCTTCCTTCAATGTCAAACCGATGCAGTGCATGTTTTCCTTGACAACTGCCATCTAATAAAGCTGGTTAGAAACTCATGGTCGGACCTGGGCACCTTCGTGCACGACGGAGGGACCATTTCTTGGAAATATGTGCAGCTGCTTCACAAGTATCAGCTAGACGAAGGCGGAAGGCTGGCAAATCGATTGAGCAGCAAGCATCTGGAATGGCAACGACACAAAATGCGCGTCTCCTTGGCAGTGCAAACTCTCAGCTCTTCTGTGGCTGATGCAATGGAATTTCTGCGAGATGCTGGCTCAGCAGACTTTGCCGGATGCGCAGCCACCGTGACCTTCATACGCAACATGGACCATATGTTTGACGTTTTCAATTCAAGGTAAGTTTGTCTTCAATTCTGCATTGCTGGCATGGGCAGCATAATGTATACTCAATACACACTGTGTTTTTACGTGATTAGGGTGCATACGCAGGCAGATTTTGAAATTCGCATCCAGAAATTTGACCCATGCAAGATGCGAACTGAAATTCAGAAAATTTCACCGAATTTAAGGAAAGGTTGCTTAAGTTTCAATTTTTGCGCACCCTACTAACTACCCGATTCCCTGTCCTCCCTGTCCGATTCCATCTATTGCGACATTGTCTGTAATCGGTCACAACATTGCGGGATACATTGCTGGCTACATTGGCCGGCAAATTGTGACGAAGCTGCAGTGCATGTCGTGCAAGGAAGCTCTGGTTGCTGAGACGCAAACCGTGCGGCTCGCCCAAATCAAGGATCGTGGTGGTCTGTTCGCACCCTCAGCCGACCTTTGCAAGTGTGTGCAGACCTGCGAGCAGCACCGGAGGAGCATTTCGCTGGCGACATTCAGCAGCGTGACAATTGACAAGTTGATCAATGCTTCTGTGAGTGCCGCAGTTTTTCAAGGTGTATTCACAAGCTTGGCCTGCATTGAGGCAGCTGATGAGAACCACAGGTACCATCTGATTCGCATGATTGTCCAGAAATTCGTTTTTATTCGCTTGTCTCACGCGGCTCGCAGTCTCAACATTGCTACGAAACGGTCTGTGCACCATTCTCTAACCAAGAAAATTATTTTTCTTGGCCAGTAGCAGTCCCTTCTGTCTTTTGCATAAGGCTCTATCGGGTAGTTTTTTGCTACATTTTTTGCTACATGTACAGCATTTATGTTTTTTATAGTTGTGCATTGCATGTAATTTCACTTTATTCTGTGCATCGAAACACTGGTTCTCTAAATACAACGTGTGGATTATTAAAAGCAAAGTTATTTTTCAATGCTTCGGTATTTAAGTTTTTATACTGCCCGTGCTTCTTTGAACGTTATTTTGTATCAATGCATTCCTGTATCAATCTATCAAATAAAATATAAAAGTGTCTCAACTTTTTTATTGAATAGCTCAATTTTATGTTTTTAAAAGAACGGCGCTAGCGCTCTGAATTATTTTTTCACTATTTTTATGCTAATTTTATGCAACTTCAATTGGAAAATAGAGGAGCAGCCTAGAAGCTTCTAAGCATGTACATTGAATGAGAGGTCAGAGCTTCGCTAATGCACTTTCGTGCCAGCCAATAGTGAGACTTCCGCGCGTCAGATTTTCGACAATTTGGGGTGTGGGGTTTGGCGATCTAGTTGTCTATAAATAATCTTTGGTTGGTACGCGAACTCGGATTTGGCGTCAACTGGAGCAAGCTGGTGGAGCCAACTCAATGTCTGGTGTACCTCGGAGTTAAGATCGATACCGTGCGTGGCGTCCTCGGAATTCCGGCTGAGAAGTGTGAGGTGTTGCGCGATACTCTGCTTAGCTTCTCGCAGCGTAGGCGCCTCTCGAAGCGCCAGCTTTCATCGCTCTGTGGCAAGCTCAGTTGGTTCGTTCGGGTGGTGCATTCTGGGAGCTGTTTCCTCAGGCCCCTGTTCGAATTGCTAAATGCTCTTCAAAAGCCACATCACAAGATCCGCGTGTCCGCTGACACCGTGCGTATTTTATTCTGGTGGCGTAGCGCCCTTCTGCAGTTTCCTGAGTTTCAGCTTTGGAGGCGTCATTCGAATTCCTGGGTCATCGAGACGGATGCCAGCAGTGTTGGTGGTGGCGCTATTTTGCGTAATGCTAACGGCATGGTTGATTGGCTGTACGTCAACTGGGAACTGGATGCCGCAGGAGTGTTCAAGGCCATGCATATTACGTACAAAGAAGCCATTGTTCCTCTCCTGGCTATGGTGCGCTGGAGTGCTTTGCTTAATAATAGTTCTGTGGTGTTCTACTCTGACTCAAGCGCCGCTGTCGGCATGATTAATAGAGGTTGCTGCCGCAAGTCTGAGTTACAGCCGCTTTTTCAGACTGCCATGCTAATCGCAGTTAGGCGCGGTGTCGAAGTTCGTGCGTTTCATGTGCCTGGTTGGTACCAGCTTTTCTCAGATCCGTGCTCTAGACTGCACACTGTGTGCAAGATGTGAGACTTTTTATTTCGTGTATATGGAACAGTTAACTGTAGCGCTACTGAAATTGCAAGCCACGCTTTCTGCCGTTCTGCTTCTCTTTTGCGTTTCTCTTTTTGCAGGCCCTCCGCGCCAGGCTCCCGACCGCCTCAGCCAGCGCTGCGCATTTCTCCTCGGCAATGCATTCGCTCCCCACACGAAGCGGAGTTACCGGTCGCAGCTCGCGTCCTGGTTGCATTTCTGCAGTTCCAAGCGCTTGACACCAGCCCGAGCGCAGCCGGTACACGTGGCTGAATACCTGGCTGAGCTGTCCAATCGGCTAACCGCTTTCCGCAGTTGCCATGCGTATGCGAACGCAGTCTCTCTGTACTTCAGAGCGATTGGTCGGCAGGACCCGTGCGAGACACCGATGGTCAAGTGGGTGCTTCGCGGCCTTCGCCAGTTTTTCGGTCGACAACAGCACTCGAAGGAGCCAATCCGAGTCGCCGATCTTCTCAAGCTGCACGCCAATCTTGACCAGAAATCACGCAAAGACATCGCTTTCTGGTCGGCGATTCTGACGGCCTGGTGGGGAATGCTGCGAAAGGCGAATGTCACCACGCAGGTAGGGGAGCTCGATCTGGTGCGCGATTTGTCAGGGTTGAGTGTCACCTTCTCGGAGCGCGACTGTGAGCTGGTAGTGAAGCATTCCAAGACGAACCAGTTTGGCGACAGAGTTCAGCGTGTGTTTCTTCCGAAGCTTCCGGATGGCGGGCTAGAGGCCATTTGCCCGTACCGAGCACTGAAGCAGCAGCTGGCCGCCAACCTGGTGGATCAAGCCCCTGGTCCTGTTCATCTTTTTGCGACCAGGTCGGCGAACCGGTGGACGGCCCTGACAGCTAGCGGTTTCGATGGCCGCCTCCGAACTCTGTGCGCTGCGGCAGGTTTTTCGCCGCGTGTCTTCACAGGCCACGGGCTGCGGCGTGGCGGCGCTACGACGGCGATGCAGCTCGGTGTTCCTCTGCCAGTAATCAAGCAGCTAGGTGACTGGAAGAGCGGCTCTGTTTCGCTATCTGTCTATGCAGGACTCGGATGCAAGGGCAGCCGTGCATGGGCTGGCGCGTCGCCTGGGCGCTCAATCTAATGCAATCTAATTTCTGTTCCCTGCTTCTCCTTTCCGTTTTGGGTTTGGGCCAAGTTCGAACTTGAGCCTGCCGTGCCAACCGCCTGGCTTCGACTCACTGGTTTATTGGTCCGACCGAGCGTAGCTTGGTTGGAGGTTAAACCGGAGGGTTGGGGGCTTGTGCATTGGTGCGGGGGTGCATGTGCGTTGCCTGGTCGCTGGGCCGCCCCCCTCTTGGGGTTGCCCAGCCCTATTTAGCGTGGCGCGCTTTGCGCCGGCGCATAACTCCGAGAGGCTTATTGATTTTTTTGCGCCAATGTTTCTGCTTTTAATTCACAATGAATAGTGTTTCCCTTTTAAATTGCCTTCGTCTCGCTCTTTAAATAAAATTTCGGTTAGCAAATTGATAATGCTCGATTCTTAAGGCCAGGTTCGAACTTGCGCCCGCCGTGCCAACCGCCTGGCTTCGACTCACTGGTTTAACAGCACGCGCAAAGCTGTTCTAGTGCGCGTGCAAGAAGCTTAAATTGTTCTTTACACTTTTTCTTTACGGTGCGATTTTCAAAGGCCTCAGCCTAGTTGTAGCATTGCAGCATAATGACATCTGTGGGAACAGCTAGCTAAGACTTTTGCTCCGTTCATATCTTCCAGCTGACTGGGAGAGTTTGTAAGCGCCAGTTCCAATCAAGGAAACAAAGTCTAGCCTCAGCGCCCCAACATAGTTCAGAAAAGCAATATAGCGCGATCTGTGCGAGAAGCACGCGAAAACCTGTTCTAGATCGCTACAAGAAGCATGATTGTTTTCTATGGTTGTTCCTGTATCAGCGTGCATCATTGCGCCTCTCAAAGTCAGGCATGCTAGCTGTAAGCTGCAATAGAATCATTGGTTCTGATATTGCTGCACAAGACATCTGTGGGAGCAGCTAGATGAAACTTTAGCTGCGTTCATATATTTTTCTTGACTAGAGTAAAAGCACTTTTACTTTAGGGAACTAGCTGGAGCCTTGAGTGTCCCTTAAAAATGCCTTAATAGCAGCATGAATTGATCTTTGCAAACAGAACGTGCAAAGCTGTTCTAGTGCGCGTGCAAGAAGCTTAAGCTGTTCTTTTCGATTTTTAATGTACGGCATGATTTGCAAAAAGCGGTACTTAGTTCTAACATTGCAGCGTAATGATATCTGTAGGAGCAGCTAGCTGAAACTCTAGCTGCGTTTCTATATTCCTGCTGATTGAGAGTGTGTAAACGCACGTTTCAATCAAGGAATTTAATTATAGCCTCAGCGCCCAGTTCACAGACACAGTTCCTTAGTTCTGAAATAGCAGCATATATTGATATGTGCGAGAAGCACGCGTAAACCTGTTCTAGATCGCCACAAGGAGCATGATTGTTTTCTATGGTTGTTCCTGTATCAGCGTGCATCATTGCGCCTCTGTTGCATTCTTTTAATCAAGTAAAAATGAGGGACACGATTCACAAGCTCCAGGTTGAGCCATGGAGGTCCAAAAAACGCACGGCCTCTCAGCACTACGCACATCTATTTATAGCACCGACCCCATGGGGTGGTACAAAGAAAAGTTAACGTCACATCCTCCACCACAAGAACGAAGCCGGATAAAAATTCAGGTCAGAATTGAATCGCAGGAAACAGCAAAACTTAAATCAAAATCGGCAACGCAAAATCGCTTAAACTACGACACTACAAATCAATTGATCCTACGGCACTGCAAAATCGATTAAACAAGCAGCAATGCGAAATCAGTTACTGAGCCTTCTGGTACGATAAATCGCGTGGACAGTCACAAAATGTTGAGTCAGTCACTAAATCATTCGGTCAATCAATCAGTCCAGATGCGGCTGAGACCGTCGGCCACCGCATTGCTTCTGCCTGGCTGGTACCGGATCTCGTAGTCGTAGCCAGACAGATAGAAGGCCCACCGTTGGAGCCGCGGGTTGGTGTGGTCCATCTGCAGGTACTGCAGCGGCTTGTGGTCCGACTTGATGACGAACCGGCGGCCGAGCAGGTAGTGGCGCAGTTTCTCGACCGCCCAGCGCACCGCAAGGCACTCCTTCTCGATCGTCGCATAGCTCCGCTACGCCGAAGTCAGACGCCGCGATACGAATAGCACCGGATGGTGGCCGTCCTCGAACTCTTGCGTTAACACCGCACCAGAAGGAGAACTCTGGAGAACTCTTGCGTTCTCCAGAATGAATGGCCGACTGTAATCCAGCGCGCGTAGTACCGGCTCGCTCGCCAGCAGAGACTTTACTGTCTCGAAGGCTCGAGTCTGTTGTTCTCCCCAGGCCGCTCTTAGGTCCTCGGGCGCCGACTTCTTCGTGAGGTCAGTCAGGGCTGCCACCTTGTCAGAGTAGCCGGGCACGAACCGACGGTAGTGATTGAGCACTCCGAGCACTGATCGCAGCTGGGCCTTGGTCTGGGGTCGAGCCAGTGCCGTGATAGTCCGCACTCGATCCTCGCTCGTGCCGATCTGGCCTCCGCCGAGCTTGAAGCCGAGGTAGTCCGCCGAGTTGCCGCCCAGGTAGCATTTGCGTGGCTGCACCGTCAGACCGGCAGCCTGGAGGCGTCCTAACACCTCTCTCAGGTCGTGGACGTGCTGCTCGAAGGTCTCGCTGAACACGGCGATGTCGTCGACGTATGAGTCTGCGTTGCCCAGCCCTTGGAACATCTTGTCCATGAGCTTCTGGTACGTTGCGCTGCTGCAGTTTAAGCCCATGGGCATTACGGTGAATTGGTAGAGCTTGCCACCGGCCGCGAATGCCGTCAGCCGCTTCGAGTTCTCGGACAGAGGAATCTGCCAGTAGCCCTTGCAGCAATCAAGCTTGGATATGAACTTGGACTTGGCGACTCGCTCCAGCAGATCCTCGATGTTCTTCATTGGGTAGGAATCGAAAGCCACCAGCTCATTCAGCGCCTTGAAGTTGACCGTGAATCGGACCGAGCCGTCCTTCTTGGCCACTAGACAGACCGGGGAGCAGTAGTCACTGTCCGACGGTTCGATCACTCCGAGATCCAGCATGCGTTGGATCTCCTCTTGGAGCACCTGTCGATGCGCCTGCGGCTCCCGTCGCGGCCGGATGCGCACAACACGGTGTCGTCCGGATTCGGTGCTCCACCAGGTCGGTCCTACCCGACATCTCACTGAAGACGTTCGCGAAGCCCTGCACCAGTTGCTGGAGACGGTCCCTCTCGTCTCGGCTCAGACGGTCGGAGAGCGCAGGAGCAACCGGCGTTGCTGCTGACAGCTGCATCAGAATCTACTCTCGCTCGTTGTATTTCTTGAGCAGATTGATGTGGAACGTGTTGGTTGCCGTGCCAATCCGGATCCGGTAGTTCACGTCGCCGCACTTCTCCAGTACTTCATAGGGGCCGCGCCATTCAGCGTGGAGCTTCTTGGCCGTCGATGGCAACAGCAGCAGCACCTGATCCCCGGGCTTCAGCTCTCGTTCCCGCGACTTCCGGTCGTACCAGAGCTCTTTTGGCGCTTCCGGGCTACGTCTTCGTTGCTTCGTGCTGCTTCCTGACCGGCACGCAGCCGATCTCTCTTGGCCAGCACGAAGGAGATGATGTCTTTCTTCTCTTCGGTGAGTTGCTCGTCCCAGGTCTGTCGCAGCAAGTCTAGCGGTCCTCGTACGGTCCGTCCATACAACAGTTCGAAAGGGGAGAAACCAGTTGTCTCGTTAGGCACCTCTCGGATGGCAAACAGTATATAAGGCAGGTACTGGTCCCACCTCTTTTTCTCGCGAGCTGGCAGCCGCCTCAACATAGTCTTGAGCGTGCCGTGGAACCTCTCCACCAGCGCCTGGCTTTGCGGGTGGTACGGTGTCGACTGGATGCCTTCCACTCCGGTGCACCGGTACAGGGCTTGCAACAGTGCCGAGGAGAAGTTAGTGCCTCTGTTGCTCTGGATCTCCTTCGGGAAGCCGGTCCTCACAAAGCAGTCCATCAATGCCTTGGCCACAGACTCCGCGTCGATCTTGCGCAGTGGGAATCCTTCTGGAAACCGAGTAGCCGCATCGATTACCGACAGGATGTACTGGTGACCGCTCGCCGTCCTTGGATACTGCCCGCTGATGTCGATGACAACTTTAGTGTAAAGGCCTCCTCCACTCCAGGCACTTGCACAAGCTTCACCCGGTGGCTGCTCGGGATTCGAGCCGTCTTCTGGCACTTGTCGCACGTTGCTACGAAGTCCTTCACGTCCTTGGTCATTGTCGGCCACCAGAATCGCTGTTCCAATCGTTGATAGGTCTTTTTTCTTCCCAGGTGCCCAGCGAACGCACTCTCATGGGCCTGAGACAGCGCCGTAGCACGCAACGCTCTCGGAAGCACCAGTTGGTCCTCGCCGACTGCTTGACGTCGATACAATCTGCCGTTGCTTTCTGCTATCAATGCGCTGGTTTGTACTGCCGCCTGAAGCTCACTGTCGTCTAGTAGGGCTGCCTGGTAATCTAATGCCACAGGGCGCACTGCTGTTTCCTGTTTAGCCTTGTTGTACTCTCGCTGATGTTTACGCACCTGCGCTCTAGTCATTCTCGGTTTTGCTTTATTAGCCGGTTCCGGATCGATCTGGTTTAGGCCGCTGGCCACAATGTCTTCCACGTGAAGTCTCTCGTCCCCCTTTAACTGGGGTTTTGGGTGGTGTGGCGCACCCACCCCCTCACTCTCATTGGCTGGGAGGGGTAGGCCTTTAGCCCCCTTGCGCGCCTCTCCTCCGGGTCCTGTGCTAGGGGTGCCTCCAACCCCTGGCTGGAGTCGGCTAATCACATCCAGTCCAGCCAAAGCGCTTACTGGGAGTGAGTCGGACACGCAGACTTCGGTAGTTCCTGTGTAGCCGTTTAGGTGCAGTTCCACTTTAGCGATAGGAAGGCGGTGTAGGTCGCCCCCAAAGCAGCGCAATAGTGCGTGGTGTCCTGTCCAATTGATGTGCTCAGGCAGGCAGCTGCGTCGGATCGTGGTTCGATCTGCTCCTGTGTCCAACAGGAATCGCAATTCCATGCCGTCTGCCTGTCCGGTGATGAACCTGTCCGAGGCCCCATCCATAGCTCTTGCTTCTGAGGCCAGGTGGACATTAGAAGGCTTGTTGGGACACTGAAACTTCTTGTGGGGGCCTCCACAATTGAAGCAGCTGTTCGGAGGCTTGAGACTTTGCGGTCGTTGAACTGTCCTTTGTCGGGCGATAGCATTGGGCACAGTAGCCCCTTCCGCAGTCTTCTGGTTCGGGTGTCCTGGTGTTCCACCGGTCTTGTCGTTGTTCCTTGCCATTGCATAGTCATCGGCCAGATTCGCAGCCTCTTTGATGTTCTTCGGCTTTCTCTCTCGCATCCACACTTGCAGTCCCCTTGTCACAGACTCTGTAAACTGCTCCAGGAGCACTTTCTGCTTGACGATGGGGTCATCTCCTAACAGCGCCTCTCTTTGGTCCTCGTCCAGTCCAGCTGTCATCCACCGGTCAAACAGGTCTTCCAGCTTCGTTGCGAACACCTGGAAGGACTCTTCGGGTGACTTCCGCAGAGACCAGAATCGCTGTCGGTAGGTCTCCTCGCCGATGTCGTACCTCGCTAGGATAGTCGCCTTCGCCAGGTCGTAGTCCGCGCTCGCAGCTGTCGTCAGACTGTGGAATGCACTCTGCGCGACGCCTGTCAAGAGCGGTGCCAGCCGGATCGTCCACTCCGACTTTTACCATCCACACGATGCGGCAGTCCTCTCGAAGGTCATCAGGAATGCTTCGATGTCATCAGAGTCCGTCAGCTTAAATAGCTTGGGTTCCGCCGCTGGAGGCCGTTGCTTGGCTTCGGCAAGCAGCCTCGTGAACTCCGCCTGCTGACGCGCCAGTTGATCCATGTAGAACGCTGACTGTCTCTCTTGCGCGCGAGTCAATTCCTGAAGATGCCGACTCTGGTGCGTCAGAAGAAACTTCATGCTTTCCATTAGATTCGCGCCCTCCAGTGAAACCGGCTCCAGCACTCCGCTGGCTTCTTCAGTAGTGTCTTCACAGTCTTCACCAGGCGCTCCGTCTTTAGAGCGCAAGTTGTACGGGTGGTTAGAGCCCGCACCGCTGCCACCATGTTGCATTCTTTTAATCAAGTAAGAATGAGGGACACGATTCACAAGCTCCAGGTTGAGCCACGGAGGTCAAAAAAACGCACGGCCTCTCAGCACTACGCACATCTATTTATAGCACCGACCCCATGGGGTGGTACGAAGAAAAGTTAACGTCACAGCCTCTCAAAGTCAGGCATGCTAGCTGTAAGTTGCAATAGCAATCATTGGTTCTGATATTGCTGCACAAGACATCTGTGGGAGCAGCTAGATGAAACTTTAGCTGCGTTCATATATTTTTCTTGACTACAGTAATAGCACTTTCACTTTAGGGAACTAGCTGGAGCCTTGAGTGTCCCTTCAAAATGCTTAAATAGCAGCATGTATCGATCTTTGAAAACAGCACGTGCAAAGCTGTTCTAGTGCACTAGCATGAAGCTTAAGTTGTTCTTTCCGCTTTTTCACGTACGGCGTGATTTGCAAAAAGCTTGAGCCCAGTTCTAAAATTGCAGCATATTGACATCTGTAGGAGTAGCTAGCTGAAACTCTAGCTGCGTTTCTATATTCCTGCTGATTGAGAGTGTGTAAACGCACGTTTCAATCAAGGAATTTAATTATAGCCTCATCGCCCAGTTCAGAGACACAGTTCCTTAGTTCTGAAATAGCAGCATATATCGATCTGTGCGAGAAGCACGCGCAAAGCTGTTCTATATCGCTACACGGAGCATGATTGTTTTCTATGGTTGTTCCTGTATCAGCGTGCATCATTGCGTCTCTCAAAGTCAGGCATGCTAGCTGTAAGCTGCAATAGCAATCATTGGTTCTGATATTGCTGCACAAGACATCTTTGGGAGCAGATAGATAAAACTTTAGCTGCGTTCATATCTTCCTCTTGACTAGAGTAAGAGCACTTTCACTAGTTAAGCAAACTAGCTACAGCCTTGAGTGTCCCTTCAAAATGCTTAAATAGCAGCATGTATCGATCTTTGCAAACAGCACGTGCAAAGCTGTTCTAGTACACGTGCAAGAAGCTCAAGTTGTTCTTTTCGATTTTTCATGTACGGCGTGATTTGCAAAAAGCTTGAGCCCAGTTCTAAAATTGCAGCATATTGACATCTGTAGGAGTAGCTAGCTGAAACTCTAGCTGCGTTTCTATATTCCTGCTGATTGAGAGTGTGTAAACGCACGTTTCAATCAAGGAATTTAATTATAGCCTCATCGCCCAGTTCAGAGACACAGTTCCTTAGTTCTGAAATAGCAGCATATATCGATCTGTGCGAGAAGCACGCGCAAAGCTGTTCTATATCGCTACACGGAGCATGATTGTTTTCTATGGTTGTTCCTGTATCAGCGTGCATCATTGCGTCTCTCAAAGTCAGGCATGCTAGCTGTAAGCTGCAATAGCAATCATTGGTTCTGATATTGCTGCACAAGACATCTTTGGGAGCAGCTAGATAAAACTTTAGCTGCGTTCATATCTTCCTCTTGACTAGAGTAAGAGCACTTTCACTAGTTAAGCAAACTAGCTACAGCCTTGAGTGTCCCTTCAAAATGCTTAAATAGCAGCATGTATCGATCTTTGCAAACAGCACGTGCAAAGCTGTTTTAGTACACGTGCAAGAAGCTCAAGTTGTTTTTTCGATTTTTCATGTACGGCGTGATTTGCAAAAAGCTTGAGCCCATTTCTAAAATTGCAGCATATTGACATCTGTAGGAGTAGCTAGCTGAAACTCTAGCTGCGTTTCTATATTCCTGCTGATTGAGAGTGTGTAAACGCACGTTTCAATCAAGGAATTTAATTATAGCCTCATCGCCCAGTTCAGAGACACAGTTCCTTAGTTCTGAAATAGCAGCATATATCGATCTGTGCGAGAAGCACGCGCAAAGCTGTTCTATATCGCTACACGGAGCATGATTGTTTTCTATGGTTGTTCCTGTATCAGCGTGCATCATTGCGTCTCTCAAAGTCAGGCATGCTAGCTGTAAGCTGCAATAGCAATCATTGGTTCTGATATTGCTGCACAAGACATCTTTGGGAGCAGCTAGATAAAACTTTAGCTGCGTTCATATCTTCCTCTTGACTACAGTAATAGCACTTTCACTTTAGGGAACTAGCTGGAGCCTTGAGTGTCCCTTCAAAATGCTTAAATAGCAGCATGTATCGATCTTTGAAAACAGCACGTGCAAAGCTGTTCTAGTGCACTAGCATGAAGCTTAAGTTGTTCTTTCCGCTTTTTCACGTACGGCGTGATTTGCAAAAAGCTTGAGCCCAGTTTTAAAATTGCAGCATATTGACATCTGTAGGAGTAGCTAGCTGAAACTCTAGCTGCGTTTCTATATTCCTGCTGATTGAGAGTGTGTAAACGCACGTTTCAATCAAGGAATTTAATTATAGCCTCATCGCCCAGTTCAGAGACACAGTTCCTTAGTTCTGAAATAGCAGCATATATCGATCTGTGCGAGAAGCACGCGCAAAGCTGTTCTATATCGCTACACGGAGCATGATTGTTTTCTATGGTTGTTCCTGTATCAGCGTGCATCATTGCGTCTCTCAAAGTCAGGCATGCTAGCTGTAAGCTGCAATAGCAATCATTGGTTCTGATATTGCTGCACAAGACATCTTTGGGAGCAGATAGATAAAACTTTAGCTGCGTTCATATCTTCCTCTTGACTAGAGTAAGAGCACTTTCACTAGTTAAGCAAACTAGCTACAGCCTTGAGTGTCCCTTCAAAATGCTTAAATAGCAGCATGTATCGATCTTTGCAAACAGCACGTGCAAAGCTGTTCTAGTACACGTGCAAGAAGCTCAAGTTGTTCTTTTCGATTTTTCATGTACGGCGTGATTTGCAAAAAGCTTGAGCCCAGTTCTAAAATTGCAGCATATTGACATCTGTAGGAGTAGCTAGCTGAAACTCTAGCTGCGTTTCTATATTCCTGCTGATTGAGAGTGTGTAAACGCACGTTTCAATCAAGGAATTTAATTATAGCCTCATCGCCCAGTTCAGAGACACAGTTCCTTAGTTCTGAAATAGCAGCATATATCGATCTGTGCGAGAAGCACGCGCAAAGCTGTTCTATATCGCTACACGGAGCATGATTGTTTTCTATGGTTGTTCCTGTATCAGCGTGCATCATTGCGTCTCTCAAAGTCAGGCATGCTAGCTGTAAGCTGCAATAGCAATCATTGGTTCTGATATTGCTGCACAAGACATCTTTGGGAGCAGCTAGATAAAACTTTAGCTGCGTTCATATCTTCCTCTTGACTAGAGTAAGAGCACTTTCACTAGTTAAGCAAACTAGCTACAGCCTTGAGTGTCCCTTCAAAATGCTTAAATAGCAGCATGTATCGATCTTTGCAAACAGCACGTGCAAAGCTGTTTTAGTACACGTGCAAGAAGCTCAAGTTGTTTTTTCGATTTTTCATGTACGGCGTGATTTGCAAAAAGCTTGAGCCCATTTCTAAAATTGCAGCATATTGACATCTGTAGGAGTAGCTAGCTGAAACTCTAGCTGCGTTTCTATATTCCTGCTGATTGAGAGTGTGTAAACGCACGTTTCAATCAAGGAATTTAATTATAGCCTCATCGCCCAGTTCAGAGACACAGTTCCTTAGTTCTGAAATAGCAGCATATATCGATCTGTGCGAGAAGCACGCGCAAAGCTGTTCTATATCGCTACACGGAGCATGATTGTTTTCTATGGTTGTTCCTGTATCAGCGTGCATCATTGCGTCTCTCAAAGTCAGGCATGCTAGCTGTAAGCTGCAATAGCAATCATTGGTTCTGATATTGCTGCACAAGACATCTTTGGGAGCAGCTAGATAAAACTTTAGCTGCGTTCATATCTTCCTCTTGACTAGAGTAAGAGCACTTTCACTAGTTAAGCAAACTAGCTACAGCCTTGAGTGTCCCTTCAAAATGCTTAAATAGCAGCATGTATCGATCTTTGCAAACAGCACGTGCAAAGCTGTTTTAGTACACGTGCAAGAAGCTCAAGTTGTTTTTTCGATTTTTCATGTACGGCGTGATTTGCAAAAAGCTTGAGCCCATTTCTAAAATTGCAGCATATTGACATCTGTAGGAGTAGCTAGCTGAAACTCTAGCTGCGTTTCTATATTCCTGCTGATTGAGAGTGTGTAAACGCACGTTTCAATCAAGGAATTTAATTATAGCCTCATCGCCCAGTTCAGAGACACAGTTCCTTAGTTCTGAAATAGCAGCATATATCGATCTGTGCGAGAAGCACGCGCAAAGCTGTTCTATATCGCTACACGGAGCATGATTGTTTTCTATGGTTGTTCCTGTATCAGCGTGCATCATTGCGTCTCTCAAAGTCAGGCATGCTAGCTGTAAGCTGCAATAGCAATCATTGGTTCTGATATTGCTGCACAAGACATCTTTGGGAGCAGCTAGATAAAACTTTAGCTGCGTTCATATCTTCCTCTTGACTAGAGTAAGAGCACTTTCACTAGTTAAGCAAACTAGCTACAGCCTTGAGTGTCCCTTCAAAATGCTTAAATAGCAGCATGTATCGATCTTTGCAAACAGCACGTGCAAAGCTGTTCTAGTACACGTGCAAGAAGCTCAAGTTGTTCTTTTCGATTTTTCATGTACGGCGTGATTTGCAAAAAGCTTGAGCCCAGTTCTAAAATTGCAGCATATTGACATCTGTAGGAGTAGCTAGCTGAAACTCTAGCTGCGTTTCTATATTCCTGCTGATTGAGAGTGTGTAAACGCACGTTTCAATCAAGGAATTTAATTATAGCCTCATCGCCCAGTTCAGAGACACAGTTCCTTAGTTCTGAAATAGCAGCATATATCGATCTGTGCGAGAAGCACGCGCAAAGCTGTTCTATATCGCTACACGGAGCATGATTGTTTTCTATGGTTGTTCCTGTATCAGCGTGCATCATTGCGTCTCTCAAAGTCAGGCATGCTAGCTGTAAGCTGCAATAGCAATCATTGGTTCTGATATTGCTGCACAAGACATCTTTGGGAGCAGCTAGATAAAACTTTAGCTGCGTTCATATCTTCCTCTTGACTAGAGTAAGAGCACTTTCACTAGTTAAGCAAACTAGCTACAGCCTTGAGTGTCCCTTCAAAATGCTTAAATAGCAGCATGTATCGATCTTTGCAAACAGCACGTGCAAAGCTGTTCTAGTACACGTGCAAGAAGCTCAAGTTGTTCTTTTCGATTTTTCATGTACGGCGTGATTTGCAAAAAGCTTGAGCCCAGTTCTAAAATTGCAGCATATTGACATCTGTAGGAGTAGCTAGCTGAAACTCTAGCTGCGTTTCTATATTCCTGCTGATTGAGAGTGTGTAAACGCACGTTTCAATCAAGGAATTTAATTATAGCCTCATCGCCCAGTTCAGAGACACAGTTCCTTAGTTCTGAAATAGCAGCATATATCGATCTGTGCGAGAAGCACGCGCAAAGCTGTTCTATATCGCTACACGGAGCATGATTGTTTTCTATGGTTGTTCCTGTATCAGCGTGCATCATTGCGTCTCTCAAAGTCAGGCATGCTAGCTGTAAGCTGCAATAGCAATCATTGGTTCCGATATTGCTGCACAAGACATCTTTGGGAGCAGCTAGATAAAACTTTAGCTGCGTTCATATCTTCCTCTTGACTAGAGTAAGAGCACTTTCACTAGTTAAGCAAACTAGCTACAGCCTTGAGTGTCCCTTCAAAATGCTTAAATAGCAGCATGTATCGATCTTTGCAAACAGCACGTGCAAAGCTGTTCTAGTACACGTGCAAGAAGCTCAAGTTGTTCTTTTCGATTTTTCATGTACGGCGTGATTTGCAAAAAGCTTGAGCCCATTTCTAAAATTGCAGCATATTGACATCTGTAGGAGTAGCTAGCTGAAACTCTAGCTGCGTTTCTATATTCCTGCTGATTGAGAGTGTGTAAACGCACGT
Organism: Macrostomum hystrix; assembly: GCA_950097015.1. NCBI lineage: Eukaryota > Metazoa > Platyhelminthes > Macrostomidae > Macrostomum > Macrostomum hystrix. The sequence continues at coordinate 79,927 of CATNEN010000011.1, read as the reverse complement.
TTCAATCAAGGAATTTAATTATAGCCTCATCGCCCAGTTCAGAGACACAGTTCCTTAGTTCTGAAATAGCAGCATATATCGATCTGTGCGAGAAGCACGCGCAAAGCTGTTCTATATCGCTACACGGAGCATGATTGTTTTCTATGGTTGTTCCTGTATCAGCGTGCATCATTGCGTCTCTCAAAGTCAGGCATGCTAGCTGTAAGCTGCAATAGCAATCATTGGTTCTGATATTGCTGCACAAGACATCTTTGGGAGCAGCTAGATAAAACTTTAGCTGCGTTCATATCTTCCTCTTGACTAGAGTAAGAGCACTTTCACTAGTTAAGCAAACTAGCTACAGCCTTGAGTGTCCCTTCAAAATGCTTAAATAGCAGCATGTATCGATCTTTGCAAACAGCACGTGCAAAGCTGTTCTAGTACACGTGCAAGAAGCTCAAGTTGTTCTTTTCGATTTTTCATGTACGGCGTGATTTGCAAAAAGCTTGAGCCCAGTTCTAAAATTGCAGCATATTGACATCTGTAGGAGTAGCTAGCTGAAACTCTAGCTGCGTTTCTATATTCCTGCTGATTGTGAGTGTGTAAACGCACGTTTCAATCAAGGAATTTAATTATAGCCTCATCGCCCAGTTCAGAGACACAGTTCCTTAGTTCTGAAATAGCAGCATATATCGATCTGTGCGAGAAGCACGCGCAAAGCTGTTCTATATCGCTACACGGAGCATGATTGTTTTCTATGGTTGTTCCTGTATCAGCGTGCATCATTGCGTCTCTCAAAGTCAGGCATGCTAGCTGTAAGCTGTAATAGCAATCATTGGTTCTGATATTGCTGCACATGACATCTGTGGGAGCAGCTAGATAAAATTTTAGCTGCGTTCTTATCTTCCTCTTGACTAGAGTAAGAGCACTTTCACTACTTAAGCAAACTAGCTACAGCCTTGAGTGTCCCTTCAAAATGCTTAAATAGCAGCATGCATCGATCTTTGCAAACAGCACGTGCAAAGCTGTTCTAGTGCACGTGCAAGAAGCTCAAGTTGTTCTTTTCGATTTTTCATGTACGGCGTGATTTGCAAAAAGCTTGAGCCCAGTTCTAAAATTGCAGCATATTGACATCTGTAGGAGTAGCTAGCTGAAACTCTAGCTGCGTTTCTATATTCCTGCTGATTGAGAGTGTGTAAACGCACGTTTCAATCAAGGAATTTAATTATAGCCTCATCGCCCAGTTCAGAGACACAGTTCCTTAGTTCTGAAATAGCAGCATATATCGATCTGTGCGAGAAGCACGCGCAAAGCTGTTCTATATCGCTACACGGAGCATGATTGTTTTCTATGGTTGTTCCTGTATCAGCGTGCATCATTGCGTCTCTCAAAGTCAGGCATGCTAGCTGTAAGCTGCAATAGCAATCATTGGTTCTGATATTGCTGCACAAGACATCTGTGGGAGCAGCTAGATAAAATTTTAGCTGCGTTCTTATCTTCCTCTTGACTAGAGTAAGAGCACTTTCACTACTTAAGCAAACTAGCTACAGCCTTGAGTGTCCCTTCAAAATGCTTAAATAGCAGCATGCATCGATCTTTGCAAACAGCACGTGCAAAGCTGTTCTAGTGCACGTGCAAGAAGCTCAAGTTGTTCTTTTCGCTTTTTCATGTACGGCGTGATTTGCAAAAGCCTGAGACTAATTCTAACATTGCTGCAAAATGACATCTGCGGGAGCAGCTAGCTAAAACTTTTGCTCCGTTCATATCTTCCAGCTGACTGGGAGAGTGTGTTAGCGCCAGTTCCAATCAAGGAAACAAATTCTAGCCCTAGCGCCCCAACATAGTTCAGAAAAGCCATATAGCGCGATCTGTGCGAGAAGCACGCGCAAAGCTGTTCTAGATCGCTACACCGAGCATGATTGTTTTCTGTGGTTGTTCCTGTATCAGCGTGCATCATTGCGCCTCTCAAAGTCAGGCATGCTAGCTGTAAGCTGCAATAGCAATCATTGGTTCTGATATTGCTGCACAAGACATCTGTGGGAGCAGCTAGATATAAAACTTTAGCTGCGTTCATATCTTCCTCTTGACTAGAGTAAGAGCACTTTCACTTAAGCAAACTAGCTACAGCCTTGAGTGTCCCTTCAAAATGCTTAAATAGCAGCATGTATCGATCTTTGCAAACAGCACGTGCAAAGCTGTTCTAGTGCACGTGCAAGAAGCTCAAGTTGTTCTTTTCGATTTTTCATGTACGGCGTGATTTGCAAAAAGCTTGAGCCCAGTTCTAAAATTGCAGCATATTGACATCTGTAGGAGTAGCTAGCTGAAACTCTAGCTGCGTTTCTATATTCCTGCTGATTGAGAGTGTGTAAACGCACGTTTCAATCAAGGAATTTAATTATAGCCTCAGCGCCAAGTTCACAGACACAGTTCCTTAGTTCTGAAATAGCAGCATATATCGATCTGTGCGAGAAGCACGCGTAAAGCTGTTCTAGATCGCTACACCGAGCATGATTGTTTTCTATGGTTGTTCCTGTATCAGCGTGCATCATTGCGCCTCTCAAAGTCAGGCATGCTAGCTGTAAGCTGCAATAGCAATCATTGGTTCTGATATTGCTGCACAAGACATCTGTGGGAGCAGCTAGATGAAACTTTAGCTGCGTTCATATCTTCCTCTTGACTAGAGTAAGAGCACTTTCACTTAAGCAAACTAGCTACAGCCTTGAGTGTCCCTTCAAAATGCTTAAATAGCAGCATGTATCGATCTTTGCAAACAGAACGTGCAAAGCTGTTCTAGTGCACGTGCAAGAAGCTCAAGTTGTTCTTTTCGCTTATTCATGTACGGCGTGTTTTGCAAAATCCTGAGACTGATTCTAACATTGCAGCATAATGACATCTGCGGGAGCAGCTAGCTAAAACTTTTGCTCCGTTCATATCTTCCAGCTGACTGGGAGAGTGTGTAAGCGCCAGTTCCAATCAAGGAAACAAAGTCTAGCCTCAGCGCCCCAACATAGTTCAGAAAAGCCATATAGAGCGATCTGTGCGAGAAGCACGCGCAAACCTGTTCTAGATCGCTACAAGGAGCATGATTGTTTTCTATGGTTGTTCCTGTATCAGCGTGCATCATTGCGCCTCTCAAAGTCAGGCATGCTAGCTGTAAGCTGCAATAGCAATCATTGGTTCTGATATTGCTGCACAAGACATCTGTGGGAGCAGCTAGATATAAAACTTTAGCTGCGTTCATATCTTCCTCTTGACTAGAGTAAGAGCACTTTCACTTAAGCAAACTAGCTACAGCCTTGAGTGTCCCTTCAAAATGCTTAAATAGCAGCATGAATTGATCTTTGCAAACAGAACGTGCAAAGCTGTTCTAGTGCACGTGCAAGAAGCTCAAGTTGTTCTTTTCGCTTATTCATGTACGGCGTGTTTTGCAAAATCCTGATACTAATTCTAACATTGCAGCATAATGACATCTGCGGGAGCAGCTAGCTAAAACTTTTGCTCCGTTCATATCTTCCAGCTGACTGGGAGAGTGTGTAAGCGCCAGTTCCAATCAAGGAAACAAAGTCTAGCCTCAGCGCCCCAACATAGTTCAGAAAAGCCATATAGAGCGATCTGTGCGAGAAGCACGCGCAAACCTGTTCTAGATCGCTACAAGGAGCATGATTGTTTTCTATGGTTGTTCCTGTATCAGCGTGCATCATTGCGCCTCTCAAAGTCAGGCATGCTAGCTGTAAGCTGCAATAGCAATCATTGGTTCTGATATTGCTGCACAAGACATCTGTGGGAGCAGCTAGATATAAAACTTTAGCTGCGTTCATATCTTCCTCTTGACTAGAGTAAGAGCACTTTCACTTAAGCAAACTAGCTACAGCCTTGAGTGTCCCTTCAAAATGCTTAAATAGCAGCATGAATTGATCTTTGCAAACAGAACGTGCAAAGCTGTTCTAGTGCACGTGCAAGAAGCTCAAGTTGTTCTTTTCGCTTATTCATGTACGGCGTGTTTTGCAAAATCCTGATACTAATTCTAACATTGCAGCATAATGACATCTGCGGGAGCAGCTAGCTAAAACTTTTGCTCCGTTCATATCTTCCAGCTGACTGGGAGAGTGTGTAAGCGCCAGTTCCAATCAAGGAAACAAAGTCTAGCCTCAGCGCCCCAACATAGTTCAGAAAAGCCATATAGAGCGATCTGTGCGAGAAGCACGCGCAAAGCTGTTCTATATCGCTACACGGAGCATGATTGTTTTCTATGGTTGTTGCTGTATCAGCGTGCATCATTGCGCCTCTCAAAGTCAGGCATGCTAGCTGTAAGCTGCAATAGCAATCATTGGTTCTGATATTGCTGCACAAGACATCTGTGGGAGCAGCTAGATATAAAACTTTAGCTGCGTTCATATCTTCCTCTTGACTAGAGTAAGAGCACTTTCACTTAAGCAAACTAGCTACAGCCTTGAGTGTCCCTTCAAAATGCTTAAATAGCAGCATGAATTGATCTTTGCAAACAGAACGTGCAAAGCTGTTCTAGTGCACGTGCAAGAAGCTCAAGTTGTTCTTTTCGCTTATTCATGTACGGCGTGTTTTGCAAAATCCTGATACTAATTCTAACATTGCAGCATAATGACATCTGCGGGAGCAGCTAGCTAAAACTTTTGCTTCGTTCATATCTTCCAGCTGACTGGGAGAGTGTGTAAGCGCCAGTTCCAATCAAGGAAACAAAGTCTAGCCTCAGCGCCCCAACATAGTTCAGAAAAGCCATATAGAGCGATCTGTGCGAGAAGCACGCGCAAAGCTGTTCTATATCGCTACACGGAGCATGATTGTTTTCTATGGTTGTTCCTGTATCAGCGTGCATCATTGCGCCTCTCATAGTCAGGCATGCTAGCTGTAAGCTGCAATAGCAATCATTGGTTCTGATATTGCTGCACAAGACATCTGTGGGAGCAGCTAGATATAAAACTTTAGCTGCGTTCATATCTTCCTCTTGACTAGAGTAAGAGCACTTTCACTTAAGCAAACTAGCTACAGCCTTGAGTGTCCCTTCAAAATGCTTAAATAGCAGCATGTATCGATCTTTGCAAACAGCACGTGCAAAGCTGTTCTAGTGCACGTGCAAGAAGCTCAAGTTGTTCTTTTCGCTTATTCATGTACGGCGTGTTTTGCAAAATCCTGATACTAATTCTAACATTGCAGCATAATGACATCTGCGGGAGCAGCTAGCTAAAACTTTTGCTCCGTTCATATCTTCCAGCTGACTGGGAGAGTGTGTAAGCGCCAGTTCCAATCAAGGAAACAAAGTCTAGCCTCAGCGCCCCAACATAGTTCAGAAAAGCCATATAGAGCGATCTGTGCGAGAAGCACGCGCAAAGCTGTTCTATATCGCTACACGGAGCATGATTGTTTTCTATGGTTGTTGCTGTATCAGCGTGCATCATTGCGCCTCTCAAAGTCAGGCATGCTAGCTGTAAGCTGCAATAGCAATCATTGGTTCTGATATTGCTGCACAAGACATCTGTGGGAGCAGCTAGATATAAAACTTTAGCTGCGTTCATATCTTCCTCTTGACTAGAGTAAGAGCACTTTCACTTAAGCAAACTAGCTACAGCCTTGAGTGTCCCTTCAAAATGCTTAAATAGCAGCATGAATTGATCTTTGCAAACAGAACGTGCAAAGCTGTTCTAGTGCACGTGCAAGAAGCTCAAGTTGTTCTTTTCGCTTATTCATGTACGGCGTGTTTTGCAAAATCCTGATACTAATTCTAACATTGCAGCATAATGACATCTGCGGGAGCAGCTAGCTAAAACTTTTGCTTCGTTCATATCTTCCAGCTGACTGGGAGAGTGTGTAAGCGCCAGTTCCAATCAAGGAAACAAAGTCTAGCCTCAGCGCCCCAACATAGTTCAGAAAAGCCATATAGAGCGATCTGTGCGAGAAGCACGCGCAAAGCTGTTCTATATCGCTACACGGAGCATGATTGTTTTCTATGGTTGTTCCTGTATCAGCGTGCATCATTGCGCCTCTCATAGTCAGGCATGCTAGCTGTAAGCTGCAATAGCAATCATTGGTTCTGATATTGCTGCACAAGACATCTGTGGGAGCAGCTAGATATAAAACTTTAGCTGCGTTCATATCTTCCTCTTGACTAGAGTAAGAGCACTTTCACTTAAGCAAACTAGCTACAGCCTTGAGTGTCCCTTCAAAATGCTTAAATAGCAGCATGTATCGATCTTTGCAAACAGCACGTGCAAAGCTGTTCTAGTGCACGTGCAAGAAGCTCAAGTTGTTCTTTTCGCTTATTCATGTACGGCGTGATTTGCAAAAAGCTTGAGCCTAGTTCTAACATTGCAGCATATTGACATCTGTAGGAGCAGCTAGCTGAAACTCTAGCTGCGTTTATATATTCCTGCTGATTGAGTGATCAGCCGGCTTTAGTGATCAGCCCGCCCCCTTGCTGTCTCTGTGCATCTGTGTCGGGTGGGGCCGTCCCCCACCCCCGCCGCCTGCTAGCCTTTTTAGGTGAGCCTCTCACCACGTTTTCGGATTCAATTTGCGCGCAGCTCTCCGCTTGAGTTTTGATTTTTCGCACAATCATGCCAAACTCTAACGAGCCACTTGCATCCGAAGCGCCTACCACTGTAAGGGCGCTACGTCAGAAGCTTCAGAGCCTAGGGCTTTCAACACAAGGCAAAAAATGTGAACTTTTACTGCGGCTGAGGGCGCACCTCGAGGGTATCGCCTCCGACTTTGAGAATGCGGACGACGAGGACGAGGAGCAAGATGAAGCTGCCGCAGTGACGACGCGTATGAGAAGAGACGGCGGTATGGCGGAGAGGCAACTGCCTTCTATCGCGAACGAGTCGGTACAACATGGTCAAGAGTCTGACGCGGCTGGCGGCCTGGACGACGAGCTGGTGGAGGCTGAGAAGCAGCTCCGACTGCTAAAGCTACGCAAGGAGGCCGCTCTACTTCAGGCAGAAGTCAGCCAACTTCAGCGAAGGCCTGCGACGTCAAAGAATCCCTGTGAGTTGCTCATTAACCTGTGGTCTGACGATGAAGATGCTGCCCAGCAAGAGCCCAGTCGGTTTGTAGGCAAGGTGTACCGAATACCTGAGTTTATTAACAAGCGGAAGCAGCAGGAAGCAGGAGTTACTCAGTCCATTGACAAATCCGGAAGAGTCACCTTCAGAGTGAGGAAAGCTGTTGTTGACTCGCTGACGTTTGGAGACTGGATCTCGGCGAATGCTCGAATCATGCTGAAGTTGCTGGATGATGGCAGGTTGGTGAAGAGCGGGCTGGGCGGCCAGCCTGATGTGTCACAGTTGCGAGACTACCTGCGCTACAATGCGCGCATTGGTGAGCTATTTGACCTCGGGTTCGACAAGGCTCGAGTCATGAGGTTTGATGACGAGTGCAGACTGAGTGAAGATGGCGAGACGTCATGGGAGTTGCGCGGATCCGACCTTGGTCGAGTTGCCACCTACCTGATGGCCCCACAGAGTGCACCGACTGCCAGAGTTGACCGGGTGCCAAGACAAAGCCTGCAGCCACCCTGCTTTGATTTCAATAAGGAAACTGGATGTTCAAGGTGGAACTGCCGTTTCGCTCATCGGTGCCGGCGTTGTGGACTTGGCCACTCAGCGGCGATGGCGCACAGGGATGACGGTGCTGAGGTGAGCAGGCCTCTGCACTGACTGCGCGTCGATCCGGTTTTAACTTCCTCTGTTTTATCAACTGACCTGAAGCTGGAGGCATGGACGGAAGAGTTGGAGTCGATCGATCTGCCGCTGGACAGAAAGCAATTTATCCTGAATGGTGTGTCTGAGGGATTTCGGATTACGAATGTGCAGCGAGAAAACCTGAAGTCTGTCGAGGTCAGCAACTATGAATCTGTGAATGTTTACGCTGAAGCTGTTCAAACGCAAATTCTGAGGGAAATTCGCCTTGACCGCTACCGTCGGTGCTCGGATGGGTGGCGGCCTCGGATTGTGAGTGCGCTGGGAGCCTTGCCGAAGGATGACGGCCGGGTACGTCTAATTCACGATTGCAGTCGGCCGGACAATCTGTCGGTGAACGCGCACTGGGAGAGCAATGAGAAGTTGCGGTTTTCAAGCGCTGAAAACTTCGCAAGTAAGTTAACGAGAGGCTGCTATATGACTAAAGTTGACCTGAGTGAAGCATACCGCGCATGTGGAGTGCACCCAGAAGACTTCGTCAACACCGGTCTCAAGTTCAAGTTTCCTGGCTGCGCCACTCCCACCTACATGTTCGATACACGCCTGCCGTTCGGGGCGGCAGCCTCGGTCACGTGCTTTCAGCGCCTGAGCAATGCGATTCATCTGATGATGGTGCGCAGAGGCTTCATCAACACCGAGTCTTACCTGGACGACTTTGCCTACTGCGGGACGCAGGAGAACTGCCAGCGCTTCTACGTCGATCTGATTTACTTGCTGACTCGGCTGGGATTCACCGTCAACCCGGCCAAATGTCAGCCGCCGGCGCAGCGGATGTCATTCCTTGGAATTGAGTTCGACACTGTGGAAGGAATCAAGAAGCTGCCGGATGAGAAGGCGAGGAAGTTGATCAACCTGGTTGGTGCCGAGTTAGCCAAGGTGAGGATTAGTCAGCGGGCCCTCCAACAGGTCATTGGCAAGTTGGGGTGGGCAGCGCAGGTCATCAGTTGCGGAAGGACCTTCTTGCGTGAGCTGATTGAGCGGTGCAACACCTTACGGCGTGGACAGCGAACGCTGGTCGACTCCGGGTTACGCAGTCAGCTGAACTGGTGGAAGGTGGCGTTGCAGGCGTGCCGATGGGTGCAGCTGTGGCCGAGCTACAATCGAGTTGTGGCGATGGAATCCGATGCGTGCGGCAGAGGTGGTGCGGCGCTGCTGCGTGACCAGGATGGTCTGTTTGACTGGTGCTACCTGGACTGGGAGAAGGATGCAGGATCAGCCTTCGCGAACCTGCCGATCAACTACAAGGCAGCGTTGGTCCCTCTGCTGGCAGTGATGAGGTGGAGGGATGTGCTCAAAGGTTGCAAGGTGAGCATCTACTGCGACAACCAGACGGCCTGTCACATCATCAACAAAGGCGTTTCAAAGTGTCCTGCGTTGCAGCGGCTGCTGCAGACGGTGGCCCTGATGTGTTTGCGCTTTGGAATGAGCATTCGCGCGTTTCATGTGCCTGGTGATTTTCAAATTTTTGCGGACGCTGCCTCGCGGTTGCATGAGCGAGGCCAGCTTTTAAACTTTTTACTCCGCTTGTATGGTTTTATATGCCCAAGCATTCTACAATCACTGTATCAGCATGCTTTTGGCTTGGCGACCGCCTCATTTCTTAATTTTCAGGCCGCCCAGCTGCGTCAGACTCTCTTAGCAGCCGCGCCACATCGCTGCTAGGCGCTGCGTACGCACCGAGGTCGGCGCAGGCAGTCAACAGACACGTCCGTGAGTGGCGGGAGTTCTGCCGCCAAACCGGCTGCGATCCAGTGTCCTGCAACGTCACGAGCCTGTTGAACTATTTGGCCAGTCTGATCGGCACACGGCTACATGCCTACAGCAGCATCTCGGCAGTCTACAGCTCTCTGTCGCTCTGGTTCCGAATTAACTCGTCGCCGGACCTGACTAAGCACGCTTCAGCGGTTCTTCTCCTTCGCGGCGCTAAACGAGTCCTCGGACTGCGCGTGAACCGAAAGCGGCCTGTGTCGCCTACAATGCTGACGGAGATGCGACGACTAGTTGACGAGACCGACAGGCTGCAGCTGGCCTGCTGGGCTGTGACCATCTGCTGCTGGTGGGGAATGCTGCGAAAGTCCAGCTTTCTGCCACGAACTGGCAAGGGCCCGGCCCTTTCCCGGCGCGCCGACCTGCTTCAGCATCCGAAGGGTCTGGTGTTGCGCTGCGAGTTCGGCAAGACCATCCAGTTCAAGGAGCGCAGCCACCTGGTACTGCTGCCGAGATTGGCGCGGCAGCGTGCCCTGTGCCCGGTTAGCGCAGTCGAGCGACACATCCGCGCCAACGAATTGAAGTCAGCAGAGTCACCACTCTGGTCCTACGCCGACGGAAGTGGCGGCTTGCGCCTGCTGACTGGGAGGCACCTGGACTGCTTCCTCCGTGACAAGTTTGCCGCAGTCGGCGTTCGACCAGAATCTTACTCCGCGCACAGCCTGCGACGAGGAGGAGCTACCTGGGCGTCTGTGCTGGGCCTCCCAGTGGCTGATATCATGCGCATTGGTGACTGGAGAAGTGAAGCTGTGCAGCGTTATCTCCCCCGGTTTCACCAGACAGCGGAGGCTGCTGTGACTTTTGCCCGCGGTGTCTCTGCTTTGTTTTAGCTCCCAGCCTTCTGCTTTTGTTCGCTTGCTCGCTTTGGGGTTTGGAGGTCGCTTTTTCGCTGTGCGCCTCCCGCGCGTTGCTCGCCTTGCTCGCCAATTGTCCCGTTGTGTCTCTTTGTGTCTGGCTGGTCACTAATGCTTTGGTTTGCATGGGTGCTTGCGCCTGTGCAAACCGGCTTTAGTGATCAGCCCGCCCCCTTGCTGTCTCTGTGCATCTGTGTCGGGTGGGGCCGTCCCCCACCCCCGCCGCCTGCTAGCCTTTTTAGGTGAGCCTCTCACCACGTTTTCGGATTCAATTTGCGCGCAGCTCTCCGCTTGAGTTTTTTTTAATTCAATTTCTGCTTTTAACTCGAATACAAATATTACCTTTTTCAATTCTTTGTAACCCGTTAAAAAAAAATACAAAGCTTGGAGGTCGCTTTTTCGCTATGCGCCTCCCGCGCGTTGCTCGCCTTGCTCGCCAATTGTCCCGTTGTGTCTCTTTGTGTCTGGCTGGTCACTAAATCGATCTGTGCGAGAAGCACGCGCAAACCTGTTCTATATCGCTACACGGAGCATGATTGTTTTCTATGGTTGTTCCTGTATCAGCGTGCATCATTGCGCCTCTCAAAGTCAGGCATGCTAGCTGTAAGCTGCAATAGCAATCATTGGTTCTGATATTGCTGCACAAGACATCTGTGGGAGCAGCTAGATAAAACTTTAGCTGCGTTCATATCTTCCTCTTGACTAGAGTAAGAGCACTTTCACTTAAGCAAACTAGCTACAGCCTTGAGTGTCCCTTCAAAATGCTTAAATAGCAGCATGTATCGATCTTTGCAAACAGCACGTGCAAAGCTGTTCTAGTGCACGTGCAAGAAGCTCAAGTTGTTCTTTTCGCTAATTCATGTACGGCGTGGCGTGTCTTGCAAAATCCTGAGACTGATTCTAACATTGCAGCATAATGACATCTGCGGGAGCAGCTAGCTAAAACTTTTGCTCCGTTCATATCTTCCAGCTGACTGGGAGAGTGTGTAAGCGCCAGTTCCAATCAAGGAAACAAAGTCTAGCCTCAGCGCCCCAACATAGTTCAGAAAAGCCATATAGAGCGATCTGTGCGAGAAGCACGCGCAAACCTGTTCTAGATCGCTACAAGGAGCATGATTGTTTTCTATGGTTGTTCCTGTATCAGCGTGCATCATTGCGCCTCTCAAAGTCAGGCATGCTAGCTGTAAGCTGCAATAGCAATCATTGCTTCTGATATTGCTGCACAAGACATCTGTGGGAGCAGCTAGATATAAAACTTTAGCTGCGTTCATATCTTCCTCTTGACTGGAGTAAGAGCACTTTCACTTAAGCAAACTAGCTACAGCCTTGAGTGTCCCTTCAAAATGCTTAAATAGCAGCATGTATCGATCTTTGCAAACAGCACGTGCAAAGCTGTTCTAGTACACGTGCAAGAAGCTTAAGTTGCTCTTTTCGCTTTTTCATGTACGGCGTGATTTGCAAAAAGCTTGAGCCTAGTTCTAACATTGCAGCATATTGACATCTGCAGGAGCAGCTAGCTGAAACTCTAGCTGCGTTTCTATATTCCTGCTGATTGAGAGTGTGCAAACGCACGTTTCAATCAAGGAATTTTTATTATAGCTCAGCGCCCAGTTTGCAGACACAGTTCCTTAGTTCTGAAATAGCAGCATATATCGATCTGTGCGAGAAGCACGCGCAAAGCTGTTCTATATCGCTACACGGAGCATGATTGTTTTCTATGGTTGTTCCTGTATCAGCGTGCATCATTGCGCCTCTCAAAGTCTGGCATGCTAGCTGTAAGCTGCAATAGCAATCATTGGTTCTGATATTGCTGCACAAGACATCTGTGGAAGCAGCTAGATAAAACTTTAGCTGCGTTCATACCTTCCTCTTGACTAGAGTAAGAGCACTTTCACTACTTAAGCAAACTAGCTACAGCCTTGAGTGTCCCTTCAAAATGCTTAAATAGCAGCATGTATCGATCTTTGCAAACAGCACGTGCAAAGCTGTTCTAGTACACGTGCAAGAAGCTCAAGTTGTTCTTTTCGATTTTTCATGTACGGCGTGATTTGCAAAACGCTTGAGCCCATTTCTAAAATTGCAGCATATTGACATCTGTAGGAGTAGCTAGCTGAAACTCTAGCTGCGTTTCTATATTCCTGCTGATTGAGAGTGTGCAAACGCACGTTTCAATCAAGGAATTTAATTATAGCCTCATCGCCCATTTCAGAGACACAGTTCCTTAGTTCTGAAATAGCAGCATATATCGATCTGTGCGAGAAGCACGCGCAAAGCTGTTCTATATCGCTACACGGAGCATGATTGTTTTCTATGGTTGTTCCTGTATCAGCGTGCATCATTGCGCCTCTCAAAGTCAGGCATGCTAGCTGTAAGCTGCAATAGCAATCATTGGTTCTGATATTGCTGCACAAGACATCTGTGGGAGCAGCTAGATATAAAACTTTAGCTGCGTTCATATCTTCCTCTTGACTAGAGTAAGAGCACTTTCACTTAAGCAAACTAGCTACAGCCTTGAGTGTCCCTTGCAAAATGCTTAAATAGCAGCATGAATTGATCTTTGCAAACAGAACGTGCAAAGCTGTTCTAGTGCACGTGCAAGAAGCTCAAGTTGTTCTTTTCGCTTTTTCATGTACGGCGTGATTTGCAAAAAGCTTGAGCCTAGTTCTAACATTGCAGCATATTGACATCTGTAGGAGCAGCTAGCTGAAACTCTAGCTGCGTTTCTATATTCCTGCTGAGTGAGAGTGTGTAAACGCACGTTTCAATCAAGGAATTTAATTATAGCCTCATCGCCCAGTTCACAGACACAGTTCCTTAGTTCTGAAATAGCAGCATATATCGATCTGTGCGAGAGGCACGCGTAAAGCTGTTCTAGATCGCTACACCGAGCATGATTGTTTTCTATGGTTGTTCCTGTATCAGCGTGCATCATTGCGCCTCTCAAAGTCAGGCATGCTAGCTGTAAGCTGCAATAGCAATCATTGGTTCTGATATTGCTGCACAAGACATCTGTGGAAGCAGCTAGATAAAACTTTAGCTGCGTTCATACCTTCCTCTTGACTAGAGTAAGAGTACTTTCACTACTTAAGCAAACTAGCTACAGCCTTGAGTGTCCCTTCAAAATGCTTAAATAGCAGCATGTATCGATCTTTGCAAACAGCACGTGCAAAGCTGAATTTTTATTATAGCCTCAGCGCCCAGTTCACAGACACAGTTCCTTAGTTCTGAAATAGCAGCATATATCGATCTGTGCGAGAAGCACGCGCAAAGCTGTTCTATATCGCTACACGGAGCATGATTGTTTTCTATGGTTGTTCCTGTATCAGCGTGCATCATTGCGACTCTCAAAGTCAGGCATGCTAGCTGTAAGCTGCAATAGCAATCATTGGTTCTGATATTGCTGCACAAGACATCTGTGGGAGCAGCTAGATATAAAACTTTAGCTGGGTTCATATCTTCCTCTTGACTAGAGTAAGAGCACTTTCACTTAAGCAAACTAGCTACAGCCTTGAGTGTCCCTTCAAAATGCTTAAATAGCAGCATGTCTCGATCTTTGCAAACAGCACGTGCAAAGCTGTTCTAGTGCACGTGCAAGAAGCTCAAGTTGTTCTTTTCGCTTATTCATGTACGGCGTGTTTTGCAAAATCCTGAGACTAATTCTAACATTGCAGCATAATGACATCTGCGGGAGCAGCAAGCAAAAACTTTTGCTCCGTTCATATCTTCCAGCTGACTGGGAGAGTGTGTAAGCGCCAGTTCCAATCAAGGAAACAATGTCTAGCCTCAGCGCCCCAACATAGTTCAGAAAAGCCATATAGAGCGATCTGTGCGAGAAGCACGCGCAAAGCTGTTCTATATCGCTACACGGAGCATGATTGTTTTCTATGGTTGTTCCTGTATCAGCGTGCATCATTGCGCCTCTCAAAGTCAGGCATGCTAGCTGTAAGCTGCAATAGCAATCATTGGTTCTGATATTGCTGCACAAGACATCTGTGGGAGCAGCTAGATATAAAACTTTAGCTGGGTTCATATCTTCCTCTTGACTAGAGTAAGAGCACTTTCACTTAAGCAAACTAGCTACAGCCTTGAGTGTCCCTTCAAAATGCCTAAATAGCAGCATGAATTGATCTTTGCAAACAGAACGTGCAAAGCTGTTCTAGTGCACGTGCAAGAAGCTCAAGTTGTTCTTTTCGCTTTTTCATGTACGGCGTGATTTGCAAAAAGCTTGAGCCTAGTTCTAACATAGCAGCATATTGACATCTGTAGGAGCGGCTAGCTGAAACTCTAGCTGCGTTTCTATATTCCCGCTGATTGAGAGTGTGCAAACGCACGTTTCAATCAAGGAATTTTTATTATCATGATTGTTATTATCATGATTGTTAATAAAAATGCTTAAATGCTGTTATTATCATGATTGTTAATAAAAATGCTTAAATAGCAGCATGAATTGATCTTTGCAAACAGAACGTGCAAAGCTGTTCTAGTGCACGTGCAAGAAGCTCAAGTTGTTCTTTTCGCTTTTTCATGTACGGCGTGATTTGCAAAAAGCTTGAGCCTAGTTCTAACATTGCAGCATATTGACATCTGTAGGAGCAGCTAGCTGAAACTCTAGCTGCGTTTCTATATTCCTGCTGATTGAGAGTGTGCAAACGCACGTTTCAATCAAGGAATTTTTATTATAGCCTCAGCGCCCAGTTCACAGACACAGTTCCTTAGTTCTGAAATAGCAGCATATATCGATCTGTGCGAGAAGCACGCGCAAAGCTGTTCTATATCGCTACACGGAGCATGATTGTTTTCTATGGTTGTTCCTGTATCAGCGTGCATCATTGCGCCTCTCAAAGTCAGGCATGCTAGCTGTAAGCTGCAATAGCAATCATTGGTTCTGATATTGCTGCACAAGACATCTGTGGGAGCAGCTAGATATAAAACTTTAGCTGCGTTCATATCTTCCTCTTGACTAGAGTAAGAGCACTTTCACTTAAGCAAACTAGCTACAGCCTTGAGTGTCCCTTCAAAATGCTTAAATAGCAGCATGAATTGATCTTTGCAAACAGAACGTGCAAAGCTGTTCTAGTGCACGTGCAAGAAGCTCAAGTTGTTCTTTTCGCTTTTTCATGTACGGCGTGATTTGCAAAAAGCTTGAGCCTAGTTCTAACATTGCAGCATATTGACATCTGTAGGAGCAGCTAGCTGAAACTCTAGCTGCGTTTCTATATTCCTGCTGATTGAGAGTGTGCAAACGCACGTTTCAATCAAGGAATTTTTATTATAGCCTCAGCGCCCAGTTCACAGACACAGTTCCTTAGTTCTGAAATAGCAGCATATATCGATCTGTGCGAGAAGCACGCGCAAAGCTGTTCTATATCGCTACACGGAGCATGATTGTTTTCTATGGTTGTTCCTGTATCAGCGTGCATCATTGCGCCTCTCAAAGTCAGGCATGCTAGCTGTAAGCTGCAATAGCAATCATTGGTTCTGATATTGCTGCACAAGACATCTGTGGGAGCAGCTAGATATAAAACTTTAGCTGGGTTCATATCTTCCTTTTGACTAGAGTAAGAGCACTTTCACTTAAGCAAACTAGCTACAGCCTTGAGTGTCCCTTCAAAATGCTTAAATAGCAGCATGAATTGATCTTTGCAAACAGAACGTGCAAAGCTGTTCTAGTGCACGTGCAAGAAGCTCAAGTTGTTCTTTTCGCTTTTTCATGTACGGCGTGATTTGCAAAAAGCTTGAGCCTAGTTCTAACATTGCAGCATATTGACATCTGTAGGAGCAGCTAGCAGAAACTCTAGCTGCGTTTCTATATTCCTGCTGATTGAGAGTCTGCAAACGCACGTTTCAATCAAGGAATTTTTATTATCATGATTGTTATTATCATGATTGTTAATAAAAAGGCTTAAATGCTGTTATTATCATGATTGTTAATAAAAATGCTTAAATGCTGTTATTATCATGATTGTTAATAAAAATGCTTAAATAGCAGCATGAATTGATCTTTGCAAACAGAACGTGCAAAGCTGTTCTAGTGCACGTGCAAGAAGCTCAAGTTGTTCTTTTCGCTTTTTCATGTACGGCGTGATTTGCAAAAAGCTTGAGCCTAGTTCTAACATAGCAGCATATTGACATCTGTAGGAGCGGCTAGCTGAAACTCTAGCTGCGTTTCTATATTCCCGCTGATTGCGAGTGTGCAAACGCACGTTTCAATCAAGGAATTTTTATTATCATGATTGTTAATAGAAATGCTTAAATGCTGTTATTATCATGATTGTTAATAAAAATGCTTAAATAGCAGCATGAATTGATCTTTGCAAACAGAACGTGCAAAGCTGTTCTAGTGCACGTGCAAGAAGCTCAAGTTGTTCTTTTCGCTTTTTCATGTACGGCGTGATTTGCAAAAAGCTTGAGCCTAGTTCTAACATAGCAGCATATTGACATCTGTAGGAGCAGCTAGCTGAAACTCTAGCTGCGTTTCTATATTCCCGCTGATTGAGAGTGTGCAAACGCACGTTTCAATCAAGGAATTTTTATTATAGCCTCAGCGCCCAGTTCACAGACACAGTTCCTTAGTTCTGAAATAGCAGCATATATCGATCTGTGCGAGAAGCACGCGCAAAGCTGTTCTATATCGCTACACGGAGCATGATTGTTTTCTATGGTTGTTCCTGTATCAGCGTGCATCATTGCGCCTCTCAAAGTCAGGCATGCTAGCTGTAAGCTGCAATAGCAATCATTGGTTCTGATATTGCTGCACAAGACATCTGTGGGAGCAGCTAGATATAAAACTTTAGCTGCGTTCATATCTTCCTCTTGACTAGAGTAAGAGCACTTTCACTTAAGCAAACTAGCTACAGCCTTAAGTGTCCCTTCAAAATGCCTAAATAGTAGCATGAATTGATCTTTGCAAACAGAACGTGCAAAGCTGTTCTAGTGCACGTGCAAGAAGCTCAAGTTGTTCTTTTCGCTTTTTCATGTACGGCGTGATTTGCAAAAAGCTTGAGCCTAGTTCTAACATAGCAGCATATTGACATCTGTAGGAGCAGCTAGCTGAAACTCTAGCTGCGTTTCTATATTCCTGCTGATTGAGAGTGTGCAAACGCACGTTTCAATCAAGGAATTTTTATTATCATGATTGTTATTATCATGATTGTTAATAAAAATGCTTAAATGCTGTTATTGTCATGATTGTTAATAAAAATGCTTAAATAGCAGCATGAATTGATCTTTGCAAACAGAACGTGCAAAGCTGTTCTAGTGCACGTGCAAGAAGATCAAGTTGTTCTTTTCGCTTTTTCATGTACGGCGTGATTTGCAAAAAGTTTGAGCCTAGTTCTAACATAGCAGCATATTGACATCTGTAGGAGCAGCTAGCTGAAACTCTAGCTGCGTTTCTATATTCCCGCTGATTGAGAGTGTGCAAACGCACGTTTCAATCAAGGAATTTTTATTATAGCCTCAGCGCCCAGTTCACAGACACAGTTCCTTAGTTCTGAAATAGCAGCATATATCGATCTGTGCGAGAAGCACGCGCAAAGCTGTTCTATATCGCTACACGGAGCATGATTGTTTTCTATGGTTGTTCCTGTATCAGCGTGCATCATTGCGCCTCTCAAAGTCAGGCATGCTAGCTGTAAGCTGCAATAGCAATCATTGGTTCTGATATTGCTGCACAAGACATCTGTGGGAGCAGCTAGATATAAAACTTTAGCTGCGTTCATATCTTCCTCTTGACTAGAGTAAGAGCACTTTCACTTAAGCAAACTAGCTACAGCCTTAAGTGTCCCTTCAAAATGCCTAAATAGTAGCATGAATTGATCTTTGCAAACAGAACGTGCAAAGCTGTTCTAGTGCACGTGCAAGAAGCTCAAGTTGTTCTTTTCGCTTTTTCATGTACGGCGTGATTTGCAAAAAGCTTGAGCCTAGTTCTAACATAGCAGCATATTGACATCTGTAGGAGCAGCTAGCTGAAACTCTAGCTGCGTTTCTATATTCCCGCTGATTGAGAGTGTGTAAACGCACGTTTCAATCAAGGAAATTTTATTATAGCCTCAGCGCCTAGTTCACAGACACAGTTCCTTAGTTCTGAAATAGCAGCATATATCGATCTGTGCGAGAAGCACGCGCAAAGCTGTTCTATATCGCTACACGGAGCATGATTGTTTTCTATGGTTGTTCCTGTATCAGCGTGCATCATTGCGCCTCTCAAAGTCAGGCATGCTAGCTGTAAGCTGCAATAGCAATCATTGGTTCTGATATTGCTGCACAAGACATCTGTGGGAGCAGCTAGATATAAAACTTTAGCTGCGTTCATATCTTCCTCTTGACTAGAGTAAGAGCACTTTCACTTAAGCAAACTAGCTACAGCCTTGAGTGTCCCTTTAAAATGCTTAAATAGCAGCATGAATTGATCTTTGCAAACAGAACGTGCAAAGCTGTTCTAGTGCACGTGCAAGAAGCTCAAGTTGTTCTTTTCGCTTTTTCATGTACGGCGTGATTTGCAAAAAGCTTGAGCCTAGTTCTAACATTGCAGCATATTGACATCTGTAGGAGCAGCTAGCTGAAACTCTAGCTGCGTTTCTATATTCCTGCTGATTGAGAGTGTGCAAACGCACGTTTCAATCAAGGAATTTTTATTATAGCCTCAGCGCCCAGTTCACAGACACAGTTCCTTAGTTCTGAAATAGCAGCATATATCGATCTGTGCGAGAAGCACGCGCAAAGCTGTTCTATATCGCTACACGGAGCATGATTGTTTTCTATGGTTGTTCCTGTATCAGCGTGCATCATTGCGCCTCTCAAAGTCAGGCATGCTAGCTGTAAGCTGCAATAGCAATCATTGGTTCTGATATTGCTGCACAAGACATCTGTGGGAGCAGCTAGATATAAAACTTTAGCTGCGTTCATATCTTCCTCTTGACTAGAGTAAGAGCACTTTCACTTAAGCAAACTAGCTACAGCCTTGAGTGTCCCTTCAAAATGCTTAAATAGCAGCATGAATTGATCTTTGCAAACAGAACGTGCAAAGCTGTTCTAGTGCACGTGCAAGAAGCTCAAGTTGTTCTTTTCGCTTTTTCATGTACGGCGTGATTTGCAAAAAGCTTGAGCCTAGTTCTAACATTGCAGCATATTGACATCTGTAGGAGCAGCTAGCTGAAACTCTAGCTGCGTTTCTATATTCCTGCTGATTGAGAGTGTGCAAACGCACGTTTCAATCAAGGAATTTTTATTATAGCCTCAGCGCCCAGTTCACAGACACAGTTCCTTAGTTCTGAAATAGCAGCATATATCGATCTGTGCGAGAAGCACGCGCAAAGCTGTTCTATATCGCTACACGGAGCATGATTGTTTTCTATGGTTGTTCCTGTATCAGCGTGCATCATTGCGCCTCTCAAAGTCAGGCATGCTAGCTGTAAGCTGCAATAGCAATCATTGGTTCTGATATTGCTGCACAAGACATCTGTGGGAGCAGCTAGATATAAAACTTTAGCTGCGTTCATATCTTCCTCTTGACTAGAGTAAGAGCACTTTCACTTAAGCAAACTAGCTACAGCCTTGAGTGTCCCTTCAAAATGCTTAAATAGCAGCATGAATTGATCTTTGCAAACAGAACGTGCAAAGCTGTTCTAGTGCACGTGCAAGAAGCTCAAGTTGTTCTTTTCGCTTTTTCATGTACGGCGTGATTTGCAAAAAGCTTGAGCCTAGTTCTAACATTGCAGCATATTGACATCTGTAGGAGCAGCTAGCTGAAACTCTAGCTGCGTTTCTATATTCCTGCTGATTGAGAGTGTGCAAACGCACGTTTCAATCAAGGAATTTTTATTATAGCCTCAGCGCCCAGTTCACAGACACAGTTCCTTAGTTCTGAAATAGCAGCATATATCGATCTGTGCGAGA
Organism: Macrostomum hystrix; assembly: GCA_950097015.1. Lineage (NCBI taxonomy): Eukaryota > Metazoa > Platyhelminthes > Macrostomidae > Macrostomum > Macrostomum hystrix. The sequence goes on along the minus strand of CATNEN010000011.1, from coordinate 59,700 downwards.
AGCACGCGCAAAGCTGTTCTATATCGCTACACGGAGCATGATTGTTTTCTATGGTTGTTCCTGTATCAGCGTGCATCATTGCGCCTCTCAAAGTCAGGCATGCTAGCTGTAAGCTGCAATAGCAATCATTGGTTCTGATATTGCTGCACAAGACATCTGTGGGAGCAGCTAGATATAAAACTTTAGCTGGGTTCATATCTTCCTCTTGACTAGAGTAAGAGCACTTTCACTTAAGCAAACTAGCTACAGCCTTGAGTGTCCCTTCAAAATGCTTAAATAGCAGCATGAATTGATCTTTGCAAACAGAACGTGCAAAGCTGTTCTAGTGCACGTGCAAGAAGCTCAAGTTGTTCTTTTCGCTTTTTCATGTACGGCGTGATTTGCAAAAAGCTTGAGCCTAGTTCTAACATAGCAGCATATTGACATCTGTAGGAGCAGCTAGCTGAAACTCTAGCTGCGTTTCTATATTCCTGCTGATTGAGAGTGTGCAAACGCACGTTTCAATCAAGGAATTTTTATTATAGCCTCAGCGCCCAGTTCACAGACACAGTTCCTTAGTTCTGAAATAGCAGCATATATCGATCTGTGCGAGAAGCACGCGCAAAGCTGTTCTATATCGCTACACGGAGCATGATTGTTTTCTATGGTTGTTCCTGTATCAGCGTGCATCATTGCGCCTCTCAAAGTCAGGCATGCTAGCTGTAAGCTGCAATAGCAATCATTGGTTCTGATATTGCTGCACAAGACATCTGTGGGAGCAGCTAGATATAAAACTTTAGCTGCGTTCATATCTTCCTCTTGACTAGAGTAAGAGCACTTTCACTTAAGCAAACTAGCTACAGCCTTGAGTGTCCCTTCAAAATGCTTAAATAGCAGCATGAATTGATCTTTGCAAACAGAACGTGCAAAGCTGTTCTAGTGCACGTGCAAGAAGCTCAAGTTGTTCTTTTCGCTTTTTCATGTACGGCGTGATTTGCAAAAAGCTTGAGCCTAGTTCTAACATTGCAGCATATTGACATCTGTAGGAGCAGCTAGCTGAAACTCTAGCTGCGTTTCTATATTCCTGCTGATTGAGAGTGTGCAAACGCACGTTTCAATCAAGGAATTTTTATTATAGCCTCAGCGCCCAGTTCACAGACACAGTTCCTTAGTTCTGAAATAGCAGCATATATCGATCTGTGCGAGAAGCACGCGCAAAGCTGTTCTATATCGCTACACGGAGCATGATTGTTTTCTATGGTTGTTCCTGTATCAGCGTGCATCATTGCGCCTCTCAAAGTCAGGCATGCTAGCTGTAAGCTGCAATAGCAATCATTGGTTCTGATATTGCTGCACAAGACATCTGTGGGAGCAGCTAGATATAAAACTTTAGCTGGGTTCATATCTTCCTCTTGACTAGAGTAAGAGCACTTTCACTTAAGCAAACTAGCTACAGCCTTGAGTGTCCCTTCAAAATGCTTAAATAGCAGCATGAATTGATCTTTGCAAACAGAACGTGCAAAGCTGTTCTAGTGCACGTGCAAGAAGCTCAAGTTGTTCTTTTCGCTTTTTCATGTACGGCGTGATTTGCAAAAAGCTTGAGCCTAGTTCTAACATTGCAGCATATTGACATCTGTAGGAGCAGCTAGCTGAAACTCTAGCTGCGTTTCTATATTCCTGCTGATTGAGAGTGTGCAAACGCACGTTTCAATCAAGGAATTTTTATTATAGCCTCAGCGCCCAGTTCACAGACACAGTTCCTTAGTTCTGAAATAGCAGCATATATCGATCTGTGCGAGAAGCACGCGCAAAGCTGTTCTATATCGCTACACGGAGCATGATTGTTTTCTATGGTTGTTCCTGTATCAGCGTGCATCATTGCGCCTCTCAAAGTCAGGCATGCTAGCTGTAAGCTGCAATAGCAATCATTGGTTCTGATATTGCTGCACAAGACATCTGTGGGAGCAGCTAGATATAAAACTTTAGCTGCGTTCATATCTTCCTCTTGACTAGAGTAAGAGCACTTTCACTTAAGCAAACTAGCTACAGCCTTGAGTGTCCCTTCAAAATGCTTAAATAGCAGCATGAATTGATCTTTGCAAACAGAACGTGCAAAGCTGTTCTAGTGCACGTGCAAGAAGCTCAAGTTGTTCTTTTCGCTTTTTCATGTACGGCGTGATTTGCAAAAAGCTTGAGCCTAGTTCTAACATTGCAGCATATTGACATCTGTAGGAGCAGCTAGCTGAAACTCTAGCTGCGTTTCTATATTCCTGCTGATTGAGAGTGTGCAAACGCACGTTTCAATCAAGGAATTTTTATTATAGCCTCAGCGCCCAGTTCACAGACACAGTTCCTTAGTTCTGAAATAGCAGCATATATCGATCTGTGCGAGAAGCACGCGCAAAGCTGTTCTATATCGCTACACGGAGCATGATTGTTTTCTATGGTTGTTCCTGTATCAGCGTGCATCATTGCGCCTCTCAAAGTCAGGCATGCTAGCTGTAAGCTGCAATAGCAATCATTGGTTCTGATATTGCTGCACAAGACATCTGTGGGAGCAGCTAGATATAAAACTTTAGCTGGGTTCATATCTTCCTCTTGACTAGAGTAAGAGCACTTTCACTTAAGCAAACTAGCTACAGCCTTGAGTGTCCCTTCAAAATGCTTAAATAGCAGCATGAATTGATCTTTGCAAACAGAACGTGCAAAGCTGTTCTAGTGCACGTGCAAGAAGCTCAAGTTGTTCTTTTCGCTTTTTCATGTACGGCGTGATTTGCAAAAAGCTTGAGCCTAGTTCTAACATTGCAGCATATTGACATCTGTAGGAGCAGCTAGCTGAAACTCTAGCTGCGTTTCTATATTCCTGCTGATTGAGAGTGTGCAAACACACGTTTCAATCAAGGAATTTTTATTATAGCCTCAGCGCCCAGTTCACAGACACAGTTCCTTAGTTCTGAAATAGCAGCATATATCGATCTGTGCGAGAAGCACGCGCAAAGCTGTTCTATATCGCTACACGGAGCATGATTGTTTTCTATGGTTGTTCCTGTATCAGCGTGCATCATTGCGCCTCTCAAAGTCAGGCATGCTAGCTGTAAGCTGCAATAGCAATCATTGGTTCTGATATTGCTGCACAAGACATCTGTGGGAGCAGCTAGATATAAAACTTTAGCTGCGTTCATATCTTCCTCTTGACTGGAGTAAGAGCACTTTCACTTAAGCAAACTAGCTACAGCCTTGAGTGTCCCTTCAAAATGCTTAAATAGCAGCATGAATTGATCTTTGCAAACAGAACGTGCAAAGCTGTTCTAGTGCACGTGCAAGAAGCTCAAGTTGTTCTTTTCGCTTTTTCATGTACGGCGTGATTTGCAAAAAGCTTGAGCCTAGTTCTAACATTGCAGCATATTGACATCTGTAGGAGCAGCTAGCAGAAACTCTAGCTGCGTTTCTATATTCCTGCTGATTGAGAGTGTGCAAACGCACGTTTCAATCAAGGAATTTTTATTATCATGATTGTTATTATCATGATTGTTAATAAAAAGGCTTAAATGCTGTTATTATCATGATTGTTAATAAAAATGCTTAAATGCTGTTATTATCATGATTGTTAATAAAAATGCTTAAATGCTGTTATTATCATGATTGTTAATAAAAATGCTTAAATAGCAGCATGAATTGATCTTTGCAAACAGAACGTGCAAAGCTGTTCTAGTGCACGTGCAAGAAGCTCAAGTTGTTCTTTTCGCTTTTTCATGTACGGCGTGATTTGCAAAAAGCTTGAGCCTAGTTCTAACATAGCAGCATATTGACATCTGTAGGAGCGGCTAGCTGAAACTCTAGCTGCGTTTCTATATTCCCGCTGATTGAGAGTGTGCAAACGCACGTTTCAATCAAGGAATTTTTATTATCATGATTGTTATTATCATGATTGTTAATAAAAATGCTTAAATGCTGTTATTATCATGATTGTTAATAAAAATGCTTAAATAGCAGCATGAATTGATCTTTGCAAACAGAACGTGCAAAGCTGTTCTAGTGCACGTGCAAGAAGCTCAAGTTGTTCTTTTCGCTTTTTCATGTACGGCGTGATTTGCAAAAAGCTTGAGCCTAGTTCTAACATAGCAGCATATTGACATCTGTAGGAGCAGCTAGCTGAAACTCTAGCTGCGTTTCTATATTCCCGCTGATTGAGAGTGTGCAAACGCACGTTTCAATCAAGGAAATTTTATTATAGCCTCAGCGCCCAGTTCACAGACACAGTTCCTTAGTTCTGAAATAGCAGCATATATCGATCTGTGCGAGAAGCACGCGCAAAGCTGTTCTATATCGCTACACGGAGCATGATTGTTTTCTATGGTTGTTCCTGTATCAGCGTGCATCATTGCGCCTCTCAAAGTCAGGCATGCTAGCTGTAAGCTGCAATAGCAATCATTGGTTCTGATATTGCTGCACAAGACATCTGTGGGAGCAGCTAGATATAAAACTTTAGCTGCGTTCATATCTTCCTCTTGACTAGAGTAAGAGCACTTTCACTTAAGCAAACTAGCTACAGCCTTAAGTGTCCCTTTAAAATGCCTAAATAGTAGCATGAATTGATCTTTGCAAACAGAACGTGCAAAGCTGTTCTAGTGCACGTGCAAGAAGCTCAAGTTGTTCTTTTCGCTTTTTCATGTACGGCGTGATTTGCAAAAAGCTTGAGCCTAGTTCTAACATTGCAGCATATTGACATCTGTAGGAGCAGCTAGCTGAAACTCTAGCTGCGTTTCTATATTCCTGCTGATTGAGAGTGTGCAAACGCACGTTTCAATCAAGGAATTTTTATTATCATGATTGTTATTATCATGATTGTTAATAAAAATGCTTAAATGCTGTTATTATCATGATTGTTAATAAAAATGCTTAAATAGCAGCATGAATTGATCTTTGCAAACAGAACGTGCAAAGCTGTTCTAGTGCACGTGCAAGAAGATCAAGTTGTTCTTTTCGCTTTTTCATGTACGGCGTGATTTGCAAAAAGTTTGAGCCTAGTTCTAACATAGCAGCATATTGACATCTGTAGGAGCAGCTAGCTGAAACTCTAGCTGCGTTTCTATATTCCCGCTGATTGAGAGTGTGCAAACGCACGTTTCAATCAAGGAATTTTTATTATAGCCTCAGCGCCCAGTTCACAGACACAGTTCCTTAGTTCTGAAATAGCAGCATATATCGATCTGTGCGAGAAGCACGCGCAAAGCTGTTCTATATCGCTACACGGAGCATGATTGTTTTCTATGGTTGTTCCTGTATCAGCGTGCATCATTGCGCCTCTCAAAGTCAGGCATGCTAGCTGTAAGCTGCAATAGCAATCATTGGTTCTGATATTGCTGCACAAGACATCTGTGGGAGCAGCTAGATATAAATCTTTAGCTGCGTTCATATCTTCCTCTTGACTAGAGTAAGAGCACTTTCACATAAGCAAACTAGCTACAGCCTTGAGTGTCCCTTCAAAATGCTTAAATAGCAGCATGAATTGATCTTTGCAAACAGAACGTGCAAAGCTGTTCTAGTGCACGTGCAAGAAGCTCAAGTTGTTCTTTTCGCTTTTTCATGTACGGCGTGATTTGCAAAAAGCTTGAGCCTAGTTCTAACATTGCAGCATATTGACATCTGTAGGAGCAGCTAGCTGAAACTCTAGCTGCGTTTCTATATTCCTGCTGATTGAGAGTGTGCAAACGCACGTTTCAATCAAGGAATTTTTATTATCATGATTGTTATTATCATGATTGTTAATAAAAATGCTTAAATGCTGTTATTATCATGATTGTTAATAAAAATGCTTAAATAGCAGCATGAATTGATCTTTGCAAACAGAACGTGCAAAGCTGTTCTAGTGCACGTGCAAGAAGATCAAGTTGTTCTTTTCGCTTTTTCATGTACGGCGTGATTTGCAAAAAGTTCGAGCCTAGTTCTAACATAGCAGCATATTGACATCTGTAGGAGCAGCTAGCTGAAACTCTAGCTGCGTTTCTATATTCCCGCTGATTGAGAGTGTGCAAACGCACGTTTCAATCAAGGAATTTTTATTATAGCCTCAGCGCCCAGTTCACAGACACAGTTCCTTAGTTCTGAAATAGCAGCATATATCGATCTGTGCGAGAAGCACGCGCAAAGCTGTTCTATATCGCTACACGGAGCATGATTGTTTTCTATGGTTGTTCCTGTATCAGCGTGCATCATTGCGCCTCTCAAAGTCAGGCATGCTAGCTGTAAGCTGCAATAGCAATCATTGGTTCTGATATTGCTGCACAAGACATCTGTGGGAGCAGCTAGATATAAAACTTTAGCTGCGTTCATATCTTCCTCTTGACTAGAGTAAGAGCACTTTCACTTAAGCAAACTAGCTACAGCCTTGAGTGTCCCTTCAAAATGCTTAAATAGCAGCATGAATTGATCTTTGCAAACAGAACGTGCAAAGCTGTTCTAGTGCACGTGCAAGAAGCTCAAGTTGTTCTTTTCGCTTTTTCATGTACGGCGTGATTTGCAAAAAGCTTGAGCCTAGTTCTAACATTGCAGCATATTGACATCTGTAGGAGCAGCTAGCTGAAACTCTAGCTGCGTTTCTATATTCCTGCTGATTGAGAGTGTGCAAACGCACGTTTCAATCAAGGAATTTTTATTATCATGATTGTTATTATCATGATTGTTAATAAAAATGCTTAAATGCTGTTATTATCATGATTGTTAATAAAAATGCTTAAATAGCAGCATGAATTGATCTTTGCAAACAGAACGTGCAAAGCTGTTCTAGTGCACGTGCAAGAAGATCAAGTTGTTCTTTTCGCTTTTTCATGTACGGCGTGATTTGCAAAAAGTTTGAGCCTAGTTCTAACATAGCAGCATATTGACATCTGTAGGAGCAGCTAGCTGAAACTCTAGCTGCGTTTCTATATTCCCGCTGATTGAGAGTGTGCAAACGCACGTTTCAATCAAGGAATTTTTATTATAGCCTCAGCGCCCAGTTCACAGACACAGTTCCTTAGTTCTGAAATAGCAGCATATATCGATCTGTGCGAGAAGCACGCGCAAAGCTGTTCTATATCGCTACACGGAGCATGATTGTTTTCTATGGTTGTTCCTGTATCAGCGTGCATCATTGCGCCTCTCAAAGTCAGGCATGCTAGCTGTAAGCTGCAATAGCAATCATTGGTTCTGATATTGCTGCACAAGACATCTGTGGGAGCAGCTAGATATAAAACTTTAGCTGCGTTCATATCTTCCTCTTGACTAGAGTAAGAGCACTTTCACTTAAGCAAACTAGCTACAGCCTTGAGTGTCCCTTCAAAATGCTTAAATAGCAGCATGAATTGATCTTTGCAAACAGAACGTGCAAAGCTGTTCTAGTGCACGTGCAAGAAGATCAAGTTGTTCTTTTCGCTTTTTCATGTACGGCGTGATTTGCAAAAAGTTTGAGCCTAGTTCTAACATAGCAGCATATTGACATCTGTAGGAGCAGCTAGCTGAAACTCTAGCTGCGTTTCTATATTCCCGCTGATTGAGAGTGTGCAAACGCACGTTTCAATCAAGGAATTTTTATTATAGCCTCAGCGCCCAGTTCACAGACACAGTTCCTTAGTTCTGAAATAGCAGCATATATCGATCTGTGCGAGAAGCACGCGCAAAGCTGTTCTATATCGCTACACGGAGCATGATTGTTTTCTATGGTTGTTCCTGTATCAGCGTGCATCATTGCGCCTCTCAAAGTCAGGCATGCTAGCTGTAAGCTGCAATAGCAATCATTGGTTCTGATATTGCTGCACAAGACATCTGTGGGAGCAGCTAGATATAAAACTTTAGCTGCGTTCATATCTTCCTCTTGACTAGAGTAAGAGCACTTTCACTTAAGCAAACTAGCTACAGCCTTGAGTGTCCCTTCAAAATTCTTAAATAGCAGCATGAATTGATCTTTGCAAACAGAACGTGCAAAGCTGTTCTAGTGCACGTGCAAGAAGCTCAAGTTGTTCTTTTCGCTTTTTCATGTACGGCGTGATTTGCAAAAAGCTTGAGCCTAGTTCTAACATTGCAGCATATTGACATCTGTAGGAGCAGCTAGCTGAAACTCTAGCTGCGTTTCTATATTCCCGCTGATTGAGAGTGTGCAAACGCACGTTTCAATCAAGGAAATTTTATTATAGCCTCAGCGCCCAGTTCACAGACACAGTTCCTTAGTTCTGAAATAGCAGCATATATCGATCTGTGCGAGAAGCACGCGCAAAGCTGTTCTAGATCGCTACACGGAGCATGATTGTTTTCTATGGTTGTTCCTGTATCAGCGTGCATCATTGCGCCTCTCAAAGTCAGGCATGCTAGCTGTAAGCTGCAATAGCAATCATTGGTTCTGATATTGCTGCACAAGACATCTGTGGGAGCAGCTAGATATAAAACTTTAGCTGCGTTCATATCTTCCTCTTGACTAGAGTAAGAGCACTTTCACTTAAGGAAACTAGCTACAGCCTTGAGTGTCCCTTCAAAATGCTTAAATAGCAGCATGAATTGATCTTTGCAAACAGAACGTGCAAAGCTGTTCTAGTGCACGTGCAAGAAGCTCAAGTTGTTCTTTTCGCTTATTCATGTACGGCGTGTTTTGCAAAATCCTGAGACTAATTCTAACATTGCAGCATAATGACATCTGCGGGAGCAGCTAGCTAAAATTTTTGCTCCGTTCATATCTTTCAGCTGACTGGGAGAGTGTGTAAGCGCCAGTTCCAATCAAGGAAACAAAGTCTAGCCTCAGCGCCCCAACATAGTTCAGAAAAGTCATATAGAGCGATCTGTGCGAGAAGCACGCGCAAACCTGTTCTAGATCGCTACACGGAGCATGATTGTTTTCTATGGTTGTTCCTGTATCAGCGTGCATCATTGCGCCTCTCAAAGTCAGGCATGCTAGCTGTAAGCTGCAATAGCAATCATTGGTTCTGATATTGCTGCACAAGACATCTGTGGGAGCAGCTAGATATAAAACTTTAGCTGCGTTCATATCTTCCTCTTGACTAGAGTAAGAGCACTTTCACTTAAGCAAACTAGCTACAGCCTTGAGTGTCCCTTCAAAATGCTTAAATAGCAGCATGAATTGATCTTTGCAAACAGAACGTGCAAAGCTGTTCTAGTGCACGTGCAAGAAGCTCAAGTTGTTCTTTTCGCTTATTCATGTACGGCGTGTTTTGCAAAATCCTGAGACTAATTCTAACATTGCAGCATAATGACATCTGCGGGAGCAGCAAGCAAAAACTTTTGCTCCGTTCATATCTTCCAGCTGACTGGGAGAGTGTGTAAGCGCCAGTTCCAATCAAGGAAACAAAGTCTAGCCTCAGCGCCCCAACATAGTTCAGAAAAGCCATATAGAGCGATCTGTGCGAAAAGCACGCGCAAACCTGTTCTATATCGCTACACGGAGCATGATTGTTTTCTATGGTTGTTCCTGTATCAGCGTCCATCATTGCGCCTCTCAAAGTCAGGCATGCTAGCTGTAAGCTGCAATAGCAATCATTGGTTCTGATATTGCTGCACAAGAAATCTGTGGGAGCAGCTAGATATAAAACTTTAGCTGCGTTCATATCTTCCTCTTGACTAGAGTAAGAGCACTTTCACATAAGCAAACTAGCTACAGCCTTGAGTGTCCCTTCAAAATGCTTAAATAGCAGCATGAATTGATCTTTGCAAACAGAACGTGCAAAGCTGTTCTAGTGCACGTGCAAGAAGCTCAAGTTGTTCTTTTCGCTTTTTCATGTACGGCGTGATTTGCAAAAAGCTTGAGCCTAGTTCTAACATTGCAGCATATTGACATCTGTAGGAGCAGCTAGCTGAAACTCTAGCTGCGTTTCTATATTCCTGCTGATTGAGAGTGTGCAAACGCACGTTTCAATCAAGGAATTTTTATTATCATGATTGTTATTATCATGATTGTTAATAAAAATGCTTAAATGCTGTTATTATCATGATTGTTAATAAAAATGCTTAAATAGCAGCATGAATTGATCTTTGCAAACAGAACGTGCAAAGCTGTTCTAGTGCACGTGCAAGAAGCTCAAGTTGTTCTTTTCGCTTTTTCATGTACGGCGTGATTTGCAAAAAGCTTGAGCCTAGTTCTAACATTGCAGCATATTGACATCTGTAGGAGCAGCTAGCTGAAACTCTAGCTGCGTTTCTATATTCCTGCTGATTGAGAGTGTGCAAACGCACGTTTCAATCAAGGAATTTTTATTATAGCCTCAGCGCCCAGTTCACAGACACAGTTCCTTAGTTCTGAAATAGCAGCATATATCGATCTGTGCGAGAAGCACGCGCAAAGCTGTTCTATATCGCTACACGGAGCATGATTGTTTTCTATGGTTGTTCCTGTATCAGCGTGCATCATTGCGCCTCTCAAAGTCAGGCATGCTAGCTGTAAGCTGCAATAGCAATCATTGGTTCTGATATTGCTGCACAAGACATCTGTGGGAGCAGCTAGATATAAAACTTTAGCTGCGTTCATATCTTCCTCTTGACTAGAGTAAGAGCACTTTCACATAAGCAAACTAGCTACAGCCTTGAGTGTCCCTTCAAAATGCTTAAATAGCAGCATGAATTGATCTTTGCAAACAGAACGTGCAAAGCTGTTCTAGTGCACGTGCAAGAAGCTCAAGTTGTTCTTTTCGCTTTTTCATGTACGGCGTGATTTGCAAAAAGCTAGAGGCTAGTTCTAACATAGCAGCATATTGACATCTGTAGGAGCAGCTAGCTGTAACTCTAGCTGCGTTTCTATATTCCTGCTGATTGAGAGTGTGCAAACGCACGTTTCAATCAAGGAATTTTTATTATAGCCTCGGCGCCCAGTTCACAGACACAGTTCCTTAGTTCTGAAATAGCAGCATATATCGATCTGTGCGAGAAGCACGCGCAAAGCTGTTCTATATCGCTACACGGAGCATGATTGTTTTCTATGGTTGTTCCTGTATCAGCGTGCATCATTGCGCCTCTCAAAGTCAGGCATGCTAGCTGTAAGCTGCAATAGCAATCATTGGTTCTGATATTGCTGCACAAGACATCTGTGGGAGCAGCTAGATATAAAACTTTAGCTGCGTTCATATCTTCCTCTTGACTAGAGTAAGAGCACTTTCACATAAGCAAACTAGCTACAGCCTTGAGTGTCCCTTCAAAATGCTTAAATAGCAGCATGAATTGATCTTTGCAAACAGAACGTGCAAAGCTGTTCTAGTGCACGTGCAAGAAGCTCAAGTTGTTCTTTTCGCTTTTTCATGTACGGCGTGATTTGCAAAAAGCTTGAGCCTAGTTCTAACATTGCAGCATATTGACATCTGTAGGAGCAGCTAGCTGAAACTCTAGCTGCGTTTCTATATTCCTGCTGATTGAGAGTGTGCAAACGCACGTTTCAATCAAGGAATTTTTATTATCATGATTGTTATTATCATGATTGTTAATAAAAATGCTTAAATGCTGTTATTATCATGATTGTTAATAAAAATGCTTAAATAGCAGCATGAATTGATCTTTGCAAACAGAACGTGCAAAGCTGTTCTAGTGCACGTGCAAGAAGATCAAGTTGTTCTTTTCGCTTTTTCATGTACGGCGTGATTTGCAAAAAGTTTGAGCCTAGTTCTAACATAGCAGCATATTGACATCTGTAGGAGCAGCTAGCTGAAACTCTAGCTGCGTTTCTATATTCCCGCTGATTGAGAGTGTGCAAACGCACGTTTCAATCAAGGAATTTTTATTATAGCCTCAGCGCCCAGTTCACAGACACAGTTCCTTAGTTCTGAAATAGCAGCATATATCGATCTGTGCGAGAAGCACGCGCAAAGCTGTTCTATATCGCTACACGGAGCATGATTGTTTTCTATGGTTGTTCCTGTATCAGCGTGCATCATTGCGCCTCTCAAAGTCAGGCATGCTAGCTGTAAGCTGCAATAGCAATCATTGGTTCTGATATTGCTGCACAAGACATCTGTGGGAGCAGCTAGATATAAAACTTTAGCTGCGTTCATATCTTCCTCTTGACTAGAGTAAGAGCACTTTCACATAAGCAAACTAGCTACAGCCTTGAGTGTCCCTTCAAAATGCTTAAATAGCAGCATGAATTGATCTTTGCAAACAGAACGTGCAAAGCTGTTCTAGTGCACGTGCAAGAAGCTCAAGTTGTTCTTTTCGCTTTTTCATGTACGGCGTGATTTGCAAAAAGCTTGAGCCTAGTTCTAACATTGCAGCATATTGACATCTGTAGGAGCAGCTAGCTGAAACTCTAGCTGCGTTTCTATATTCCTGCTGATTGAGAGTGTGCAAACGCACGTTTCAATCAAGGAATTTTTATTATCATGATTGTTATTATCATGATTGTTAATAAAAATGCTTAAATGCTGTTATTATCATGATTGTTAATAAAAATGCTTAAATAGCAGCATGAATTGATCTTTGCAAACAGAACGTGCAAAGCTGTTCTAGTGCACGTGCAAGAAGCTCAAGTTGTTCTTTTCGCTTTTTCATGTACGGCGTGATTTGCAAAAAGCTTGAGCCTAGTTCTAACATTGCAGCATATTGACATCTGTAGGAGCAGCTAGCTGAAACTCTAGCTGCGTTTCTATATTCCTGCTGATTGAGAGTGTGCAAACGCACGTTTCAATCAAGGAATTTTTATTATAGCCTCAGCGCCCAGTTCACAGACACAGTTCCTTAGTTCTGAAATAGCAGCATATATCGATCTGTGCGAGAAGCACGCGCAAAGCTGTTCTATATCGCTACACGGAGCATGATTGTTTTCTATGGTTGTTCCTGTATCAGCGTGCATCATTGCGCCTCTCAAAGTCAGGCATGCTAGCTGTAAGCTGCAATAGCAATCATTGGTTCTGATATTGCTGCACAAGACATCTGTGGGAGCAGCTAGATATAAAACTTTAGCTGCGTTCATATCTTCCTCTTGACTAGAGTAAGAGCACTTTCACATAAGCAAACTAGCTACAGCCTTGAGTGTCCCTTCAAAATGCTTAAATAGCAGCATGAATTGATCTTTGCAAACAGAACGTGCAAAGCTGTTCTAGTGCACGTGCAAGAAGCTCAAGTTGTTCTTTTCGCTTTTTCATGTACGGCGTGATTTGCAAAAAGCTAGAGGCTAGTTCTAACATAGCAGCATATTGACATCTGTAGGAGCAGCTAGCTGTAACTCTAGCTGCGTTTCTATATTCCTGCTGATTGAGAGTGTGCAAACGCACGTTTCAATCAAGGAATTTTTATTATAGCCTCGGCGCCCAGTTCACAGACACAGTTCCTTAGTTCTGAAATAGCAGCATATATCGATCTGTGCGAGAAGCACGCGCAAAGCTGTTCTATATCGCTACACGGAGCATGATTGTTTTCTATGGTTGTTCCTGTATCAGCGTGCATCATTGCGCCTCTCAAAGTCAGGCATGCTAGCTGTAAGCTGCAATAGCAATCATTGGTTCTGATATTGCTGCACAAGACATCTGTGGGAGCAGCTAGATATAAAACTTTAGCTGCGTTCATATCTTCCTCTTGACTAGAGTAAGAGCACTTTCACATAAGCAAACTAGCTACAGCCTTGAGTGTCCCTTCAAAATGCTTAAATAGCAGCATGAATTGATCTTTGCAAACAGAACGTGCAAAGCTGTTCTAGTGCACGTGCAAGAAGCTCAAGTTGTTCTTTTCGCTTTTTCATGTACGGCGTGATTTGCAAAAAGCTTGAGCCTAGTTCTAACATTGCAGCATATTGACATCTGTAGGAGCAGCTAGCTGAAACTCTAGCTGCGTTTCTATATTCCTGCTGATTGAGAGTGTGCAAACGCACGTTTCAATCAAGGAATTTTTATTATCATGATTGTTATTATCATGATTGTTAATAAAAATGCTTAAATGCTGTTATTATCATGATTGTTAATAAAAATGCTTAAATAGCAGCATGAATTGATCTTTGCAAACAGAACGTGCAAAGCTGTTCTAGTGCACGTGCAAGAAGATCAAGTTGTTCTTTTCGCTTTTTCATGTACGGCGTGATTTGCAAAAAGTTTGAGCCTAGTTCTAACATAGCAGCATATTGACATCTGTAGGAGCAGCTAGCTGAAACTCTAGCTGCGTTTCTATATTCCCGCTGATTGAGAGTGTGCAAACGCACGTTTCAATCAAGGAATTTTTATTATAGCCTCAGCGCCCAGTTCACAGACACAGTTCCTTAGTTCTGAAATAGCAGCATATATCGATCTGTGCGAGAAGCACGCGCAAAGCTGTTCTATATCGCTACACGGAGCATGATTGTTTTCTATGGTTGTTCCTGTATCAGCGTGCATCATTGCGCCTCTCAAAGTCAGGCATGCTAGCTGTAAGCTGCAATAGCAATCATTGGTTCTGATATTGCTGCACAAGACATCTGTGGGAGCAGCTAGATATAAAACTTTAGCTGCGTTCATATCTTCCTCTTGACTAGAGTAAGAGCACTTTCACTTAAGCAAACTAGCTACAGCCTTGAGTGTCCCTTCAAAATGCTTAAATAGCAGCATGAATTGATCTTTGCAAACAGAACGTGCAAAGCTGTTCTAGTGCACGTGCAAGAAGCTCAAGTTGTTCTTTTCGCTTTTTCATGTACGGCGTGATTTGCAAAAAGCTTGAGCCTAGTTCTAACATTGCAGCATATTGACATCTGTAGGAGCAGCTAGCTGAAACTCTAGCTGCGTTTCTATATTCCTGCTGATTGAGAGTGTGCAAACGCACGTTTCAATCAAGGAATTTTTATTATCATGATTGTTATTATCATGATTGTTAATAAAAATGCTTAAATGCTGTTATTATCATGATTGTTAATAAAAATGCTTAAATAGCAGCATGAATTGATCTTTGCAAACAGAACGTGCAAAGCTGTTCTAGTGCACGTGCAAGAAGATCAAGTTGTTCTTTTCGCTTTTTCATGTACGGCGTGATTTGCAAAAAGTTTGAGCCTAGTTCTAACATAGCAGCATATTGACATCTGTAGGAGCAGCTAGCTGAAACTCTAGCTGCGTTTCTATATTCCCGCTGATTGAGAGTGTGCAAACGCACGTTTCAATCAAGGAATTTTTATTATAGCCTCAGCGCCCAGTTCACAGACACAGTTCCTTAGTTCTGAAATAGCAGCATATATCGATCTGTGCGAGAAGCACGCGCAAAGCTGTTCTATATCGCTACACGGAGCATGATTGTTTTCTATGGTTGTTCCTGTATCAGCGTGCATCATTGCGCCTCTCAAAGTCAGGCATGCTAGCTGTAAGCTGCAATAGCAATCATTGGTTCTGATATTGCTGCACAAGACATCTGTGGGAGCAGCTAGATATAAAACTTTAGCTGCGTTCATATCTTCCTCTTGACTAGAGTAAGAGCACTTTCACATAAGCAAACTAGCTACAGCCTTGAGTGTCCCTTCAAAATGCTTAAATAGCAGCATGAATTGATCTTTGCAAACAGAACGTGCAAAGCTGTTCTAGTGCACGTGCAAGAAGCTCAAGTTGTTCTTTTCGCTTTTTCATGTACGGCGTGATTTGCAAAAAGCTAGAGGCTAGTTCTAACATAGCAGCATATTGACATCTGTAGGAGCAGCTAGCTGTAACTCTAGCTGCGTTTCTATATTCCTGCTGATTGAGAGTGTGCAAACGCACGTTTCAATCAAGGAATTTTTATTATAGCCTCGGCGCCCAGTTCACAGACACAGTTCCTTAGTTCTGAAATAGCAGCATATATCGATCTGTGCGAGAAGCACGCGCAAAGCTGTTCTATATCGCTACACGGAGCATGATTGTTTTCTATGGTTGTTCCTGTATCAGCGTGCATCATTGCGCCTCTCAAAGTCAGGCATGCTAGCTGTAAGCTGCAATAGCAATCATTGGTTCTGATATTGCTGCACAAGACATCTGTGGGAGCAGCTAGATATAAAACTTTAGCTGCGTTCATATCTTCCTCTTGACTAGAGTAAGAGCACTTTCACATAAGCAAACTAGCTACAGCCTTGAGTGTCCCTTCAAAATGCTTAAATAGCAGCATGAATTGATCTTTGCAAACAGAACGTGCAAAGCTGTTCTAGTGCACGTGCAAGAAGCTCAAGTTGTTCTTTTCGCTTTTTCATGTACGGCGTGATTTGCAAAAAGCTTGAGCCTAGTTCTAACATTGCAGCATATTGACATCTGTAGGAGCAGCTAGCTGAAACTCTAGCTGCGTTTCTATATTCCTGCTGATTGAGAGTGTGCAAACGCACGTTTCAATCAAGGAATTTTTATTATCATGATTGTTATTATCATGATTGTTAATAAAAATGCTTAAATGCTGTTATTATCATGATTGTTAATAAAAATGCTTAAATAGCAGCATGAATTGATCTTTGCAAACAGAACGTGCAAAGCTGTTCTAGTGCACGTGCAAGAAGATCAAGTTGTTCTTTTCGCTTTTTCATGTACGGCGTGATTTGCAAAAAGTTTGAGCCTAGTTCTAACATAGCAGCATATTGACATCTGTAGGAGCAGCTAGCTGAAACTCTAGCTGCGTTTCTATATTCCCGCTGATTGAGAGTGTGCAAACGCACGTTTCAATCAAGGAATTTTTATTATAGCCTCAGCGCCCAGTTCACAGACACAGTTCCTTAGTTCTGAAATAGCAGCATATATCGATCTGTGCGAGAAGCACGCGCAAAGCTGTTCTATATCGCTACACGGAGCATGATTGTTTTCTATGGTTGTTCCTGTATCAGCGTGCATCATTGCGCCTCACAAAGTCAGGCATGCTAGCTGTAAGCTGCAATAGCAATCATTGGTTCTGATATTGCTGCACAAGACATCTGTGGGAGCAGCTAGATATAAAACTTTAGCTGCGTTCATATCTTCCTCTTGACTAGAGTAAGAGCACTTTCACTTAAGCAAACTAGCTACAGCCTTGAGTGTCCCTTCAAAATGCTTAAATAGCAGCATGAATTGATCTTTGCAAACAGAACGTGCAAAGCTGTTCTAGTGCACGTGCAAGAAGCTCAAGTTGTTCTTTTCGCTTTTTCATGTACGGCGTGATTTGCAAAAAGCTTGAGCCTAGTTCTAACATTGCAGCATATTGACATCTGTAGGAGCAGCTAGCTGAAACTCTAGCTGCGTTTCTATATTCCTGCTGATTGAGAGTGTGCAAACGCACGTTTCAATCAAGGAATTTTTATTATCATGATTGTTATTATCATGATTGTTAATAAAAATGCTTAAATGCTGTTATTATCATGATTGTTAATAAAAATGCTTAAATAGCAGCATGAATTGATCTTTGCAAACAGAACGTGCAAAGCTGTTCTAGTGCACGTGCAAGAAGATCAAGTTGTTCTTTTCGCTTTTTCATGTACGGCGTGATTTGCAAAAAGTTTGAGCCTAGTTCTAACATAGCAGCATATTGACATCTGTAGGAGCAGCTAGCTGAAACTCTAGCTGCGTTTCTATATTCCCGCTGATTGAGAGTGTGCAAACGCACGTTTCAATCAAGGAATTTTTATTATAGCCTCAGCGCCCAGTTCACAGACACAGTTCCTTAGTTCTGAAATAGCAGCATATATCGATCTGTGCGAGAAGCACGCGCAAAGCTGTTCTATATCGCTACACGGAGCATGATTGTTTTCTATGGTTGTTCCTGTATCAGCGTGCATCATTGCGCCTCTCAAAGTCAGGCATGCTAGCTGTAAGCTGCAATAGCAATCATTGGTTCTGATATTGCTGCACAAGACATCTGTGGGAGCAGCTAGATATAAAACTTTAGCTGCGTTCATATCTTCCTCTTGACTAGAGTAAGAGCACTTTCACATAAGCAAACTAGCTACAGCCTTGAGTGTCCCTTCAAAATGCTTAAATAGCAGCATGAATTGATCTTTGCAAACAGAACGTGCAAAGCTGTTCTAGTGCACGTGCAAGAAGCTCAAGTTGTTCTTTTCGCTTTTTCATGTACGGCGTGATTTGCAAAAAGCTAGAGGCTAGTTCTAACATAGCAGCATATTGACATCTGTAGGAGCAGCTAGCTGTAACTCTAGCTGCGTTTCTATATTCCTGCTGATTGAGAGTGTGCAAACGCACGTTTCAATCAAGGAATTTTTATTATAGCCTCGGCGCCCAGTTCACAGACACAGTTCCTTAGTTCTGAAATAGCAGCATATATCGATCTGTGCGAGAAGCACGCGCAAAGCTGTTCTATATCGCTACACGGAGCATGATTGTTTTCTATGGTTGTTCCTGTATCAGCGTGCATCATTGCGCCTCTCAAAGTCAGGCATGCTAGCTGTAAGCTGCAATAGCAATCATTGGTTCTGATATTGCTGCACAAGACATCTGTGGGAGCAGCTAGATATAAAACTTTAGCTGCGTTCATATCTTCCTCTTGACTAGAGTAAGAGCACTTTCACATAAGCAAACTAGCTACAGCCTTGAGTGTCCCTTCAAAATGCTTAAATAGCAGCATGAATTGATCTTTGCAAACAGAACGTGCAAAGCTGTTCTAGTGCACGTGCAAGAAGCTCAAGTTGTTCTTTTCGCTTTTTCATGTACGGCGTGATTTGCAAAAAGCTTGAGCCTAGTTCTAACATTGCAGCATATTGACATCTGTAGGAGCAGCTAGCTGAAACTCTAGCTGCGTTTCTATATTCCTGCTGATTGAGAGTGTGCAAACGCACGTTTCAATCAAGGAATTTTTATTATCATGATTGTTATTATCATGATTGTTAATAAAAATGCTTAAATGCTGTTATTATCATGATTGTTAATAAAAATGCTTAAATAGCAGCATGAATTGATCTTTGCAAACAGAACGTGCAAAGCTGTTCTAGTGCACGTGCAAGAAGATCAAGTTGTTCTTTTCGCTTTTTCATGTACGGCGTGATTTGCAAAAAGTTTGAGCCTAGTTCTAACATAGCAGCATATTGACATCTGTAGGAGCAGCTAGCTGAAACTCTAGCTGCGTTTCTATATTCCCGCTGATTGAGAGTGTGCAAACGCACGTTTCAATCAAGGAATTTTTATTATAGCCTCAGCGCCCAGTTCACAGACACAGTTCCTTAGTTCTGAAATAGCAGCATATATCGATCTGTGCGAGAAGCACGCGCAAAGCTGTTCTATATCGCTACACGGAGCATGATTGTTTTCTATGGTTGTTCCTGTATCAGCGTGCATCATTGCGCCTCACAAAGTCAGGCATGCTAGCTGTAAGCTGCAATAGCAATCATTGGTTCTGATATTGCTGCACAAGACATCTGTGGGAGCAGCTAGATATAAAACTTTAGCTGCGTTCATATCTTCCTCTTGACTAGAGTAAGAGCACTTTCACTTAAGCAAACTAGCTACAGCCTTGAGTGTCCCTTCAAAATGCTTAAATAGCAGCATGAATTGATCTTTGCAAACAGAACGTGCAAAGCTGTTCTAGTGCACGTGCAAGAAGCTCAAGTTGTTCTTTTCGCTTTTTCATGTACGGCGTGATTTGCAAAAAGCTTGAGCCTAGTTCTAACATTGCAGCATATTGACATCTGTAGGAGCAGCTAGCTGAAACTCTAGCTGCGTTTCTATATTCCTGCTGATTGAGAGTGTGCAAACGCACGTTTCAATCAAGGAATTTTTATTATCATGATTGTTATTATCATGATTGTTAATAAAAATGCTTAAATGCTGTTATTATCATGATTGTTAATAAAAATGCTTAAATAGCAGCATGAATTGATCTTTGCAAACAGAACGTGCAAAGCTGTTCTAGTGCACGTGCAAGAAGATCAAGTTGTTCTTTTCGCTTTTTCATGTACGGCGTGATTTGCAAAAAGTTTGAGCCTAGTTCTAACATAGCAGCATATTGACATCTGTAGGAGCAGCTAGCTGAAACTCTAGCTGCGTTTCTATATTCCCGCTGATTGAGAGTGTGCAAACGCACGTTTCAATCAAGGAATTTTTATTATAGCCTCAGCGCCCAGTTCACAGACACAGTTCCTTAGTTCTGAAATAGCAGCATATATCGATCTGTGCGAGAAGCACGCGCAAAGCTGTTCTATATCGCTACACGGAGCATGATTGTTTTCTATGGTTGTTCCTGTATCAGCGTGCATCATTGCGCCTCACAAAGTCAGGCATGCTAGCTGTAAGCTGCAATAGCAATCATTGGTTCTGATATTGCTGCACAAGACATCTGTGGGAGCAGCTAGATATAAAACTTTAGCTGCGTTCATATCTTCCTCTTGACTAGAGTAAGAGCACTTTCACTTAAGCAAACTAGCTACAGCCTTGAGTGTCCCTTCAAAATGCTTAAATAGCAGCATGAATTGATCTTTGCAAACAGAACGTGCAAAGCTGTTCTAGTGCACGTGCAAGAAGCTCAAGTTGTTCTTTTCGCTTTTTCATGTACGGCGTGATTTGCAAAAAGCTTGAGCCTAGTTCTAACATTGCAGCATATTGACATCTGTAGGAGCAGCTAGCTGAAACTCTAGCTGCGTTTCTATATTCCCGCTGATTGAGAGTGTGCAAACGCACGTTTCAATCAAGGAAATTTTATTATAGCCTCAGCGCCCAGTTCACAGACACAGTTCCTTAGTTCTGAAATAGCAGCATATATCGATCTGTGCGAGAAGCACGCGCAAAGCTGTTCTATATCGCTACACGGAGCATGATTGTTTTCTATGGTTGTTCCTGTATCAGCGTGCATCATTGCGCCTCTCAAAGTCAGGCATGCTAGCTGTAAGCTGCAATAGCAATCATTGGTTCTGATATTGCTGCACAAGACATCTGTGGGAGCAGCTAGATATAAAACTTTAGCTGCGTTCATATCTTCCTCTTGACTAGAGTAAGAGCACTTTCACATAAGCAAACTAGCTACAGCCTTGAGTGTCCCTTCAAAATGCTTAAATAGCAGCATGAATTGATCTTTGCAAACAGAACGTGCAAAGCTGTTCTAGTGCACGTGCAAGAAGCTCAAGTTGTTCTTTTCGCTTATTCATGTACGGCGTGTTTTGCAAAATCCTGAGACTAATTCTAACATTGCAGCATAATGACATCTGCGGGAGCAGCTAGCTAAAATTTTTGCTCCGTTCATATCTTCCAGCTGACTGGGAGAGTGTGTAAGCGCCAGTTCCAATCAAGGAAACAAAGTCTAGCCTCAGCGCCCCAACATAGTTCAGAAAAGCCATATAGAGCGATCTGTGCGAGAAGCACGCGCAAACCTGTTCTAGATCGCTACACGGAGCATGATTGTTTTCTATGGTTGTTCCTGTATCAGCGTGCATCATTGCGCCTCTCAAAGTCAGGCATGCTAGCTGTAAGCTGCAATAGCAATCATTGGTTCTGATATTGCTGCACAAGACATCTGTGGGAGCAGCTAGATATAAAACTTTAGCTGCGTTCATATCTTCCTCTTGACTAGAGTAAGAGCACTTTCACTTAAGCAAACTAGCTACAGCCTTGAGTGTCCCTTCAAAATGCTTAAATAGCAGCATGTATCGATCTTTGCAAACAGAACGTGCAAAGCTGTTCTAGTGCACGTGCAAGAAGCTCAAGTTGTTCTTTTCGCTTATTCATGTACGGCGTGTTTTGCAAAATCCTGAGACTAATTCTAACATTGCAGCATAATGACATCTGCGGGAGCAGCAAGCAAAAACTTTTGCTCCGTTCATATCTTCCAGCTGACTGGGAGAGTGTGTAAGCGCCAGTTCCAATCAAGGAAACAAAGTCTAGCCTCAGCGCCCCAACATAGTTCAGAAAAGCCATATAGAGCGATCTGTGCGAAAAGCACGCGCAAACCTGTTCTAGATCGCTACACGGAGCATGATTGTTTTCTATGGTTGTTCCTGTATCAGCGTCCATCATTGCGCCTCTCAAAGTCAGGCATGCTAGCTGTAAGCTGCAATAGCAATCATTGGTTCTGATATTGCTGCACAAGAAATCTGTGGGAGCAGCTAGATATAAAACTTTAGCTGCGTTCATATCTTCCTCTTGACTAGAGTAAGAGCACTTTCACATAAGCAAACTAGCCACAGCCTTGAGTGTCCCTTCAAAATGCTTAAATAGCAGCATGAATTGATCTTTGCAAACAGAACGTGCAAAGCTGTTCTAGTGCACGTGCAAGAAGCTCAAGTTGTTCTTTTCGCTTATTCATGTACGGCGTGTTTTGCAAAATCCTGAGACTAATTCTAACATTGCAGCATAATGACATCTGCGGGAGCAGCTAGCTAAAATTTTTGCTCCGTTCATATCTTCCAGCTGACTGGGAGAGTGTGTAAGCGCCAGTTCCAATCAAGGAAACAAAGTCTAGCCTCAGCGCCCCAACATAGTTCAGAAAAGCCATATAGAGCGATCTTTGCGAGAAGCACGCGCAAACCTGTTCTAGATCGCTACACGGAGCATGATTGTTTTCTATGGTTGTTCCTGTATCAGCGTGCATCATTGCGCCTCTCAAAGTCAGGCATGCTAGCTGTAAGCTGCAATAGCAATCATTGGTTCTGATATTGCTGCACAAGACATCTGTGGGAGCAGCTAGATATAAAACTTTAGCTGCGTTCATATCTTCCTCTTGACTAGAGTAAGAGCACTTTCACTTAAGCAAACTAGCTACAGCCTTGAGTGTCCCTTCAAAATGCTTAAATAGCAGCATGAATTGATCTTTGCAAACAGAACGTGCAAAGCTGTTCTAGTGCACGTGCAAGAAGCTCAAGTTGTTCTTTTCGCTTTTTCATGTACGGCGTGATTTGCAAAAAGCTTGAGCCTAGTTCTAACATTGCAGCATATTGACATCTGTAGGAGCAGCTAGCTGAAACTCTAGCTGCGTTTCTATATTCCCGCTGATTGAGAGTGTGCAAACGCACGTTTCAATCAAGGAAATTTTATTATAGCCTCAGCGCCCAGTTCACAGACACAGTTCCTTAGTTCTGAAATAGCAGCATATATCGATCTGTGCGAGAAGCACGCGCAAAGCTGTTCTATATCGCTACACGGAGCATGATTGTTTTCTATGGTTGTTCCTGTATCAGCGTGCATCATTGCGCCTCTCAAAGTCAGGCATGCTAGCTGTAAGCTGCAATAGCAATCATTGGTTCTGATATTGCTGCACAAGACATCTGTGGGAGCAGCTAGATATAAAACTTTAGCTGCGTTCATATCTTCCTCTTGACTAGAGTAAGAGCACTTTCACATAAGCAAACTAGCTACAGCCTTGAGTGTCCCTTCAAAATGCTTAAATAGCAGCATGAATTGATCTTTGCAAACAGAACGTGCAAAGCTGTTCTAGTGCACGTGCAAGAAGCTCAAGTTGTTCTTTTCGCTTATTCATGTACGGCGTGTTTTGCAAAATCCTGAGACTAATTCTAACATTGCAGCATAATGACATCTGCGGGAGCAGCTAGCTAAAATTTTTGCTCCGTTCATATCTTCCAGCTGACTGGGAGAGTGTGTAAGCGCCAGTTCCAATCAAGGAAACAAAGTCTAGCCTCAGCGCCCCAACATAGTTCAGAAAAGCCATATAGAGCGATCTGTGCGAGAAGCACGCGCAAACCTGTTCTAGATCGCTACACGGAGCATGATTGTTTTCTATGGTTGTTCCTGTATCAGCGTGCATCATTGCGCCTCTCAAAGTCAGGCATGCTAGCTGTAAGCTGCAATAGCAATCATTGGTTCTGATATTGCTGCACAAGACATCTGTGGGAGCAGCTAGATATAAAACTTTAGCTGCGTTCATATCTTCCTCTTGACTAGAGTAAGAGCACTTTCACTTAAGCAAACTAGCTACAGCCTTGAGTGTCCCTTCAAAATGCTTAAATAGCAGCATGTATCGATCTTTGCAAACAGAACGTGCAAAGCTGTTCTAGTGCACGTGCAAGAAGCTCAAGTTGTTCTTTTCGCTTATTCATGTACGGCGTGTTTTGCAAAATCCTGAGACTAATTCTAACATTGCAGCATAATGACATCTGCGGGAGCAGCAAGCAAAAACTTTTGCTCCGTTCATATCTTCCAGCTGACTGGGAGAGTGTGTAAGCGCCAGTTCCAATCAAGGAAACAAAGTCTAGCCTCAGCGCCCCAACATAGTTCAGAAAAGCCATATAGAGCGATCTGTGCGAAAAGCACGCGCAAACCTGTTCTAGATCGCTACACGGAGCATGATTGTTTTCTATGGTTGTTCCTGTATCAGCGTCCATCATTGCGCCTCTCAAAGTCAGGCATGCTAGCTGTAAGCTGCAATAGCAATCATTGGTTCTGATATTGCTGCACAAGAAATCTGTGGGAGCAGCTAGATATAAAACTTTAGCTGCGTTCATATCTTCCTCTTGACTAGAGTAAGAGCACTTTCACATAAGCAAACTAGCCACAGCCTTGAGTGTCCCTTCAAAATGCTTAAATAGCAGCATGAATTGATCTTTGCAAACAGAACGTGCAAAGCTGTTCTAGTGCACGTGCAAGAAGCTCAAGTTGTTCTTTTCGCTTATTCATGTACGGCGTGTTTTGCAAAATCCTGAGACTAATTCTAACATTGCAGCATAATGACATCTGCGGGAGCAGCTAGCTAAAATTTTTGCTCCGTTCATATCTTCCAGCTGACTGGGAGAGTGTGTAAGCGCCAGTTCCAATCAAGGAAACAAAGTCTAGCCTCAGCGCCCCAACATAGTTCAGAAAAGCCATATAGAGCGATCTTTGCGAGAAGCACGCGCAAACCTGTTCTAGATCGCTACACGGAGCATGATTGTTTTCTATGGTTGTTCCTGTATCAGCGTGCATCATTGCGCCTCTCAAAGTCAGGCATGCTAGCTGTAAGCTGCAATAGCAATCATTGGTTCTGATATTGCTGCACAAGACATCTGTGGGAGCAGCTAGATATAAAACTTTAGCTGCGTTCATATCTTCCTCTTGACTAGAGTAAGAGCACTTTCACTTAAGCAAACTAGCTACAGCCTTGAGTGTCCCTTCAAAATGCTTAAATAGCAGCATGTATCGATCTTTGCAAACAGAACGTGCAAAGCTGTTCTAGTGCACGTGCAAGAAGCTCAAGTTGTTCTTTTCGCTTATTCATGTACGGCGTGTTTTGCAAAATCCTGAGACTAATTCTAACATTGCAGCATAATGACATCTGCGGGAGCAGCAAGCAAAAACTTTTGCTCCGTTCATATCTTCCAGCTGACTGGGAGAGTGTGTAAGCGCCAGTTCCAATCAAGGAAACAAAGTCTAGCCTCAGCGCCCCAACATAGTTCAGAAAAGCCATATAGAGCGATCTGTGCGAAAAGCACGCGCAAACCTGTTCTAGATCGCTACACGGAGCATGATTGTTTTCTATGGTTGTTCCTGTATCAGCGTCCATCATTGCGCCTCTCAAAGTCAGGCATGCTAGCTGTAAGCTGCAATAGCAATCATTGGTTCTGATATTGCTGCACAAGAAATCTGTGGGAGCAGCTAGATATAAAACTTTAGCTGCGTTCATATCTTCCTCTTGACTAGAGTAAGAGCACTTTCACATAAGCAAACTAGCCACAGCCTTGAGTGTCCCTTCAAAATGCTTAAATAGCAGCATGAATTGATCTTTGCAAACAGAACGTGCAAAGCTGTTCTAGTGCACGTGCAAGAAGCTCAAGTTGTTCTTTTCGCTTATTCATGTACGGCGTGTTTTGCAAAATCCTGAGACTAATTCTAACATTGCAGCATAATGACATCTGCGGGAGCAGCTAGCTAAAATTTTTGCTCCGTTCATATCTTCCAGCTGACTGGGAGAGTGTGTAAGCGCCAGTTCCAATCAAGGAAACAAAGTCTAGCCTCAGCGCCCCAACATAGTTCAGAAAAGCCATATAGAGCGATCTGTGCGAGAAGCACGCGCAAACCTGTTCTAGATCGCTACACGGAGCATGATTGTTTTCTATGGTTGTTCCTGTATCAGCGTGCATCATTGCGCCTCTCAAAGTCAGGCATGCTAGCTGTAAGCTGCAATAGCAATCATTGGTTCTGATATTGCTGCACAAGACATCTGTGGGAGCAGCTAGATATAAAACTTTAGCTGCGTTCATATCTTCCTCTTGACTAGAGTAAGAGCACTTTCACTTAAGCAAACTAGCTACAGCCTTGAGTGTCCCTTCAAAATGCTTAAATAGCAGCATGTATCGATCTTTGCAAACAGAACGTGCAAAGCTGTTCTAGTGCACGTGCAAGAAGCTCAAGTTGTTCTTTTCGCTTATTCATGTACGGCGTGTTTTGCAAAATCCTGAGACTAATTCTAACATTGCAGCATAATGACATCTGCGGGAGCAGCAAGCAAAAACTTTTGCTCCGTTCATATCTTCCAGCTGACTGGGAGAGTGTGTAAGCGCCAGTTCCAATCAAGGAAACAAAGTCTAGCCTCAGCGCCCCAACATAGTTCAGAAAAGCCATATAGAGCGATCTGTGCGAAAAGCACGCGCAAACCTGTTCTAGATCGCTACACGGAGCATGATTGTTTTCTATGGTTGTTCCTGTATCAGCGTCCATCATTGCGCCTCTCAAAGTCAGGCATGCTAGCTGTAAGCTGCAATAGCAATCATTGGTTCTGATATTGCTGCACAAGAAATCTGTGGGAGCAGCTAGATATAAAACTTTAGCTGCGTTCATATCTTCCTCTTGACTAGAGTAAGAGCACTTTCACATAAGCAAACTAGCTACAGCCTTGAGTGTCCCTTCAAAATGCTTAAATAGCAGCATGAATTGATCTTTGCAAACAGAACGTGCAAAGCTGTTCTAGTGCACGTGCAAGAAGCTCAAGTTGTTCTTTTCGCTTTTTCATGTACGGCGTGATTTGCAAAAAGTTTGAGCCTAGTTCTAACATAGCAGCATATTGACATCTGTAGGAGCAGCTAGCTGAAACTCTAGCTGCGTTTCTATATTCCCGCTGATTGAGAGTGTGCAAACGCACGTTTCAATCAAGGAATTTTTATTATAGCCTCAGCGCCCAGTTCACAGACACAGTTCCTTAGTTCTGAAATAGCAGCATATATCGATCTGTGCGAGAAGCACGCGCAAAGCTGTTCTATATCGCTACACGGAGCATGATTGTTTTCTATGGTTGTTCCTGTATCAGCGTGCATCATTGCGCCTCTCAAAGTCAGGCATGCTAGCTGTAAGCTGCAATAGCAATCATTGGTTCTGATATTGCTGCACAAGACATCTGTGGGAGCAGCTAGATATAAAACTTTAGCTGCGTTCATATCTTCCTCTTGACTAGAGTAAGAGCACTTTCACTTAAGCAAACTAGCTACAGCCTTGAGTGTCCCTTCAAAATGCTTAAATAGCAGCATGAATTGATCTTTGCAAACAGAACGTGCAAAGCTGTTCTAGTGCACGTGCAAGAAGCTCAAGTTGTTCTTTTCGCTTTTTCATGTACGGCGTGATTTGCAAAAAGCTTGAGCCTAGTTCTAACATTGCAGCATATTGACATCTGTAGGAGCAGCTAGCTGAAACTCTAGCTGCGTTTCTATATTCCCGCTGATTGAGAGTGTGCAAACGCACGTTTCAATCAAGGAAATTTTATTATAGCCTCAGCGCCCAGTTCACAGACACAGTTCCTTAGTTCTGAAATAGCAGCATATATCGATCTGTGCGAGAAGCACGCGCAAAGCTGTTCTATATCGCTACACGGAGCATGATTGTTTTCTATGGTTGTTCCTGTATCAGCGTGCATCATTGCGCCTCTCAAAGTCAGGCATGCTAGCTGTAAGCTGCAATAGCAATCATTGGTTCTGATATTGCTGCACAAGACATCTGTGGGAGCAGCTAGATATAAAACTTTAGCTGCGTTCATATCTTCCTCTTGACTAGAGTAAGAGCACTTTCACTTAAGGAAACTAGCTACAGCCTTGAGTGTCCCTTCAAAATGCTTAAATAGCAGCATGAATTGATCTTTGCAAACAGAACGTGCAAAGCTGTTCTAGTGCACGTGCAAGAAGCTCAAGTTGTTCTTTTCGCTTATTCATGTACGGCGTGTTTTGCAAAATCCTGAGACTAATTCTAACATTGCAGCATATTGACATCTGTAGGAGCAGCTAGCTGAAACTCTAGCTGCGTTTCTATATTCCTGCTGATTGAGAGTGTGCAAACGCACGTTTCAATCAAGGAATTTTTATTATAGCCTCAGCGCCCAGTTCACAGACACAGTTCCTTAGTTCTGAAATAGCAGCATATATCGATCTGTTCGAGAAGCACGCGCAAAGCTATTCTATATCGCTACACGGAGCATGATTGTTTTCTATTTTTGTTCCTGTATCAGCGTGCATCATTGCGCCTCTCAAAGTCAGGCATGCTAGCTGTAAGCTGCAATGGCAATCATTGGTTCTGATATTGCTGCACAAGACATCTGTGGGAGCAGCTAGATATAAAACTTCAGCTGCGTTCATATCTTCCTCTTGACTAGAGTAAGAGCACTTTCACTTAAGGAAACTAGCTACAGCCTTGAGTGTCCCTTCAAAATGCTTAAATAGCAGCATGAATTGATCTTTGCAAACAGAACGTGCAAAGCTGTTCTAGTGCACGTGCAAGAAGCTCAAGTTGTTCTTTTCGCTTTTTCATGTACGGCGTGATTTGCAAAATCCTGAGACTAATTCTAACATTGCAGCATAATGACATTATGCGCCAGCTGCGGGAGCAGCTAGCTAAAATTTTTGCTCCGTTCATATCTTCCAGCTGACTGGGAGAGTGTGTAAGCGCCAGTTCCAATCAAGGAAACAAAGTCTAGCCTCAGCGCCCCAACATAGTTCAGAAAAGCCATATAGAGCGATCTGTGCGAGAAGCACGCGCAAACCTGTTCTAGATCGCTACACGGAGCATGATTGTTTTCTATGGTTGTTCCTGTATCAGCGTGCATCATTGCGCCTCTCAAAGTCAGGCATGCTAGCTGTAAGCTGCAATAGCAATCATTGGTTCTGATATTGCTGCACAAGACATCTGTGGGAGCAGCTAGGTATAAAACTTTAGCTGCGTTCATATCTTCCTCTTGACTAGAGTAAGAGCACTTTCACTTAAGCAAACTAGCTACAGCCTTGAGTGTCCCTTCAAAATGCTTAAATAGTAGCATGAATTGATCTTTACAAACAGAACGTGCAAAGCTGTTCTAGTGCACGTGCAAGAAGCTCAAGTTGTTCTTTTCGTTTTTTCATGTACGGCGTGATTTGCAAAAAGCTTGAGCCTAGTTCTAACATTGCAGCATATTGACATCTGTAGGAGCAGCTAGCTGAAACTCTAGCTGCGTTTCTATATTCCTGCTGATTGAGAGTGTGCAAACGCACGTTTCAATCAAGGAATATTTATTATAGCCGCAGCGCCCAGTTCACAGACACAGTTCCTTAGTTCTGAAATAGCAGCATATATCGATCTGTGCGAGAGGCACGCGCAAAGCTGTTCTATATCGCTACACAGAGCATGATTGTTTTCTATGGTTGTTCCTGTATCAGCGTGCATCATTGCGCCTCTCAAAGTCAGGCATGCTAGCTGTAAGCTGCAATAGCAATCATTGGTTCTGATATTGCTGCACAAGACATCTGTGGGAGCAGCTAGATATAAAACTTTAGCTGCGTTCATATCTTCCTCTTGACTAGAGTAAGAGCACTTTCACTTAAGCAAACTAGCTACAGCCTTGAGTGTCCCTTCAAAATGCTTAAATAGCAGCATGAATTGATCTTTGCAAACAGAACGTGCAAAGCTGTTCTAGTGCACGTGCAAGAAGCTCAAGTTGTTCTTTTCGCGTTTTCATGTACGGCGTGATTTGCAAAATCCTGAGACAAATTCTAACATTGCAGCATAATGACATCTGCGGGAGCAGCTAGCTAAAATTTTTGCTCCGGTCATATATCTTCCAGCTGACTGGGAGAGTGTGTAAGCGCCAGTTCCAAACAAGGAAACAAAGTCTAGCCTTAGCGCCCCAACATAGTTCAGAAAAGCCATATAGAGCGATCTGTGCGAGAAGCACGCGCAAACCTGTTCTAGATCGCTACACGGAGCATGATTGTTTTGTATGGTTGTTCCTGTATCAGCGTCCATCATTGCGCCTCTCAAAGTCAGGCATGCTAGCTGTAAGCTGCAATAGCAATCATTGGTTCTGATATTGCTGCACAAGAAATATGTGGGAGCAGCTAGCTTTAAAACTTTAGCCGCGTTCATATCTACCTCTTGACTAGAGTAAGAGCACTTTTACTTAAGCAAACTGGCTACCGCCTTGAGTGTCCCTTCAAAATGCTTAAATAGCAGCATGAATTGATCTTTGCAAACAGAACGTGCAAAGCTGTTCTAGTGCACGTGCAAGAAGCTCAAGTTGTTCTTTTCGCTTTTTCATGTACGGCGTGATTTGCAAAAAGCTTGAGCCTAGTTCTAACATTGCAGCATATTGACATCTGTAGGAGCAGCTAGCTGAAACTCTAGCTGCGTTTCTATATTCCTGCTGATTGAGAGTGTGCAAACGCACGTTTCAATCAAGGAATTTTTATTATAGCCTCAGCGCCCAGTTCACAGACACAGTTCCTTAGTTCTGAAATAGCAG
Source organism: Macrostomum hystrix (assembly GCA_950097015.1). NCBI lineage: Eukaryota > Metazoa > Platyhelminthes > Macrostomidae > Macrostomum > Macrostomum hystrix. The sequence continues at coordinate 29,214 of CATNEN010000011.1, read as the reverse complement.
CATATATCGATCTGTGCGAGAAGCACGCGCAAAGCTGTTCTATATCGCTACACGGAGCATGATTGTTTTCTATGGTTGTTCCTGTATCAGCGTGCATCATTGCGCCTCTCAAAGTCAGGCATGCTAGCTGTAAGCTGCAATAGCAATCATTGGTTCTGATATTGCTGCACAAGACATCTGTGGGAGCAGCTAGGTATAAAACTTTAGCTGCGTTCATATCTTCCTCTTGACTAGAGTAAGAGCACTTTCACTTAAGCAAACTAGCTACAGCCTTGAGTTTCCCTTCAAAATGCTTAAATAGCAGCATGAATTGATCTTTGCAAACAGCACGTGCAAAGCTGTTCTAGTGCACGTGCAAGAAGCTCAAGTTGTTCTTTCGCTTTTTCATGTACGGCGTGATTTGCAAAAAGCTTGAGCCTAGTTCTAACATAGCAGCATATTGACATCTGTAGGAGCAGCTAGCTGAAACTCTAGCTGCGTTTCTATATTCCTGCTGATTGAGAGTGTGCAAACGCACGTTTCAATCAAGGAATTTTTATTATAGCCTCAGCGCCCAGTTCACAGACACAGTTCCTTAGTTCTGAAATAGCAGCATATATCGATCTGTGCGAGAAGCACGCGCAAAGCTGTTCTATATCGCTACACGGAGCATGATTGTTTTCTATGGTTGTTCCTGTATCAGCGTGCATCATTGCGCCTCTCAAAGTCAGGCATGCTAGCTGTAAGCTGCAATAGCAATCATTGGTTCTGATATTGCTGCACAAGACATCTGTGGGAGCAGCTAGATATAAAACTTTAGCTGCGTTCATATCTTCCTCTTGACTAGAGTAAGAGCACTTTCACTTAAGCAAACTAGCTACAGCCTTGAGTGTCCCTTCAAAATGCTTAAATAGCAGCATGAATTGATCTTTGCAAACAGAACGTGCAAAGCTGTTCTAGTGCACGTGCAAGAAGCTCAAGTTGTTCTTTTCGTTTTTTCATGTACGGCGTGATTTGCAAAAAGCTTGAGCCTAGTTCTAACATTGCAGCATATTGACATCTGTAGGAGCAGCTAGCTGAAACTCTAGCTGCGTTTCTATATTCCTGCTGATTGAGAGTGTGCAAACGCACGTTTCAATCAAGGAATTTTTATTATAGCCGCAGCGCCCAGTTCACAGACACAGTTCCTTAGTTCTGAAATAGCAGCATATATCGATCTGTGCGGGAGGCACGCGCAAAGCTGTTCTATATCGCTACACGGAGCATGATTGTTTTCTATGGTTGTTCCTGTATCAGCGTGCATCATTGCGCCTCTCAAAGTCAGGCATGCTAGCTGTAAGCTGCAATAGCAATCATTGGTTCTGATATTGCTGCACAAGACATCTGTGGGAGCAGCTAGATATAAAACTTTAGCTGCGTTCATATCTTCCTCTTGACTAGAGTAAGAGCACTTTCACTTAAGCAAACTAGCTACAGCCTTGAGTGTCCCTTCAAAATGCTTAAATAGCAGCATGAATTGATCTTTGCAAACAGAACGTGCAAAGCTGTTCTAGTGCACGTGCAAGAAGCTCAAGTTGTTCTTTTCGCGTTTTCATGTACGGCGTGATTTGCAAAATCCTGAGACAAATTCTAACATTGCAGCATAATGACATCTGCGGGAGCAGCTAGCTAAAATTTTTGCTCCGGTCATATATCTTCCAGCTGACTGGGAGAGTGTGTAAGCGCCAGTTCCAAACAAGGAAACAAAGTCTAGCCTTAGCGCCCCAACATAGTTCAGAAAAGCCATATAGAGCGATCTGTGCGAGAAGCACGCGCAAACCTGTTCTAGATCGCTACACGGAGCATGATTGTTTTGTATGGTTGTTCCTGTATCAGCGTCCATCATTGCGCCTCTCAAAGTCAGGCATGCTAGCTGTAAGCTGCAATAGCAATCATTGGTTCTGATATTGCTGCACAAGAAATATGTGGGAGCAGCTAGCTTTAAAACTTTAGCCGCGTTCATATCTACCTCTTGACTAGAGTAAGAGCACTTTTACTTAAGCAAACTGGCTACCGCCTTGAGTGTCCCTTCAAAATGCTTAAATAGCAGCATGAATTGATCTTTGCAAACAGAACGTGCAAAGCTGTTCTAGTGCACGTGCAAGAAGCTCAAGTTGTTCTTTTCGCTTTTTCATGTACGGCGTGATTTGCAAAAAGCTTGAGCCTAGTTCTAACATTGCAGCATATTGACATCTGTAGGAGCAGCTAGCTGAAACTCTAGCTGCGTTTCTATATTCCTGCTGATTGAGAGTGTGCAAACGCACGTTTCAATCAAGGAATTTTTATTATAGCCTCAGCGCCCAGTTCACAGACACAGTTCCTTAGTTCTGAAATAGCAGCATATATCGATCTGTGCGAGAAGCACGCGCAAAGCTGTTCTATATCGCTACACGGAGCATGATTGTTTTCTATGGTTGTTCCTGTATCAGCGTGCATCATTGCGCCTCTCAAAGTCAGGCATGCTAGCTGTAAGCTGCAATAGCAATCATTGGTTCTGATATTGCTGCACAAGACATCTGTGGGAGCAGCTAGGTATAAAACTTTAGCTGCGTTCATATCTTCCTCTTGACTAGAGTAAGAGCACTTTCACTTAAGCAAACTAGCTACAGCCTTGAGTTTCCCTTCAAAATGCTTAAATAGCAGCATGAATTGATCTTTGCAAACAGCACGTGCAAAGCTGTTCTAGTGCACGTGCAAGAAGCTCAAGTTGTTCTTTCGCTTTTTCATGTACGGCGTGATTTGCAAAAAGCTTGAGCCTAGTTCTAACATAGCAGCATATTGACATCTGTAGGAGCAGCTAGCTGAAACTCTAGCTGCGTTTCTATATTCCTGCTGATTGAGAGTGTGCAAACGCACGTTTCAATCAAGGAATTTTTATTATAGCCTCAGCGCCCAGTTCACAGACACAGTTCCTTAGTTCTGAAATAGCAGCATATATCGATCTGTGCGAGAAGCACGCGCAAAGCTGTTCTATATCGCTACACGGAGCATGATTGTTTTCTATGGTTGTTCCTGTATCAGCGTGCATCATTGCGCCTCTCAAAGTCAGGCATGCTAGCTGTAAGCTGCAATAGCAATCATTGGTTCTGATATTGCTGCACAAGACATCTGTGGGAGCAGCTAGATATAAAACTTTAGCTGCGTTCATATCTTCCTCTTGACTAGAGTAAGAGCACTTTCACTTAAGCAAACTAGCTACAGCCTTGAGTGTCCCTTCAAAATGCTTAAATAGCAGCATGAATTGATCTTTGCAAACAGAACGTGCAAAGCTGTTCTAGTGCACGTGCAAGAAGCTCAAGTTGTTCTTTTCGTTTTTTCATGTACGGCGTGATTTGCAAAAAGCTTGAGCCTAGTTCTAACATTGCAGCATATTGACATCTGTAGGAGCAGCTAGCTGAAACTCTAGCTGCGTTTCTATATTCCTGCTGATTGAGAGTGTGCAAACGCACGTTTCAATCAAGGAATTTTTATTATAGCCGCAGCGCCCAGTTCACAGACACAGTTCCTTAGTTCTGAAATAGCAGCATATATCGATCTGTGCGGGAGGCACGCGCAAAGCTGTTCTATATCGCTACACGGAGCATGATTGTTTTCTATGGTTGTTCCTGTATCAGCGTGCATCATTGCGCCTCTCAAAGTCAGGCATGCTAGCTGTAAGCTGCAATAGCAATCATTGGTTCTGATATTGCTGCACAAGACATCTGTGGGAGCAGCTAGATATAAAACTTTAGCTGCGTTCATATCTTCCTCTTGACTAGAGTAAGAGCACTTTCACTTAAGCAAACTAGCTACAGCCTTGAGTGTCCCTTCAAAATGCTTAAATAGCAGCATGAATTGATCTTTGCAAACAGAACGTGCAAAGCTGTTCTAGTGCACGTGCAAGAAGCTCAAGTTGTTCTTTTCGTTTTTTCATGTACGGCGTGATTTGCAAAAAGCTTGAGCCTAGTTCTAACATTGCAGCATATTGACATCTGTAGGAGCAGCTAGCTGAAACTCTAGCTGCGTTTCTATATTCCTGCTGATTGAGAGTGTGCAAACGCACGTTTCAATCAAGGAATTTTTATTATAGCCGCAGCGCCCAGTTCACAGACACAGTTCCTTAGTTCTGAAATAGCAGCATATATCGATCTGTGCGGGAGGCACGCGCAAAGCTGTTCTATATCGCTACACGGAGCATGATTGTTTTCTATGGTTGTTCCTGTATCAGCGTGCATCATTGCGCCTCTCAAAGTCAGGCATGCTAGCTGTAAGCTGCAATAGCAATCATTGGTTCTGATATTGCTGCACAAGACATCTGTGGGAGCAGCTAGATATAAAACTTTAGCTGCGTTCATATCTTCCTCTTGACTAGAGTAAGAGCACTTTCACTTAAGCAAACTAGCTACAGCCTTGAGTGTCCCTTCAAAATGCTTAAATAGCAGCATGAATTGATCTTTGCAAACAGAACGTGCAAAGCTGTTCTAGTGCACGTGCAAGAAGCTCAAGTTGTTCTTTTCGCGTTTTCATGTACGGCGTGATTTGCAAAATCCTGAGACAAATTCTAACATTGCAGCATAATGACATCTGCGGGAGCAGCTAGCTAAAATTTTTGCTCCGTTCATATATCTTCCAGCTGACTGGGAGAGTGTGTAAGCGCCAGTTCCAATCAAGGAAACAAAGTCTAGCCTTAGCGCCCCAACATAGTTCAGAAAAGCCATATAGAGCGATCTGTGCGAGAAGCACGCGCAAACCTGTTCTAGATCGCTACACGGAGCATGATTGTTTTGTATGGTTGTTCCTGTATCAGCGTCCATCATTGCGCCTCTCAAAGTCAGGCATGCTAGCTGTAAGCTGCAATAGCAATCATTGGTTCTGATATTGCTGCACAAGAAATATGTGGGAGCAGCTAGCTTTAAAACTTTAGCCGCGTTCATATCTACCTCTTGACTAGAGTAAGAGCACTTTTACTTAAGCAAACTGGCTACCGCCTTGAGTGTCCCTTCAAAATGCTTAAATAGCAGCATGAATTGATCTTTGCAAACAGAACGTGCAAAGCTGTTCTAGTGCACGTGCAAGAAGCTCAAGTTGTTCTTTTCGCTTTTTCATGTACGGCGTGATTTGCAAAAAGCTTGAGCCTAGTTCTAACATTGCAGCATATTGACATCTGTAGGAGCAGCTAGCTGAAACTCTAGCTGCGTTTCTATATTCCTGCTGATTGAGAGTGTGCAAACGCACGTTTCAATCAAGGAATTTTTATTATAGCCTCAGCGCCCAGTTCACAGACACAGTTCCTTAGTTCTGAAATAGCAGCATATATCGATCTGTGCGAGAAGCACGCGCAAAGCTGTTCTATATCGCTACACGGAGCATGATTGTTTTCTATGGTTGTTCCTGTATCAGCGTGCATCATTGCGCCTCTCAAAGTCAGGCATGCTAGCTGTAAGCTGCAATAGCAATCATTGGTTCTGATATTGCTGCACAAGACATCTGTGGGAGCAGCTAGGTATAAAACTTTAGCTGCGTTCATATCTTCCTCTTGACTAGAGTAAGAGCACTTTCACTTAAGCAAACTAGCTACAGCCTTGAGTGTCCCTTCAAAATGCTTAAATAGCAGCATGAATTGATCTTTGCAAACAGAACGTGCAAAGCTGTTCTAGTGCACGTGCAAGAAGCTCAAGTTGTTCTTTTCGCTTTTTCATGTACGGCGTGATTTGCAAAATCCTGAGACAAATTCTAACATTGCAGCATAATGACATCTGCGGGAGCAGCTAGCTAAAATTTTTGCTCCGGTCATATATCTTCCAGCTGACTGGGAGAGTGTGTAAGCGCCAGTTCCAAACAAGGAAACAAAGTCTAGCCTTAGCGCCCCAACATAGTTCAGAAAAGCCATATAGAGCGATCTGTGCGAGAAGCACGCGCAAACCTGTTCTAGATCGCTACACGGAGCATGATTGTTTTGTATGGTTGTTCCTGTATCAGCGTCCATCATTGCGCCTCTCAAAGTCAGGCATGCTAGCTGTAAGCTGCAATAGCAATCATTGGTTCTGATATTGCTGCACAAGAAATATGTGGGAGCAGCTAGCTTTAAAACTTTAGCCGCGTTCATATCTACCTCTTGACTAGAGTAAGAGCACTTTTACTTAAGCAAACTGGCTACCGCCTTGAGTGTCCCTTCAAAATGCTTAAATAGCAGCATGAATTGATCTTTGCAAACAGAACGTGCAAAGCTGTTCTAGTGCACGTGCAAGAAGCTCAAGTTGTTCTTTTCGCTTTTTCATGTACGGCGTGATTTGCAAAAAGCTTGAGCCTAGTTCTAACATTGCAGCATATTGACATCTGTAGGAGCAGCTAGCTGAAACTCTAGCTGCGTTTCTATATTCCTGCTGATTGAGAGTGTGCAAACGCACGTTTCAATCAAGGAATTTTTATTATAGCCTCAGCGCCCAGTTCACAGACACAGTTCCTTAGTTCTGAAATAGCAGCATATATCGATCTGTGCGAGAAGCACGCGCAAAGCTGTTCTATATCGCTACAAGGAGCATGATTGTTTTCTATGGTTGTTCCTGTATCATCGTGCATCATTGCGCCTCTCAAAGTCAGGCATGCTAGCTGTAAGCTGCAATAGCAATCATTGGTTCTGATATTGCTGCACAAGACATCTGTGGGAGCAGCTAGGTATAAAACTTTAGCTGCGTTCATATCTTCCTCTTGACTAGAGTAAGAGCACTTTCACTTAAGCAAACTAGCTACAGCCTTGAGTTTCCCTTCAAAATGCTTAAATAGCAGCATGAATTGATCTTTGCAAACAGCACGTGCAAAGCTGTTCTAGTGCACGTGCAAGAAGCTCAAGTTGTTCTTTCGCTTTTTCATGTACGGCGTGATTTGCAAAAAGCTTGAGCCTAGTTCTAACATAGCAGCATATTGACATCTGTAGGAGCAGCTAGCTGAAACTCTAGCTGCGTTTCTATATTCCTGCTGATTGAGAGTGTGCAAACGCACGTTTCAATCAAGGAATTTTTATTATAGCCTCAGCGCCCAGTTCACAGACACAGTTCCTTAGTTCTGAAATAGCAGCATATATCGATCTGTGCGAGAAGCACGCGCAAAGCTGTTCTATATCGCTACACGGAGCATGATTGTTTTCTATGGTTGTTCCTGTATCAGCGTGCATCATTGCGCCTCTCAAAGTCAGGCATGCTAGCTGTAAGCTGCAATAGCAATCATTGGTTCTGATATTGCTGCACAAGACATCTGTGGGAGCAGCTAGATATAAAACTTTAGCTGCGTTCATATCTTCCTCTTGACTAGAGTAAGAGCACTTTCACTTAAGCAAACTAGCTACAGCCTTGAGTGTCCCTTCAAAATGCTTAAATAGCAGCATGAATTGATCTTTGCAAACAGAACGTGCAAAGCTGTTCTAGTGCACGTGCAAGAAGCTCAAGTTGTTCTTTTCGTTTTTTCATGTACGGCGTGATTTGCAAAAAGCTTGAGCCTAGTTCTAACATTGCAGCATATTGACATCTGTAGGAGCAGCTAGCTGAAACTCTAGCTGCGTTTCTATATTCCTGCTGATTGAGAGTGTGCAAACGCACGTTTCAATCAAGGAATTTTTATTATAGCCGCAGCGCCCAGTTCACAGACACAGTTCCTTAGTTCTGAAATAGCAGCATATATCGATCTGTGCGAGAAGCACGCGCAAAGCTGTTCTATATCGCTACACGGAGCATGATTGTTTTCTATGGTTGTTCCTGTATCAGCGTGCATCATTGCGCCTCTCAAAGTCAGGCATGCTAGCTGTAAGCTGCAATAGCAATCATTGGTTCTGATATTGCTGCACAAGACATCTGTGGGAGCAGCTAGGTATAAAACTTTAGCTGCGTTCATATCTTCCTCTTGACTAGAGTAAGAGCACTTTCACTTAAGCAAACTAGCTACAGCCTTGAGTGTCCCTTCAAAATGCTTAAATAGCAGCATGAATTGATCTTTGCAAACAGAACGTGCAAAGCTGTTCTAGTGCACGTGCAAGAAGCTCAAGTTGTTCTTTTCGCTTTTTCATGTACGGCGTGATTTGCAAAATCCTGAGACTAATTCTAACATTGCAGCATAATGACATCTGCGGGAGCAGCTAGCTAAAATTTTTGCTCCGTTCATATCTTCCAGCTGACTGGGAGAGTGTGTAAGCGCCAGTTCCAATCAAGGAAACAAAGTCTAGCCTCAGCGCCCCAACATAGTTCAGAAAAGCCATATAGAGCGATCTGTGCGAGAAGCACGCGCAAACCTGTTCTAGATCGCTACACGGAGCATGATTGTTTTCTATGGTTGTTCCTGTATCAGCGTGCATCATTGCGCCTCTCAAAGTCAGGCATGCTAGCTGTAAGCTGCATTAGCAATCATTGGTTCTGATATTGCTGCACAAGACATCTGTGGGAGCAGCTAGATATAAAACTTTAGCTGCGTTCATATCTTCCTCTTGACTAGAGTAAGAGCACTTTCACTTAAGCAAACTAGCTACAGCCTTGAGTGTCCCTTCAAAATGCTTAAATAGTAGCATGAATTGATCTTTGCAAACAGAACGTGCAAAGCTGTTCTAGTGCACGTGCAAGAAGCTCAAGTTGTTCTTTTCGTTTTTTCATGTACGGCGTGATTTGCAAAAAGCTTGAGCCTAGTTCTAACATTGCAGCATATTGACATCTGTAGGAGCAGCTAGCTGAAACTCTAGCTGCGTTTCTATATTCCTGCTGATTGAGAGTGTGCAAACGCACGTTTCAATCAAGGAATTTTTATTATAGCCTCAGCGCCCAGTTCACAGACACAGTTCCTTAGTTCTGAAATAGCAGCATATATCGATCTGAGCGAGAAGCACGCGCAAAGCTGTTCTAGATCGCTACACGGAGCATGATTGTTTTCTATGGTTGTTCCTGTATCAGCGTGCATCATTGCGCCTCTCAAAGTCAGGCATGCTAGCTGTAAGCTGCAATAGCAATCATTGGTTCTGATATTGCTGCACAAGACATCTGTGGGAGCAGCTAGGTATAAAACTTTAGCTGCGTTCATATCTTCCTCTTGACTAGAGTAAGAGCACTTTCACTTAAGCAAACTAGCTACAGCCTTGAGTGTCCCTTCAAAATGCTTAAATAGCAGCATGAATTGATCTTTGCAAACAGAACGTGCAAAGCTGTTCTAGTGCACGTGCAAGAAGCTCAAGTTGTTCTTTTCGCTTTTTCATGTACGGCGTGATTTGCAAAATCCTGAGACTAATTCTAACATTGCAGCATAATGACATTATGCGCCAGCTGCGGGAGCAGCTAGCTAAAATTTTTGCTCCGTTCATATCTTCCAGCTGACTGGGAGAGTGTGTAAGCGCCAGTTCCAATCAAGGAAACAAAGTCTAGCCTCAGCGCCCCAACATAGTTCAGAAAAGCCATATAGAGCGATCTGTGCGAGAAGCACGCGCAAACCTGTTCTAGATCGCTACACGGAGCATGATTGTTTTCTATGGTTGTTCCTGTATCAGCGTGCATCATTGCGCCTCTCAAAGTCAGGCATGCTAGCTGTAAGCTGCAATAGCAATCATTGGTTCTGATATTGCTGCACAAGACATCTGTGGGAGCAGCTAGATATAAAACTTTAGCTGCGTTCATATCTTCCTCTTGACTAGAGTAAGAGCACTTTCACTTAAGCAAACTAGCTACAGCCTTGAGTTTCCCTTCAAAATGCTTAAATAGCAGCATGAATTGATCTTTGCAAACAGAACGTGCAAAGCTGTTCTAGTGCACGTGCAAGAAGCTCAAGTTGTTCTTTTCGCTTTTTCATGTACGGCGTGATTTGCAAAAAGCTTGAGCCTAGTTCTAACATAGCAGCATATTGACATCTGTAGGAGCAGCTAGCTGAAACTCTAGCTGCGTTTCTATATTCCTGCTGATTGAGAGTGTGCAAACGCACGTTTCAATCAAGGAATTTTTATTATAGCCTCAGCGCCCAGTTCACAGACACAGTTCCTTAGTTCTGAAATAGCAGCATATATCGATCTGTGCGAGAAGCACGCGCAAAGCTGTTCTATATCGCTACACGGAGCATGATTGTTTTCTATGGTTGTTCCTGTATCAGCGTGCATCATTGCGCCTCTCAAAGTCAGGCATGCTAGCTGTAAGCTGCAATAGCAATCATTGGTTCTGATATTGCTGCACAAGACATCTGTGGGAGCAGCTAGATATAAAACTTTAGCTGCGTTCATATCTTCCTCTTGACTAGAGTAAGAGCACTTTCACTTAAGCAAACTAGCTACAGCCTTGAGTGTCCCTTCAAAATGCTTAAATAGCAGCATGTATCGATCTTTGCAAACAGCACGTGCAAAGCTGTTCTAGTGCACGTGCAAGAAGCTTAAGTTGTTCTTTTCGCTTTTTCATGTACGGCGTGATTTGCAAAAGCCTGAGACTAATTCTAACATTGCTGCAAAATGACATCTGCGGGAGCAGCTAGCTAAAACTTTTGCTCCGTTTATATCTTCCAGCTGACTGGGAGAGTGTGTAAGCGCCAGTTCCAATCAAGGAAACAAAGTCTAGCCCTAGCGCCTCAACATAGTTCAGAAAAGCCATATAGCGCGATCTGTGCGAGAAGCACGCGTACAGCTGTTCTAGATCGCTACACCGAGCATGATTGTTTTCTATGGTTGTTCCTGTATCAGCGTGCATCATTGCGCCTCTCAAAGTCAGGCATGCTAGCTGTAAGCTGCAATAGCAATCATTGGTTCTGATATTGCTGCACAAGACATCTGTGGGAGCAGCTAGATAAAACTTTAGCTGCGTTCATATCTTCCTCTTGACTAGAGTAAGAGCACTTTCACTTAAGCAAACTAGCTACAGCCTTGAGTGTCCCTTCAAAATGCTTAAATAGCAGCATGTATCGATCTTTGCAAACAGCACGTGCAAAGCTGTTCTAGTGCACGTGCAAGAAGCTCAAGTTGTTCTTTTCGCTTATTCATGTACGGCGTGTTTTGCAAAATCCTGAGACTAATTCTAACATTGCAGCATAATGACATCTGCGGGAGCAGCTAGCTAAAACTTTTGCTCCGTTCATATCTTCCAGCTGACTGGGAGAGTGTGTAAGCGCCAGTTCCAATCAAGGAAACAAAGTCTAGCCTCAGCGCCCCAACATAGTTCAGAAAAGCCATATAGAGCGATCTGTGCGAGAAGCACGCGCAAACCTGTTCTAGATCGCTACACGGAGCATGATTGTTTTCTATGGTTGTTCCTGTATCAGCGTGCATCATTGCGCCTCTCATAGTCAGGCATGCTAGCTGTAAGCTGCAATAGCAATCATTGGTTCTGATATTGCTGCACAAGACATCTGTGGGAGCAGCTAGATATAAAACTTTAGCTGCGTTCATATCTTCCTCTTGACTAGAGTAAGAGCACTTTCACTTAAGCAAACTAGCTACAGCCTTGAGTGTCCCTTCAAAATGCTTAAATAGCAGCATGTATCGATCTTTGCAAACAGCACGTGCAAAGCTGTTCTAGTGCACGTGCAAGAAGCTCAAGTTGTTCTTTTCGCTTATTCATGTACGGCGTGATTTGCAAAAAGCTTGAGCCTAGTTCTAACATTGCAGCATATTGACATCTGTAGGAGCAGCTAGCTGAAACTCTAGCTGCGTTTCTATATTCCTGCTGATTGAGAGTGTGCAAACGCACGTTTCAATCATGGAATTTTTATTATAGCCTCAGCGCCCAGTTCACAGACACAGTTCCTTAGTTCTGAAATAGCAGCATATATCGATCTGTGCGAGAAACACGCGCAAAGCTGTTCTATATCGCTACACGGAGCATGATTGTTTTCTGTGGTTCCTGTATGGTTGTTTATGGTTGTTTATGGTTGTTTATGTTTATGTTTATTGTTTATGGTTGTTCCTGTATCAGCGTGCAACATTGCGCCTCTCAAAGTCAGGCATGCTAGCTGTAAGCTGCAATAGCAATCATTGGTTCTGATATTGCTTCACAAGACATCTGTGGGAGCAGCTAGATATAAAACTTTAGCTGCGTTCATATCTTCCTCTTGACTAGAGTAAGAGCACTTTCACTTAAGCAAACTAGCTACAGCCTTGAGTGTCCCTTCAAAATGCTTAAATAGCAGCATAAATTGATCTTTGCAAACAGAACGTGCAAAGCTGTTCTAGTGCACGTGCAAGAAGCTCAAGTTGTTCTTTTCGCTTTTTCATGTACGGCGTGATTTGCAAAAAGCTTGAACCTAGTTCTAACATTGCAGCATATTGACATCTGTAGGAGCAGCTAGCTGAAACTCTAGCTGCGTTTCTATATTCCTGCTGATTGAGAGTGTGCAAACGCACGTTTCAATCAAGGAATTTTTATTATAGCCTCAGCGCCCAGTTCACAGACACAGTTCCTTAGTTCTGAAATAGCAGCATATATCGATCTGTGCGAGAAACACGCGCAAAGCTGTTCTATATCGCTACACGGAGCATGATTGTTTTCTATGGTTGTTCCTGTATCAGCGTGCAACATTGCGCCTCTCAAAGTCAGGCATGCTAGCTGTAAGCTGCAATAGCAATCATTGGTTCTGATATTGCTTCACAAGACATCTGTGGGAGCAGCTAGATATAAAACTTTAGCTGCGTTCATATCTTCCTCTTGACTAGAGTAAGAGCACTTTCACTTAAGCAAACTAGCTACAGCCTTGAGTGTCCCTTCAAAATGCTTAAATAGCAGCATGTATCGATCTTTGCAAACAGAACGTGCAAAGCTGTTCTAGTGCACGTGCAAGAAGCTCAAGTTGTTCTTTTCGCTTATTCATGTACGGCGTGTTTTGCAAAATCCTGAGACTAATTCTAACATTGCAGCATAATGACATCTGCGGGAGCAGCTAGCTAAAACTTTTGCTCCGTTCATATCTTCCAGCTGACTGGGAGAGTGTGTAAGCGCCAGTTCCAATCAAGGAAACAAAGTCTAGCCTCAGCGCCCCAACATAGTTCAGAAAAGCCATATAGAGCGATCTGTGCGAGAAGCACGCGCAAAGCTGTTCTATATCGCTACACGGAGCATGATTGTTTTCTATGGTTGTTCCTGTATCAGCGTGCATCATTGCGCCTCTCAAAGTCAGGCATGCTAGCTGTAAGCTGCAATAGCAATCATTGGTTCTGATATTGCTGCACAAGACATCTGTGGGAGCAGCTAGATATAAAACTTTAGCTGCGTTCATATCTTCCTCTTGACTAGAGTAAGAGCACTTTCACTTAAGCAAACTAGCTACAGCCTTAAGTGTCCCTTCAAAATGCTTAAATAGCAGCATGAATTGATCTTTGCAAACAGAACGTGCAAAGCTGTTCTAGTGCACGTGCAAGAAGCTCAAGTTGTTCTTTTCGCTTATTCATGTACGGCGTGTTTTGCAAAATCCTGAGACTAATTCTAACATTGCAGCATAATGACATCTGCGGGAGCAGCTAGCTAAAACTTTTGCTCCGTTCATATCTTCCAGCTGACTGGGAGAGTGTGTAAGCGCCAGTTCCAATCAAGGAAACAAAGTCTAGCCTCAGCGCCCCAACATAGTTCAGAAAAGCCATATAGAGCGATCTGTGCGAGAAGCACGCGCAAAGCTGTTCTATATCGCTACACGGAGCATGATTGTTTTCTATGGTTGTTCCTGTATCAGCGTGCATCATTGCGCCTCTCAAAGTCAGGCATGCTAGCTGTAAGCTGCAATAGCAATCATTGGTTCTGATATTGCTGCACAAGACATCTGTGGGAGCAGCTAGATATAAAACTTTAGCTGCGTTCATATCTTCCTCTTGACTAGAGTAAGAGCACTTTCACTTAAGCAAACTAGCTACAGCCTTGAGTGTCCCTTCAAAATGCTTAAATAGCAGCATGTATCGATCTTTGCAAACAGCACGTGCAAAGCTGTTCTAGTGCACGTGCAAGAAGCTCAAGTTGTTCTTTTCGCTTATTCATGTACGGCGTGTTTTGCAAAATCCTGAGACTAATTCTAACATTGCAGCATAATGACATCTGCGGGAGCAGCTAGCTAAAACTTTTGCTCCGTTCATATCTTCCAGCTTACTGGTAGAGTGTGTAAGCGCCAGTTCCAATCAAGGAAACAAAGTCTAGCCTCAGCGCCCCAACATAGTTCAGAAAAGCCATATAGAGCGATCTGTGCGAGAAGCACGCGCAAAGCTGTTCTATATCGCTACACGGAGCATGATTGTTTTCTATGGTTGTTCCTGTATCAGCGTGCATCATTGCGCCTCTCAAAGTCAGGCATGCTAGCTGTAAGCTGCAATAGCAGTCATTGGTTCTGATATTGCTGCACAAGACATCTGTGGGAGCAGCTAGATATAAAACTTTAGCTGCGTTCATATCTTCCTCTTGACTAGAGTAAGAGCACTTTCACTTAAGCAAACTGGCTACAGCCTTGAGTGTCCTTTGCAAATGATTAAATAGCAGCATGTATCGATCTTTGCAAACAGCACGTGCAAAGCTGTTCTAGTGCACGTGCAAGAAGCTCAAGTTGTTCTTTTCGCTTATTCATGTACGGCGTGTTTTGCAAAATCCTGAGACTAATTCTAACATTGCAGCATAATGACATCTGCGGGAGCAGCTAGCTAAAACTTTTGCTCCGTTCATATCTTCCAGCTGACTGGGAGAGTGTGTAAGCGCCAGTTCCAATCAAGGAAACAAAGTCTAGCCTCAGCGCCCCAACATAGTTCAGAAAAGCCATATAGAGCGATCTGTGCGAGAAGCACGCGCAAACCTGTTCTAGATCGCTACACGGAGCATGATTGTTTTCTGTGGTTGTTCCTGTATCAGCGTGCATCATTGCGCCTCTCAAAGTCAGGCATGCTAGCTGTAAGCTGCAATAGCAATCATTGGTTCTGACATTGCTGCACAAGACATCTGTGGGAGCAGCTAGGTATAAAACTTTAGCTGCGTTCATATCTTCCTCTTGACTAGAGTAAGAGCACTTTCACTTAAGCAAACTGGCTACAGCCTTGAGTGTCCTTTGCAAATGATTAAATAGCAGCATGTATCGATCTTTGCAAACAGCACGTGCAAAGCTGTTCTAGTGCACGTGCAAGAAGCTCAAGTTGTTCTTTTCGCTTATTCATGTACGGCGTGTTTTGCAAAATCCTGAGACTAATTCTAACATTGCAGCATAATGACATCTGCGGGAGCAGCTAGTTAAAACTTTTGCTCCGTTCATATCTTCCAGCTGACTGGGAGAGTGTGTAAGCGCCAGTTCCAATCAAGGAAACAAAGTCTAGCCTCAGCGCCCTAACATAGTTCAGAAAAGCCACATACAGCGATCTGTGCGGGAAGCACGCGCAAAGCTGTTCTATATCGCTACACGGAGCATGATTGTTTTCTATGGTTGTTCCTGTATCAGCGTGCATCATTGCGCCTCTCAAAGTCAGGCATGCTAGCTGTAAGCTGCAATAGCAATCATTGGTTCTGATATTGCTGCACAAGACATCTGTGAGAGCAGCTAGATATAAAACTTTAGCTGCGTTCATATCTTCCTCTTGACTAGAGTAAGAGCACTTTCACTTAAGCAAACTAGCTACAGCCTTGAGTGTCCCTTCAAAATGCTTAAATAGCAGCATAAATTGATCTTTGCAAACAGAACGTGCAAAGCTGTTCTAGTGCACGTGCAAGAAGCTCAAGTTGTTCTTTTCGCTTTTTCATGTACGGCGTGATTTGCAAAAAGCTTGAGCCTAGTTCTAACATTGCAGCATAATGACATCTGCGGGAGCAGCTAGCTAAAACTTTTGCTCCGTTCATATCTTCCAGCTGACTGGGAGAGTGTGTAAGCGCCAGTTCCAATCAAGGAAACAAAGTCTAGCCTCAGCGCCCCAACATAGTTCAGAAAAGCCATATAGAGCGATCTGTGCGAGAAGCACGCGCAAAGCTGTTCTATATCGCTACACGGAGCATGATTGTTTTCTATGGTTGTTCCTGTATCAGCGTGCATCATTGCGCCTCTCAAAGTCAGGCATGCTAGCTGTAAGCTGCAATAGCAATCATTGGTTCTGATATTGCTGCACAAGACATCTGTGGGAGCAGCTAGATATAAAACTTTAGCTGCGTTCATATCTTCCTCTTGACTAGAGTAAGAGCACTTTCACTTAAGCAAACTAGCTACAGCCTTAAGTGTCCCTTCAAAATGCTTAAATAGCAGCATGAATTGATCTTTGCAAACAGAACGTGCAAAGCTGTTCTAGTGCACGTGCAAGAAGCTCAAGTTGTTCTTTTCGCTTATTCATGTACGGCGTGTTTTGCAAAATCCTGAGACTAATTCTAACATTGCAGCATAATGACATCTGCGGGAGCAGCTAGCTAAAACTTTTGCTCCGTTCATATCTTCCAGCTGACTGGGAGAGTGTGTAAGCGCCAGTTCCAATCAAGGAAACAAAGTCTAGCCTCAGCGCCCCAACATAGTTCAGAAAAGCCATATAGAGCGATCTGTGCGAGAAGCACGCGCAAAGCTGTTCTATATCGCTACACGGAGCATGATTGTTTTCTATGGTTGTTCCTGTATCAGCGTGCAT
Organism: Macrostomum hystrix; assembly: GCA_950097015.1. Lineage (NCBI taxonomy): Eukaryota > Metazoa > Platyhelminthes > Macrostomidae > Macrostomum > Macrostomum hystrix. Next base: position 12,665 of record CATNEN010000011.1, on the reverse strand, counting down.
CATTGCGCCTCTCAAAGTCAGGCATGCTAGCTGTAAGCTGCAATAGCAATCATTGGTTCTGATATTGCTGCACAAGACATCTGTGGGAGCAGCTAGATATAAAACTTTAGCTGCGTTCATATCTTCCTCTTGACTAGAGTAAGAGCACTTTCACTTAAGCAAACTAGCTACAGCCTTGAGTGTCCCTTCAAAATGCTTAAATAGCAGCATGTATCGATCTTTGCAAACAGCACGTGCAAAGCTGTTCTAGTGCACGTGCAAGAAGCTCAAGTTGTTCTTTTCGCTTATTCATGTACGGCGTGTTTTGCAAAATCCTGAGACTAATTCTAACATTGCAGCATAATGACATCTGCGGGAGCAGCTAGCTAAAACTTTTGCTCCGTTCATATCTTCCAGCTTACTGGTAGAGTGTGTAAGCGCCAGTTCCAATCAAGGAAACAAAGTCTAGCCTCAGCGCCCCAACATAGTTCAGAAAAGCCATATAGAGCGATCTGTGCGAGAAGCACGCGCAAAGCTGTTCTATATCGCTACACGGAGCATGATTGTTTTCTATGGTTGTTCCTGTATCAGCGTGCATCATTGCGCCTCTCAAAGTCAGGCATGCTAGCTGTAAGCTGCAATAGCAGTCATTGGTTCTGATATTGCTGCACAAGACATCTGTGGGAGCAGCTAGATATAAAACTTTAGCTGCGTTCATATCTTCCTCTTGACTAGAGTAAGAGCACTTTCACTTAAGCAAACTGGCTACAGCCTTGAGTGTCCTTTGCAAATGATTAAATAGCAGCATGTATCGATCTTTGCAAACAGCACGTGCAAAGCTGTTCTAGTGCACGTGCAAGAAGCTCAAGTTGTTCTTTTCGCTTATTCATGTACGGCGTGTTTTGCAAAATCCTGAGACTAATTCTAACATTGCAGCATAATGACATCTGCGGGAGCAGCTAGCTAAAACTTTTGCTCCGTTCATATCTTCCAGCTGACTGGGAGAGTGTGTAAGCGCCAGTTCCAATCAAGGAAACAAAGTCTAGCCTCAGCGCCCTAACATAGTTCAGAAAAGCCACATACAGCGATCTGTGCGGGAAGCACGCGCAAAGCTGTTCTATATCGCTACACGGAGCATGATTGTTTTCTATGGTTGTTCCTGTATCAGCGTGCATCATTGCGCCTCTCAAAGTCAGGCATGCTAGCTGTAAGCTGCAATAGCAATCATTGGTTCTGATATTGCTGCACAAGACATCTGTGAGAGCAGCTAGATATAAAACTTTAGCTGCGTTCATATCTTCCTCTTGACTAGAGTAAGAGCACTTTCACTTAAGCAAACTAGCTACAGCCTTGAGTGTCCCTTCAAAATGCTTAAATAGCAGCATAAATTGATCTTTGCAAACAGAACGTGCAAAGCTGTTCTAGTGCACGTGCAAGAAGCTCAAGTTGTTCTTTTCGCTTTTTCATGTACGGCGTGATTTGCAAAAAGCTTGAGCCTAGTTCTAACATTGCAGCATAATGACATCTGCGGGAGCAGCTAGCTAAAACTTTTGCTCCGTTCATATCTTCCAGCTGACTGGGAGAGTGTGTAAGCGCCAGTTCCAATCAAGGAAACAAAGTCTAGCCTCAGCGCCCCAACATAGTTCAGAAAAGCCATATAGAGCGATCTGTGCGAGAAGCACGCGCAAAGCTGTTCTATATCGCTACACGGAGCATGATTGTTTTCTATGGTTGTTCCTGTATCAGCGTGCATCATTGCGCCTCTCAAAGTCAGGCATGCTAGCTGTAAGCTGCAATAGCAGTCATTGGTTCTGATATTGCTGCACAAGACATCTGTGGGAGCAGCTAGATATAAAACTTTAGCTGCGTTCATATCTTCCTCTTGACTAGAGTAAGAGCACTTTCACTTAAGCAAACTGGCTACAGCCTTGAGTGTCCTTTGCAAATGATTAAATAGCAGCATGTATCGATCTTTGCAAACAGCACGTGCAAAGCTGTTCTAGTGCACGTGCAAGAAGCTCAAGTTGTTCTTTTCGCTTATTCATGTACGGCGTGTTTTGCAAAATCCTGAGACTAATTCTAACATTGCAGCATAATGACATCTGCGGGAGCAGCTAGCTAAAACTTTTGCTCCGTTCATATCTTCCAGCTGACTGGGAGAGTGTGTAAGCGCCAGTTCCAATCAAGGAAACAAAGTCTAGCCTCAGCGCCCTAACATAGTTCAGAAAAGCCACATACAGCGATCTGTGCGGGAAGCACGCGCAAAGCTGTTCTATATCGCTACACGGAGCATGATTGTTTTCTATGGTTGTTCCTGTATCAGCGTGCATCATTGCGCCTCTCAAAGTCAGGCATGCTAGCTGTAAGCTGCAATAGCAATCATTGGTTCTGATATTGCTGCACAAGACATCTGTGAGAGCAGCTAGATATAAAACTTTAGCTGCGTTCATATCTTCCTCTTGACTAGAGTAAGAGCACTTTCACTTAAGCAAACTGGCTACAGCCTTGAGTGTCCTTTGCAAATGATTAAATAGCAGCATGTATCGATCTTTGCAAACAGCACGTGCAAAGCTGTTCTAGTGCACGTGCAAGAAGCTCAAGTTGTTCTTTTCGCTTATTCATGTACGGCGTGTTTTGCAAAATCCTGAGACTAATTCTAACATTGCAGCATAATGACATCTGCGGGAGCAGCTAGTTAAAACTTTTGCTCCGTTCATATCTTCCAGCTGACTGGGAGAGTGTGTAAGCGCCAGTTCCAATCAAGGAAACAAAGTCTAGCCTCAGCGCCCTAACATAGTTCAGAAAAGCCACATACAGCGATCTGTGCGGGAAGCACGCGCAAAGCTGTTCTATATCGCTACACGGAGCATGATTGTTTTCTATGGTTGTTCCTGTATCAGCGTGCATCATTGCGCCTCTCAAAGTCAGGCATGCTAGCTGTAAGCTGCAATAGCAATCATTGGTTCTGATATTGCTGCACAAGACATCTGTGAGAGCAGCTAGATATAAAACTTTAGCTGCGTTCATATCTTCCTCTTGACTAGAGTAAGAGCACTTTCACTTAAGCAAACTAGCTACAGCCTTGAGTGTCCCTTCAAAATGCTTAAATAGCAGCATAAATTGATCTTTGCAAACAGAACGTGCAAAGCTGTTCTAGTGCACGTGCAAGAAGCTCAAGTTGTTCTTTTCGCTTTTTCATGTACGGCGTGATTTGCAAAAAGCTTGAGCCTAGTTCTAACATTGCAGCATAATGACATCTGCGGGAGCAGCTAGCTAAAACTTTTGCTCCGTTCATATCTTCCAGCTGACTGGGAGAGTGTGTAAGCGCCAGTTCCAATCAAGGAAACAAAGTCTAGCCTCAGCGCCCCAACATAGTTCAGAAAAGCCATATAGAGCGATCTGTGCGAGAAGCACGCGCAAAGCTGTTCTATATCGCTACACGGAGCATGATTGTTTTCTATGGTTGTTCCTGTATCAGCGTGCATCATTGCGCCTCTCAAAGTCAGGCATGCTAGCTGTAAGCTGCAATAGCAATCATTGGTTCTGATATTGCTGCACAAGACATCTGTGGGAGCAGCTAGATATAAAACTTTAGCTGCGTTCATATCTTCCTCTTGACTAGAGTAAGAGCACTTTCACTTAAGCAAACTAGCTACAGCCTTAAGTGTCCCTTCAAAATGCTTAAATAGCAGCATGAATTGATCTTTGCAAACAGAACGTGCAAAGCTGTTCTAGTGCACGTGCAAGAAGCTCAAGTTGTTCTTTTCGCTTATTCATGTACGGCGTGTTTTGCAAAATCCTGAGACTAATTCTAACATTGCAGCATAATGACATCTGCGGGAGCAGCTAGCTAAAACTTTTGCTCCGTTCATATCTTCCAGCTGACTGGGAGAGTGTGTAAGCGCCAGTTCCAATCAAGGAAACAAAGTCTAGCCTCAGCGCCCCAACATAGTTCAGAAAAGCCATATAGAGCGATCTGTGCGAGAAGCACGCGCAAAGCTGTTCTATATCGCTACACGGAGCATGATTGTTTTCTATGGTTGTTCCTGTATCAGCGTGCATCATTGCGCCTCTCAAAGTCAGGCATGCTAGCTGTAAGCTGCAATAGCAATCATTGGTTCTGATATTGCTGCACAAGACATCTGTGGGAGCAGCTAGATATAAAACTTTAGCTGCGTTCATATCTTCCTCTTGACTAGAGTAAGAGCACTTTCACTTAAGCAAACTAGCTACAGCCTTGAGTGTCCCTTCAAAATGCTTAAATAGCAGCATGTATCGATCTTTGCAAACAGCACGTGCAAAGCTGTTCTAGTGCACGTGCAAGAAGCTCAAGTTGTTCTTTTCGCTTATTCATGTACGGCGTGTTTTGCAAAATCCTGAGACTAATTCTAACATTGCAGCATAATGACATCTGCGGGAGCAGCTAGCTAAAACTTTTGCTCCGTTCATATCTTCCAGCTTACTGGTAGAGTGTGTAAGCGCCAGTTCCAATCAAGGAAACAAAGTCTAGCCTCAGCGCCCCAACATAGTTCAGAAAAGCCATATAGAGCGATCTGTGCGAGAAGCACGCGCAAAGCTGTTCTATATCGCTACACGGAGCATGATTGTTTTCTATGGTTGTTCCTGTATCAGCGTGCATCATTGCGCCTCTCAAAGTCAGGCATGCTAGCTGTAAGCTGCAATAGCAGTCATTGGTTCTGATATTGCTGCACAAGACATCTGTGGGAGCAGCTAGATATAAAACTTTAGCTGCGTTCATATCTTCCTCTTGACTAGAGTAAGAGCACTTTCACTTAAGCAAACTGGCTACAGCCTTGAGTGTCCTTTGCAAATGATTAAATAGCAGCATGTATCGATCTTTGCAAACAGCACGTGCAAAGCTGTTCTAGTGCACGTGCAAGAAGCTCAAGTTGTTCTTTTCGCTTATTCATGTACGGCGTGTTTTGCAAAATCCTGAGACTAATTCTAACATTGCAGCATAATGACATCTGCGGGAGCAGCTAGCTAAAACTTTTGCTCCGTTCATATCTTCCAGCTGACTGGGAGAGTGTGTAAGCGCCAGTTCCAATCAAGGAAACAAAGTCTAGCCTCAGCGCCCTAACATAGTTCAGAAAAGCCACATACAGCGATCTGTGCGGGAAGCACGCGCAAAGCTGTTCTATATCGCTACACGGAGCATGATTGTTTTCTATGGTTGTTCCTGTATCAGCGTGCATCATTGCGCCTCTCAAAGTCAGGCATGCTAGCTGTAAGCTGCAATAGCAATCATTGGTTCTGACATTGCTGCACAAGACATCTGTGGGAGCAGCTAGGTATAAAACTTTAGCTGCGTTCATATCTTCCTCTTGACTAGAGTAAGAGCACTTTCACTTAAGCAAACTGGCTACAGCCTTGAGTGTCCCTTCAAAATGCTTAAATAGCAGCATAAATTGATCTTTGCAAACAGAACGTGCAAAGCTGTTCTAGTGCACGTGCAAGAAGCTCAAGTTGTTCTTTTCGCTTTTTCATGTACGGCGTGATTTGCAAAAAGCTTGAGCCTAGTTCTAACATTGCAGCATAATGACATCTGCGGGAGCAGCTAGCTAAAACTTTTGCTCCGTTCATATCTTCCAGCTGACTGGGAGAGTGTGTAAGCGCCAGTTCCAATCAAGGAAACAAAGTCTAGCCTCAGCGCCCCAACATAGTTCAGAAAAGCCATATAGAGCGATCTGTGCGAGAAGCACGCGCAAAGCTGTTCTATATCGCTACACGGAGCATGATTGTTTTCTATGGTTGTTCCTGTATCAGCGTGCATCATTGCGCCTCTCAAAGTCAGGCATGCTAGCTGTAAGCTGCAATAGCAATCATTGGTTCTGATATTGCTGCACAAGACATCTGTGGGAGCAGCTAGATATAAAACTTTAGCTGCGTTCATATCTTCCTCTTGACTAGAGTAAGAGCACTTTCACTTAAGCAAACTAGCTACAGCCTTAAGTGTCCCTTCAAAATGCTTAAATAGCAGCATGAATTGATCTTTGCAAACAGAACGTGCAAAGCTGTTCTAGTGCACGTGCAAGAAGCTCAAGTTGTTCTTTTCGCTTATTCATGTACGGCGTGTTTTGCAAAATCCTGAGACTAATTCTAACATTGCAGCATAATGACATCTGCGGGAGCAGCTAGCTAAAACTTTTGCTCCGTTCATATCTTCCAGCTGACTGGGAGAGTGTGTAAGCGCCAGTTCCAATCAAGGAAACAAAGTCTAGCCTCAGCGCCCCAACATAGTTCAGAAAAGCCATATAGAGCGATCTGTGCGAGAAGCACGCGCAAAGCTGTTCTATATCGCTACACGGAGCATGATTGTTTTCTATGGTTGTTCCTGTATCAGCGTGCATCATTGCGCCTCTCAAAGTCAGGCATGCTAGCTGTAAGCTGCAATAGCAATCATTGGTTCTGATATTGCTGCACAAGACATCTGTGAGAGCAGCTAGATATAAAACTTTAGCTGCGTTCATATCTTCCTCTTGACTAGAGTAAGAGCACTTTCACTTAAGCAAACTAGCTACAGCCTTGAGTGTCCCTTCAAAATGCTTAAATAGCAGCATAAATTGATCTTTGCAAACAGAACGTGCAAAGCTGTTCTAGTGCACGTGCAAGAAGCTCAAGTTGTTCTTTTCGCTTTTTCATGTACGGCGTGATTTGCAAAAAGCTTGAGCCTAGTTCTAACATTGCAGCATAATGACATCTGCGGGAGCAGCTAGCTAAAACTTTTGCTCCGTTCATATCTTCCAGCTGACTGGGAGAGTGTGTAAGCGCCAGTTCCAATCAAGGAAACAAAGTCTAGCCTCAGCGCCCCAACATAGTTCAGAAAAGCCATATAGAGCGATCTGTGCGAGAAGCACGCGCAAAGCTGTTCTATATCGCTACACGGAGCATGATTGTTTTCTATGGTTGTTCCTGTATCAGCGTGCATCATTGCGCCTCTCAAAGTCAGGCATGCTAGCTGTAAGCTGCAATAGCAATCATTGGTTCTGATATTGCTGCACAAGACATCTGTGGGAGCAGCTAGATATAAAACTTTAGCTGCGTTCATATCTTCCTCTTGACTAGAGTAAGAGCACTTTCACTTAAGCAAACTAGCTACAGCCTTAAGTGTCCCTTCAAAATGCTTAAATAGCAGCATGAATTGATCTTTGCAAACAGAACGTGCAAAGCTGTTCTAGTGCACGTGCAAGAAGCTCAAGTTGTTCTTTTCGCTTATTCATGTACGGCGTGTTTTGCAAAATCCTGAGACTAATTCTAACATTGCAGCATAATGACATCTGCGGGAGCAGCTAGCTAAAACTTTTGCTCCGTTCATATCTTCCAGCTGACTGGGAGAGTGTGTAAGCGCCAGTTCCAATCAAGGAAACAAAGTCTAGCCTCAGCGCCCCAACATAGTTCAGAAAAGCCATATAGAGCGATCTGTGCGAGAAGCACGCGCAAACCTGTTCTATATCGCTACACGGAGCATGATTGTTTTCTATGGTTGTTCCTGTATCAGCGTGCATCATTGCGCCTCTCAAAGTCAGGCATGCTAGCTGTAAGCTGCAATAGCAATCATTGGTTCTGATATTGCTGCACAAGACATCTGTGGGAGCAGCTAGATATAAAACTTTAGCTGCGTTCATATCTTCCTCTTGACTAGAGTAAGAGCACTTTCACTTAAGCAAACTAGCTACAGCCTTGAGTGTCCCTTCAAAATGCTTAAATAGCAGCATGTATCGATCTTTGCAAACAGCACGTGCAAAGCTGTTCTAGTGCACGTGCAAGAAGCTCAAGTTGTTCTTTTCGCTTATTCATGTACGGCGTGTTTTGCAAAATCCTGAGACTAATTCTAACATTGCAGCATAATGACATCTGCGGGAGCAGCTAGCTAAAACTTTTGCTCCGTTCATATCTTCCAGCTTACTGGTAGAGTGTGTAAGCGCCAGTTCCAATCAAGGAAACAAAGTCTAGCCTCAGCGCCCCAACATAGTTCGGAAAAGCCATATAGAGCGATCTGTGCGAGAAGCACGCGCAAAGCTGTTCTATATCGCTACACGGAGCATGATTGTTTTCTATGGTTGTTCCTGTATCAGCGTGCATCATTGCGCCTCTCAAAGTCAGGCATGCTAGCTGTAAGCTGCAATAGCAGTCATTGGTTCTGATATTGCTGCACAAGACATCTGTGGGAGCAGCTAGATATAAAACTTTAGCTGCGTTCATATCTTCCTCTTGACTAGAGTAAGAGCACTTTCACTTAAGCAAACTAGCTACAGCCTTGAGTGTCCCTTCAAAATGCTTAAATAGCAGCATGTATCGATCTTTGCAAACAGAACGTGCAAAGCTGTTCTAGTGCGCGTGCAAGAAGCTTAAGTTGTTCTTTTCGCTTTTTCATGTACGGCGTGATTTGCAAAAGCCTGAGACTAATTCTAACATTGCTGCAAAATGACATCTGCGGGAGCAGCTAGCTAAAACTTTTGCTCCGTTCATATCTTCCAGCTGACTGGGAGAGTGTGTAAGCGCCAGTTCCAATCAAGGAAACAAAGTCTAGCCTCAGCGCCCCAACATAGTTCAGAAAAGCCATATAGAGCGATCTGTGCGAGAAGCACGCGCAAACCTGTTCTAGATCGCTACACGGAGCATGATTGTTTTCTGTGGTTGTTCCTGTATCAGCGTGCATCATTGCGCCTCTCAAAGTCAGGCATGCTAGCTGTAAGCTGCAATAGCAATCATTGGTTCTGACATTGCTGCACAAGACATCTGTGGGAGCAGCTAGGTATAAAACTTTAGCTGCGTTCATATCTTCCTCTTGACTAGAGTAAGAGCACTTTCACTTAAGCAAACTGGCTACAGCCTTGAGTGTCCTTTGCAAATGATTAAATAGCAGCATGTATCGATCTTTGCAAACAGCACGTGCAAAGCTGTTCTAGTGCACGTGCAAGAAGCTCAAGTTGTTCTTTTCGCTTATTCATGTACGGCGTGTTTTGCAAAATCCTGAGACTAATTCTAACATTGCAGCATAATGACATCTGCGGGAGCAGCTAGTTAAAACTTTTGCTCCGTTCATATCTTCCAGCTGACTGGGAGAGTGTGTAAGCGCCAGTTCCAATCAAGGAAACAAAGTCTAGCCTCAGCGCCCTAACATAGTTCAGAAAAGCCACATACAGCGATCTGTGCGGAAGCACGCGCAAAGCTGTTCTATATCGCTACACGGAGCATGATTGTTTTCTATGGTTGTTCCTGTATCAGCGTGCATCATTGCGCCTCTCAAAGTCAGGCATGCTAGCTGTAAGCTGCAATAGCAATCATTGGTTCTGATATTGCTGCACAAGACATCTGTGGGAGCAGCTAGATATAAAACTTTAGCTGCGTTCATATCTTCCTCTTGACTAGAGTAAGAGCACTTTCACTTAAGCAAACTAGCTACAGCCTTGAGTGTCCCTTCAAAATGCTTAAATAGCAGCATAAATTGATCTTTGCAAACAGAACGTGCAAAGCTGTTCTAGTGCACGTGCAAGAAGCTCAAGTTGTTCTTTTCGCTTTTTCATGTACGGCGTGATTTGCAAAAAGCTTGAGCCTAGTTCTAACATTGCAGCATAATGACATCTGCGGGAGCAGCTAGCTAAAACTTTTGCTCCGTTCATATCTTCCAGCTGACTGGGAGAGTGTGTAAGCGCCAGTTCCAATCAAGGAAACAAAGTCTAGCCTCAGCGCCCCAACATAGTTCAGAAAAGCCATATAGAGCGATCTGTGCGAGAAGCACGCGCAAAGCTGTTCTATATCGCTACACGGAGCATGATTGTTTTCTATGGTTGTTCCTGTATCAGCGTGCATCATTGCGCCTCTCAAAGTCAGGCATGCTAGCTGTAAGCTGCAATAGCAATCATTGGTTCTGATATTGCTGCACAAGACATCTGTGGGAGCAGCTAGATATAAAACTTTAGCTGCGTTCATATCTTCCTCTTGACTAGAGTAAGAGCACTTTCACTTAAGCAAACTAGCTACAGCCTTAAGTGTCCCTTCAAAATGCTTAAATAGCAGCATGAATTGATCTTTGCAAACAGAACGTGCAAAGCTGTTCTAGTGCACGTGCAAGAAGCTCAAGTTGTTCTTTTCGCTTATTCATGTACGGCGTGTTTTGCAAAATCCTGAGACTAATTCTAACATTGCAGCATAATGACATCTGCGGGAGCAGCTAGCTAAAACTTTTGCTCCGTTCATATCTTCCAGCTGACTGGGAGAGTGTGTAAGCGCCAGTTCCAATCAAGGAAACAAAGTCTAGCCTCAGCGCCCCAACATAGTTCAGAAAAGCCATATAGAGCGATCTGTGCGAGAAGCACGCGCAAAGCTGTTCTATATCGCTACACGGAGCATGATTGTTTTCTATGGTTGTTCCTGTATCAGCGTGCATCATTGCGCCTCTCAAAGTCAGGCATGCTAGCTGTAAGCTGCAATAGCAATCATTGGTTCTGATATTGCTGCACAAGACATCTGTGGGAGCAGCTAGATATAAAACTTTAGCTGCGTTCATATCTTCCTCTTGACTAGAGTAAGAGCACTTTCACTTAAGCAAACTAGCTACAGCCTTGAGTGTCCCTTCAAAATGCTTAAATAGCAGCATGTATCGATCTTTGCAAACAGCACGTGCAAAGCTGTTCTAGTGCACGTGCAAGAAGCTCAAGTTGTTCTTTTCGCTTATTCATGTACGGCGTGTTTTGCAAAATCCTGAGACTAATTCTAACATTGCAGCATAATGACATCTGCGGGAGCAGCTAGCTAAAACTTTTGCTCCGTTCATATCTTCCAGCTTACTGGTAGAGTGTGTAAGCGCCAGTTCCAATCAAGGAAACAAAGTCTAGCCTCAGCGCCCCAACATAGTTCAGAAAAGCCATATAGAGCGATCTGTGCGAGAAGCACGCGCAAAGCTGTTCTATATCGCTACACGGAGCATGATTGTTTTCTATGGTTGTTCCTGTATCAGCGTGCATCATTGCGCCTCTCAAAGTCAGGCATGCTAGCTGTAAGCTGCAATAGCAGTCATTGGTTCTGATATTGCTGCACAAGACATCTGTGGGAGCAGCTAGATATAAAACTTTAGCTGCGTTCATATCTTCCTCTTGACTAGAGTAAGAGCACTTTCACTTAAGCAAACTGGCTACAGCCTTGAGTGTCCTTTGCAAATGATTAAATAGCAGCATGTATCGATCTTTGCAAACAGCACGTGCAAAGCTGTTCTAGTGCACGTGCAAGAAGCTCAAGTTGTTCTTTTCGCTTATTCATGTACGGCGTGTTTTGCAAAATCCTGAGACTAATTCTAACATTGCAGCATAATGACATCTGCGGGAGCAGCTAGCTAAAACTTTTGCTCCGTTCATATCTTCCAGCTGACTGGGAGAGTGTGTAAGCGCCAGTTCCAATCAAGGAAACAAAGTCTAGCCTCAGCGCCCTAACATAGTTCAGAAAAGCCACATACAGCGATCTGTGCGGGAAGCACGCGCAAAGCTGTTCTATATCGCTACACGGAGCATGATTGTTTTCTATGGTTGTTCCTGTATCAGCGTGCATCATTGCGCCTCTCAAAGTCAGGCATGCTAGCTGTAAGCTGCAATAGCAATCATTGGTTCTGATATTGCTGCACAAGACATCTGTGAGAGCAGCTAGATATAAAACTTTAGCTGCGTTCATATCTTCCTCTTGACTAGAGTAAGAGCACTTTCACTTAAGCAAACTAGCTACAGCCTTAAGTGTCCCTTCAAAATGCTTAAATAGCAGCATGAATTGATCTTTGCAAACAGAACGTGCAAAGCTGTTCTAGTGCACGTGCAAGAAGCTCAAGTTGTTCTTTTCGCTTTTTCATGTACGGCGTGATTTGCAAAAGCTTGAGCCTAGTTCTAACATTGCAGCATAATGACATCTGCGGGAGCAGCTAGCTAAAACTTTTGCTCCGTTCATATCTTCCAGCTGACTGGGAGAGTGTGTAAGCGCCAGTTCCAATCAAGGAAACAAAGTCTAGCCTCAGCGCCCCAACATAGTTCAGAAAAGCCATATAGAGCGATCTGTGCGAGAAGCACGCGCAAAGCTGTTCTATATCGCTACACGGAGCATGATTGTTTTCTATGGTTGTTCCTGTATCAGCGTGCATCATTGCGCCTCTCAAAGTCAGGCATGCTAGCTGTAAGCTGCAATAGCAATCATTGGTTCTGATATTGCTGCACAAGACATCTGTGGGAGCAGCTAGATATAAAACTTTAGCTGCGTTCATATCTTCCTCTTGACTAGAGTAAGAGCACTTTCACTTAAGCAAACTAGCTACAGCCTTAAGTGTCCCTTCAAAATGCTTAAATAGCAGCATGAATTGATCTTTGCAAACAGAACGTGCAAAGCTGTTCTAGTGCACGTGCAAGAAGCTCAAGTTGTTCTTTTCGCTTATTCATGTACGGCGTGTTTTGCAAAATCCTGAGACTAATTCTAACATTGCAGCATAATGACATCTGCGGGAGCAGCTAGCTAAAACTTTTGCTCCGTTCATATCTTCCAGCTGACTGGGAGAGTGTGTAAGCGCCAGTTCCAATCAAGGAAACAAAGTCTAGCCTCAGCGCCCCAACATAGTTCAGAAAAGCCATATAGAGCGATCTGTGCGAGAAGCACGCGCAAAGCTGTTCTATATCGCTACACGGAGCATGATT